>CP126894.1:20925833-21622500 GCA_030440675.1 Furcifer pardalis
CAATGCCCTGGCCTACAGCTCCTGGGGGGGGCGAGGTTTTGGTGAGTATGCAGTTCAAAACATACCTCTGGCACACCTTACTCCCCACACGGCCCAATCGCCCCCCAATCCATGTGTTTGGCCGTGGCCCACTTTGCCCCGTGTCCGAGTCAGGGCGGGCAGGCCCTGGCCTCTATGCTGCACAGCCATGCCGGGGGCCGTACCCACCTTGGGGTTCCGTGGGCCCCCCACCTGCTTTCACTTCGCCCCCACCATGCTGGCCCATGTATAAGGTGGGGGGACATGGGCTATACCTCGGTGCCCGGGGCTCACCCTCCTTTTGGCTTTCAGTTCCTGCCTTTGGGTGTCCATGTTCACCCCGCTACCGGGAATCGGATTTGGCGCAGGGGGCACGTGGATTCGTTCAGTCTCCTCAGCGGGGACTCAGGGGAGGTCAACGGGGGAGGAAGTGGCCATGCGCAAGAAACCGCCCAGAACCTGGGCAAATTGGTTGCCGGCCTACCTTGTATATTACCTTGTAATTTTTCCGCGTGTATGTCTATTTCCCAGGCGGCGCATGGCTTTGGTGTGAGACGTTTCGCATGTGGGCCACGTCGCACCCGGGTATGCGTTGGGACATTACTCGTCAGCGGCTCTGGTTGCAAAGCACGACGCCTGGGCTGGGCCGCCGCTGTGATTGCGGTCACCTGGTGCAACGCCCTGTGGCGTCGCGGGCGTCTTGCCCGGCTGACGGGCAGATGTTTCAACCCCGCCTGCCCTGCTGGGCCTTCGCCTCCACTGGTCAGTGCAGCCCCTAGCCACAGTTAAAAATAGGAGCCGCATCTGGAATGGCTTCAGGTGCCAGCATCCTTATACAAAGTGGGGTATTGGCCAGTTCTGGGGCTGAGGTGCTTACTGTCTCTATAGTCAAGATCCAAGGGCCATCCAAAAACTTCAGTCGACTCCACAGGTCTGTATCTAACAATCTTTTCTAGCAGTTTTAATCTTCATGGAGAGCGGGTTTTTTTGCAAGGCTAATGGGTCTTCGGTGCCTACTCAAGACTGAGCTCCGGTGTTTGCAAAACACTTTTGAATAACAGAACAAACAGCTTATAAAAGTATGTTGGTAATGGCAAGACCTCTTCTACTGCTGTGTGATGATTACCATTGTATTCGGAAGAAGCATGAGAATCCAAGGGATGATTAACAAAATAATGATAATAAAGGATGGAACCATCTTAGGTTTTTTCCCTATTATTCCAGCTGTTCAGATACCGTGTTAGTCCAATTCCTTATAGAAACCAGTTTGAACATCTGCAGTTCCCACTTACCATCTCAAGAGTGCATCATCTTCATGGTCCAAATGCCAGCTACTTTCTTCCTTAGTTCCTCATCGGCCATTTCCCATTTTAATTCGTTTAGTATCTTACCTGGTTATGCGCTACAGGGACCATAATATCTTATGACCTTCCAGTTTGGCGTAATGAAAGGTATTAGCCTAACAGGGATTTTGGCATTTTCGCCTTGCTAAACAGCCACGGGTTCGGTTGCAGCGAGTCTTCCAAATTAGGAAGAAAATTGGCAACACCGAAGACCGTATGGCTGAAGGGAAGAGGAAACCTAAGTGCTTAAAGTAGCACAGCAGATGTGATATATGGATTTTTGGTACAGGTAATGAGCGTTATATACTACAAGAATAAAAGGGGGGGTAGATTTACCTCGAACGAACTGAATGATTCAGTTAGCGTGTTCTTAGAGGCAGTAGTCCATGAGGAGGTAAAGGTCATATGTTTGTCCCATCACAAGGTTTCCTTGGCTTTGCAGGCTGATAATTAGTTTGTTTTGTGACTCATCATCTAGGAGTGACTGCTGGCGTCTGTTGCAGAAGTTCTCCATGAGCTATTGTATTTTTGAAGGCCTTTCTCTCTGGAAGGAGGACATTTTATTGCCATCTAACTGCAAACCTATCATGTTGGACAGTTCTAATCCTTTGATTAACAGCCAACCCAAGTTATTCTGTTCCAGGCAGTGGAGATGGTATCTTCTGCATGAGTTCTCTACATATCAAAGAGCCTTGGTGGTAAGGTGGTTAAACTGCTGTATTGCAGCCAAAATTACTGACATTTTACGTATGATCCTGGCCAGGCTCAAGGTTGACCCAACCACTCAATCCCTGCCCTCAGTGGAGCAAAGATTGGGGGCAATGTAAGAAAAAAATGGGGTCTCACTGCTGTGATCCTAAAACCACGTGGGAACCCCTCCCAGACATAGGATGCATCCTCCCGGCTGGGGTGCATGGAGAGCAACCTCCGAAGCTCCTCAAGCTGTATTGGGCTGGAACCCTTTGGTATAACTGGGAGGTTCCCGGCACCGCCTGGGGCCAGGTGGCTGCCACGATGCTTGGCAGCCCCCGGCTTGGGGCAGGCCAAGCGGGGACCGGCACAGAGAGCGTTCGTGTTGGAAAAGGCACTGCTCCCCCGGTGACGGTGCGGAGGGGTCTGCATGAGCGGTGGTCAGCACTCCAGGGGCTCGGTACTGCTCACTCTCATTTCGCGTTGGGGCTGCGCTTACTGCCGCCCTCCTTGGGCTACGCAGCGGCTGAGGTCAAGCATATTGGGCATTGGTCCTCGGATTGTTTCCAATTGTGTTTTCGCCCTGTATGACTGCCTTCGACTTTTCTTTTTTGTTGCAGGTTCCCATTCTTTCCGGCCCTGGCTCGTGTCTGGATCGTCGGGCATGGCTCTGTCTGCTGGGCTGGATGTCGGGTGGCCTGGCCCGTGTGTGTCCCGCTTCCAGGCCTCCAGGATCGCACCTCGTTGACCTGGTGCGGTCTCCGGGGTATGCTGTGGTGCAACTTTGTGCCGTTCATCGGGGAGGACCCCACCGGCCCCTGTTGGCATTTTTGGTGGTCCAACTGGGCGGTAATGAACTGGGCATGGTCCCGGGTGTCGATTTGGCCCCCGTCGCCAGTTTTGGTGATCCACCTGGGCGGTAATGAACTGGGCATGGTCCCGGGCGTCGATTTGGTCTCGGCTGTGTGCAGGGAAGTCTCCCTGCTGCATCACCGATGGCCTTATTCTCATTTTGTGTAGTCCTGCATTGTGCACCGTCTGTCTCACTGGGCCCTGGATCACCCAGCCCGCATCGGGCTCGCAAAGCGGAAGGTCAACGGGTTGGATGTCCGCTTTTTCCACAACATGGCTCATGGGACAGTCGCTGGTCATTCATCTCTGGGTGCTGGCGATCTGTCGTTGTTTCGTACCGACGGTGTTCATCTGTCGGAGGTCGGCACGTTGGCCTTTTGGTTGGTCTGCATGGTGGCATCCTGGCTGTGCTGCTGGCCAGGGGGGAGGGTGTCGGTGAGGAGTTAAAAGGACTCCTCTCCATGTGGCAGGTAGCATGGGTAACCCAACTATGTTAATCCAGACATTTCAGGCAAGGAACCAGCTAGCTGCGAGGTAAGGTTGATATAGTGCAGCAAGTGCGGTCCGAGAACAAGGGTCACCAAGCCGGATGGCTTGGTGGTTAATAAACGTTCACCTGAAAATTGGGCCGTGGTGGCGACTATGAGTTGTCACTTCTGGCATGGATGACATTAACTACCTTAAACAGTAATTACATCACTTACCTGTGCTACTGCACCATGCAGACCATTAGACCATTGTGAAATATTCTAATGGTTAAAATAAAAGTGGCCCTGTTTTACAATCCAGCACAGTTGTCTGTCTCGTTAATTGGGGGCTCGGGGGGCAAAGACGATAATGAGAACAAACTAATAGCTTATCAGAAATATCACTTGGCAAGAAGTCAAAAATAGGGTAAACTAAAATAGATTGAGAAGAAACATCTGTATCAAGACTGGAGATGTCTGATAACTCCTGCAACCTGCTCCATGCCTGGGGGGGGGGGGGAGAACACACAGATTGGAACTGATCCACTTGGGCAATTGTGGTGACATTCAAACCCAATCCTCGTTTGGGTCAATGAAGTTATTCGTGCATTTCTGGATCTTCATTAAAAAACATGCCTGTAAATGGGAACAAGCAAATTTATATGGCCTGTGGTGGCATGAGATTGGGATGCATAGTGCCATCAAAAGTTGTTGTTGTTGTTCAGTCCCACAGTCAAGTCCAACCCTTTGCAACCCAATGGACCACTGTATACCGGGCTCCTCAGTCCTCCATCATCCTCCACAGGCTGCACAGATATATGCCCATCACATCAACAATGCCATCTAGCCATCTCATCTTCTGCTGTCCCCTTCTCCTTTTGCCCTTGATCTTTCCCAGCATCAAGGCCTTCTCAAATCAGTCCTGTCTTCTCATCTGGTGTCCAAAGTACTTTAGCTTTATCTTCAGTATTTGTCCTTCCAAGGAGCAGTCAGGGTTGACATCCTTCAGGATTGACTGATTTGATCTCCTTGCAGTCCAGGGGACCCTCAAAAGCCTCCTCCAGCATCACAGTTCAAACATGCCTGTTCTTCTGCACTCAGCCTTCCTTATTGTCCAGCTCTCACAACCATACATTACTACTGGGAATGCCATTGCTTTGACTATGTAGATTTTTGTTGGCAGGGTGATCAACTTTTTAATTATGCTGCCCAGGTTTCTCATAGCTTGCCTCCCAAGAAGTAAGCATCTTTTTATTTCATGGCTGCAGTCACCATCTGTAGTGATCTTGCAACCCAAAAAGGTAAAGTCTATCACTGCTTCCAATTCTTCCCCTTCTATTTGCCAATGAGTGATAGGGCCGGATGCCATTACAGTATCTTGATTTTTTTTTGATGTTGAGTTTTATATCAGTTTTTGCACTGTCCTCTTTCACCCTAATCAAGAGGTTCTTTAGGTCTTCATTTTCTGCCATTAAGGTAATATCATCTGCATATCTCAAGTTGTTGATCAAAAGTTTAAGAGGTGGTAAATTGGATTTTAGTTCTATCCATAGGTCTAGCAATCATGAGATAGCAGCCAGAAGGCAGTGAGTCTTGAGAACTTATTGTGACCAAGCCAGCCAAAGCCCATAAGAGGGATGCAGGCCTTCATTCACAGTCAGAAACTTAGTGGCTAGCAATGATAACCAAGAATGGGATTTTCTGAATTATCAAACTCCCAGTCCCATAATTCACTGGGGATCTGCCTAGGTTGAGTTATAGGACTGAGAGCCCTCAAACTGGCAAGAGTTAGAGAGGCCGTCTTACCTCCATACATTTCCCACCCTGCTTCTTGAGATCATTAGGAAATTGGCCTTACTGCACTGTGGGAACTGAAATGATACCTGGTGTGAAGGAGCCTGTAACAAAACTGCCTCCATAAGCCCTCTGGCATTGTGATCCTATTAGCCAATGCTCTGATTGAGCGGAGATCTCTGAGACAAAAGCACATTAGTCTCTCAAGTATGGAGGCAGCATAACTTGTGAGTTACAGACTGCATTACTTTAGTATTTGCCACAGTGAACTGAACTGCATGTCACCAAAAGAGAAGTTACCTTGTTTAAGTTGCTGTTATCTTTGTCACAATAAATATTTGAGGTTTTTTCATTTTCCACCATAAATAAAAAAACTCTTTTGCACAAAACAAGCTTTGGTTGCTGCGTTGATCAAAGTGCCTACACCTTCTGCTGTGCGCCCTCTGGCTCCGGCCACTCTGCTACACACCAACAATGTCTCTACTTTTTATTATGTTCCCCAGGTTTCTCATAGCTTGCTTCCCAAGAACTAATCACTTTTTATTTCACGGCTGCAGTCACCATCTGCAGTGATCTTAGATCCTAAGAACGTAACGTCTGTTACTGCTTCCACTTCTTCCCTTCTGTTTGCCAGAGAGTGAGAGGCCCTATTTACATGGTCTTAGACTCTTCTGCGGTGACCTCCTTGACTGGGCCTAACTCTGAGATCTGCTGACCAAGACCAAGTCAGAACTATTTTAATAAATAAAAGACTAGGGCTAAATTGAAATGCCAGCCCCATCTAACATTGAATCTGTTGAACCAATGACAGTTACATACAGTGCTGAAACTCTTGGGACTAACAATTTGATTTAGCCTTGTATACAAAAAAACTTTACACATGCTAACGCACACACATTTATACAGTCAATATTTAACCCTATATACAAATTCTTTAACCTTAATATACACATATTTTCTTTCAAGGGAAAATGGTAATTATGTGATTAATCCATGTGGGGGGGAATCACTTAATTTATCAACCTTTCCTAAGGAAATTAGCACCTTTTAATTGTATAAACATCTGCAAAGAGTCGTCATAATTTGGAGGCTGGAAAATGGAATCATACAGTCAGAGAGAGTTGAGGTCAAGGAGATATATTACAGAATTATGGAATCTACTAATGTGCATTTTCCAACGTCAAACGGAAACTGTGTCAGCCCTCAGAAGAAGGTGAGGGAGGGAGTGGACACAAAGGGTGAGATTTTGTTAATAACAACATTTGCACTTTCAGCTTATTGCCATGACAGGTTGTAAAATGAGATGGGATTCAGATAAAAGTGGCATTCCACACCTGAAGGAAACCATTTCCTTTGTGGGTGGGTGGGGGAGATTTAAATTTACAGTATATGTGGCAAACACCCACCCCACCCCCGCTGCATATACATATACGCATAGACAGAATACGGAGAGGTGGACATGATTGAAATTTGCATTTAAATGGAAATGGTTAAAGGTAAAGGTGCAATGTTTAGAAAAATGAGAGTATCCATTTTTCTAAGAGGGATGCAGACTGTTATTGTATATCATTAGGATGTCAGAGAGCCTAAAATTGTTTAGAAATATTAGAGGTTGCTACAGAACAAAGAACATGGAATGCCATTTGGAAATGACTAGACACCGTGAATGATTTTGACCAAATGCTACATCATATACAATTGTCTTTAATGCTTTCTACTGCCATTACCAAATGGGAATTCTGTTCACTAAAAAGGAGAAGATCTATTAGGTGGCTTTCTGCTATTTTTCTGATGTAATAAAACATAGAGTTCGTTTATCACGGTTTTCCAGTCATTGCCGAAGGCTTTTTTTCTTCAGGATATCACTCCACCCTAAAATTTGGGCCTGGTACATTCCTAGCAATATATTGTGATTCTAAGAAGCATCAAATATGAAGGATGATGTCAAGGATGAGACTAATGTTATGTTCTCTGGAAATTAGGAAAATTAAGCATGCACTGTTTCAAGGAACTGACTGACAATTTAATAGTAAATATTTTTCTACTGATCTGTAAGTCAAAATTATGGGGAATTTCAGAAAAATGCCCAGATATTAAGGAAGGTCAGTTTCCTAAATCACAATTCATTAATTGTTCTCCATGCACTCATGAACTAGGGGACAAAGATTCATTTACTGGCCTAATGCACAAAACAACCAGCCTCATAGAGTTTCTTTCTTTCTTTCAGTCAATCCCAAATAAGATTCTGGCCTGTTAAAGGGTAAAGGTCACCCTTGCTTGAAAGCCTGTTGTATCTGACTCTATAGTTCAGTCCTCATCTCTGGTTCATAGCCAAAAAGCCAGCGCTGTCCACTTCTGCAGACGTTTCTGTGGTCATGTGGCAGGCATGACTAGACACGGAGGGCACGGAATTCTGTTTACCTTCCCACCAAAGTAGTCCCTATTTATCTACAGTACTTGCAATTTCTTGCTTTCAAACTGCTAGGTTTGCAGGAGCTGGGACAAAGACAGGATTTCATTTTATCCTGTAGTATTCAGGTGTCAAACTACTGAACTGTTGCCTTGCAGACAGCATTTTAGCCACTTGAGCCACTTAATCTTAAGGGCCCTACAAAACTCCTCCTTTTTCATGCAACATGGCTATCTCTGTCACTTAAGCTCTTTCCTTCTTTCCTTCTTTCTACTGTACAATATGAAATTAGGGATGTATATGAAATATGTATAGGTAAAATTCAAAATAAATTAAAATGTTCTTCTTCTTTTGTGTCCTGATCAAACCCTGGACTGCCAAAATGAAGCCACTTTCTTTGCTTTTGTTTGTTTATTTATTTATTTATTGTTCATACATGTATGCTGCCCTCCTCACAGAGCAACTCAGGGCGGCTCACACAGCATCGCAGAACAATGTCCAAAACAAAACAGTCCAACAATGAAAATTTATCCATAAAACCATGACAAACTCATAAAATTTAGCAGATTAAAACATTTAAAAGAGTCAAGTAATTAAAAAATTAAGAGATAAAGAGCAAGAGAGGAATTATCCAATCAACCAGCAGGCTGGGGTCACTGTATAGCTAGTACCCCACACCTGCCCTGCCAAAGCCATGTTTTTACACCTTTCCTGAAGGGCAGCAGCTCTGTCTGGAGGCGCAGCTCAGTTGGGACGGGAGGAGGTTCTTGCCTAAATGCAAGTCCTCATTGGTGCATGTCTCTGGCAGCAATCAGTAGACCAGCAAATGGGCTGGACTCTGTATCTCTCCACATTCACACAGTATGTTGTTGTTCACCAGCAGTCCCCACTTGAGCATGTTGGTCTTGCATTTAGGGACTCCAACCCTCAGCCTATTCAGAGTCCTCCAGGTGATGTGGGGAGATTGAGATCTTCAGCTATATCCACCTTTAATGTTGTTCCTTGCCCAGTGAGCTCCTTCTTCCATCTTCTAGTTTGGTTTTATTGTTGTGTACCTTCAAATATGTTTGTTCTTGCCATAAAGCTCTTCCTGGGTCTGAGTCAGTGGACTTGAGGCGTATATCCATTCAGAGGGTGTTGAGGGTCATTCTCTTGCTTAGTTCTCTCACCATCTGCTGCTACTTCTCTCTTGATCATAGGTGGTTTGGTTATATTCCCAAGCCTCACTGTGACAATTAAAATCCCCAATAACAAAGTTTATTTGGTCATAAGTAAAACTGTCTGGTTCATTAAGACTAAAAATTGTTTCTGCTGGCTTATAGTCAGAGGTAATGGAGAATTGTGGGGTTTGATTGGTGAGAATTTCAATGTTGTTTGTTTCAATCAATGCAGCTGGTCTAACTAAAATTGTACCCTCATACTGGTCATGAGGTCTCTCAATCACTAGCTCCATTCCAGTCACTTTGGGTCTGTATTTTGCTGTCCCCCAATGTGTTTCCTGGAGTGGAAGCATGTCATGTTTGTATTTCCTGTACATGCCTGCAAGGAGGACATCTTATTCCTCGAAAGTCCCTCAATATTGATTAAGATAATGGTTACATTTGGTCTTGGCAAAGACTTTTCTGGTGGATTCATTCCTCAATTCCTTTGGTCTGATCTGGTGTTAGAAGGATTAGCTGACAATGTTGCCACCCAGGGTATGCTTGAATGTATTCACAATCATCATGGAGCTCCTTCTGTGTACCCCAATTAAAATGTTAAAATTATTAGACTATTTCTGGCCAGAAGCAACCTATTTCAGCTGTTTGCTAGATCTTCTTTTCTACCTGTGGAAGGGAATAAACTAGTAAAGGTAAAGGTTTCCCTTGCTCGAAAGTCAGTCATATCCAACACTAGGGTCCTTTGCTCATCTCTGTTTCAAAGCTGAAGAGCCAGCACTGTCTGCTTCTGCAGACATTTCCGTGGTCATGTGGCAGGCAAGACTAGACACCGGAATGCATGGAACTCTGTAACCTTCCCACCAAAGTGGTCCCTATTTATCTACTTGCAATTTCTTGCTTTCAAACTGCTAGTTTGGCAGGAGCTGGGACAAAGACAGGAGCTCATTCCATCCTGCAGTACTCGGGAATCGAACTGCTGACCTTCCGCCTCCCAGTCAGCATCCTAGCCTCTTGAGTCACTGCAGTGCCTGCGCTGATTGAATTTCACACAAAATTTGTCCTGTACTCAAATACCCTCATGAAGTTCCTGTGTTGTTCTTATTCTCTGTCAATTTAGCTTAGCCTCTTTTGGTTTAATATTTAGAGTTTGAAAGGTCTACAGAACACATTTCCTCCATTTTAGCTGCGGTCGAACTTTGGGTTTTCCAACCTGAGGCCAAAAGGTGTTCTTAGACTTCAATTACCAGAAGTCCAAGTCAGCACACCTCCTAATCAGGGCTTCTGGGAATTGAAGACCAATAACACCTGGGGAACCAAGGTTAAGAAAACCTGGTCTAAGTGATTGGTATCCATGAAATGGGTGGGTTTGGTGCTGTAATATCTTATTTCATTAATTATTTGCTAGCACCTATTGATGTTCTTCAGTGAGGGTAGATTATTTTTTCCATCCAAAAGACATAGCTAATCATATCTCCTAATTTATTTTTTTCCCTTTCTCCTTAAAAGAGTCAAAAACTTTAATTTGCTCGATCCAGAATTCATAGTTTCCCCTGCTTTGCCATTGCTACATTTTCTTATGACTTCGCCTAGTCCCACCAACATGAAAGCAATAGAAAGTTCATTGGATTTTCTCTGAATGACCTTTTGAGGTTTCATTTTTTTAATGCATTAGTTGCTCTTTCCTGCCAGGAGCAGTTGGTGTGCTATTGGATTTGGGGTTATATTTGCATACAGTGTCCTTTTGTTTGGGTTGTTGTTCTGTTGTGTTTGAAGCATTGGCAGCATCCAGACTCAAAAACAAGAGCAGCAGCAAAGATCAGCAAAGAAAAAGAAGATTCCCGATGAATATCAAAAGAAAGTGGAAAGACCACCCTCCGAATTTGCAAATTATAAGATCTGAATTTTAAAAGTTAAGTTAAAAACACTTCTCTCCATACACATTTGCTTTCAGTTCAAGGTCCAGTTCACTCATGAATGTGACTGATCATCTGGATATATAAGCTCCTATATAAATAGGAGTTTGAAATATATTTCAGCATTTTCTAAATGTGCTGCAGTTAAAAATAAGGTTCACTTTTGTCAGTGTGTGGGGATTTAAATCACTTCTACACTTAAAAAATCATAACTTTAAAGCTTTTTGACCAAACTTCAACAAATTTGACACAAAACAACATCAGATGACCAACTCCTATTTGTCTAAATTTGGTGCCAATTTTAATCTCAGTTGAAAAGTTTTGTGAAAGCAAAAAGAGTAAGAACAAGAATACTGTGTGCATATTTTTGGAAAGAGGAGACAAACATATAAAAGGAATGTTCTATAATAAAAATAATAATAATAATTTTATGTCAGAAATTGTTCTGGGTTGAAAAGATTTTTGCGGGAGAAACTCTGCTCATGGGATGCCCAAATGAGGCTCCTTTCATGTCCCCAAGAGCTGGGACAGAGACAGGTGCTCAATCCGTCATGCAGGACCCAGATATCAAACTGCCGACTTGCCAGGCTTCCAGCTAACAAGGTGAGCTACTTAACCACTGAGTCACTACAGCCCCTTATGATATATAATTGGCCAAAGGTATATAGAGTCCCATAGTTGGGGGAGAAACATAATAATAATAATAATAATAATAATAATAATAATAATAATAATAATAATAATAATAATAATAATAATAATAATAATAATAATAATAATAATAATAATAATAATAATAATTATTATATAATTGTTCTTTTGTTGCTTATTATTGTTGTTGTTAATTTTATGATTTGTATGTTTATTTTATACTTTCCATACTTTTGTTATATTTAATTAAAATATTTTTAAAAGTTGAAAAGTTGTGTTCGAGGTGTACCCATTGTTAGAATGTTTTTGGGGAATGTTGATTTGCTCTGCTGCAAAATGGCATCTGCTACACTCTTTTGCAACAACAATTCATCTCAAAGGTTTGAGGAGTCCAGTTGGGAGCCCTTCACAAGTGTTCAGTCATGTTGAAGAGTCTACTCACCAGTGATGGGATGTCAAAAATTCTACTACCACGCCATGACGTCATGGACGTCATGGGCGTGGCCAATGTCATGACGTCATGACGTCATGGGCGGAGCCAACGTCATGACGTCATGACGTTGTGGGCAAGGCCAAAAATAAAAAAAATAAATAAAAAAATAAACATGCACACAGACCCGTAAATAACTTAAAGAAATAAAATAAATAAATAAATAAAATAAAAATTAAATAAAAGTACACCCACCCACCCAAAACACCATAAACCACCCACCCACCCCAAACACAAAACCCTCACTTACCCTTCTTGGGGCCGACGACCCCCATGGCCCGGGGCCACACGGCAAGGCACGCCCCATCGCCGCCGGAACCGAGGAGGAGGCGGGGCGCTCCATGTTGGCTCCAATTTTTAAAAAACCGGACCCGGAGCCACTGCCTGCTGCTACTGTCGCCGCTGCTGCCGCCTCCCGCCATCGCCATCGCCGGGGGGGTGGAAGGAGGAGAGGGAGGGGACTGGAGTGCCGGGAGCGTTTCTGTAATTGATCCGGGTAGATGCATTTGCTTTTTCCCTCCTTCCTTTTCGTTCCGGAGCTTTCTCTTCCCCGCCTTGCCCGTTGATCGGCTCCCATCCCGTCTTCTTCGTTGCCGCCGCCGCTGCTGGAACCGGAGGAGGAGGAGGCGCGCTCCGCTGGCCTGGGGCGACGGCGGCAACGGCGGCGATGGCGGTGGCGGGAGGCGGCAGCAGCGGCGACAGTAGCAGCAGGCAGTGGCTCCGGGTCCGGTTTTTTAAAAATTGGAGCCAACATGGACATGGAGCGCCCCGCCTCCTCCTCGGTTCCGGCGGCGATGGGGACGGCAACGGCAGCAGCGATGGCAGGAGGTGGCAGTGGTGATAGAAGCACCAGGCAGCAGCAAACGGCGGCAAGCGGCTCCACAGGAGGCTCCAGTCAGGGGCGGCCGGATCCAATTTTTTTTAAATCGGAGAAAAAAATGGCTCCAATTTAGTGCGCATGTGTCAGATTGAGTTTCTGCGCATGCGCACTAAATTGGAGCCATTTTTGCTCCAATTTTTTTTAAATTTTCCTCCCGGTGAGGCGTCCGATCCGGACGCCTCAAAAACGGTTTTACCCCCACGGAGAGCCCTCCGGAAATCCTTAAAACGGTTCTGTGGATCCGGTCAGAACCGGTGTCATCCCATCACTGCTACTCACACATTCGATTCTACTATAATTACTAGAAATTATTCCTTGCAAGTGCATTGTTGCCTTGTGCTGTGTTTGTGATTACTGGCAAAATCATTACTGAGAATTTTTGGGAGAGAGGATGAAAGGGTTCTCCCGATTGGGGCGGGGTATTAAATTTAATAAATAATAATAATAATAATATTGCTGTTTAAAACAAAAGAAAAGCCACTTCGGATGGTACACACAGAACAGTTGTTCAACCTAATTGCTAGAGATCTTCCTCTCTAATGGGGGTGCAAACAGCAAGTGACCTCAGAAGAAAAGAAAGAAGAAATGGAAGTCATGCTAAATGGGGGATTCTGGGAAGTGTACCTTAAAGATAACACTAGGCAACAAAAAATTTGCTACTGGGTGAAAATAAAGTGATTGTTATGTAATAGGGTGCGCTGATTCCGATTTTGTACTCAGAAATGTTGTAGGATGTCTGGATTTAAAGTTATAGCTGAAAGTCATATGATATTAAAAGCCTGTACATGGGTTAATATGTAGCTGCATCAATGAGCCGTGTTTGATGTACGATTGTGTGTGTGTGTGTGTGTGTGTGTGTGTGTGTGTGTGTGTGTGTGTGTCCATCAGTCTGATTCGGAGGTGACTAGAGAATAGTTCGTGCTAGTGTGGTTCTGTGTTTTATTAATCAGCAGTTGCAGTAACATGCATTTAAGTGATTTCATATAAGATGATTCGGTAATTCGGTACATGGTGATTCAGTAAATGAAAGATGAATAGGCGCAGCTGTATGAATTGTCTGGACTGCTTTGCTCACTCACCCCCCAATGACGAGACAGACAAGCGGAATGGTGTTAAACAATGGGCCACTTTTATTAATCAAACTTTCTTAACCATAACTACCTGCCTGGTGAAAGTAGCACGAGTGAGGGATGGCCTTCCTCCTTCCTTTGATGTTATTGTGGGGAACGCCTCACTTACCTGGGCGTTCCCCCATTAGCAAATGCAGGTGAACAGATTACTGAGTCCACCATCTCCAATACGGTGTTCTCCTGTTCCTCGAGCGCGTTTGGCTGGGCACCGCTGCCTTCACCTTGTCACGCCCCCCCCTTTACTGAGCCAAACGCGCTCCATCCCTGAATTGGGTAAAATCCAGTCCTGTCTCACCCGTGCTACCCGCCACATGGATAGGATGACTTTTCAAACCATCCTATCCGACCCACCCAAGGCAGGAAACTCAAGCAGGATGCCATTGCGGATACCTGCCAAGAAAAAACACATGCCATGCTCCAACAGGTGAACACCACCAGGCATGTGCAGCCACGGGGCGTCCACTGTAATGGACGGATGTTCCAGCATCGCCCCAATTCCCTCCTCATAGAAATATCGAAAAATGCCGCGATTAACCCTATCACGGCTGCTGGCAATGGCTGCAGCATCCCGCTGCGAAAAATACCTGGAACGAGGGATAATGGAGGACCATAAAAAACGAGTCGTGGACCACCAGTCCCGGACCAAAGACAGGTCCCTGGTGACCACGTTACTCAGGTCCCCTGGAATGACTCCAATATCATTCCCCCCCAAATGTAGAACCATGAGGTCAGGAGAGCAATGGCGATGCTCCTCCAAAAACGGGAGGAGATGAATCCACTTCATGCCCCATTGCCCCAGCCAAGTAACCACTGCCTGACCCTCAAGGCCGAGATGTGGACTGCATGGAGCACGAGCAGCATGCCGACCAGCCCAAAAAATGTAACTTTTCCCAATTATCCAGATACGTATCAGGCCGCCCACCAAATCCGCACCTAAAGGAAAAAACAAAAGGGTAAATTAGACAGGTTGAACATACGTCCGAAAGCAATCCGAGGCCCAACGTCCCAAACGCTTGATGTCGGCCGCCAAATATCCCAGAGACGCCGCAGTAGACGTTGCCCCAATGCGAAAGGAGTGTGAACAATAGTGAGCGCCCGCCACGCCAACATCCCTCAGTACGGACCCCGTGACCCGCCAAAACTGGTACCTGGTGAGTGGCCGCCCATCCAAGTGTACAAATAAAGGGCCCGGAGCTGAGCCGCGGAAGGACACGTAACGGTGCAATGCATGTACTGGACAAATGGCAACGTACGCACATCGAAGCAAGAGGACCCTAGCCTTGGACCTCCAAATAGTCAATGCAGCCAAGGCTAAGGACAAGGCAAGGTCCGATAAGAGCAATGAACGAGCGGAACTGTCCGCAGGACCACTCACCACCAGCTCACTGATCCTCAGGGCCCCAAAAAACGTTACTGCAGCAGCAGCATAAAAAAGCCTCTCTTCGTAGGCATCATGGTAGAAACGGGGCTAAGCCACCGCAATATTTTGGAGGACAGCAACTGATACCGGGGCCCAGCAGTCTGGACAGTGGCCATGTTCCCGCAACCATCCATCCAAGACCCGCCGGACCCTAAAGTCCTGCGTAGTGTCCGTAAAGCCGGATGCACGGGAGGCAAATGCCAACGCAGACAGGCATTCCTGAATAGTCGAGGGCGCCAAACCACGCCCATGCAGCATTACCATATACTCCATCACGTGTTCCACCGGGATCAGCCACAGCTCCGACTTGGCGCTCTCCCGTCAAAAGGCCAGAAAATCCTGGAGCACAGCAGAATAAGTCGAGTGAGTGCCGGGTGCCAGGGAGGCCGCAATAGCCCGGTTTACTTCCCCAGTCCAATGTTCCAGATTACCGGCGGGAGCTCCAATGGGTCCTCGCATGCCTTTGGGGCGAGGGCACGGAACCTGGAAATCTGCAAACGGGACAAGGCATCAGCAATATTGTTATCAATGCCTGGGACATGACGGGCACGAAATACCACATTATACCTTAATGCCAATAGAACAAACCTGCGGACCAACAACATGACCTGCGCAGAGCGGGAGGTCAGTGAATGAAGGATGTGCATGACCGCCATGTTGTCCGTCCAAAAAGTGACGTCCGAATTGGCCCATTGCGGGCCCCAAAGGTACATGGCACCTAGGATCGGGAAGAACTCAAAAAATGTGAGGTCCTTAAGTACACCCAAGCGTCGCCACCCTGGAGGCCAAGGCCCGTAGCACCACTGACCCTGGCAATAAATGCCAAAGCCAAGGGAACCTGACGCATTGGACTGCACCTGAAACTGAGAACACAAATTAAGGGAAGAACGCCAGAAGGACATACCATTAAACCCACGCAAAAATTCCAGCCAAACTCCCAAGTCCTCCCTGATCCCCCTTGTAACCCTAGTGCGGTGAAAAGGCCGTGACAGCCCAACCATAGTGTCACACAGACACCTGGTGAACGGCCTGCCCAGCGCCACCACCTTACACACAAAATTAAGATAGCTGTGCAATGACTGGAGCTCCCGCAACGTGACCTTGCGCTTGCCCTTGAATTCACTAATCAAGCCCTCCAAGTGCACCACTTTATCAGTGGGAAGGCGTGGTAACTGACCCTCCATGTCCAACTCTATACCCAGAAAGGTCAGAGTTGTCGATGGACCCTCGGTCTTCTCTGGAGCAAGAGGAACCCCCAAATTAGCGGTCAATTCCTCAAACGCTCGAAGAA
The DNA here is from genome assembly GCA_030440675.1 of Furcifer pardalis. Classification (NCBI taxonomy): domain Eukaryota; kingdom Metazoa; phylum Chordata; class Lepidosauria; order Squamata; family Chamaeleonidae; genus Furcifer; species Furcifer pardalis. The sequence goes on from CP126894.1 coordinate 20,942,343, forward strand.
GAGCCTGGCAACTCCCAGAACCCCGTGGTCTCCCAAAAAATAAAATCATCTAAATAGTGTGCCACCCACGACAACCCTGAAGCCTCAACCAAACCCCACTGTAAAAATGTGCTAAAACGTTCAAAAGCAGAGAAATAAATTGAATAGTCAAAAGGTATGGCACGGTCCATGAAATACTGGCCCTCAAAGTAGAAACCCAGCAGCTCAAAGTCATCCAGGTGCACTGGCAGCAGCCGAAAAGCCGACTTAATATCACACTTGGCCAAAAGAGCACCCGGACCACAGGACCGCACCATACGAATGGCTTCATCGAAGGACGTGTACCTGACTGAACACAATTCAGCCGGAATGGCATCATTAACAGAAGAGCCGTCTGGGTAAGACAAGTGATGAATTAAACAAAATTCACTCGGTCTTTTTTGGGCACGAGGCCCAGTGGCGACATGAGCAAGTTGGGAAAAGGCGGCGACAAAAAAGGTCCTGCAACGCAACCGGCTGCCACCTCCTTCCCAATCTGCGCGCGCACCACGTGTTCCAACCCCACCTTGGACTTGAGATTGCAGGCAAAAAATGAAGTGTGGGGGCCAACCGCAAGGATCCTAAAACCTAACGTAAAACCCTCCAGTAAATACTCAGCGTCATCCCTATTGGGATAGACCACCAAAAGCAATCGCAATGTCTCAAGCCGAACCGGGCTGGGACCCTTTGAGACCCGCAGGGGTGTCGGAAGGACAGCGCGACCCAGGCTGAGCCCCACGTTGCCACGAACCCCCGGCCTTGGGACACGATGCGGCGGCATGCAAGCCTGCGCAAATCGCACACTCGTGCCGGAATCTGCACTGTTTGCGCGCGCACTTACTGGCGGACGTTCAATCCCAGCAGAGCAAGCGGGGTTGAAACGCCTGCCCCGCCGACTGGCAGGAAACCTGGGTACCAGCAGGGCGCTGCACAAGGTGGTCGCAATCGTAGCGGTCACCGAGTATGGGTCTGGAAGGTGTCATGAACTGCAACCAAAGCTGCTGATGCGTTACGTCCCAACACATGTCCAGATGCATGGCCGCCCTCATATGAAATGTCTCATCATAAAGGAGCTCCCCCCCCCCCCGGGAAATCTACATACGCCCGATAAATTATATCAAGGTATTGCAGAAGCGGTAGCGCTAACTTGGGAGCACCTTTAACGGATACCCCAGTGTAAATCAGATATGCCGGCAACCAGTTCGCCCACGTGCGCGGGAACTTCTTACGCCTAGCCTGCTCCTTGTCCGCCTCATCCTCCTTTTCGCGTTCCCCCTTGTCAGAATCCCTATTAAGCAAGTCAAATATGTCCACATACTAGTGCCTCCAAATTTTGCCCCGTGTAGTAGGCAACAGGTGGTCCCCTAAAGGCAAGGACTGATCCCCAAAAGGCAACGCATATGCTGGAACAGAATTATATCCCGTATCCCCCACAGAGTATGCGGGCCAGCCCTGGGCCGGAAAAGTGGGTGCTGGTGTTGTAACAGACCCACCCCACCTGTGGTAAGGGGCCTGCCACGGCAGGCCAGGAGGACCCGGCGGGAAAGCTACCTGTGTAGGGTACGACAGGCCGACAGGCCATGGCCAATTGGGCTGAGGAAAACGAGGCCCCGTGTGTGTGTGTACAAGTGCTGTAGGCATGCTACGTACCGCATACTCACCGTGAGCAGGCACCCCATAAGCCGGGGGCTGCTGCGTCGAGGAACTAGATGGAGTAGGAGGCAACGGCGTCGGGGGCAACTCGCCCTCCTCCACCAACGGTGACTGGGGCCGATTCTCCGCCAGCGGATGAGAAACCGTCGCTGGAAGGGAGCGAGCCTGGTTCTCAGGCTGCGCGGTCTCCAGATCCTCGACCCGACGAAGAAACAAGGCAAGCTCCTCAGTCAAGGCGGGCCACGCTCTGGCTCCAGGTGCGCAACGCGTCGCTGCCGCCGCCGGAATCGCAGGGCCCAGGCCCGCCACTCCTTCAAGAGTATCGACCCTGGCTACAACCTGCATAACACTGGGCGGCGTAGCCACCCGTCGAGGTGGCTCCAAGTCGCCACGAGACCGCTTAGGAGCCATCCCGAAAAAATTCACCCTCCGCAGATGCCCGACAAATGCTCCTAACGAGGCTCGTAGGGACAAATTTGCCGAACAAGCCAAGCCGCCTGACCGAAAAGGGGGCAAAAAGAGCTACAGCCGCGGAGAGGCGAAGGAGAAAAAACGGCTTTTGACAATTCGAAAGCAACAGAGGTCGCCTAACGAGCGACGCAACCTTTTATAGCTGTGGCTCTCCCCCACTTATTGCCGCCAGTCTGTCTCACCCCGGGAATGGGTGCGAGCAAAGCGCACACCAAAAAGATCCCTGTCTGGCGCGCATGCATTTTCTACATTTGTGACAAGTATACAACGTCTGACCAACGCAAGAACATGTCCAGAAAGCTACGTATAGCTTACAAACATTACTTCGGATGTAAAATCGGAGATCAAACCAAATCATGGGCTCCTCATCTCTGCTGCACTGTCTGTTACTCTGGCCTAACCCAGTGGTTAAATGGTAAGCAAAATCAAATGCCTTTTGCTGTTCCCATGATTTGGCGGGAGCGGAAATATCACCATTCAGATTGCTATTTCTGCTTGACCATCATATCCGGGTACAGCAAGAAGAACAAGTCAAAACTCATGTATCTGGATTGTCAGTCTGCTCTAAAGCCTGTGGCGCATAGTACAGATTACACAGTACCAATTCCTCCTTCATCCAATGCAATGAACAATGAAGAAAGTGATACTGAAGGTAATGACAGTGATGCTGGAGCTATGGAATACACGAATGATCCCATCAGTGACATTAAAAAGCCACATTTGATCAGCCAAGTCAAATTGGACGGTCTGGTTCGCAATTTGGGTTCCAGACTGTTGGGTTCCAGACTGAAGGAGTGGAATTTACACGTGATGACAAGAATCACTACATAGTGAAAAATTGGTCACCTAGAAATTTACCTGTAGTCAGACAGCACAACATTCAACATGTACCTCTTGTAAATCATAATAAGATTTACCTACCTCCACTCCATATCAAATTGGGTCTTATGAAACAGTTTGTTGCTGTGATGGATAAAACAAATCGTGGTTTTCAGTACCTAAAAGGCAAGTTTGGTAAGATGAAAACTGAGGCAAAATTGAAAGCAGCTTGGGACGCATTTGTGCTTGTCGTGCACAACTTTCTTGGGAAACACAGAGCAGACAACTATGCAGAAATTGAGGACAACTTGCTAACAGCCTTCCAGCATCTTGGTTGCCAAATGTCACTAAAGATTCATTTCTTGCATTCACATCTCACCTTCTTTCCGTCAAATATGGGAGCCGTGAGTGACGAGCACGGTGAAAGATTCCACCAGGAGATGTCCACCATGGAAGCAAGATATCAAGGCCGCTTCAATCCGAACATAATGGGGGATTACTGTTGGTTTTTGCAGAGAGCAACAGAAGATGTTCACATGTGGAAAGCAAGAAGCTCTACACACTTTTAAACCAAGCCATTGTCAATCTTAGTGTAACTAAGGGTCCCTGACTCATTTCAGAGGTAAATAAACATTTATAATTCACTTCTTAATTACAATATTTAGTGTTTTCATCCCAAAGTAAACACATTAATTTCCCTAAAATTTCTCACAATTGCTTTTCAACATAGTTAATAGCATTTTCCTTGATAACCTTTACACGTACATAACTTTTTTTCCTGACGTGCCAGAACAAATCCGACTGCAGTTCTGTATTCAGCACATATGAATTACTATAAGGAACATATTTTCAACCCAGTAGCAGGGGAATTTTTTTTTGTTGCGTAGTGTAATCGGAGATTAAACAAAACAAATCAAAAATATAAAATACATTGTGGTATCTTAAAGACTAACTGCTGCATTTTAATGTTAGCTTTTGTGTATCAAGTCCACTTCGTCAGACATAAGAGTGAGACTTTGAGGAATCAATTTATACACCTACTGTGTTTCTAACCTAGGAGTAGAAGATAAGGTCACCCTAAGGCACTGGCCCCAGTAGTGATGTATGGCTGTGAGAGCTGGACCATAAGGAAGGCTGAATGCAGAAGAATAGATACCTTTGAAATGTGGTGCTGGAGAAGACTTTTGAGAGTCCCCTGAACTGTAGGGAGATCAAATCAGTCAATCCTAAAGAAAGTCAACCCTGACTGATCCTCAGAAGGACAAATACTGAAGCTGAAGCTCAAATACTTTAGCTTCCAAATGAGAAGAGAGGACTCACTGGAGAAGGCCCACATGCTTGGAAAGATCAAAGGCAAAAGGAGAAGGGGACAGCAGAGGATGAGATGTAAAGATAGTTGACACAGTGGGTGTGGATTTGGGCAGCTCCAGAGGGTGGTGGATGACAGAGGAATCTCGCAAGCTGCAGTCGATGGGGTAGCAAAGGGTCAGACTTGACTGTGTGACTCAACAACAACAAGGCACTGGCAAGCCTTTTGTCCACCCTTCTCCTTTTTCCATTTTCCCCTTTATTTATTCCCGTGGGGTAGAAAGCGGGTTAACAAACAAGCAGTGGCAGCAAGAAGGAGAAATAGGATAGCCTTCTAGCGGTTTCAGTCATGCTGGTTGATCCTTGAAGCCAGCTGTGGATATGCTGCACTGCAGTGCCAAGGCTGAATGTCTTCGTCAGCCATCCCTGGGCTGTCTCAAAACTGGCACCGTTAGTCTGTCAAAGACTGCAGGACATTGTTTTTTCTTCCTTTAGAAAAAGGAGGAGAAAAGTTAGTTTACAGCTTATTAACTTAATATTGCCTGGAATAGCCAGGAACAGCTCCTGTGGGTTTTTCTGCTGAGACAAAGCACAGGAAAATGGATTTCTCAAGGCCAAGCAGGAAGACTCTAAAGCACATTAATAGCTATCAATGAAACAGCAGGAGGAGAAGGAAGAAGAGAAGAATTTTGTGGGTGTTTTTTTTCTTCTAAAGTGCTTTGCTCCTTGTGCTCCTTAAATGGTTATCCATTCATTCATGTATTTCATTCACATGTTCCTTTATTTACATTCTGTTCTTGTTGTTTAGTTTTGCTTTTGTTTTGTTTTTTTCCTGTCGGTCACAGCAATTTTCAGTGGCCTACACAGCCAAGCAGTGATGTACAAAATAGGGTTTAAAGACGAAAAAATAACTGGAAATGCTTGTATCACAGGAACAATGAAGTATGCCATTCGTAATAAAGGCTAAGATCATCTATATTACTGCTTTCCTGTTTATGTTGGATGGAATCAAAGCTGGATAACAAAGAACACTAACAAACAAATGAAAAACCAGAGAATAAACAAAACTAAAACGTTGTAGCACTTTGAAGACTGTTATATTTTAATGTTAGCTTTTGTGGATCAAGTCCACTTTGTCAGACATGGGAATGACATCTCATGGCATCAATTTATACACATCAGGTACAGAGGTACAAAGTGAGTGTATAAATTGATGCCATGAAGTCTCACTCCCATGTCCCATGAAGTGGCCTTGATCCACAAAAGTTAACATTAAAATATAACAGTTAGTCTTCAAAGTGCTACAATGTTTTTGTTTTGGTTTGTTTATTCTCTGATATGCTTGAAACACAGAATACATTGCTACTATTCCTGAAAAAAAGTACACAATTAATTTGAAACATGGTATTGGAAGGGAAAAAAATGATACTGGCTGAAAGACAAATAAGAGGGGTTAAGAGGAAAGAAAGCCTGAATAATTGCCAGAAGTTGGAATGACTAAATTGAAACTATTGTATTTTGGACATACCGAGAGAAGATAAGTTCTCTTGAGAAGAACAATTACACTAGGAAAATTAGAAAGAGGTAGGAAAAGATGAAAACAGAACATGAGGTGAATTATCTTAGAAAAAGAAGCAGAGCTTGCCTGTCACAATTCATGTGTTATGTACTACCACATCATTTCAGACTTGTGATGACACTCGCAGGGCTTTTAAGGATGTGAGATATTCCAGGCAGAAGCGTAGCGTGCCTTGGCGGGGCCCCGTATAAAAATTTGTTTGGGGGCCCTTAGGAAGGGTAAAGATTTCTCACAAAAGAAAAAAAATGCATAAAATTAAAAGAAATATTTATTCATCATAATTAAAATTTGGGAAGTTTTAATTAATTTTTGCTTACGCATGTTGGGGGGCCCGTATAATTGATACGGCAGATACGGCGGTAGCTACGCCCCTGATTCCAGGAATGGTTTACCATTGTTATCCTCCAGGATGTTTTTAGGGCTGAGTAAGAATTTGAACCCAGGTCTTCTCAGTCCTAGGATGACATTCTATTCACTACTCCATACTGGTTTGGCCCATTGGTGGCAGACAGCTGGTTCCATTGGTGGAAGATAAAAGCAGCAAAGCAAATATGAATAAGATTTGCGTTTTGGGGGTGGCAGTGATTTTTTTTTTGGCTACTTCTCCCAAAATCATGTTTCTGTCTATGCTATCAGTGCTAGCACCTTATGTTTTGGCCATCATGGTGGTGGAATTGTTTTCAATCAGTTTTTGAAGAGCTGATCAGATCTCACAAGTTTCTTGATACTTGAAATGGAACAAATCTTATATCTACTCAGCAGGAAAGGGCCTGGGTGCAGTCTGTCCTGTGTCTTGCTTTTCTTTTTGCCATATCTGAATCAAAAAATTGGCGATTATCATGGTGATCAGCCATGAAGTCTGTCCTGAGAATATATATGACCTTTCATCTGCCTTCCACATGGCAGCATGACACCAGTAACACTGATACAGTTATGCAAGTCACTTTCTGGTCCTGAGCCCTTTTGGCATGCAAAGTCCTCATCAGCCTCAGGCCAGTATTGATGAAGCTGCTGCCCTCCATCAAGATGGATTCAAATGGGATTTAATCCACTTGGAGACCATCACCTTCCCTGTGGACTTCGACACCCAAGGTTGTTATTCCTCAAAGTTGTCAGGATAGTTAACCCCTCCTGACACTTGGTGTTGAATTGCTGGCAATATGGTCTACTCTATTACTATAACAGAATAACGTGCCCAGAATATGACTTGCTAGGACTGTGAAACAATCTTCTTCCGAATCCTGGAAAGATAGACCTAGACACACCAAGAGTCTGGGCAAACAGAAGGCTACTTATGTTCTTCTCCCATATCATCACTCCAATCTTTAAACCCAACATCAGGCTGTGTTCATACAGGGTCTCTAATACTAAAACCCTACTTTTAGAAGGGTTATGCATTAGCAGAAGTGTAAGAACTCCTCCTAAATCTCACCTCCTCCTTTTTTTTCTGTGTAAGAGTAAAAGTGGCTTGGATGTACAATAGAGAGTATGGTAATAGAATGGCATACTTTTCTGTATCGTCTGCATTTCAATAAGGATGGGACTTCGCCTTGAAAAGAGGGCAGTGATCTTTTTCACAAACACCGTCCTTTAGTCCTGAGGCACACAAAATCCCCAAATCCCTAAAACATTTTATCTGAAGATAAGATAATTTTTCACCAGCCCAGGCTTGAAGGCAGGAGGGGGAAGAAAGAGAGAGAATATATATCAGATGCAGCTGAGAAAGTCCTGTTGCTTTGGGAGAAGGTAAATTAAAGGTTTCTATCTTATCTCTATTTCAATTAAATTTTTTATTTTTGGTCCCTGGCAGTGCAGCCAGTTGAAGTCTTGGAAAGTAGAAACATACTCATAGGTGTATGGAGAGAGAAAACTTTAATGGTAGAGATGTATACATTTGATCTGTGCAGCTTTTCATGTAGGGTATACACGATATTTAAATAAAAATGTAGAATCTTAGGGGGGAGTCCATCAGTGTGAATTTTCTTGCTTTAGGGTTTTGCCATTCCGTCTCCCCTCCCCAATATGTAATGACCCAATTTAGAAAACAGCAATCTATCTGGCTTAGTCTTTCACGTACTGCCAGCCATAATCAGCTACATAAAATATTGCACAGCAGTTCGCTGCCAAGGGTTTGATATGGTGCCTGACGAAGTCAGGAATGTAACTTCTTCTGAAGTCAGCCATAGGAAATGGAGTATCCACTAGGGGAATCTAATGGTCTCAGCCTACCAGGAACATTTTGTGCCTAACCACTGTTCATTTTAATGGGAATCGGGGAGGAAACTGTTCCTGATGATAGGATTCCATCATCTTGCTTCACTAGAGCATTAACGAAAAAGTTGTCAGTCAGACATGCCACAGAGAAAGTTTGCAACAGAGCTCTTCAGCAATGGCCTCCATCCTTTTTGCAGGGTGGGAAAGTAGGAGAATTTCTCCAAGGGAGAAAGAGATAGTCTTTCCGTGCTCATCTCTGAGTATAGCCAAAGAACCAGAGCTGTCTGAGTCTGCAGACGTTTCCGTGGACATGTGGCAGGGATGACTAGACACTGGAGTGCACAGAACACTGTTTATGTCCCCACTGAAATGGTACTTATTTGTCTACTTGCAATTTCTTGCTTTCAAACTGCTAGGTTGGTAGGAACTGGGACAGAGACAGAAGCTTATTCCATCATGCAGTATTCAGGTCTTGAACTGCTAACCTGCCAACCTACCAGGCATCAAGTTCATTGTCTTAACCATTAAGCCACCACAGTCCCCTTACAGACGCCTAAATGTGGCCACCTGGAAGAGAGGCCTCAATTGGAAGACTTTGAGTCTGAGCTACACCTAGCTCTTCTTGGCTTCTTGTTCAGAAAGAAAGGTCCCAGCTAGCACTGGAATAGGAATAGGAAGCTAAGGTTCATTTCCACCCAATGTCAAAACCTTCTAGTTGAGGCCTTCCCCCCATAGGTAAGACACATTTTGGTGCCTGTAAGGTGGAGGGCTATGAAACTCCCATTGCTAATAGTATATTTCAAGCTGTCATCATGTTGGACTCAGGTGAATGGATAAGGCAGGATTCAAATCCTTCATAGCCCATGAATCCCATTGAACATCATTGGCTGAGTCATTGTGCAACAGACTAATTTTTCTTGCAAAGCTGTTGTGAAGCCCTGAACTCCACATGATTCTTAGAGAAAGAAAGCTTTTAATTTATCATGTGCAGGAGGGAAATGCACGCTCTGCATTAGGGGAAATTTGAGATGGAAAGCAAATGCCTTACATTCATGGCACTATTTAAAAATAAACATGGTGGCAGCCCAGAAAAAAAAGAGGGAAGGGGAGGAGAATCTTCCACATTTATTTTATGGAATGATTTCATTTAAAAATAACCAAAGTAGCAGTCATGACTTTTCAAGGTCTGACGTCTTAAAACGCATTTAGATTGATGCCACCACAGCCTGGAGTTCTCTTGCTGAGTAAACAGTGAAGTGTTCTTAACAGGAATTGCAGTTTCTCGACATCTGTTGGGGAAAAGGGAATGGCGAGACAACAATTTAGCTTGAGATTGGTTTTGTTAAATGCATTTAAATTCCAAGATTAGTGATGTTTCTTCTTTTTCAATTAGCATTTACTTGCAGAAAGGTTACAGATGAAGGGGCTGAGCAGAGATCTTGTGGGGAGGGTGAGCTCCCAGGGCAGTTCAGAAGGCACTAAAACCAACACATGAAGTACTGGGAGAGGACTTCAGCAAAACCGACAACTCTACACTCTGAAGCTGTGCCACAGAAACTGGATGCAATGTGAAAAGTTCACTTTTCTTCTTTCTCAAAAAAAAAAAAATGGCGGTGGTGGGAGACTAATTAAATCCTGCTTCCATGCATTCTTTGTTGAAGGTTGTTGTGATATGTAAGTGCAATGAAGAAAGACAAAATGGAGCTGTTTGATTCATGCACAGAAACAAAACACAAGGTTCTGTGTTATTTTTCTTAATTACTTACTTAGGCTTAGATCAGTGGTTCTCAACATGAGCCCATTCTCCACAGGGAGACTTAAATTCCCAGAAGCCTAAGTCAGGGCATTGGCTGATCAGTAGTTTGGGGAACTGACTTAGGCTTCTGGGAATTGAAGTCCAAAAAGCAAAGGTTGGGAACAGTGGTGGGCAGCAAAAAAATTTGTTACCATACTGTAGGCAGAGCCTATGTCATGGGCGGAGCCTACATCATGGGAGAGCTAGTCATGCCTGCCATATGGCCATGTATACATATGCAAACACAGGCAGCACTGGCTCTTTGGCTGTAAATGGAGATGAGCACTGCACGCTAGAGTTGGATATGACTGGCTTTTTAGCAGGGGAGAACTTGAACCACTTGCAGAGACAAAACCAATCAGGGATCTTCTGTTATTAGATAAAGGTTGCCCTTGCTCAAAAGCCAGTCGTTACCAACTCTAGGGTTCAGTGCTCATCTCTGTTTATAGCCAAAGAGCCAGTAGACTTGATCAACAAAAGCTCACATTAAAATGCAGCAGGTACTCTTTAAGGTGCCACAACGTTTTTGTCTTTTTGTTTTGTTTACTCTCTGATATATTTGCACAGAATAAAACTTTTTAAATGGTAGCTGTGTTAGTCTGGGCAGGTTAGGGAGGTGGGTGTGGCCACCCAATTTCGCTACCCTACCCAAAGGCTACCCAATTTCACCACCACCCTTCCCGAAGGCCATCCAATTTTGCTCCCCCCCCCCTGCCAGGGGTGCGAACCTGTTACTTCCCACCACTGGATAAACAGGTATAATATGTTCTTTGCTGCTCCTTCCTGGATCCAGGAAGGGTGCCCCATAATTTTGGAGGGTTCTCTCCTAATCCAGTGATGGCAAACCTTAGCAGTCCAGATGTTCTTGAACTTCAATTCCCAGAAGCCCTGATCAGTAGGATTGCTGACTTGGGCTTCTGGTAATTGAAGTCCAAGAACACTTGGAGTGCCAATATTTGCCATCACTGTCCTAATCCATTCATAAACTACCGATGTTTTCCTTCCAGTCCATCTGAATTCTGATTTTGATTCAAAGACAATAATTTAAAAAAATTCAAGCATTCTTTCCACTTAGAAGCATATCAGTAAAAGGTTCTGCTATTCAGTTGTGTTTTCCTCCCCATATTTTGCACACAGGTGAAAAGGTAGCACATGGAGAGAAACAACATGTTAAATAAAGGAACCGAACGTAATCGAAGGATTTTTGCTCTGTGATGGATAAAAAGCATATGGTACCCTCTCTCCCACCCTACCCCATCCCATTGAGTTATTTTGGTACATGAGTCGGAAGATCTCATAAATATATCTCATTGTATCTGGCAGTAATAATGCAATGATAGCCATGTAAATGAGGAGGGAAATGTCTTGCATTTGTGACTATGTAATTCTTTGTCTCTGGTAGCCACCACATTTTGGCTCATGAGACGCAGAAGGAACTAAAGATTTCATGTTCTATGTGTGTACAGTGCTCTGTCTAACACTTAGAAAGGGACCTTGAATATTCTTATTAAAATGTCTTCACTTTTGAAATGGGACCAGACAATCTGGACTCCACAAATCAAGGGAGCATTTAGATGCACAGAAACTTCCCCATTCAAAATCAAATACAGTTGTACCTCGCTTAAAGAGCATAATGTGCTCCACAGGATTGCTCTTTTAGCAAGTTTGCTCTTTAAGTGAAACACCATTGTAAGTGACCAATTGTGGCTTCTGGGGGGGGGGGATTGTGAACCCTGATTTATTTGTTAAGTTTGTTTTTGGCTGTTTTTATTTGTTAAGTGAAGTGAACATTCAGAGAAAATTCTGCTCTTTAAGCGAGACACTCTTTATGCGAGGTTTGACTGTACTCTTAACACATCTTTAACTGACTAGCTGTACATTTCACAAAAAACATCTATGTAGGAAACATGAACTAGATACTGTATTTGCTTTGTTGAGGCTTCCATTAAGACTTGAACTGTTAACAGTACAGTACAGTAATACCTCATATAACATTAGTATCGAATAACACTAAAATCGCATAACATTAAGGAATCTGGGGGGAAGAATTGCATCAAATAACATTAAGATCCTATGGGATGCTTCAGATAACAACCGCTAAAGCCTGTGTGGTTACAATGTATCTCTATGGATCCCATAGAGGATCAGATAACACTAAAAATCATATAACACCAAGACTTGTGGAACCAGGTTTTAGTGTTATATGAGGTTTTACTGTATTTGGTTTTCATGATTTCTGTGAAATGCACTTCTTCAACTGACTAGCTTCCAGTCTGGCCAGTTTAGTAGACCAAACTTCCAGCAGCTCATCACTGATCATCAGGTGGTGGTTAACTAACATAACAACCCTGAGGACTAATGACTTGGAGTGACAAAGTCCACAAGGAAAGGTGATGATCCCCAAGTAAATTAAATCCATCTTGAATCCATCTTGATAGAGGGCAGCAGCTTTATCAATACCAAATAAAGGACCAGAAAGTGACTCCATAACTGGATCAGTGATCTGAATGGAATGCTGCGATGCAGAATGCAAATGGAAGGCCATTGCATTGTATGGTTCCCAGGACAATCTTCATAACTGATCATTATGATAACAGCCAATATTTGGATTTGGATATGGCACTTGAAGAAGAACTGACTAGCTAGCAATAAATGGCATGGAATTCACAGAAGCTGGTATCTCTCATTGTCAATTGTGTTTTAGTATCTGAATATCTGGCCAGTTTGCAAACAGTTGCAAACAAACTGCCCGTACAATGGTAGACCCTTGCTTCCAGCAACAGCCTCGAGTTCACCATTGCCTCTACTGGCACTCCTCCGGGCACCATCCCCCATTCTCTCTTATTATTTGAAAAAAAAAATCCAATAATAAATCAACCTCTAAATATTAGCTGTACTCCATTTAATGTAAGATGTGCACAAATGACTCAAAGATTTCAAAAATGGCAAAGAGGCCCTTCAAAATCTCAAGTGTTTTATACCCTTGTCATAATATGTGTCAATCATGAAGGGGTACCTATTTATCTACTTGCAATTTCTTGCTTTGAACTGGTAGGTTGCCAGGAGGTGGAATAGACAGCGGAAGCTCACTCTGTTGCACAGCACTTGGATCTCTAACTGCTGACCTGCCAACCTTCCAGTCATCAGGTTCAGCGACTTAACCACTAAGCCACTGCAGACTCCCTACATTTGGTAGCACTGGTTAAATTATTGACATCCAGTTTTATTTCTCTATCTGTAAATTGTGTATATCCAGTGGTACTTCACTTTACGAACACTTCTGTGCTGACCTACTCCAGCGGGTACAGTTGCCATATAGCAGTGCTACACAGAGAGTCTATTCAAGGAGAGTCCAAATAGCAAAAACCAAAGAGCAAGCTGAAGTCTGGTTACTGGTAGTTCATGCAGTGTCTAGTCCAAAGTATGTCCAGGAGTGTTGGCAGAGAAGTCAGAATCATGGCAAGCAGGTCAGGGTCTAGGCAAGCAATCACAAGAGCTATCCAAAGTCAAGCATGGCATCAGTCTTTGCACTGACGCTGGAATGCTGCAACAAGCTTACTTAAAAGCCTCCCAGCTAATCACTATCAGCTGTGAGCCTTCTCTGGTAACTAGTTTTAGCTTGCTTGTATCACAGGTGTAGCTCCTTTCTGAATATTTCCCTAATTGAGGGCTGATCACTATCAGAGTCCGACTTCTGATCTGACAGGTCACCTGCCTAGGAAAACAGAGTTGAGCCAGAAGTAGGCTAAGATTCCTGGTTCAGGACATTCTCAGGTTCGGGTGCAGGAGGAACTGGGCTGGGCCTAGGAAGTGCATCCTGATCCAGGTCATCTTTGGAGTCTGATGAGGACTGGACAGCTTCAGTTAATGTAATTTTTGCTTTATGAATGAAAATCCACTGAAAGGAATACCTCACTTTATGATTTTTTTTTTACAGGAGAGATCAATTGGTTTTCAGTGCATTCCTATGGGAAACCACATTTCACTTTATGAATTTTTCATAATACAAAACATTCCATGGAATGTATTACGTTCATATAGCAAGGTATCACTGTATAATGGAAAGATGGGTGAAATAGCTGTGTAATCTCAATCTCCTAGAATAGGTTTGTTCTGGTCTGCAAAATAGCATTTTATGAGAAGAGGCTGAAAGAATTTTTTTTAATATATAAATTTAGCATATTAAATAGTTAAACAAAAACAATAACATGAATATGCCTTTTTAGCACAAAAGGTGTTCTTTTTTTTTGGGTGGGTGGGTTGGCTTCACTCCCTTTGCCACCCACAAAGGCAGAATGACAGCATTTTTAGGAAAGAACACAGCAAGAGGACACTTTGTTCCTATTTTGCTGTACTTTGTTTGGAACTCAAGTGTCAGACAGCACAGAGTTCTGTTAAATACCTCTGCAGATACTTAAAACAAGCAGAGATTGATTGCACTATTTATTGATTTCGTTTCTATTGTCTTGGGGATTTTTCCACCCTAACGTTAATTTGATGAAGTGTTACAGACACAAGTGGACTGGAGTGCTTAGGAACTGTGTACCTTTTTCACATGCACCTGTTAAAAGGCCTGTTTTAACTGGGAAGAAACCTGCATGAACAAGCAAAGAGCTACCCAGTGTGAATGACTATATGAGCAGGAAGACTGGATTAGGCAGCATTACAGGAAGGAACTGTGCAAGCCCATTTTTAGCTGGATCCACATCTCCATCCATTCATTCTACTTGGCATTCTTTAAAATATACGTTTACAAGTAATACCTCAAATAATGTTTACCTCAGATAACGCTAAAATCGCATAACGTTAAGTAATCTGGGGAAGAGAATTGGATCGAATAATGTTAAGGTCCTATGGGATGGATCGGATAACAACCGCTAAAGCCTGTGTGGTTACAATGTATCTCTATGGAGGTTTAACATTATCCGATCCATCCCATAGGATTTTAACATGGATCGGATAACACTAAAAATCGGATAACACCAAGACTTGTGGAACCAAGTCTTAGCGTTATCCGAGGTATTACTGGTATTTGGCTTTTAGATAACCAACACATTGTCTTTAACATGCAGATAAGGAAATACTGTGTCTGCATATATATATTTTTTTGCAGAGCCACCAATTCATGTTCTATAGTACTGTGATGGTGAACCTTTGTACTCCAGATGTTCTTGGACTTCAGTTCCCAGAAGCCCAAGCACCCTGTAAATCCACATGAATGGGTTTACTGCGATTCATCTGCCCCGTGCTGCTCTCATTGCTCCCAGAAGATGAGGTAAAAAAATGCCCAGATGGGTGCATTTTACTTCTGTAAAATGTGACAAGGGCAGCGTGGGCTGGATGAATCGCAGTAAACCCATTCGTGTGGATTCACAGGATGCTTGGGCTTCTGGGAATTGAAGTCCAAGAACATCTGGAGTACCAAGGTTCGCCATCACATCTATAGTACAAGTATACCCAAATACTCAGAGTGGTTAGAGTGATGGACCAGGATACAGGAGGCCTGGGTTTGAATCCCCACTCAGCCAGGGAAAGTTTTGGGACCAGTAAAACCACTCTTTAAACATTTCACTTATCTTGAAAGCATTATTAGGGTCCAATAAGTCGGTTTCTACTTGTCAGCCCAAAACAACAGCACAAACATCCAGAGCAGAGGTAAATTAAATGCAGTCATATTGTCCTTTCTTCTTTTTAAAGTGCTCTGATGGATGGACTGCTTAGTTTCTGAGCAGTTTGAACAGCAACCATGAATCTGAAGATGGAGAATAAAAACAGAATAGAAATGAAAGAGGCAGTATTTGATTCTCAAAGGAATCAGCTCATTTTCAGTAACCCATTCTTGGAGACTTGATCCACTTGTTCCTTCTTCCACTGGAAAGTTCAGTTTGGAACTTTACTGAGGATGTACATCCTCTCTATAGCTAAATAGCTGTAGGCAGAAAGCCAACCTGTCCATGCCTGGAGGTAAACCATCAGGGGTTCCTACATAGTGTTTGATTTAGAAATGACAGGACAAAAGGACCACCCCTACCATTAGTTCTCACCACTGACATTTTTCTACCTTTTTAATGTATAGATTTTTGTTTGCTTTTTCCTGATTGTATGCATTTTCCTGTGTATTTTTGTATTTAACTATACTGTGTTTGTGCAAATTATTTCTTGCCTAGATAGATCAGCAGTTTGGGTATCTGAGTATGGAGGCAGAATCTGGGAGTCTCATTCCTCACTGTACCTGCTTGTAGAAGAGCCAGCCATGGGCAAAATGAACAGTGCCAGGATGACTCCCAGAAGAAGGGAGTGGTAAACAACCTTTGTGTATTCTGTACTTAGAAAACACCAGAAAAGGTCCTTTCTCTGGACTTAAAATACCATTCTATATTAATCCTTATACTATACAGTACATTAACATCTCCTGCACACTTATTGTTAGGACATTTTTCTTTTGTGGGGTATTGTACAAAGATTCCTGCCCAGTGGGATAGTACAGCTTTAAGGCCCTGCAAGTGTTTCAATCACGGGCGTTCAGAGTAGAGGCACAGATTGATTGCCCGGCTGTGTCTGCCCCAGCAACGGCACATCTGTGGCCAATTAGAGAATCTGCCCAGCAACACCAGAGTATAACTGTGGCCCTCTGGGAAGGGTCCACTGAAGAGGGTCATTACACTGAGGAGGGTTTAAGCTACTGAGAAGGACTGAGATACTGAAGGAGAGACTACTGAAGAGTGCTGAAGGACAGTGAGACTGCTGAAAGAGGTCGTGCTGCTGATGAGAGTTTCTTCAACTGAGAAGGAAGAACTGCTGAAGACTACCAGGACTCTGTCCATGCTCTTGGGATTGGAGCCATCAGAGGAATCCAAGCTGTGTACCAACTGTGGGGCTTGGAGAGAGAGAGAGACTGGTACTGTTGTATATAGATCTGTGTATGTCTGTCTTCCCCTCACGCACCAGTAAAGCGCACCTTTCACTGAAGCCATATGTGTGAGTGTCATTGCACCTAAAAGCTTCCACTGCGCAACAGCTTAAAGTGCTACTCTGCCATCGAGACACACATATCGCTAGGGGAATCCCTGACACTTATAATGAGGGTGCAAACTCTTTTTCACTCTAGTAAACCCTCATTGAGCAACTGAATGCACAACTAGTTTTACAGTCAGTGGGAAACTGGGCGCTTCATGTGCCCCCACCGCTTCTATCACACCAGGAAGTGCCATGTGGTGGAGGAAGGGCAAAATGGCTGTCCGGCCCATGAAGCTGTCCGAGGGAGTGTGATCTGGCCCCCCAACTTTAAAAGGTTGAGAACTCCTGGTTTAGGCAATTGTCCTTATGTGATCATGTTAAGCAAAAAGCATTCTGGTGCAATAGTTTAAATCCTAGAACTTTGTGTAATTTGTAATCTCCCAAACTATTATAAATTAAAGTTTCCTTGTCCTCCAAGATAGTTATGATTTGTTCTTCTGTTACATCTGTTTAATTTTTCTCTTTCAAAAGAGAAATATCTCAATAAAGTATTATAATAATTTATTGTAAGAATTTAATTACCCACCATATTAAAATAATTGCTTTAGGGGACCTTCAGGACATTTCAAATCAGGTTGGATTGACCTGTATACATAGCCAAGAACACAGAGGTCTGCTATTGATTTGCCCTTCATCATAGTGATCACCTTTCATTCCCACCTATTCCATGCACATTAAATCTCTATTTAAAAGAAATAATAGGACTGACAAGGTAGCTCAATAAAGCAAAGATTAGTTGGAGAGGTCATTATCTGTGGGGGGAAATTATTTGAGACTTCAAACAAATTTTTCCTGATCCATGAATGGCAATTTGCAAGCAGAATTAGATGGCTACTGAAAAATACACCATTGTGGAAAAAGTAGCAATATATTTGTTTACACTGAGGAGTATATTATTTGTCACTTCAGTATAGAGATTGTGGAATGCCTCAGCCATTATGGGACATTTTTATTGGTGGCTAGAGTTGAACATGTCTCTTCACTGGCAAGAATTTAGTCAGGAAAAGCCATTCCAATGCAGCAAGCCCTGCAAGAAATCTTCTTTCTCCCAGACATGTTTGTAGAGAACTGTCTCTAAACAAAAAGAGCACCTTCTTCTGTTTTGAAGCTAAGCATGAATATCCAGCAAGCAGAAAGGTATAGGCTGATTGGTCACTAAGGCACATATAACCACCCAGAGATGTTCCCTTTTAACAGTCTGTGCAACAAAGCAACAGTTCTCAAAGTTTTACATTTTGTGATTTCTAGTCTCAAAAATCTTCAAATTTTCCCCAAGTCTAAGAAAAGAAACTTCCTATCTTGACTGTCTGAGGATGAACAAACAGACTGAGTTTCACATTCCTAGTAGTAGCAGAGCAGATGATTGAAGGTGCTCAACAGAGCATACAATACCTGATCAACAAAATGAAAACAGAGTCTGTGGCTCCATCAAGACAGGCATCAGTACCAAACATGTTTGGGAAGCTGAAAGAAGCCCACAATTCCTCATAAGGAGCTGGAAGACCTACTGGAGTACTTGAAAAATTAGGACAGTATTACACCATCAACCACTTGAGGCCTAACTCTAGTAAGACTCAAGTGTAAGCTTTCCACCTTCAAAATTGAGAGGCAGGGGCTAAGCTGGATGTTACATGGCAAGGGAATAAATTACAGCATTGTTCGGCATTGAAATATCTAAGCATGACACTTGACAAGACACTCTTTTTTTAAGCAGCACTGTCTGAATACCAAGGATAACGTTAGTTCAAGGAATAATATCATCAGAATGTTGACAAAATATTCATGGGGAGTTTGACCAGCCGCACTTCAAACAAACATTCTTGAGGCTACACAAAAGCAAAAGCAAATTAGAAGATGGAGGAAGTTCACTGAACAAGGAATAACATTAAAGGAGGATATGGCTGAGGAACTCAACCCCTTATTTCACTTGGAGGATCCTGAATAGCTGAGGGTCAGAGTCCTTAAATGTAAGACCAACATTCTCAGGTGGGAGCTGCTGGTGGACAACAACAAGCTGTGTGAATGTGGAGAGAAACAGAATCCAGTTCATTTGCTGATCTGCCAATTACTACCAGGAACATGTACTGATGAGGATTTAATTTTGGCCAGTGACAACGCCAAGAAGGTGCAGTGATGGGATGTAACAGGTCCTCACCAGTCTGCCAGAACCGGTAGTAACTTTTCCCAGTGTCCCGGAGAACGGCTAGCAGCTTTTGGAGGGAACCACCTTCGGGGCTTACCTTTTCACTGGTTCCCCCATTGTGCATGCGCACCAAGTACTTGGTGTGCATGCATGCCTACAATGCTTGGCATGTATGCACGGTCTCCTTGCTGTCCTCCCAAGTGGGGAGGAGGAAGAGAAGCTGCTAGCCTGAAGCTTGCTCCCCAGGGTAAGTGACTCACCTTTGGATGTGGTGTGTCTGTGTGTATTTTAATGTGTATTTAATACCTTTACCTATATTGACGTACTACTACAGTTCCTACAAAGGCCTGGCGGCCAGGCGTGGGGTTTTTAAGCAAAGTCTTGGAGTTACCTCATCAATAAGCTACACCTGTGCTGTTCCAATTGCTGTTCCAATTGGAGAACCCTTAAGGAGGTACAGCTGTTTTACATTTACATTAAGGCATTTTATCCTAGAGAACCGGTACGATGACCATATCCATCTTGCAATATGGTGCTGCCCAGGCACTTATACTAACAGGTAAGTGATGGGTTTGTGTTTGGGGTGGGGGGTGGGTGTATTTTAATGTAATTTTTATTTTATTTAATTAATTAATTTATTTATGAGTTTGTGTTGTGGGTAGGTGGGTTATGGGGTGTGTGTGTGCTTATTTTTATTTTATTTTATTTCTTTGGCCCCACCCATGACATCACGATGTCATGACCTTAGCTCCGCCCACACTGTGATGATGTCACGGTGGGGTAGTAAAAATGTTGACATCCCACCACTGGGAAGGTGGCATCATTTTGGCAGTTTAAAGTTTAATTCACAGGGCCTGATGTATCATTGCCCTGAGGCATTATGGGCAGTGATGGGATGTTACCGGTTTGGACCAATTCCCCCGAACTGGTAGCACCATATCAGGAGGGGTAGCCAGGGTGGTGGTAAAACCTCGGCCGACCGGGTTGGTCACCTCTCCGGCCCCCTCCAAAAACGTATTTCCAGGCAGCCAAAATGGCTGCCCAAAACTGCACATGAGTCAAACCTCCGTTTGATGCATGCACAGTTCTATTTTTTTTTTAGTGTGCATGCGTCAAATAGAGGATTGGAGCATGCACACTAAAAAAAAGAACTGTGCATACGTCAAACAGAGGATATTGCATGCACAGACATATTTTTTTTGCTCCGCTCACGATGTCATGACATCATGACATCGGCTACACCCATGAGGTCCATGACGTCATGGTGGGGTAGCGGCGATTTTGACAACCCACCACTGATTATGAGTAATTGAAAATGGCAGCCAGACCATCAGAGTACAAAGGACTGGGGGGGGGGGTGTCATCAGAGTGCTAAAGACCCATCACACCTGAAACCATTCTTGCCAAACATTCATCCCTCCACAGATGAAGTTTGCACTTTGAAAGCAGGGGGCCAACAGAACTCCTTTTCTTTAACACTGGGGACTTCAGTTCCTAGGAGCCTAAGTCAGTACATTGGCTGATCAAAGTTTTTGGGAATTGACTTACTGTTAAGCTTCTAGGAATCGAAGTCCAACAACCTAGGTTTGGGGAACACTGTTAGACTGTCAGGCTGAAAATTGTTATTTGAGAGTGCTCATGAAGAAATAAATTGGTCCAGAATTATAATTTGTAAATTTAGGTACAGTATGCGAAACTTCAGTATAAAGGAATAAAGTCAAAGTTCAGGAATGGTCCACAAGGTAATCCTGGACTTTTTGGTTTGGAAAATGTAAAACTTAATATAAATAAGAATATAAATAAATAAAATAGCTACACATGTGTATAATATGGGATACCCATTATGGAACTCAATGTAATTTCATGATGCTGATTCAAACAATAGAATGTAGACCTGCTTCCCCACACACTGTGCCTTGGAATGAATAACAATATTCAGTACAGATTTCATAATTATTTTATTTTCTACAACATTGAGGTAATAGTTGATATTAAAGATTTCCAGCTTGGCCATTTCTTGTTAAGCTAGATGTGCAAAACCTATAAGAATTGCACCAACTGAAGTTAATTGTACAGTATAGTATATTTTATTGTTTCATTGATTCACTGATTTATTAGCACGGTGCTGTTTGATGTTTGTATTGTATGTTTTCTTGTTTGAAAGGCACCCAGAATAGTGTTTGACCAGTTGGATGGGATATAAATATCCTAAATAAATAAAATATGTGTTTTTACATTTCCCATTGGGTATATGTAAGATCATATTGTATTGGGTGATACAAAGTTCAACGTTTTTGTGATAAATAGCAGGAAAAGTAGACAGCATGTTTAATCGCGGCCAATGGTCTTCCCATTGCGGTTTCTCTGCAATTGCAAATCTGTGCATGTGAGTCAAGGCTAACACATCAGCACATTTCTGCTTTCCAATGATGAGCAGCAGGTACAATTTGACACACATTCAAATCAAACGTGTGCCTTTGATATCATACTGGCAAAACTTGATCATATGCTTTGCTAATCTAGTATGCCGAGTCTCCTGTGGATGCTTATGTTTTCTGGAATTTAAAAGAAAAAATACGGCGCATCCATGCTTTGCTCAACAAAATGTGTAAATGTGTAAACTATGACAGGACAGATTGTAACCACAAGTTGAAGAAACCAAAAATATGGTGCACTCATTGTAAAACGGAGGAGGGGGGGGGGGCTTCTGAAAGGTTGTGAATGGATTATTAATGCTTCTTTCCCAGCATGATACTAAACTGTGAGTCATAATATTGCAGCATTTGTATCACACTATGCTACACAAAGTGCTTTGCATCCATTATCCCAGGAAGTTACACTAGCATGATGATGCCCCTAATATAGAAGGGGAAGGTGGGATGAAAGTGTACTGGCTTGCCTAAAGCCACTGAATTCTGGACCACAGTGATATTGAATCTCTTACATTCTGCCCTACATCTCATTATTAGGGTCAAAGTATGCATAGTACAGCAGTTTAACCATTGTGCCACCCAAACACGGCAGACTGTATGCAAAAGTGGGTCGGGTTGTTATCAATGTGTTTAATGATACTGCAATAGACTGCTCTGTGCTGATTCTTTCATTTTACTGACCTCAGAAGGATGGAAGGCTGAGTCAACCTTGACTTCTGGTCAGGATCGAACTCACAAACTTTTGGTTGTAGTACAGCAGTTTTTAACCACTGTGCCACCAGGGTTCCTGTACCACCAGGAGATGTTTGTGAATTTTTAAACATCCTTACTGAAAAAAGAACTAGTTAACTTCTCACTCTTCCCTGCTTGTAATATTAAAGTGCAGGCCTACATGGATGTCCAGTTTACAGGAATGAAGTGCTGAAGGAATCGACCCAAAGGGAGAATATGTTCACCAAATAGAAAGTTGCTTATCTTAATGAGATAGCCATGTCTCTTACATGCCTAGATCCTTTTGACGGCTCAAATGGCTGAGGGAGAACATCATTGCAACAATCTCCTGACTTTCTGACTGGTGCATGAATATGCAATTCATAAAGTTCAATGTGGGAAAATCAATACTCAATGGCATGAAGTTCTAATGCATGCAGATTTATATAAGAGCAGGAAGAATCAGGCTACTGGGAGAAACAGGTTTACAGAGTACATGTGCTGCTGTTCCTCTGCTGCGTGGCAAAATTCTCATTAAGATGAATCTCATATAGTTAAGAGCCGTTGTGAAGAAATGGGTACATGATCATTCTTATATTGTAGATACCTGTTCCCTTTGAAATTTGCTAGATTATTTCAATTAGGTTTAATGGAGTTCAGTAGATGGTCCATTGTGCTTTAAGAGATTTTTTTAACCCACATGGCTAGTGTTATCCCTTTATCTGAGATTTATTTAAATTTATCAACACCATTAACTGTTTAAACACATATTTGTAGAAATGGTGCAATTATTTTAAGCATCTATAAATCAACCAGATGGAAATATATGGGCCAATTCTAAAGTTGTGTAGGAATTATTTCTCCCCCCACATACTATTTATTTAAGTGGGCCATGCTTAAGTTAAAGAGTTAGGTAATCACTTCTATGCTTTTATCACACTACATTAAATATTTTATCATCAAATGCAGTTTTGTGGTGATAGCTGAACTCTATTATTTGATGACTTGAAGATACCTTTCAGGAGGAAAAAAGGAGGGGGAGACTCATATAACAACAGGAACACATTCAAAGTATGGTACACTTGTAATAGCTAATTTTCTGTGACCAAAGGGGAAGGGAACCCCTTGATTCTATATCATTATAGCAGTCAAGGTGTTGTGTGATGCATGGTATGGAAACTGGAAATGATTTCACACAGTGAAATTCATCAGTAGATTAAAAACTAAATATATTTTTAAAATTGTTTATGTAAGCCGCCCAGAGTTGGGTTTTTACCCGATTGGGGCGGGATAGCGAGTTTGGGTGTGTTGTTGTTGTTGTTTTGGGGAATGAAAGTCTCAATGTGTTCTTCTTTCGTGTCCTGGTCAAACTTTCAACTGCTAGAATGAAGCCACCTTCTTGGCTTTGTCATAGGCCAAGTTTAAACCCTCATTGGTACATGTTTCTGGTAGTAATCAGCAGACCAGCAAATGAGCTGTATCTGTCCACATTCACACAGCATGTTGTTGTCCACCAGCAGTCCCCACTTGAGCATATTGCTCTTGGACTTAGGGACGCTGAAACTCATCCTATTGAGGGGCCTCCAAGTGACACAGTGGAGGCTGAGCTCCTCTGCCATATCCTCCTTTAATATTCCTTATCTAGTGACCTCCTTCCTCCATCTTCTAATTGGATTTTGCTCAAGAGCTGTGAAATGGGAATTATGTTGTAGTGTGATGAACTTCTGTTCATAGTTCCAGAAAATCAGCCATCCTCACCTTTTCTCAGGATACACCATTCCATTCCCCTGATCTGCCAAATTTCTGTCCCTCCTTAAAAGCCAGAAAGCATTCATTAACCACTTGAAATTCTCAGTCCATATTGGCCTGTTTGGAGTATGCCTTTACAATGTTTGTTTTAAATTGTTCTCACCTTTGTAACCCCAAATCTGTTGATATCCTTCTGCTTTTATAGAATGCCATTTCACTGTGTGAGGGCCCAAAGCTTCCCCACCCCACCCCATACAGTGCTATTAAGATATTCTAGTCTTCCATTGGTATGCCTCCCTATTGCCGTCACCCACAGAAAGGATTTGGGAGATGACTGCACAGAGTCTCCATGTTCATGAACTATGCTACTGAGAATGAACTAGAACAATCTTTTTTTTTATTCGTGTCAGGTGCACCACCAGCATATAATACTAGAACAATAACAGGAAAACGTTCCCTTCTCTATTGTCAGAAGAAGGACTTTGGGCTAGTCTGGTTTAGAACAGCCTTATTTTTTAACAGGGTGAAAGGCAAAGTAAACTAAAAATATCCTCAGCATGCTTCTCATACAACATATTCAAAAGTGTATCTTCACTTCACAGTTGTAGACACTTGACAGTGTGTTAGTTGCCATAACTTCCTCCACACTCCTTTGTGGTTTGAAGTCAAACTTCACTTCCTCAGTTTCTGCTATCTTACTACACCACAAATCCCCAGGTACTGTCGAATGGAGCTGAGACAATGAAAGGAGTATCAAGTGGTGATGTCAACACACTTTTAGTTGCTTCAACACTCAGGGCTCAGCCAGATGGATGTTTGTCTGGCTGTTTGGTGCACTGCAAGGGTGGGCGGGGTTGTTCTCCCCCCCCCCCCCCGAGATCAGTTGGCCTGATCACTAGAGTGAAGCAATCTATCTCCAAAGCACCTTTACCTGCACCTTTTCCAGTCTTTGTCAGGGGTTTTGCCTCTTTTTTGGTGCAGGAAACTGTACTCTAATTAGGTTATTCTCTGTGTGTAAGTGCTGGAAATGAACCAAAACTTAGTATTGCAGCTGTCAAACCTGCCAAGGCTCCTTCCAGTGACAATTTCTATAGGGGCTGCAGTCGCTCAGTGGTTAAGAAGCTCACCTTGTTAGCTGGAAGACTGGCAAGTTGGGAGCTCAAGACCTGGGTACTGCATGATGGATTGAGCACCCATCTCCGTCCCAGCTCTTGGGGACATGAAAGGAGCCTCATTTGGGCGTTCCCTGAACAGAGTTTCTTCTGTGAAAATTCTTTCAGCCCAGAATAATTTCTCACACGAAATTATTACTAGTGACAATTTCTGGCATTGTGAAATAACACAGGCATCAGGTCCTAGGTCCTTGTGTTACTTGCCAGCTGCCCACACCTTTGACTCTCACACAGATAGGAATGCAAAGCTGTCTTTGTTTGAGTTCCTTTAAATTTTCTGAATCCCATCAACCTCTTCTTATTTCATACTGAGTCATGAGATTTTGAGCTATTGTTGTTTCTACCTAGAAATCAGTAAGCTTTATAGAACATGTTTTCTTAAAATACCCATTAGTTTATAATATGTATTTTACCAAATGCACATTTATCTCCAATTAACTAAAGAATTGCTGCACTTTATTCTTCAGTGGTGTAGATTTTGAACTACATTTTACAAAGTTTTTCCTGGTTGGTGTGCACTTTTAAAAACTGCTCATATGCCTTGCAGATGTGTTAATCTCAAAGGGACATTTTAAAAAATTGTAAAAAGTCTACTTTCATTGTAACTGTACAATCCAATGAAATTATTTTCTCTCCCTAAAGCGAATGGTCCTGTACTCACTTGTGGTATTCTAGCCAGCCTTCTTAAATCAGCCTTCTTCCAAAATCAATACAGATGCTTCAAAATCATTTTTTTCAAAGACAAACCACATCAAGAAAGCAAATTGAGACCACATATATGTCCATGACCCTGTACATTTGTGTCTGATCTCTGGTATTGCTTCCTTTTCATCATCTATCATCTTAAATGTGAGGAGTACAACTCTAGGACCTCCTTCCTTTTGGACACCAGGTGGTAGTGTGGAGCACTGCCAAAAGTGAGGAGACACTCCTACTTGGCGCTTGAATTACTTCTTTTGATTCAGGGCTTATTGAAGTTTTGTGGTCATGTCAGGCCACCAGATGCTAACCAGACTCCACAATCTATTTAAATTAATCATTAGACCCCATGTTTGCACTTCTATTAGAAGTAAGGTTTTGTGGTTTCACACAGGCATCCTAGAAACCACCTTTCTGTAGCCTTTTCAGAAGATGAAAAGCAACAGTGTCTTTGATGGTGATCTTGCTCTTAATCCATAGATCTTCTGTGCATGTGCTCAGACATTATTAGATCTTTGAAGGTAAAGCTTCCCCGCCTGATTTCAGCAAGTACAAAGTTTTTCAAGCCCATTAACAAATAAGAGTTTTGCCAGAGGCAACTGGAAGGCATCTTTCCCTCTTGTCAAACCATTCTCTTATAGACTTTCCCTAAAAATCTATTACTGGAGACTGGTGGCTGCAGAGTCATTAGTTCATACAACAGTCAAACTTTCTAAAGACAATACAGTATCTCTGTGAATCTTCCCAGTTACTGAAGTCTACAGGGAAGGATTTTTTGTGTGTGTGAGGGTAATAATAATAATAATAATAATAATAATAATAATAATAATAATAATAATAATAATAATAATAATAATAATAATAATAATAATAATAATAATAATAATAATAATAATAATTAAAAAAAATAACTTGGAGAGGCTTATGGATGGTCATTCACAAGAGAATTTCTCCATATTATGAAATGCACTTCCTTTGGAATTATGGATGGCCAATTTGATTTCAGAAGAAGGGTCAAAGGGTACTTTCTTTCATCTGGCTTCTGAAAGTATTTTATTAAACATTTGTTTAAAATTGTTTATTAACATTTTAATTAAACCGTTAAAATATTGGTCAAAATCTTATTGCATAAAACAGTCTGGACACACTAACTCTCTCTCTCTCTCATGGCGATACACAGAAAGAGCCTTCTTAAAGATTGTGGCATTTTTTAACCACAATTGGGCGTACCCTAGTAACTGCAACCTTGTGTTGCTGACTAATCTTTTTTTACACTGGGTCAGGCGAAAGGAACTGAAGAATGAACTCACCAAAAGGTGCCTTCAATATGGCAGTTTCATGTCTGGCATAGACATGGAAGAAGAATAGTGATTGGGGCAATGACTAGCTAATACAATATTTTGTCCTTTATTTTCTTCTCTCCCCCTGCTTCTCTCTCCCCCCCCCCTTTAAATTTCCCACTCTGGTGAAATAGGCCACCACCGAAAACAACTATAATATTGTGATATGATATTCTAGTGTCCCAATGCCCTGTCAACAGCTAATTAGGTTGGGAGGTTGTGACATTTTGTAAGTTCTACTACTGGTTGCTCAAGTGGTTAAGATGATGAATTCATAATGAGTTCGATTCCCAGGCACTGCATGATGGACTGAGCTCCCATCTCTCTCCCAGATCCTGCCAACCTAGCAGTTTGAAAGCAAGAAATTGCAAATAGACAAATAGGGACCACTTTGGTGGGAAGGTAAACAATGATTTGTGCACTCCAGTGTTGAGGCATGCCTGCCACATGTCCATGGAAACATCTGCAGACATAGACAGCGCTGGCTCTTTGGCTATAAACAGAGATGAGCACTGAACCCTAGAGTTGGTAATGACTGGCTTCCGAGCAAGGGCAACCTTTACCTAATAACAGAAGATCCCTGATTGGTATTCAAATTTGACATCAGGTTTTGTCCCTGCAAGTGGTTCAAGGTCTCCCTTGCTCAAAAGCCAGTCATCTGACTCTAGGGTGCAGTGTTCATCTCCACTTACAACCAAAGAGCCAGTGTTGCCTCTGTTTGCATATGTATACATGGCCATATGGCAGGCATGACTAGATTGCCCATGACGTAGGCTCCGCCCACAATGTGGTAGCGAAATTTTTTGCTGCCCATCACTGCTTATTTTTATTCTTTTGTATTTTTAATTTTTTCTTTGGCCCCACCCATGACATCATGATGTTAGCTCTGCCCAC
This sequence comes from Furcifer pardalis, assembly GCA_030440675.1. NCBI lineage: Eukaryota > Metazoa > Chordata > Lepidosauria > Squamata > Chamaeleonidae > Furcifer > Furcifer pardalis. Next base: position 20,970,357 of record CP126894.1, read on the forward strand.
ACTGTGATGACGTCATGGTGGAGTAGTAAAATTTTGACATCCCCAACTGGCTTTCGAGCAAGGGTGACTTTTACCTTACTAGCAGTGGTGGGCAGTAACAGGTTTGCACCCCCCTGGCAGGACGGGCAGCAAAATTGGGTGGCCTTCGGGCAGGGAGGATGGCAAAATTGGGTGGCCTTCGTGTGGTTTGTTTAAAAAGTGAAATTGGGTGGCCACACCCACCTCCCTGCCCTGCCCAGACTGCCCACCACTGCTAGTAAGGTAAAAGTCACCCTTGCTCGAAAGCCAGTTGTATCCAACCAGTGGTGGGATGTCAAAATTTTAACACAGCTACCATTTAAAAAGTTTCATTCTGTGCAAGCATATCAGAGTAAGCAAAACAGAAAGACAAAAATGTTGTGGCACCTTAAAGACTAACTGCTGTATTTTAATGTGAGCTTTTGTGGATCAAGTCCACTGGCTCTTTGGCTATAAACAGAGATGAACACCGAACCCTAGAGTTGGTAATGACTGGCTTCCGAGCAAGGGCAACCTTTACCTAATAACAGAAGATCCCTGATTGGTATTCAAATTTGACATCAGGTTTTGTCCCTGCAAGTGGTTCAAGGTCTCCCTTGCTCAAAAGCCAGTCATCTGACTCTAGGGTGCAGTGTTCATCTCCACTTACAACCAAAGAGCCAGTGTTGCCTCTGTTTGCATATGTATACATGGCCATATGGCAGGCATGACTAGATTGCCCATGATGTAGGCTCCGCCCACAATGTGGTAGCGAAATTTTTTGCTGCCCATCACTGCTTACTAGCCATTTATGGGTCAGAAAAGGGGGAATTTAGCTGCTAGATTTCTGGAAGCAGCTTTTTGTTTCTCTTCACCTTTCTTTGTAAAAGTTACCTCAGTCCTCAAATATTCCTTAAAAGAATCCCAAACAGCTTCACAGCTTAGTGAGGAGACAACAAATTCCTGAAATATACAGTTCCACTCTCTGTAGATCACATTTCATCCCCTAGCTAAAGGGGAAGGACACAAACAGCTCTCTACTAAAGCATGTGTCTGCTAGGCTGAAGATTTAATATCAATCTTCTTCCTGAGACTGTATCTTAACTGAATATACAAGTACAGTCCCCACTATAGGCATCGTGCATCTTGGACTGTCTTCTTCAGAATGATTAATATACAGAGGTTGCATTAGGAGCCATTTTATGATTTTTTTTATTGGCACTCAAGCCCTGATTTTGATATTCTTGCATTTTCCTCCTCCCTCTTGTAAATACTCCATCAGAAATGTTCATATTTCTCAGCATTTTCATATTCTGCCACATTCAACTGCTACATCAGATATTACTCAAAACAATTTCATCTTCTATACACTTCTCATCTGACCAACTGGCTTACAGCACACCAAAAGTTGCTTACAGCGGCTCACACCATCTATATATTTTTACTCACATTACTATTTTTAAGGAAGACAAATTGATATTCTGATATCCAATGCATCTCCTTGGAAATAAATAATCTCAGCTCAGAACATTACAATGCTTGAAAAGGAAAGAGAGAAACAATTATAGTCTAGTCTCGTTTAGCTTTGTAATAGCTTAATTATTTTGCCAGAAGAGGATGGAAAGAATTGAGAATATTATCATTATTTTCCTTTTGAATTTTTAAAAATTTGATAATCCTTGTCAGGATTTGAACTAGTCTTGACCCTGAGCAAAATAGGATCTCCTGGGTAAAGATATCTTGTTGCCAAACTCTGCATTCTTAAAACATATGCAGCCCACATGTGAAATTTGCCCCTTCTGTTGTCGCTTTGACCATGTGGCAACAGCAATCTGAAGAGCAGATGGCATCCATAGCTGGATTGCTTCTCCATCTGAGGCAGGCCCGCCTGCCCTTCCCAAAAAGGAGGGATTTTGCATCATGAGGAGAGATCCCAGTCTGTTGAGATAGGAATGATGTCTTCATCTTCAGAGTGCTTGTTCTTCCTCTTTTGTGTCCTGATCAAACCCTGGGCTGCCAAAATGAAGACACTTTCTTGACTTTGCCCTTGGCTAAACTTAAGTCCTCATCGGTGCATGTTTCTGGCAGTAATCGTCAGACCAGTAAATGTGCTGGATTCTGTATCTCTCCACATTCACACAGCATGTGGCTGTCCTCCAGCACACCCCACTTGAGCATGTGGGTCTTACATTTAAGCACTCTGACCCTCAGCCTATTCAGAATCCTCCAAGTGACATATAGGGGAGGTTGAGTTCTTCAGCTATATCCTCCTTTAATGATGGTCTTTGCCAGGTGAGCTCCTTCCTCTATCTTTTAATTTGGTTTTGCTCTTGTGTACCATCAAGAATGGTTGTTCTTACCATAAAGCTCTTCCTGGATCTGAGCTGACAGACCTCTGGCAATAACTGGCAGACCAGAGCCAGATTCTGTATCTCTGTTATTGTCTGCCAGCAGTCCCCACTTGAGCATGTTGGTCTTGCTTTTAGGCACTCTGACTTTCAGCCTATTCCACATCCTCCAAGTGATGTAGGGGAGGTTTAGTTCCTCAGCTATATCCTTTAATGATTTTCCTTTAGATTGCTTGTTGAAAGTGATGGCAGAGGACAGTGGGGACTAGCATGCTTCCATCATCATACACTGGCTGTGCATATTTACTAAACAATTGAAGAAGGCTTCTAGAAACAAAGTATGTTGACAGAAACAGTTATTTCTTTGTTTATTTCATTTAATTTCTGTGCCAGGTTTCTTCCACTACAGCAGTGTTTCCCAACCTTTGGTCCTGGAATTCAGTCCCCAAAAGCACTGATCAACTAGTGTATATAACTTATGTTTCCCATTCTAGACCCTTTGAGATGGCTTGCCAATCAGGTTTTGAATTCCTCCAATGTTTACAAAGACAAAGGCACTTTCTGCTCTCCCTTTCACACAGCTGAAGTGCCCCTATTTTGCTACTGGCAGAGACTAACCAGCTGGTCAAGGGTATTGATTTTAAAAAGCCTGCATAAGCATGTCCCACAATTTCTACCTTTCTTCAAAGAGCCTTTAATCCAGTGGTTCCCCACATGGGGCACATGCCCCAGAGGGAGACTTCAATTCTGAAAAGCCTAAGTCAGTACATTGGCTGATTGGTGCTTTGGAGAATTGACTTAGGCTTCTGGGAATTGAAGTCCAAAAACCAAAGATTGGGAAACACTGCTCTACCCTATCTCCTATGAGAGTTTATTTAGATCTACCAGCACCTCAAAGCCATCTCCTCTACTAAACAAAGTCATGAAAGAAAAGAAAACTTTCCTGTCCTAAAATTAGAGAGAAGAGGACAGACTCCAGAAGCTTATGTCTGCAAGCTTGGCAATTCATATTTTGTGATAAGGAAAGCCATATTTTTCAAAAGAGGGCAGGGGGAACTGATAGAGCCAGCATGTGGAAAAACAGCCTTGGAAGACTTATACATGCCATGAGGCTCCTGTTTTACTAGCCTCTGCCTTCATGCATTAATTTCAACTGGCATAGTTGAAAATCAATTAAAAGAAGGAGGTGTATAATATGTGTATTACACACAGAGAGAACACATATATAAAAGGAGAGAGTATTTATAATGACCTACCAACTGTATTTCATTTATTTTATTTTGTTTGTATGTATTTGTTCATTATTTGGAATAGAGTCCATTCAAAGCAAATCTTGTACCTTAGAAATATTAAGTTGTGCTCAAAACATGATTTACTCGTTTAAAACATTGTTTCAAACATTAAATTGTGCTGAAGACATCACCAATGCATCACGGTAATTAACTGTATATTCCCAAACACTAATGGGGGGAAAGAGACAAACTGGCCACCTTGAAACAATAATTTTTCATTGCAATCTGATACCACTAGGCTTTAGTATAACTGACTTGATCAGTGTAGATTATTAATTATGATACTGCTGTTACAGTTCAATTTAATCAACAAAGAACATCAGGGAGTCCAGGAAGTGGGCTATATAATTCAATTTATCTTTGACTTGTAGTGATAGGGATAAGAATGGTTTGCAAATTGCTTCAAATACAAACAGACAATTAAAAAGTGATAAATATCAAAAGTTCTACATTTTCAAATCAAAGCAACAAGTGCAGGTCTTAATCCTTGTCATCAACTTCAACTCATGAGTTAATTCTCCCCTTGATTTACACACTTAACTCCCGTTAAAATTAATGGAACCCACACTTGTTCATCAAGAAAGGACAAGACCCCATAGTGTACATATTCTTCAAATAATAAGAATGGAGTAATTATGATATTATTTGTAAATTAATTTTTCATTTATCTTATAAATGTGCAGCCTTTGGACTCTCTAGTCCTATTATAGGGAATAATTTAGGATCTAGGAGAATATTATCCATTGATAATTATCCATTGTATTCATAATATCCTAATTTAGATATCCTAACTACTACTACCATACATTACTTGATATATTTAATACTCTGAATAACCATAGCAATTACATGTATATACTGCCCCATAACACTTAGTGCTCTCTCTGGTTGGTTTACATTGATTAGCATTTTGCCACCAACATGCTGGGAACTCATTTTATCAACATTGGAAGGATGGAAGGCTGAGTCAACCTTTTGTCCTGTCAGGATTGAGCTCACAATGTTTTGACTGGAGCACAGCAGTTTAACGACCACATCATTGATTGATTGATTGATTGATTGATTGATTGATTGATTGATTATTCAAACTTATTTATCGCCCTCCTCTTTGAAGAGACCCAGGGCAATTTTACAACCAAAAAACATCAATAATAATTAAAACCAATTTAAAAGATTATTAGGTCAAATTTTTAAAACTAAAAAAATAGATTTAAAAAATTAAAAGATTAAAACTAGGTGTTACAGTTAAAAGATTAAAGGCTGGGGGGCTTAAATCAACCACCTGGCTGGGGTCATCAGGGCTCCATGAATGTTATCCTTTAAAATCTAAGTTGAAGGGGGAGAAAATGCAAATGTTGTCACATTCTCATCTATAATATTGTGTATTAAATCTGATGATTAAATCTGTTACAGTGTATTCACTGTAATAGGTGAAGATAGGGCAGATGAGCCACAGAGAAAAAAGCGGGAGAAGTTCCTTCCCCATTTGTATTTCACCTAAAGACTCAGCTTCCTGAATAAAAGGTCACCCTGGCTTGAAATCCAGTTGTATCCGACTGTAGGGTTCAGTGCTCATCCTTGTTTATAGCCAAAGAGCTATACTGTCCACATCTGCAGACATTTCCGTGGCCATGTGGCAAGCATAATTAGATACCAGAGTGCATGGAATGCTATTTCTTTCTCCTCCAAAGTGGTACCTATTTATCTACTTGCAATGTCTTGCTTTCAAACTGCTAGGTTGGCAGGAGCTGGGACAGAGAGAGACCTTACTCCATCATGCAGAACTCGGGTCTCAAACTGCTGACCTGGCCATCAAGTTCGGTGTTTTAATCACTAAGCCACCATAGTCCCCTTTCAGCTTTCTGAATAAAATATGGCAAATCCAAGGCATAACAGGTAGAATATTACACAGTTGTAGAAGTCCCAGTGAGAGATGCTACAACTCAGGTTGTTTTTCTAACTTCATAGAAATCATTTTTCTGGTGCTCTATTTTTGAAATAATGATGAATAACCATTATGAAAACCTGTTGGCATTGAAAGGATTGGTTTGGGACATGGTCTGCAGCAAGGGTGGAGGGTGTTTTCTTACTGTGGATATAATCTATTGAGGACTGCATGCTAGAGGGCAGAAGACACTGGTAAGCAAGACTAAAGCTGAAAGTAGACTAACATGTTATCCTTCCACTTCTTACAGTATCTTGGAGAAGCAGTCTGGAGCCTAGAATAAAGTTCAAGAAGGAGAGTATCTTCTTGTAAATTTGCTATATAGAGATGTTGCTTTCCACTTCCTAGATCTGGTGTTGGACTTTATTTCTATCACAAGCATTCAGTTAGATCCTGGCCCAAATGTGTCCTCTTGACAGCTCCCAACTGTACATCATGTGTAGGATAAAGTAAACAGAAAATGGTGAGAAGGAATATAGTGTCAGGTGTTGTTAAACATCATTTGATATAACTGACCTGAGGGACCCCATTTATTAAGAAGCAAGGATTTAGCCACAAAAATAAGTTTAAATGGAACCTGTCTGTAGCTAGGCACAGAGTGAGAGTCCCCCTCCCTGTTTCTAAACAAAACAGGAAAATGGTTTGTGAGTGTGCAGTAAAAAACTGCAATTCATTTTGCATAGCAACGTGATGCAAAATTCTACAGAATGGACAAGTAGTTCATTCTACCCTATACAAAGAGGGCAAAGTCAGTTGCCTGCAGGCCATCACATGGCTCCACCACTGGTCAGTTTGCATAATTTTTACCATGCCTTGTAATTTTATACAGAGATAGGGTTGTCCGCTTCCAGACAAAGAAGCATTTCTCTTAAGTTTAGAAAGTGCATTGTTGTTTGCCTTATAATTCTTTCACTGCACTGCCTTATTCTTATTATACAGTTATAAGGAAATACGGTTTGATGTTTAAACTGTTGACTTTTGTTTAACTGTGTCAATTAGGCAGAGCTGAGCCTTCACACTAGCCAAAACTGAAACAGGAAATGGCGGAATAGTTGTCCTCCCAGTCTTTATCTTTTCAGCCCACTGGCTGAAAGCTGCTGTCTGCTTATCTTGCTCTGCTAGCTGAGCTAAGCAGGCAGAGGGACTAAAATTTGTCAAGTATTGAGCCTTTCTTGTCTAGGCTCTCTTAGCTAGGAAGTAAGGTTTAATGGGCTGAATGTTATATTTTTTCTGTTCAGTTTTTAACTGTGCTCTGCTTGCCTCCTATCCAGGCATCACAAGTAAACTGATCAAGTTGTTAGAGATGCCTTCTTTGTAATGCTAATCTATATAAAAGTTCTTTATTGTTGTTAATTTATTAAATTACATTTAATTGCAAAGAACCATTAAATTACTTTGCATAAAGCTAAGATACATTTACTCTCATGTAACCATATAGTTAAGCTACCAAAAAATTAGTACAGTTGTACCTCACTTAAAGAGCATAATGTGTTCCACAGGATTGCTCTTCAAGCAAGTTTGCTCTTTAAGCGAAACACCATTGTAAGTGACCAATTGTGACTTCTGGTGGTGGTGGTGGTGGGGGTTTTGCGAACTCCAGTTTATTTGTTAAGCGAGTTTTTGGTTGGTTTTATTTGTTAAGCGAAGTGAACATTCAGAGAAAATTCTGCTCTTTAAGCGAGTTACTCTTTAAGCGAGGCACTCTTTATGCGAGGTTTGACTGTATTTCACTTTATAAGATCGTGGTACTGCTACATGTAAGTGTAGGCTTGCACTATTCATTAATATGTGTTCTTTTTTCATGCATTTACCTATCTTGTTATAGTCAAACTCTGATAATGTTTTACGGTTCATTTAAGATCTATGTTTTGATTTTCTCATACTGGTATATCTAAATATATGCTTGCCTTTTGTACATGCTTAGTAAAATGAATTGAAAAAAGAACATTTGTCATTATTATTTACCTTCTTAATTAATTTACAACAGGGTGAGCTCCCATCTCTGTCCCAGCTCCTGCCAACCTAGCAGCTCAAAAGCAAGAAATTGCAAGTAGATAAATAGGGACCACTTTGGTGGGAAGGTAAACAGCATTCTGTGCGCTCCGGTGACTAGTCATGCCTGCCATATGACCATGGAAATGTCTGCAGAAACATGCTCTTCTGCTTTGAAACAGATATGAGCTTTGAACCCTAGAGTCGGATACGACTGGCTTTCGAACAAGGGAAACCTTTACCTTTATAGATACAGTATATGCATTCAGGTAGGCTGGGACATAAATTTTCTTGGGAATTTTTGGGTTTGTTTTTTGGAGCAGCAATCTTAACTGTGCCCTTTGCATGAGAAAGTTTGTTTCTCACTCAGGTCCAGCACCTTACATAAAACCATTCAATAGGAACTTGAAAAACTCTCTTACCCTAGTAAACTAGTAACAGGCAATGTTTTACCAAGGCTTCAGGCTGGATTCTTTCTAACCCTAGCTACAGATCCCTTATATTACTTCATTCTCCTCCATCAAAATGTTAACTAATAGTTCTGCATAGCTTTCAAAAATAAGGAAAACAGCATATGTTGAGAATAATATGGTAGTTTCATGACTGGTACCCATAAATGTTCCACTTCAATTTGCAAATCATGATATTTTGTGATTTTCTCCAGCTGTTTCCCTATAATTTCTGCATCTCCTGGTATAGCCATGTCAATAGACTAGGCCTTCTCCTCTTCCATAACATTATTATTGTTACTACAAAAATAATAAAAATCTGCCTTAGATTCCCAACCTAAGAGCTGTTAAGGTAACTTTGATGATGATGGTGATGATGCAAGCCACTCTTCAAAGAAGCTTCTCTTCCTGATCTCACCAAAGAACCCTTGGTGGTCGAATGAATCCCAGGTATCCCTAGACCACAGTTTGAAACCACCATTTTAATCTCAACAGATGCTGTTTTTCTTGATGTTTTGAGATTTCCAAAGTAGGATGGACATTTCTTTCAGGGAAGGATTTATGTGACAATATCAGTCTGACATTTTACAGCAGTCAAACAAATGGAATGTCTGTGTTGGCATCAAAATTTATCCTCCCCTTTCAGCACTTGTAATGTGACCTATTTACAGCCTGGCAACTCACTGCAGAGCTAGTAGGAAACCCAGAGTGAGCAACAAAATGTGTTTTTAGGTCTAAAGGATGTTTAATAAGATGTTGCACCAACTTACATTGCCTTTATCTATATCAGGGATGCCCAAACTATGGCCCGGGGGCCAGATACAGCCCCCAATGCAAATTCATCTGGCCCATGAAGCCCTGATCGCTCCTGGAAGTGGAAGTAAAATGTGCCCATACGGGCGTGTTTTACTTCCACTTCCAAGAGTGACGGGGGCTTCACAGGGCCGATGAATTGGTGTCAGGGACCACATTCAGCCCCTGGGTCTTAGTGACCAGCTCCCTGAACCATGTGATTGGCCCACAGCCCAAAATGTTTGGGCACCCCTGATCTATATCAACTACATTGCTTGGCAGGAAGGTTTTGTCAGGTATAGTAAAGAAGATGTGAGTGAAGCTAGAATGTAGGTCAATGATATGCACTCTTTCTTTTAAAAACAAAGTCTTCCTGCAGAAATAGCATGATTTCCTGTTATGACTGTAGACTTCACATCGATTATCATACTGTCATTCTACTCAGAGTGTTCAAACTTCCATACATCTAGATGTGTAATGTGTTTGTATGGCAAGATGTATACACATGTTATCAATTCACATAGGCACTCAGAACTGGGCTCCCATGAATATTCCCTTCAGAGGCACAAATGAACCTGGTACAAAAATTTAGATAAGTAGATTTTCCCACCTGTCATCTTAGAGAGCTTTCCTTACTTGCCAAAATGCCTGAGGGCCAGCTGAATTAACATTAGTCTAGCTTAAGGTAGGTTAGCTCCAATCACCTTCCAGTCAAGGGTCATTGGGAATGATTTAGGACTAACCTCGCCTTCGCCTAATTTGTGGTGGGAGGAGAGAGGATAACTTTTGCATAACTTGGTTTCATCCTGGCTCTGATTCTTCTTTGCCCCTTTTGTGGGTATTCTGCTAGCAGATCTTAGCCATCAGTGGGCGTCTACTGAAAAAAAATTCTCCTGTCTAATCTCTGAGTTCATCCATCAGAAGAAGGTTCTTCTGGCACAAGGGAGTTACTACTGACAGAAAAAGCTTCACCAATGGCTAACCTCCTATAGTCATCACATCCGAGTTAGGAGAGCACAGCTAAATGACACTTCTATTGGCTTGAGATATGCCAGCCAATATAGGGATGGCTATGGATGAGGTATAGAGGCTGTGCTAAAAAAAAAAGCTTATTCATTTTGAGGGAAGGGAAGGATAAGTCAGTGAACAAAGCAAGCTGCACTGGTGTGTAGCTAAAAGCCACAAGAAGTAAGTACACTTTTTCATGCTTGTTCCCCCCCCCCCCACACACACACACACACACTGAGCTTGGCCACCTGCTTTTAGGTATGAGGGAAAACTTTATCTCTTGCTCATGGTGAAGTAAGTTTGAACCACCAGTCCAGTCAGTTTCTACACAGGGCATATAAGGGGCACAAATTTGTCAGTTGCCTGTGCTAGCAAAATATATTAGGCTGGGCTCACATGTTCCCCTTCTTCGACTTATTTCCAAACAAACTTTTAAAAAAAGAAAGATACGATATGAATGGACCAAGTAGAGATGTTTCTGAATAGGGCAGAAGACATGGATATTAATATCAGAATTTTTTATGGACTTACAATCTTTTTTCATGTCTAGGTCAGACTTTAAAGTGCCAAAATGAAACCACCTTTTTGGCTTTGTCACTGGTCAAAATTAAATCCTCATTGGTGTAAAGGTCTGGTAGAAACCAGTAGATCAGGATACTGAAGAGACTGCCACCAGTGGTGTAGGATGGAGGGCAGGGGGCGGCCCGCCCCAGGCAGCACTTTTTGGGCTATGGGTGTTCTTGGACTACAATTCCCAGAAGCCCTAGTGGGAGTGGGCACCAGCATTCACCAGGGGGCGGCAAATTTGTTTTATTCCCCGGGCAGCTGAAATCAATGCTACACTACTGTACCTCACCACAAGATGAGGCTCCCTAGTGATCCCATCCGCCAGGAAGGCACATCTCATGGGGACCAGGAGGAGAGCCTTCTAGGTACCTGCTCCAGCCCTATGGAACCTCCTGCCACTTGAATTGGACCTCCAGGCAGAGTTGCTTCCCTTCAGAAAGGCCTTAAAAACATGGTTATGCCAGGAGGTGTGGGTACAACTGGCACCACAACCCAGACCTGCTGGCTTATTTAGCCCTGCCCAGGGTCCTTATTTACTCCTGCCCGGGTGTCCTTCTTGTTTTAGGGGGTTGGGGAGGTTTTATGGATGTTTGTAGATAATTTTATAGTATTTGGTTTTAATTGGTATTCGGTATGGGTTTTAGGTGATGTTGTGAGCCGCCTTGGGTTGCTCTGGTGAAAAAGGCAGCTATAATAATAATAATAATAATAATAATAATAATAATAATAATAATAATAATAATAATAATAATAATAATAATAATAATAATAATAATAATAATAATAATAATAATAATAATAATAATAATAATAATAATCTGGAATCTGTATCTCTCCACAGTGTATTCTTATCTGCCAACAGCCCCCACTTGAGCATGTTGGTCTTACATTTAGGCCCTCTGACCCTCAGCCTATTCAGAGTCCTCCAAGTGACATAGGGAAGGTCAAGTTCCTCAGTCATATCCTCCTTTAATGTTGTTCCTTGTCCAGTGAGCTCCTTCCTCCATCTTCCAAATTGATTTTCTCTTGCGTACCCTCAAGAATGTTTGTTCTTGTCATAAAGCTCTTCCTTCATCTGAGTTGGCAGACTTGAGGCTCATATCCATTCAGAAGATGTTGAGGGTCATTTTCTTGCTTGGTTCTTGGTGTCTGCTGCTACTCCTCTCCTTATCTTAGGTAGAGCAAACAACAAGAATAACTTATAATGACTAATAAGGAGCCAAGAAAGAAGAGATTAAAAAATAACTTGTGGTAATTAGAGATGTTACATAATGAGAAAAGGATAGCAAACTGTGGTATTTTAGGGAGGATAACCTTCTGAGTACCTTAGAGCATGGCAGGCTATAATTTGCCCATTTACTAAAATATTTTCAAAATATACCGACAGAGTATATATTTCAGTTTTGCTAAAATCTCTTTTTTAAATCTCTCCTGTCTGTCAGCCACAGCTTGAATATGGGCAGTGTGATACCTCACTGTGCACAGGTGAGAGGAGGAGCCCCACTGTCACTCAAAAAAGGAGGAGGGGCCTGGACACCTGTCTATCTGCTGTGTATGAAGTTCATTCTCCGTTCACAAGGCAGACCTGGCAGAACACGTTAAGGGCAGATGGTTGTTATCGAGGCTCCCAGCATCACCCACCCCAGTGCTCCAGTTCGGGACAGCCCAGTGTTGGGGACCCTTGCTTAAAGTACCCACTCATCTACAAAACTGCACAAAGTTACTTTTAGACTACAGTTCCTATAATCGTCCAATCAGCATGGCAGCTGGCTACACTACCTGGGAGTCCCTAGGAAGTGTAGTCTACATCAGAAACTCTTTAAAGAGTTTTGAAATGTTACTAGAAGCCTGGAAATAGGCATCTAAAATAGTTTTTCAAAGTTCTTCCTTTCTGCTGCTGCCACTTCGTACATGAGAACTTGGGTGTCAAAAGTTAACCCATTAAAGACCATGGGTCTAACTGACAGTACAAATCTTATCCATGTCTATGTGGACAGAATGCAAATTCATGACGCTTCCTTGTGAGTGGCAAACTGCTGTTCTGTGGACACTTCTCCTGTGAGCGCATCTTGATGAATACAAAGAGATATACTTCTTTAAAAAAAACACCATGTGTACAATAAACTGTCCCTGATGAGCTGATTATGAAAATGCATTCTTAAGACAAGTTGTTCTTTTTAAAATATAGGAGGATTTGTCCTAAATACTCAAGGTGACAAGGGCCTTCTTGTTGGAACTTTCTTGGTTATTTTTTTCTTGATTTCCGATGAGAATGTTTCTTAACACAAAAACAAATTATTGCCTTTGACAAGTAATGGAGAGGACAGATGGTGGTTAAGTACGATTCTGTTGAAACTCATCCCTGTGGGAGTCAGGGCAATCACTGTACACCTTCCAGAGGGCACCATTATAGTCAGCTGAAAAAGAGGACAAGAATCAAGTTGTTCAGCCTTAATGAAAATCTACTAGGACAACAACCATGTCTTTATGAAATATCACAGAAAAATGAAACAAGTGGGGAAGGGGGAGGAATAATGGACATTTGCCTTGCTGAAGATGGGTAGGCTGAGGTGAACTAATGCATGAGATTGTAACACTAATCCAAAAATAACATTAACCTCAGTCAAAAGACTGCATTTTTTTCCTTTTGAAACTTAACTGCTTACATCTTAGCAGTTCTCGATCCCATTTCATGTGTCACAAATGATTCTTCCACCCACTCTTCTTCTGGTAGATGGACTGTTATTTAGCCTGGGCACAAGATGAACTTCTCACAGGCCTCTGTGTGTTTTTCACAACGTTGTACGATTCTTCAGCTTTGAACCCAGACCTTGGTTTTGGTCACAAGGTTGATATCAGGGCCCATTGTGGGTGGACCTTGAAAGCCTTTTGGCCTGGGCATCGCATTCATGGATAGTGTCAGATTTAAAATATGCTACAATTTTTGTTAACTCTGATTTGGCATTTCTTCATTTAAAAAAATATACCAGGAGTTTGGTGTTTTTTTTTTTTTGAAAAAGGAACATTTGAAAGGCCCTTGGTTCATATGGCATTCCTACAGTTCTGCAGAAACCATCTGTATATGTTAGATTATTTCATCCATGCTCCTCTTCATACTCTCTTTCAGTGATGGCATGATGCTGGTTCCAACCGCTTCCCCAGAACTGGTAGGAACAATCCCAGAGGGTTCTCCGGGAGGGTAGTCCTTTTTTTGAGGCGTCCGGTTCCGACGCCTCAAAAAAAAAAAAATTAAAATTGGAGCCAAAATGGTTTCAATTTAGTGCACATGCGCAGAAGTCAATCTGACACATGCACACTACAATTTTGAATCGCACATGCATCAGATTAAGTTTCTGCGCATGTGCGCTAGTTTTTGCTGGAGCCGGACCTTTTTGGAACGGCTCTGGCGGCGGAGGAAGCCGTAGGAGGAGGCAGCATCCCTAGCCGGGCAACCCAGGGCCTCCCAGCTGCAACCCTCAGCGGGTGGCCCTCGGCCTTGGTGCCCAGCGGTGACGGAGGCTGCAGGAGGAGGAGGTGGGCCTAGCCTGGTGGCCCAGGGCTTCCTGGGCACAACCCTCAGTGGGCAGCCATGGGCCTTGGCACCCAGCGGCGGTGTGCCTAGCCGGGTGGCCCAGGGCCTCTTGGCCGCAACCCTCGGCAAGCGGGCCCCAGGCCTCGGCGCCCAGCGGAGGGGGAGGGGAGGCCACAGGTGGCGCCGGCGCGCCTAGCCGGGCAGCCCCAGGCCTTGGCAGCTGCAACTCTTGGTGGGCAGCCCCGGGCCTCGGCGCCCGGCGGAGGTCACAGGCAGAGGCAGTCCAGAGGAAGAGGAGGCCACAGTTGGGATGGCTCGTCGGCCCCAATGGTCCCCATTGTAAGTGAGGGGTTTGTGTTTAGGGTGAGTGTGTGGGTGTTTGGGTGGGTGGGTGTATTTTTATTTACTTTTTAATTTATTTCTTTATTTTATTTCTTTAATTTATTTATGGTTTTGTGTTGTGGTTGTTTAGGTGGGTGGGTGGGTTGAGGGATGTGTGTGTGTGTGTTTTATTTTAATTTAATTTTATTTATTTATTGGCCCCGCCTACAACATCATGATGTCATGATGTTGGCTCCACCCATGACATCATGATGTTGGCTCCACCCATGATGCCATGATGTTAGCTCTGCCCCCACTGTGATGACGTCAGGGTGGGGTAGTAGAATTTTTGTCATCCCATCACTGCCCTCTTTGCTATAATCTACAAACCAATCACATCAGACGTTAAAAACTAAGAAGGGTTGGGCATGAGAACAGCACGTAATAATCTATTATCTCCAGAAGAGTTGCTGCCAATCAGAATTGATGGAACTGGGATAGATGAACCAATATAAGGATGATATAAGGCAGGTTCTTACCTTGCTCTATTATTGGTCATTGTACCTGGAATCATCTTACTACTACTACTCCTTCTGGAGGTTTTGTCTCTACTGCCAAATAACTTTTGAGAGACTTCTTACTTTTGTGAATTTTTCCATAGAGATTGCCCTTGACCTTCTTCACTGGGTTCTTCAGGCTACAGTTCTTTCCATCCTCACAGGAGACAATGTGCCATCAAACTCTATAGCTCTTCAGTGATTTGGAGTAAACATACATTACATTACATGGTTCATTCACTACCCTGCTCATCCAACTGCCTCTATTTGGATCACATTACTTCAGATTGTAAACTTCCAGGCAGCAGTCTGGTTTTTTTTCTTTCCAGTTTTACAATCCTAGAATTCCTTCCTTCCTTCCTCCCTGTTCCACATAATAACCTACATTTGCTGGGCTGTTGACAATAAAACCTGAAATTGTGATGATTAAAGCAACTGGAAAAGCAGAACAAAACAAAACAGAACAAAAGGACAGGACAGGAAATAAATTAAAATAGATAAGATTAAGAACAGCAATTTGCACAGCTAAAGGCTCTAAACATTAGTTCTAATCCCATGGGTCACAACCCATTAGGGGGCTGGAAAATTGGTTGTTGGTGGGGTTTTTTTTTTTTTGGGGGGGGGGGGGTTGGCAAGTTGCAGTGGTCATGCTAGACTGTATTCTGTTAGTAAACAGAATAGAATTTTGAAGCTAGTTGCCCAGATGTAAGTACAATCATCCCATTAAATATTAGGTTGGAATTATATTCTGAAAAATCTATTTTAATGTATTTTCTTTAGTCCATTAAAACGCACTTTATGCAAATGTGATGGTGGGATTTGCAGGATACTTGGCAATTATCAAAATGGCGTCGTTACTCAAAAAGGTTTGGGAAACACTGATCTAAAATATGGATGGGAATTTTTTGGTGCTCTAGGTGGCTCAGCCTAGGCTGTCCATTAGCTCCAGCTATTATTACCAATAACAAGGGACTGACTGAAACATGGAGGCAAAAGTTTCTTCACTCTAATCTTAAATGGAAATTTGCCTGATATACGACCAGAAGCTGGTTTTGAGGAGCCTTACTTTCATCTGCAGAATTTCATCCTATCCTTGCTTTGCTTCTTCTGTGGCATAAAAGAAACCCTGACCCAATCCCCCCAGCCAAGTGCAATGACACCTTTCTCATCTTTAGAGAATTTTTAGAGGATTGGTTGTCAGATCAGCAATTTGAGCCCCAAGTACTGTGTTATGGAGTGAGCTCCTGTCTCTGTCCCAGCTCCTGCCAACCTAGCAGTTAAAAAGCAAGAAATTGCAAGTAGATAAATAGGTAATGCTTTGACAGGAAAGGTAGTAGCACTCCGATGTCTAGTCATGCCTGTCATGTGGCCACAGAACTGTCTGCAGACATAGTGCTTGCTCTTTGGCTGTAAATGAAAATGAGCATGGGCCCCTAGAGTCTGATATGATTGGCTTTTGAGCAAGGGAGACCTTTGCCTTTACTATCAGGTTAAAAAAAAGAGAGTTTATACTCTGTTGAACTCTTCTTCCTCATAAGGGGATCCTGTTTCCAGACACTACCTATGGTACCCTTGACAATACTGTACTGTATAATCTAAAAGGACAAGCTTTATGTTTCCCCCCTTCACTACACCTACAGTAGAACAGAAATTTAAAAGCAATGTAAGTATTCATACATATATAATTATTCCCATGGTTGCATAGTTATAGGGCAGGGATAGGCAACCTACAGCCCATGGCACCAAATCAACCTGCCTGCACCTTCACTCCAGGCACCGCCGTCAGTGCCAGAATTGACCATGGACTCATTTATGGCTGTTGTAAACATGCAGCTGTAAATGAGTCAGGATCAGATTTTGGCGGTGGCAGCAGCGGCAGCTGGACCACCAGTTTGGCCTGCCACCTGTCTGAGGGAGCGCGACCCAGCCCCCCCCCCCACTTCAAAAGGTCAGCAACCCCTGTTATATGGAGTCCTTCTGTCAAGCTGAAAGGAAAACCTTTGCAGTTTTTTCTCCACTTCTTGAGGATAAACTCAGACATACAAAAAGGCTCACCCTTTCACTTTTTTCAAAAATGTTTTTTTTAAGTATAGTTAAAGTTTTCATCTTATAGTAGGGGCAAGGAGCAAGGATGAAAACAACACTAACATGAATTTCATTACATTCACTGCACTTTCTCCTTTATCAATCAGTTTAAATGGGTTACTTTTTCTACAGATTTTTATTCATCTACACACATTCCAGAGTTGAACAGTATCTTCCTTCATTCTCCTGGACTATAAAGTAAGGATTGCTTTCCAGAGTAGAAAGATTGCATTTCTAACAAGAGAATATAAAAAAATTCCCTTTCTCTGTATATAGGCTTTTGAAACACTTTTTCTATACAGCCACTATGGAGACTCTATTGTACATAATTCTGAATATTTTATTCATAGGTAACAATACTGGTCTCTTGTAATGGCCATCAAAACAGGACTGGCCCATGATATTTTATTTCCTGAGGCAAAGAACAGGATGCTCTCCTGTCTCATTTCATGTACAAGCACCAACTGGACTGGCAGTTGAAGTATGCATCGATACTAGTTAGTGACAGCATCTTCAACCTTAGTAGAACTTATTTGTGGAAGAATCTGGCAAACTAATTTGCATACATTGATCTCTGCACCCAAAGTCAAGATGTCCACGTTTTCCTCAGGACAGAGTGAGTGGGATATCATATTGTTTGCACCAGAAGCCAAAGTTGTTAATTACAGTTCTGCACAAATGTTTCCTCCAACTCCTCACTGTTGCCTCCCAATGTCTGTCACCTAAGGCAGCCACCTCACTCTGCCTAGTGGAAGAGTTGGCCCGCCTTCAAATACAGTATTGTGCAACGGTCTTAGGCCACCACCAGGTGGTTTGGAGGGAAATTCAATGAATGATTTGGTATGGGCATAACTCTGGCACCCTGACTCCAAACTTCACCAAATGTAGAGAGAGTTGAAAGGAGAGTCAACAGAAGGTCTGCAATTTTGATTTGTCTAGGTGTCTCAGAGGCTGAGTTGCAGCATCCCCAGTTGCTTAGCAGTTAAGACACTGAGCTTGGAGACTGGAAGGTCAGTCTTCACTTGGAGAGATGACAGGAGCCTCATTCGGGTGTCCCCTGAGTGGAGTTTCTCCAGCAAAAATCTTTTCAACCCAGAGTAATCTCTGACACGAAAAAATTAAAATTTAATTTAATTTTTCAATTTATATCCCGCCCAATCAGGGAAACCCGACTCAGGGTGGCTAACAGTCATGGAATATTTTTTGGAATAGTAGCCATGTTAGTCTGTGGCTCAGGCATATCAGAAAACAAAATAAAATAAAAAAATAAAATAAAAATACACTGTAGCACTTTAAAGACTAACTGCTATATTTTTATTGTTAGCTTTTGTGGCTCAAGTCCACTTCTTCAGACAAGGAGTGAAATTTACAGGCATGGTTTTCATACACCAAATTCAGGGGTCACAGGGAGTAGGGTGTGTTCAAGCAAAATGACAGACAAGCAAGCACAACAATACAGCTTCCCACAGCCATCAGCAACAATAGATTATTCAGATTAGCTCTAAATGTCTCCCTTTCAATCTCAAAGGTGCTGAGAAAGCCCATTCTGGTCTCTAATCAACCTTTGACCTGCAAACAAAAACACTGTACCTGGTTACTTCCTGTTTTGCTAAAGAGAATTGGCAGGAAGGTTGTATGATAATATATAAAATATCTAGCAACATATAGCAATCTGTGTATCAAATTTGATAATATCCCAGAAAACCTTGTATTAATATTTAATCCCCTGTGATGGGTGTCTAACAGATGGATGTATTTGATTTCTGGTGTCTCCCTTTCAATCCTGTTTTTGTAATTTCTCTGCTCCAGAATTGTAACTTTCAGGTCTTGGATAGAGTGTCGAGTTAGATTGAAATGGTTTGAGACAGGTTTCTCTGTGTTGCCATTCCGGATATCTGATTTGTGTCCATTAATTCTTTTGCATAAAGATTGTCCCGTTTGTCCTACATAAAGCACAGACTGACATTTTTGGCAAGAGATGGCATAAATCACATTGGCAAAAGCACAAGTAAAACTGCCTTTAATGTTGTGTGTGGTGCTGTTAGGTCCAGTAATACTGTGTCCAGAGCAAAAGTGGGGGCATAGTTGAGATCTGGATTTGCAGCAGGCTCTAGTTCCCAAATTTGCTCCACTTCTGTGTAGTCTGTTGTGTGTCAATAGTTGTTTGAGATTGGACGGTTGTCTATAACCGAGTAGGGGTCTGCAACCAAGGGCTTTGAAAAGTGAAGCACTCTTGTTCAAGATGGGTTGGAGATCCCTCATTATGTGTTTAAGGGGTTTAAATTGAGGGCTGAAGGTGACAACCAGTGGTGTTGCGATTGCTTTCCCTTCTGGGCCTGTCTTGTATTCGATCACTCCTGGGTATTCATCTAGCCCGGTTGATTTGTTCTTTAATCATATTGGATGGGTACTGTAGTTTGAGAAATACATTTTCTAAGTCATACAGTATATATATAATAATAATACAAATAATAATACAAGTACACAATATAATCAATACAACACAAAGATTATACAATATTCAAATACAACAAAATACAATATTTGGTACAAAAAAGTATCATATTACAATACTAGTTCAACAATACTAATTCAGCAGCCCATCTACCCCAGACACAAATTAGTCCAGGGGCAGCTGTGGCAAAAATTATTATAGAGGCTGAGTTATAACCCCCACCACCAGATCATTCTTTGAATTTTCCCCAGACCAGCTAGTGGTGGCCGAAGACTTTTGCACAGTAGGGGAAGTAAAACTGCTATTTCTTCTGGTATGGTTTTTGAAAGTTTTAGATATCAGTCACTGAATAATAATTATTTCATGTCAGAAATTATTCTGGGTTGAAAGGATTTTTGCTGGAGGAACTCCACTCAGAGGATGCCTGAATGAGGCTCCTCTCAGATCTTTTCCCACTGAAGTGGCCCCTATTTATCTACAGTAAAACTTCGGATAATGCTAAAACTTGGTTCCACAAGTCTTGGTGTTATCCGATTTTCAGTGTTATCCGATGCATGTTAAAATCCTATGGGATGGATCGGATAACATTAAAGCTCCAGAGAGATACACTGTAACTGCACAGGCTATAGCGGTTGTTATCCGATGCATCCCATAGGACCTTAACGTTATTCGATGCAATTCTCTCCTCCAGATTACTTAACGTTATGTGATTTTAGCGTTATCCAAGGTAAATGTTATCCGAGGTATTACTGTACTTGCAATTTCTTGCTTTCAAACTGCTAGGTTGGCAGGAGCTGGGACAGAGATGGGCGCTCAAACTGTCATGTAGTACCCAGGTCTCAAAATGCTGACGGAACTTCCAGCTAACAAGGCAAGCTTCTTAACCACTGAGTCACTAAATGCTGCAGAGCAGAAGTAGGTGTGTTTGTATTATGACCAATTAGCAAAATGCAAGAAAGTACAAGCAAAATGTGATAATAATGGAAACCAGAGAATTACAAGATAAAAAGCACTGTTTGGATACTCTCACTGTCTTCATCTGGGGAGTTTGGAGAAAGTTATGCAGTTGCTGTCATTGCCAAAAGATCTGAGCTCTTCAACAGTACTGAAGAATTCATGTTGAACTAATCAATTGAGGGATGAACTTCAGTGCAAAAGCATGCAAATCAGGTCATTATTTGAATAAAAACCTAAATAAGCAAGATCAAGGGCCCCAGATCTCCTGCTTCTCAGCTAAGTAACCTGCTATTAAATTAAATGAGCAACTTTATATTCAGGCACAGCAAGAGTCCATAATAAAACTAAGACCAGAATTCTTCACATCACACTTAAGAACTATTTTGGCTGGGAACTAAAAGTGTAAGTGTCATTTGACAAGTGCTTGGCTTGCCAAGAATCTACAATGTTGACATTTCCTTTTTTATGTTTTTATTCTTAAACAGTATAATCACAATTCATTTAAGTAGTTATATGTCACTTTTTAGGACTAGAAGACCTCCCAGAACCTTAAGTCTAGGTTCATTCTTCCCACTTTTACTGCACCTTCCAAATCTGTTAGTCTGAAAGGGGAGCCCAGCAATTCTTTCCTGATCCATAGATGGAGCCACTCTATCCATAGATCAGACACACTTTTTAAAAACAAAGTTTTCAAGGTTGCATCTATCATAATTCCTTTTCTGGCCTGTCCAGTGGCCATGCAAGGTAGGACCTACTGGCAAGAATAGTACAAAGAAATAACTATTCTGAGATGTTGTGGCATATCAATTCTTGTTCCACCTGAGGCAACAAAAACTCTTAGAGTAGCCATGTTTCATTCATAAGGCAGGGGTTCTCAACCTTTTAAAGCAGTTGGCCAGACCACGCCCCCTCAGACAGCTAAGCGGGCTGGACTTGTGGTGGCACAGGCCACATGAAATGATGCTGCAGGCCAGGTCTAGCCCATGGGCCGTAGGTTGAGAACCTTTGTCATAGGCTATTGCCCCTCAGGAGTGCTAGAAACCTGGTTTATTATCAGATACAAACAACGATTTGTGTGTGTGTTGCAATTTGATTTTGTATGTACTCAAAAAGCAGCCTTTCAAAACCTCTCACTGAAATGTATTTGCCTTAAAACCTAGAATAGAGGCCCTGAGATCTATGTAGGTACCCATGTGTTCTACTTCAACTATTTATTCCTAAACATGCAGCCTGTTGCACTGCTTTACCTTCAGTCCATATGCATAGTTTGTCATTAATTTAAAGAGCTATTAGAATATCATGTAGGCAAAAACAAACAAACATGTGGTTAAATAGAGCATGAGTGGCCAAAATTTTCATGCTGCAGGACAGTCATGTGGTTGAGTGGGCCAGTCATGTGGCACATACATATATAACATTGGCATCCCAGGATGGGTTGGGGCAGAGCAGGTTGTTAGCTCAGAAGGGTTTTTGCCACCCCCCGGGGCTCCCCTCTGGCTACGGCCCTGGTTAAGACACTGACTGGGAGGTGGAAGATCAGCAGTTTAAAACCCGAGTACTGCATGATGGAATGAGCACCTGTCTCTGTCCCAGTCCTGCCAACCTAGCAGTTTGAAAGCAAGAAATTGCAAGTAGATAAATAGATTCTGCTTTGGCAGGAAAGGTAACAATGTTCCATGTGCTTTGGCCTCTAGTCATGGCTGCCACATGACCATGGAAACATCTGCAGGTGCAGATAGCACTGGCTCTTTAGCTGCAAAAGGAGATGACCACCTAGAGTTGGAGGCGACTGGCTTTTGAGCAAGGGAGACCTTTACCTTTACTCTAAAGACTGAACAATAGTGCAAGACATATAGATAGAGGGGCAGTCCTCCACTCAAGAGCTGCTAGAGTTCAACCTGCCTTTTGAATGCATCCTCTTTGGGAATTGCTCTCTAAACTAGAGGTTGAAGAGCTAGAGGTTTGCCCAAACTACCGCAATGAGTACCTGGGCAGCATGTACTGTTAGTATCTTTCTCACTAGTATGAGGTACAATGTCAATCTGTTTAAATTATAAACATTGCTTCAAAATGTCATTTTGTACATGTAAATGGACATATGCAATTTGTATGCAAGCGAGTGCTGTTCCTGATCCTCTTTTATAGTGACGCATGTCCCCCTTTGTGGTGGTATAGTGGCTAACTAGCCTTGGCTAAGCTGCAAAGTACTGGTAATGCCACTAGACTAAGGGAATAATACATCACTCCAGAGTCCATACCTAGAAAAAAAACCGGAAACTGTCACCATGTTTGGAGAATTCAGTGGATAGTAACAATAGAAATTGCAGTTACATGCCATAGAGTTAGAGCAAACTCTGGGAGGTTCTTGAGGTAATTAACATATTGTCCTGAATGTACTTTTATTACCTCAGAAGGAAGGAAGGCTGAGTCAAAACTAAGCCTGTCAGCATGAAACTCTTGTTCTTCTTTCATTTCCCAGTCAAACCTGGACTGCCAAAATGAAGCCACTTTCTTCACTTTGCTATTGCCCAAACTCAAGTCCTCATCGGTGCATGCCTTTGCACACAGTGTATTGTTGTCCACCAGCAGCCCCCACTTGAGCATGTTGGTCTTGCATTTATGGACTCCAACCCTCAGTCTATTTAGGCTCCTCCAAGTGATGTAGGGGAGGTTGAGATCCTCAGTTATATCAAACTCTTCTGAAAGTTCGGCAGCTTAGCCATACCTTCCAGGAAAAAGATAATGCCCCTCACATTTCATAATGTTGAGCAATAATTCCTCAGAATGGTTTGGTAGCTTGACACCTACTGGGAACTGACCCTTTAAAGCTCTGTGAATCTGACACTTTATCACTGTTTCGTGTAACTGCGTGTTAGCTCTTCTTTGTGGGCCACACAGCACAGGTCATATATCTTATAATGGCAGAGCACAGTCTTCTCACCTCAGCCCCATTTAATTTTTCCTTGTTTTTCTTTTCTTTTTTAAGTCACAGAAACCTTCAGCATCTGCCCTCATCCCATTTTGACTGATAATGCATTCTTTCTACATTTAACAGCATTCAGGTTTTTGATGTGCCCGTAAAGTTCCACTCCAAAGTGCAGTCAATACGCAGATTTCCAATTACATTCCTTGCATTTAGGCCAATATCAACCTATATATTTTAATTTTATTTCTCTTTGCTGCACCAGAATAAAAGCTTTATTGGGTTGAAATGGAGAGTTTAAAGATCCTTTGCACACAAAAAGTGTTCCAAATTGTTTTATCTGTATGTTTAATATTCATAAAAGTGGCAAAGGACAAAATGAAGCCAATTTTCATTTCATATCTTAACTCAAGCCTCTCCTACTTACGGGCAACAATTCAGAGAAGTTTGAGGGTCGTTAGAAAGATGACTGACGCTACTTTTGAGATGTAAAGAGCAATCTAGATAGGAAGAAGTGATTGATATAGGAAACTTTCTTTTAGGTTTGCCAGGTTGGCAGCTTCCTATTTCCTGAGACTTCAGGGTGAACATCTAAGCCTTTTATGTCTTTTATAAATGTTATAGAGACAGGCCCATGTGACATCACAACTTGAGCCCTTCAAAAACCAGAAATGCAAACTCTTATATTGTCCTACAGTGCTAAAGCTATATCTGGGCAGTTTATAAGGTAATTATGCAAACTACAACTTGCTTTCAACAAGCTGGGTACTCATTTTACTGACCTGAGAGGGATGGAAGGCTGAGTCAACTCTGAGCCCATTGGGATCGAACTCAGGTTGCGAGCAGAGTTTGACTGCAGTACCACAATTTCACCACTATGCCATGTGGGCGCATATGTTGTTGTTGTTGTTCAGTCGCATAGTTGAGTCCAACCCTTTGCAACCCCATGGACCATCGCATGCCAGGCACCCCACGATCCTCCTCAACCAGCCCAGCTCTGTGCCCATTGCATCAACAATACCATCTAGCCATCTCATTCTCTGCCACCCCCTTCTTCTTACTTCAAAATAATGACTGATATCCTAGTGCCCAAACACAGAGTGGAAGGGAAATTGGGTAGGTGTCTTTATGCTACAGCACACTGTTATGTGTCCATTGCTATTTTGATTGTGAGATCACTTGTCCAAGAAATTGCACAATAGATCTAGCTAAGATGTGCTGAATAGAGAAGTGCTTTGCAATTTCTTTTCTGCATCAAGTTTATGCTGTGGGATACTGGACACAACACATAAGAGCAAATGAGAGTGTGAAACAGATAACATGTGTTTCCCAAAATAATAAACATTGTGCATGCAATCTGCACATAAACACTAACTCTCCCTGTGACTCCAGGTAATGCTCTGGACCTGCCCTATTTTTTACGATGGGTCAGGTCATTTTTCTGTCTAGCCCAGTTTTATGTCCTATGAATGACAGCAGTCCTCCAGGGGCCCAGTAGAGATCTTTCTAATCATCACACTGGTGAGGGAATTCAACTAGCTTGGCATTGTTGGCAGCAGCTCACAGGGTTTATAAATAATAATTTTTCTGTCTCTATCTGGATATGCTGAGATTCAAAGCTGGGATGTTCTGCATGCAAATTATGTATTCCAGCAGTGAGCAAATGGCTCCTTCCAGGCATTTTCCCTTTCCATTACAGTGTAGAAAAAAGGGAAAGGACAAATTTTGCATAATATTTGCTTATGGTGATTTATGATAATTTCTCTGACCAGACACACATATAGGAAGAATGATAGAATAATAGAATAATGAAGTTGGAAGGCTATAAGTCCATCAATACTAGCTCTCTGCTCAACAGAAGAATCCAAATCAAAGTATATCTGACAAATATTTGAGTAATTTTTTCTTGTATGCATCCAGTGCTGGAGCACTCATCATGTCCCAAAGTAGTTGGTTCTATTGTTGTACTGCTCTAACAGGAAGTTTTTCCTGATATTCAATTGAAATCTGCCTTCCTTAAACTTGAGCCTGTTACCACATGTCTTTCATTCTGGAATCACTGAGGACAGATTCTGCTTCTCCTCCCTATGACAATGTTCTCTGTCTTCGAGGCGTGCTACCATATCACTCCTCAGTCTTCTTTTCTCCAGGCTAAATCACTCTAATTCTTTCAGTTTTTCCTCACAGGACTTGATTGCTAGTCCTCTCATTATCCTTGTTACCTTCGTCTGAACTTTTTACAATTTGTCTGAATTCTTCTTAAAATACTGCATCCAGAACTGGACACAGTACTCAAGATGAGGCTTAACCAGCACCGAATAGAAGGGGACTTTTTTATTCATGTCAGAGGCACCACAGGCATATAATAAAATACAGTACAACACTAAAATTAACATACAGTATCTAAAACAAACAAGAATTAGATGATATCCATCCACCCAATACCAGGCCACATCAACAGCATTTCCTCTTGCCAACATAAGGTCCTCCTAAGTGCACATTGAGGGGCATTGTGTGCATTATATCATATGGGCAATAGTTTGTTCTTCTCTGCATTCACACAGGCTGTTGTCTACAAGGAAACCCCACTTTCTCAGATTAGTTCTTGATCTTCCTACCACTTTGCACGCAGTCTATTTAGAGCAGCAGTGGCCAAACTATGGCCTGAGGGCCCAATTAGACCCATGTATCTCATTAATCTGGCCCGGGCTGAGAACCCAGGTCATCTCCAGACTGCCACCCACCCATCCCCACCACCTGACGTCACTTATCGTGGTGGTGGCAGCGGCAATTGTGCTTTGTCCCCACTACTTTGAGCAGCCTTGGCGCACCACAGGGGTTTCTCAGTGCCATGGATTTTGAAATGGAGAAGGCTCCAAAAATTTCCTCAACACAGTGATCCAGGTTGCCAAGGGCTGCTGAAGTGATGGGACTGAGCCAGAGGCTGCTTGGAGCAGCAGGGACAAAGCACAATTGCTGCTGTTGCCACTGCTGACATCAAAATGGTCAGCAGTGAGAGCAGCCTGCCTCCAGCCCCTGCAGCTGCGTGTCGGGGGTGGGACCGGCCCAGAGAAAAAAAAATTGGGCACCACTGATTTAGAGCTTTCCACACAGCCCGTGGTTGTTCTTGGCCAGGCAGTAGAGAGTCATGAGGTTCTACCCAGTTATTTGGTAGCTCCTTGCTCACCTTCCATAGTTCTAAGGCAGTCTGTGGGGGCTGGTTGTTCAGAGGGGCAGAAGTTGTAAGGAAGCTATGCCTTGATTTCAGTCTCTGATTTAGTGGTTGGTGGTCAAATAGCAGGTGTGTTTCCAAGGAACTTGCTTTGACCCACTTTCTGAGCAGCATTTTTTCAACGGAATTTTGATTATTATTTTGATTATTATTTATTTATTTATATTTATATCACCGCCCACTCGCCATGGCGACTCAGGGTGGTTTACAGTCAGGAAAAAAACCACACACACACAGCACAAACAGCTAAAATCCATTCCTCCTCCCGGCCGGAGGACATTAGTCTTATCCTTCCCTGGTCAGGTAGAGCCCAGGATTAGGAAGTGGAAGCTTCCATCTAAAAACCTTAAAACTGTTAAAATTTAAAATTAAAATCTAAAAAAGATTAAAAACAGATTAAAAACACATCAGATCCTATAACTACTAATTTAAAAGTAGAGAAAGAGAGGGGCTCAGATCATCCAATGTGCTGGGGTCATTATACCTTCCGTACCCCATATCTGTCCTGCCAACCATGTTTTTAGATTCTTCCTAAAGGGCAGCAGCTCTGTCTGGAGACGTAGCTCCGTAGGCAGGAGGTTCCATAGGGCCGGAGCAGACACAGAGAAGGCCCTCCTTCTAGTGCCAGAGAGATGTGCCTCCCTGGCCGATGGAACAACTAGGGAGCCTCTCCGGTCCGCTCTGGTGGGACAGGCAGATGTTTTTGGGGTGAGGCGGTCTCTTAAGTATCCTGGCCCACTACCATGTAGGGCTTTAAAGGTAATAACCAGCACCTTGAATTGCACCCAGAGGCAAACCGGCAACCAGTGCAGCTACCGAAGCAGAGGCGAGGCATGTACATACCGCCCACACCCCATCACAACCTGGGCAGCTGCATTCTGGACCAGTTGAAGCCTCCGAATGGTCATCAAGGGCAGCCCCATGTAGAGTGCATTACAGTAATCAAGTCTGGAGGTGACCAGAGCGTGTATGATCATGAGCAAGGAGTCCCGATCTAGGAGTGGGCGTAACTGGCGAATCACACAAAGTTGTGCAAAAGCCCTCCTAGCCACGACTGCCACCTGCTCTTCGAGCAGTAGTCGCAAGTCCAGGAGGACCCTCAAGTTACGCACCGGGTCTGTTTGGGGCAAAACCGCCCCATCCAGAACCAAAGATGGTAACTCCCGAGATAACGCAGGACCCCTGACCCACAGCCATTCAGTCTTGCCAGGATTCAGCTGAAGCCCGTTATCCCCCATCCAGACCCTCACCGCCTCCAGGCACCTGGAAAGGATTTCCACTGCATCGCTAGGGTCCCCATGGGCCGAGATATATAACTGGGTATCATCTGCATATTGTTGATACCTCACCCCGTGGGACCGGGTGATCTCACCCAGTGGTTTCATGTAGATGTTAAATAGGAGAGGTGAGAGTACCGAGCCCTGAGGCACCCCATAACGAAGGGACCTTGGGCTGGACACCTCGCCCTCCAACCACACCGACTGGGTCCGGCCCCTCATAAATGAAGAAAACCAGGACAACACAGTGCCCTGGATCCCCAATCCTTGGAGCCTTTCCAGAAGGATACCATGGTCAACGGTATCAAATGCCGCTGAGAGGTCAAGAAGAGCCAGGACAGATGGATGGCCGCCATCCCGGTCTCGCCAGAGATCATCCACCAGCTCGACCAATGCAGTTTTGGTGCCATATCCGGGCCTGAATCCTGACTGGAAAGGGTCTAGATAATCCGCTTCATCCAGGACACCCTCTTAATTGTCGCTCCACTGCCTTTTTCAAAACCTTGCCCAAAAAAGGCAGGTTGGACACAGGGATGCCAGCTAATTAAGGTACTTTTTGTATTGGGGTTGGTTTTAGGCCATGCTGGCTTAGTGGTAAAGGTGTTGAGCTTGACAACCAGAAGGTCGGCAGGTCAGAAGTTCAAGACCTAACTGATGCATGATACAGTGTGTTCCTGTCGTATGTCCCAGTTCCAGTCAAACTAGCAGTTTGAAAGCAAGAAATTGCAAGTAGACAAATAGGTACCACTTTGGTTGGACATACTGAAATGTGAAGTCAAGAAGGTCCTAGAGAGTATTACAAGGAACAAAGCTAGTGGAGATGATGGCATTCCAGTTGAATTACTCAAGGCCTTAAAGGAAGATGCTATTAAAGTGCTGCACTCAATATGCCAGCAGATCTGGAAATCAGAGCAGTGGCCACAGTATTGGAAAAGGTCAGTGTACATTCCAATTCCACTGAAGGGCAATGCCAAAGAAAGCTCAAATTACTGAGCAATTGTGCTCATCT
The DNA here is from genome assembly GCA_030440675.1 of Furcifer pardalis. NCBI lineage: Eukaryota > Metazoa > Chordata > Lepidosauria > Squamata > Chamaeleonidae > Furcifer > Furcifer pardalis. The sequence continues at coordinate 20,999,095 of CP126894.1, forward strand.
CACATGTCAGCAAAGTCATACTCAAAATCTTACAAGTTAGGCTTCAGCAATATGTGGAGTGAGAGCTTTCAAAAGTACAGGCTGGGTTCTGAAGAGGTAGGGGAACTAGAGACCAAATTGCAAAAACTTGCTGGAACATTGTCGATGCAATGAGCACAGACCTGAGTGGCATGAGGAGGATGGTGGAAGATAGAGGAGCCTGGCATACGATGGTCCATGGGGTCTCAAAGGGTCAGAATTGACTGTGCAACTGAACAACAACAAAAAGTCACTATGTCTGATTCTAACCCATCTCAAAATATTTATTGTAAGAGTATATATACTTGTTGCCTTCAGTTTGTTGGTGGGAGAGGAGAAATTGGATTGAAACCCACTATTTCCAAAGGGGCCAGGGGCATATTAGGGAACATGTGGTACTGCAATATATCAGACCTGTTCTCTTAAGTTTAGACAGGACACAAAAAAGAAATTACCAACATTTGCAACAGAAGCGTTGTGTGTGTGGGGGAGGGGGTCAGGGGGGTCAGATGCCCCCAGGGGGTGCTTTTCAGGGGGTGGCAAAATATCCCCACCACTTTGGCCTCCCTCTGCCTGGGCTTAGGGAACCGGACTTCCCAGGCAGAAGGCGGCCCTTTTGCTGCGCCAATGGCCGGGCCGCCTCCTCTTTGTCTCCCACCGGCCATGGTTGCCCTTGCTCTGCCTCCTCCTCTGCCTCCCCCTGATGGGCGCCCCACTGCCCGCTTGCTGCTCACCCCCACCCCCCAGCTGTCCGTTGGGGGCTCTCCCTGCCCTAGGTCCGGCCCCAGGGGTCTTAGAACAGGCAGCGAGGGGTTAACTGGGTAGGGAGTGGTGGCAGCAAGCCTAGATGGAGGGGGCGGTGAGTTTGGTCTTTGTCCTAGGTGGCTGAAGCCCGTGGGACACCATTGATTTGCAAGAACATTTTCTTTCTTTAATCTATGTGCGTGGCCATTCCATATCACTGTGCAGTAGTCTACTAAAGCAGTGTTGGAAAAAGCTCAACCAGTGAGGAAAACACTAATAAAGTTCTGATTCTCCACCCACACTCTGAAACAATGCAATATGCAATCCAAAATATTTGGGAATGAAATATTTGTCATCTCCAATAAGGAGTCAATCAAGCCCAATATAATCTGATAATTATTCACAAAGCAAAATGGACAGGCATTAGTGTAAGAGAATAAAGCAGTAACGATATCCATTTTCAAAATGACACCAGTTTTCAAATGACACCAGTAGTACCCAACACAATTTGTTTTCTGAGGTTAAATTGCTGCTTGATGCCCTCTGCATTTCGGCTTGTGCCAAAAGTGGAGCGGAATAAAGAGGAAGCTTGCCAAGTATATCCACTTTCTAAAAATATGCAAATTGAGGCCTTCAGGGATGCATAACTCAGCTTTGAGTCTCAAAGTCGTATTAACCTACAGTAGCATTAACCCTCTGTTGTCAACACAGCACCCGGCAGAAAATATTTAAATATTTTAGGAACCAAAAAACGAAGGGAGTAAGAATTCCCTGTGTGAGAGACTTGTCCAATGATCTTGTTAGAACTGGCTGCTGTCCCATAAAGAAACAGGGTTGTTACTGAGACTCATATTGTCATCAATACCCCCATGTTTTAAGAAGGTTTGAGATATATATGTTCTTTACCTTTGTATCTTCACAGCCACCTTTTGAAGTTAGGTTGAGAAATGATGATTGATCACGGTATTAATGTGGTCCATCTACTTGTGAGAGTCTTGTCAGGGTGCTTGTCAGGCTTGAGCGGTCTAACTAGGCAGTGTTGCCCATCTCTTGTCAATGATGTTAGGCCAGACTAAAACTCACCAAAGTCGCTTAGTCAAGGTGAAAGCAGGGGGCACACGTCATGATCCATCTAGCTAGCAGGTGATGTGATATCAAAATGGGTAAAAAACTACATGCAAGTGGACTTGATTTCTCAGGTCTATTTGCATGTGCGGAATGTCATCACTGATCCATTTACCAATGCTCAGACTTCTTGTTGAATAACGACTCCAAGGTATTCAAGATATCTATCTTGTGGACCATATTAATACTGTGGCCAGGATGCTGTCAGAATAATCTTGTGTGGAACTTGCAAGGTGCTTGCTTTGGATCTAGTCTTGTACCTGGTCTCATGACTATATCCACAACATCTGTTCTGCACTCAGTTATACCAACAGAATGCTAGGTGAAACACTATTTTATATTGTGTTCCTGTGTGTACTCTGTAACAAAGCTGATTTATTTTTACTGGCCGTGCAATGCTCTGTTGCCCTATTGGATGTCTTTTTTCCTGACATTTGCTCAGGAAATATGCATGTGGAAGCCATATTGCATGTTGACAAGAAAGAATTTGCACAGAGCAGTCTACTTGCAATGTCATTCAACTTGATGATGACAATCCTACTCACATTTGTATACAGTCTGCATAGTATCTGGGTAGCACAGTGGTTATTTATTTATTTATTATTTATTTAATCAGACTTATATGCCACCCTTCTCAAAAAGACCAAGGGCGGCTAACAAAGGTTTAAAAAGAGACATAAAACACAATATAAAATCCAGTTTAAAAATAATATTAAAATATTAAAACTAAGCAAAGCTACAAGATTTAAAATTTCATACATTGAGAGAGGGAGGGGTCAGATGAGCCAACAAGCTGACACAACTGTCTGACCCAAACCCCATACCTGTCCTGCCAGCCAGGTCTTAACCCCCTTCCTAAAGGGCAGCAACTCCGACTGGAGACGTAGCTCAATTGGTAGGAGTAGCTCACTTGGCAGGTTAACCTGATGTACTGCTAACAAAGGGTTGTGAGTTCAGTCCAGACAGGGATCAAGGTTGACTCAGCCTTCCATCCTTCTGAGATTGTTAAAATGAGTACCCAGTATGTTGGGGGCAAAATGCTAATTAACCAGTGAACTGCCCAGAGAGTGCACTAAGCGCTATGAGTGCAATATATAAGTGTGATTGATTTGCTTTGCTAATTGCAGCTAATTACTGGGATGAAAAGGTAGCAGCATTCTGTGCACTCCGGTGTCTAGTCATGCCTGCCATATGACCATGGACACATCTGCAGATGCTGGCTCTTTGGTTGTAAATGGAGATGAGCACTGCCCCCTAGAGAGTTGGGCACAACTGGCTTTCAAGTAAGGGAGACCTTTACCTTCACATAGAAAATTGCAGCTAATTTGCCAGTTAGCTGCAATTTGCTATGGCAAGTTATGCAAACACCAGGTGGATTCTGGTGGATGTTTCTGAACAGGATTCTGCTCTATGTATTTTATTCTATGCACTGTTTTAAATTTTTCAAAACTAAGGTGTTTTTATAAGCACCTGTAAGAAAGTGAAGATAAATAAATATGGTCATTCAATTAGTTTTATAGCTTATTGGGATTCTCAGTTTGTGTCACAATAAGTTAAGTGTAATACATGAACGTCATACCAGACTCACTATTTACTGAACTATCCTTCACACTGTAATAGGTGTAACTTAGATATTAATAGGGATATCTAAAAGTACTAAGGAGTTATATTTCTGAAGGAAGACATCAGATTCTGTTTTCTTTTCTTTTCAAGGTTCCAAGACGTTTCCCTCTTTTAAAAGAAAACCACTTCTCAGAATTGCCCCTCCCCACAAAATGTCCTGATAGGTCAATGGGTCAGCAGAACTGTGGAATATATGAAATGGTGGCCAGGTAATGGCACCGATCATGATAATGATGAAAGCAATTCTAGGGGGAGGGGAGAAAAAGCTCTATTTTCAATGCTAATGGTGAGTCCCATCTCTGACAGATTTTCTGTTTTTCTTAAATACACTTTGTGAAATAATACACATGATTTCTCTGCTCACAAAGAAGTTAGAAAACACTGTGCAGTTTTCTGAAACAAATGTAGTTCTGAGGTTATAATTAATTGGAAGACTGAAAAAATGAAAGAATTTTAGAATGGGAAGAGAGGAGAAGACTTCAGCATCATTCAATCTATCAATCTATAATTGTGTGCCATAAAGTCAGTTCTCACTTTTGGCAATCCATTTATGATTGCCAGGGTTTTTAAAGTATGTAATACACAAAAGTGTCTTAGTATTCCCTTTTTCTAGGGTACCTTAGAACTGTGCATCTTCCTAAGGTCAAACAGAAAGAAAGAAAGAAGCTTACTGGAATACTGTGATTTTTATTTTATTTTTGCAGATTTATGTTGGACTATGCAATTTTGTGAGATGATTTACAGTTATATTCCAAACAAGCTGGCTTGAAAATAACTAGCATTGATTTAGAAAAGACTTCCTGTCACACATAATATAAGAACATTTTTCTAGTTCCACTCAAATGTTTCAGAGGAATGGTGTCATACATAAAAATCCCCACTCTCCATAGATTGTTCAGCTTTTTATTTTAAAAGAAATTGCTCAGACATATTGGCAAGTTAAGATGTGGGCAGCCTGTTTTAAGTACACTGTAAGGCTGTATCAACACTACACTGAATTCTTGAATCTATTGTATGGCATTGAATCAAGGCCTCCAATACAAAGAACTATTTCCCAAAAGGTCAAATTATTTGTTTATTTATTCCACGGGTTCCCAACCTACAGCCCATGGGCCAGCCCTGGCCCATGATGCCATTCCAACTGGGCTGTCACCATCTCTGCCAGACCCGGAAGTAAAAGTGGATGTGTTTACATCAGCCATAAAATTTGTCTGTGCATGCACAAATGCACCCGCGGCTGAAGTAAATGTGGAAGTGGGTGCATTTACATTAGCAGTAAATGCGCCTGCTTCCACTTCCGGGAGCATGTTATGGCCCACTCAGCTGTTCTGGGGGCATGGTCAGGCCCACAGCGCAAAAAGGTTGGCCACCCCTGATTTAATGAAACCTTTATAGCCTGTATCACAGAATCTCAGAGGGGGCTTCAAAACATGATTATTTTAAAACATGATTATTTAAAACAATTCAAAATCAAACTGCACAAATTAATTAAAAGATTTTGAAAATAAAACAAATTAAAAATATTGCACAAAAATGTATGTGGGTCATGATCCCCCCCCCCAAAAAAAAAAGGTCTAATAAATATGTCTTGACTTGGTGCCAATATGATACCAATGTAATTTAAATTGTGGATGGATTTATCATAGGATGCTAAGCATTTCCCGGAACGATTGATTGACCATTGCAAAGTTCTAAAGTGAATGAATAAAAACCAAGATGACATGACACATGAAATGCAGAAAACTGGAATACTTTGGCTATTTAATGAGAAGTGAAAAGCATGAATTGTTACAGCTGCTCATTTAAGGTAATATGAGCATTAAAAAGATGGGGTGGGCGTGACTTGGACATGCAACTGAATGCAACATGATGTGATTTTTTTAAAAAGAGAGAGAGATGATGATGTCTTCAAAGTTACCGTAATGATGTCCAGCTTCCAATATGAGAAGAAAAAGATGAAAAAGATATTACATCTTGAAACTGGTTAAAGAACTATTCTTTTTATTTTAAAGATAAGTTTGGAACCCTAGTTCTCTAGAAAATTAGAAGATTAAAATAACCACACACACCCAAGACTTTAATTTTCATTATTCTTTATTAAGGCTGCAGTGGCTCAGTGGTTAAGAAGCTCGCCTTGTTAGCTGGAAGGCCGGCAAGTTGGGAGTTCGAGACCCCGGTACAGCATGATGGATTGAGTGCCTATCTCTGTCCCAGCTCTTGAGGGCATGAAAGGAGCTTCATTCTGGCATCCCCTGAGTGGAGTTTCTCCAGCAAAAATCCTTTCAACCCAGATAATTTCTGACAGGAAATTATTATTATTATTATCAACATTCTGTGCTTGACACTGAGCAACTCACCTTAGAAATTCCTGCTTTTGTTATTGTCTTTGACAGTGTTGGAGCATAGGAGCCTTCCCCAAATTTGGAGTTGAGAGCTTTACTGAGAAACATTGGGATGGAGGCCTGGAATAGCCCATTGAATGCTGCCTGCAGCCTTAAGGGCATACTTTGTATGTCCTGTTGTAGAGATCCACAATAAGATATGATAGCCTCCAAAGAACCTGCATGGAGTATATCATTTAAGATTTCTCAACACATTATTCTATAGTTCACTAAGCTGAAATAAATAAATAAATAAAGACACAAAAGTAGAGACAGTATGAACAGTATGAGACAGTATGAATTTCCAGAGAGATTTCACATTTCGTTTTGAGTTGGGCTGATATACTAATTGGAAAAATAAATAAATGAATAAAAAAAATAAAAAAAAATATTTATTTAACTTATATCTTGCCCAAATGGTGCAAGCACCACTCTGGGAGGCTCAAAACATTAAATAAAAAACTCACAAATAACAGCAAACAACCATTTCCATAAATCATTCAGAGAGGCTCAAGAAATAGCTGTTCTTGAAATACACCCCTTAAAAAACACATTCTTGAAATACACCCCTTAAAAATCAAATTGCCCCCTGTGGGACTTGTGCCCCATGTTGGGAAGCACGGCTCTAGACACAGAAAAGTGGTTTGGGCACTAGACAAAGGGATCCGAGAAGAGGAAGGAAAATGTATTTAATTAAATTTCAGTTCAGGGCTTCATTCCTGTTTATAACAGAAATGGTAGATGATCATTCAGGTCCTGTAAAATTTAGCAGTGGGTGTGTTTCTCTTTGTCATCAGGGTTGTTGTTTTATGATTCGGCAAGTACACAAGAATTGAACTGGCAAGTTCCTTGACACCTCTTCTAAAATATGATTTTATTCACTTTCATTTGAAAATGGATCTAAATTACATCCTTTTGGGCCCACCCATTTGGGCCCACCCATTTCCCTCCCAAGAAACATCTGCCCCCATGCCAGTAGTGGGATTCAAAAAAATTTCTACCTACTCTGTGGGTGTGGTGTGGCAAGGCCTATGTCAGTGATGGCAAACCTTGGCACTCCAGCGGTTCTTGAACTTAGATTCCCAGAAGCCCTGATCAGCAGGGGTGCTGACTTGGGCTTCTGGGAATTGTAGTCCAAGAACATCTGGAGTGCCAAGGTTTGCCATCACTGGCGTATGTAGTCAGCACATACTCAGTTACACATTGTTTCTTATTCACAAGCAATCAAATAATTCTGATGTGCATATTTATAACTCCCTGCCCCAAACTGAGGGGCAAGACCAGGGCTTTGTCCCTCTACTATTGCTTGTGATGAGGCAAACGCCTCCCCCCCCAAAAAAAAAAGAAAAGAAAAAAAGGATGAGCGGGAGCCATCTTGCAGGAGTTTTCTCTTTCTGACAGAAATCAGCAGGGTTAGAATAAACTGCATAAGTTATCAGCTCCTCAGGAAAGAACATGAAAAAAGCCCTTCTATCACTTAATGAAAAATAGCTTCTTTTTTGGACAGAACTTCATAGGCTTGCAATCAAGCTATGGCTCTCCCTGTCTCCCCCCCCCCCTCCTAGCCTCACAACACACACACACACACACACACACACACACCTCCCTTCCTTGACATGCCATAGAGGCAAATCAAGTCGGCATCTATTAATAATATTTTTCCCCTGCTCCTTTCATTTCTCTGCATGTCCTACCACTGTCAGCCCCCATGATGGAGCAGCGCCTTTATCTCGTCCGAGTCTGGTCTGTCAGGGTGATAAACAATTCTAACAAGAATCAGAATAAAGATCTTCCCAGTAGACTTGGCAGAGAGATAGAGGCTTTTCTCATTTTCTCGACGGAAAAAAAAAATTTAATCTAGCAGCGCTGGCTTTTTTCAAGCGTCACATTCAAAGAGATGCAAATTTGTCAGAGCTGAGACCCCGGCTGACTCTCAGCACTGCGTGCGTGTCAAAAGGGGGACGGGGGGGACGGGAAGCCTTTGACATCTTTGCCTTTTTTTGGTGGGCTATCTGCTGCATTAAAAAAAAAAGTAAGGGGGAAAAGGAAAAAATACTTTGTAGTGTATGTTTCAACAATTTTCATAAGTTTTCTTCTGAAATGAAATAGTGCCGTTGGGAAGGTAAAGAGAGAAAGAGGAAAGAGGCATAGGAAAGGCACCCAGAACGTGTCCATTCCGGCTTTTGAACATACTAAGTCCCCGGCAACCTTGTTGTCATCATTAGGGCTATTTGGAAGGAGTTAATGAAGCAAACCTTGGCTTGCGTGGACTTAAAATACATGCAGATGTGCAAGCAGGGTTGGCTGCTTTAATACCTAGGTGCCTATGTTGCATTATTAATCAACCAAAGGGTGGAAATGCATATTTATGCTTGCGAGTGCTGACTGCATAGGTTTGCATGCATGTGTATGAGATGCCCATGTTTATGGGTGAAGTCCACCTCCTGCCGAAATGAGTGTCAAAAACTCTTGTTGGGTTTAATGGATCCCAATTGCCTTGCTTGCCGGAGCTGTAGTTTGGGGCTGACAATGATTTTAAAAAGATCCGACATGCAGCTTCGGCTAAGCTAGTCTTCAGCTTGGACTTTGCTCAAAGAACACTGCTACATTAGGGGACTAAATAGAGAGGATGTGTACAGTAAAGCAATGTAGTAGGGACTGTCTATAACGAGGCGGGCAAACTGTGGGTTCTTCCTTTAGGTCGGCCCAGCCACTTTCAGTCTTGGCCCTTTGCTTTCAGGCCTGTTAATTAATCTAAACAATTATTGCCCTCTTTGTTTCTTGAACATACAAATAGGTCTGCAATGTTGAGATGGAATAATAGCGGCTGGTGGCAAAAAGGCTTTGGTGTCTTTTGTGTCCTTGAAATACCTTGTGCTGAATCTCAAGTGGAAGAGGCATTTTTTAAAACTATATCTTGCAAGCAAATGCAAGCCACTGCTTTGAATCCTTTCACAAAGAAGGATTATTCACTGTGCATTATGTAATCAATTAATAAGCTCTATTATTCAGGTCTTGGCTGGAGAGCTCAGTGCGATAGGTATCTGGGTGCAGAGCCAGAGGATGGGAGTTCAGCTTGCTTCTGAAAGGTTTCAGTGCATTAAAGAAGAGCCAACCTGTATAGCCTTGGGCAAGCTACACAGTCACAGGATGCCCTCAGAGAAAGGGTACTTCTGAGTGCTCTCTACCTAGAAAACCACCACCACCGTCATCGTCATCATTTATATCCCGCCCATCTGGGATACTTTCCACTCCGGGCAGCTTACAAGATATTTTTAAAAAATCTTTTAATTTATGTGTGTTTATTATTTATGTCAATTTTTTATTTTTTAGACATAAATAATAAACACACTAAATAAATTTTAAATAGCAACAAAAAACAAAATGTATGCCCCCCCATCACCACCACCACCGCCAGCAACATAACCCCCACCACCAACAGCCCCACTCTGACCTATTTTTGTTGTTGTTCAGTCACATAGTCAATTCTGACCCTTTGTGACCCCATGGACCACCACACGCCAGGCACCTCTATCTTCCACCATCCCTCTCAACCCGCCCAACTCTGTGCCCGCTGCATCCACAACACCACCTAGCCATCTCATTTTCTGCCACCCACTTCTTTTGTCCTCAGCCTTTCCCAGACTCAAGGCCTTCTCAAGTGAATCCTCTCTTCTCATTTGATGTCCAAAGTACTTTAGCTTCTACACTATTTGACCTTCCAAGGAGCAGTCAGGTTTGATTTCTTCTAAGATCGATCTGTTTGTTCTCCTTGCTGTCCACGGTACCCTCAAAACTATTTATCTACTTAGACCTATTTATCTACTTGTAGACCTATTTATCTACTTGCAGTTTTTTGCTTTTGAACTGCAAGGTTGGCAGGAGCTGGGACAGAGATGGGCACTCATTCCATCATGCAGTACTTGGGTCTTGAACTGCTGACTTGCTGACCTTACAGCTAACAAGGTAAACTTCTTAACGACTGAGCCACCAGAGTCTTTTACATCACTATGTAAAAGGAAGATAGCAGAGAAAGATTAAGGGGAAAAAATCAAGTCATTTGAAATGTGGTTTTGGAGGAGAGCCTTGCATACCACAGACCACAAGAAAGCCAGATAAGTGGGTGCTCGATCAAGACAAACCTGAACTCTCATTAGAGCAAAAATGAGTAAACTGAGGTTATCCTACCATGCACTTATAATGACCAAACAGAACTGACTAGAAAAAACAATATTGCTGGGCAAATTGCTGGAGGGTGGGGTAGGAATAGAAAACCTAATATGAGACAGATTGAAAACAGATCATTTTCAAGATCTCTCCTTCATAGGGTCATCATACATTGGAGAGAACTTAAGGCAGCAACCTTTTAAAGTTGGGGGCCGGATCACACTACCTCAGACAGTTGAGGGGGCTGGACTGGTGGTTCCCCCCACTATAAACGCTGTCATAAACATGTTTATGGCAACCATAAACACGTCCACAGCTGCTGTAAACATGTCCGCAGCCACTTTTGGCAGCGGTGGCAGCAGCGGTTGGATAAGTGAGGGCGGGGGGGGGGCTGATGATTTGGCACGACAGGCTGGATTGAGCCTGCAGGCCATAAGTTTCCAACTCCTGATTTAAGGGCACATAATTATAGCAACAACATATCCCAAAATTCTGCAGGCCACAGCAGTGTTGTTCAAACAGTATGTTGAAATTAGAGGTGTTCATACTTTAGCTTTTCAATAACATCTCCAAGCTTTCCCCAGGCAGAATAGGGAATTCTGGAGTTTATGGCCAAATAGATTATTTATTTATTTATTTAGATTTATATACTGCCTCAGTCAATAGACTCTGGGCAGTGTACACAGTCCAGCGAACAACTCACTAGCTGCTCAGCAAAACTTAAAAACAATATAAAAACAGTTAAAAGCCCTTCAATAAAACCAATTACAATAGGGGGAAGCCTCAGATGATCCAGAAAGGAGAGCTTGTTGGCAATCCTGGCCCCCAGACCCATTCCACTAACCACATTTTCAATTCTCTCTTAAATGGTAGCAAATGGGCCTGGAGGCATAATTCTACTGGGAGGAGGTTCCATAATGTGGGTGCTATGACCGAGAAGGCCCTTTTACTCATGCTGGAGAGGTGCACCTCTCCAACAGATGGTATATGGAGGATGCCCTCTCGGTTTGCTTTTGTGGGACGGGTCAATGTCCTAGGTATCCTGGTCCGCTACCTTGAAGGGCTTTAAAGGTGATAACTAGCACCTTGAATTGCACCCGGAGACATATAGGCAGCCAGTGCATATATATATGGCCACAAACATACACATATATGAAAACCTCTAGTTTAAACTAAAAGCAGTATTAACTGGAACAGTGTTGTCTGTTCTTTGTTCCTTTCTGAATATCTGGAAAGGGCTAACACTATTCTTTTGTGTAAGATTTTTCTAGTTAGGTTTCAGTGGTGTGTGTCTGTATGTGTATCTTTGGGAAGACAATGAAACCATACTTCATGTTTTATCACATTGTTCATACAATATGTTATTCTCTTGTTTGTTTGCTTTCCTGCTTGTTTGCTTTTCTAATTTGTGTGTCCTGTCCCAGGCTTTCCTTATTCTTTCTTTAATGAATTTTTCTTTCATATTTCTCAGCTGGAAAAAAAGAGTGGTTTATGCATAATCCATGCAAAGAAGACAGTCTCTGCCTTAAGTTTTACAATCTTAAAAGATTTGAAAAGCTCAGAACCACAAGCTCAGGTATCCGTTTTTAACATTTAAACAATACGTCTTATAAATAACCAGCTGGAAACCTTTATGAAGAAAATAATTAAGCAAAGGAACAATATGAGTTTTTAAAATTTCTCCTCTATTGTTACTGCCTTTGTCCCCTGTCACACACAAGGAACAATAATTTTATACTGCAATAGGGACTGCACCAGGTAATAGTAACAGTTATTAGTTGACTAAAATTCTGTTGCCATAATTATGCCTGAGGAAAGCTGATGATGTTATTTTAATGTTTTGAAAAGAAACATTTCCTACCAGTGGTGTTGCGCAGACTTCAGCCGCCCGGGGTGAAGAACAAACTCGCTCCCCCCTAGGCTCGCCACTGCTGCCGCTGCTGCCCACCTCCCCAGGACCCAGTTAACCCCTTGCTGCCTGTGCCAAGGTCCCCGGGACCGAACCCAGGGCAGGCAGAACCCCTGACAGCCAGCTGGATGGGCAGGCAGGGGCGAGCAGGCGAGGCGAGCCCGGGTCCTGTGGAACTATACCTCCAGCATCAGGGACGCGGCCAGGACAAGGCGCACGACGGGGCGCAGCAATGAGGGGAGGAGGCGGAGGAGGACGTGGAGACAATCAGAGCACCGGTCCTGCTGCCGCAGCCCTTCCTGCCTTGCTGCCGTGCCCAGGGTGGCCCTCAATGTAGCGTCCCCCAAGCCGGGTCTGTCTACCTGCCTGGCTGCGTTCCCAGGCTAGGCTCGGGCAAAGCCGCCTCCCCCCCAATTGCCTGGCTTGCTGCACCGGTAGGGCAGGGAGAGCCCCTGACGGCTAGCTGGGTGGGTGGGCGGAGGTGAGCAGCGTGCATGCGCGCGGGGTGCTCGTCAGCGGTAGGTGGCAGAGGAGGCAGAGCAAGGGCAGCCACGGCCGGCGGGAGGCAAAGAGGGGGCAGTCTGGCCGCCAGCGCAGCAAAAGGGCCGCATTCTGCCTGGGAAGTCCTGCTCCCTAAGCCCAGGCAGAGGGAGGCCAAAGCGGTGGGGACATTTTGCCACCCCCTGAAAAGCGCTGCCCAGGGCATCAACCCCCCCTGCCCCCCACGCTACGCCACTGTTTCCTACTACTGTCCTAAGGCTCTGATGTAATGCTTTTCATTATATGAAAGCCATGGGAATTGCAGGATCCAATGAGGAAATCTTTACTTCCTGAACATCACTGCAACAGGCAATACAATGGCAGTGATTCCCCCCCCCCCCCCGGGAAGTTGTTCTATTGTCACAAAGCTTCCAATGTTTCCACCTGTTGGAATGGATGGCATGGGAGTTGAGGTAGGAAATGTCTGATCTCAGACAATTACTTCCTGACATAGCTAAATCAGCAAGGTTTCGGTCATTATGTTGATCCTCACATTTTTATGTCTGGGGGAGGGGGGACACCAATTTGGAATCCAGAGTTGCTCTACTCTTAGAATGAGGATTTTACCTCACATTACTGTCATGCAAGGGAACAAATTGTATTCATTTATTTATTTTGCCTCTCATTTTTTTAAAAAAGTGGCAAAGTGGCAGGTAGAGTCTAAGGACACTACTGTCAGGGATTTAGTGCGTAAATTCAATATGTTGAATTATGCTCATTAGTTCATTTATTTCTTTTATTTCATTCATTAGTTAAGGGTGATGTTTCAAATGGGGGAAAATAAAGACATTATGTTCATAAAATTAAGGTTTCATAAAATGTTCATAAAATCTAAGGTTTTCTGAGCAAAGGTAAAGATCATCCTTGATTGAAAGCCAGTCATATCTGACTCTAGGTTGCAGTGCTCATCTCTGTGTATAGCCAAAGAGCCAGCGCTATCTGTGTCTGCAGACATTTTCATGGACATGTGTCAGGCATAGAATGCTGTTTACCTTCCTACCAAAGTGGTCTCTACTTACCGTATCTTCTTGCAATTTTTTGTTTTTGAACTGCTACGTTGTTTTAACCCAAAACCAGAAATCCCAATTTCATTTGTGTTTATTTTTTATATATTTTATTTTTCAAAAAAGATGCTTTTAACCATTATTTTCCATTCTCCCGGACTCTATCCACTATGCACACATGTCTATAAGCAGCCCGCTGTACAAACAATGATTTACCACAGGTGAATAACTGCAAAGGATCTATTTTTAATAAATATTTCAATAGTCAAACTGAAAAGAAAAAGAGTTTTTCCTCCACGATTACTTGAAAGCAGTTCTTCAATAAGAGGGAAAGCCAAAAAAGAAACTGGTTATGACTTCAAAGGAGAAACTTCCTACAGTGTATCCATTCTCACACCAATGTATCTATTCTGGAGCGGAGAGATTCTCTTTTTGAAGGAAAAGTTAGAAAGAAAGTGTGTGTTTTTGTTTTAAACCTTCATAGAAAATGTTTCTGAAGTCCGATCCAAATTGTATGAGTATCAAAAGAAAGGTTGTTCTGTCCTCTTTCAAGCTTACTTTAGATCACTTTGACCGGTCAATCGGTTTTCTTGTTGGATCATCAACAAACACCCCCCCTGCAGAAATGTCATATTTTTCCTCAATATCTTTTTTGTGGATTCCTGCTTTGGCGTCATTTTTCTCCACATGTTGTATGTGAACTGTATCCACCTCAGGAAGTGTTGTCATATTCACTTTTTAAAATTGGTTTCTCCTCCTTTTGAGGGGTGTGTGTGTGAGACCTCTTTTTAGTGTTTTTTTGTAAAATGCTTCATAGATTATGTTTCCAAAGTCAAATTCCAAATCTTAAAGTGTCCCCACAAAGGTTAATCTTTCCTCTTTTAAAAGCAATTTGGATCATCTGAATTGGTTGGGTTGTTTTTTCACTGGCCCCTCAACAACTGACACCCCCCCCCCAGCAAAACTGTCACTTTTCTGATGCTAATTCCAAAAGCGATGATGTCATCACTTTACATTTTTGACTTTTGGTTTCTACCAAATCTTAAAGTCACCAAGATGATCTTTCAAATGACAGAACCCTTATTTTCATGGGTACCTTAGTTTTTGGTGTTGCAGCTTGGCAAAAGTACATGATTTTTGTTAGGTTGCAAGAGCTGTCAGACCGTAAGATGTTCATAGAATTCATGTCAAAAACTATAGGGAAAATAAATGGGATTTCTGGAATTTTCTCTCTCAGATTCCAAATTAACTTGGCCAGTTCCAAAGTAAATTGATATTATAATCTTATAATAATTTCATGTCAGAGACTACTCTGGATTGAAAGGATTTTTGCTGGAGAAACTCCACTCAGGGGACGCCCAAATGAGGCTCCTTTCATGTCACCAAGTGCAGCCCTCGGGTATCAAAACCTGACTTCCAGGCTCCAAACTCAGTGTTTTAACCACTAAGACATGATACACCTTGCTTTGTATGGACATCTCATTTGCTGCTTTGCCTCAGGCAGCAGCATACCTTGAGTAAGACTTGCCAATATTTTCAAGGTATTTTGGGCTAGCACTCTCACCAGTTCCAGCCTGCTTGGTTGGTGATGAGCAATTTGGGGAGTTGTAATTCAAAACATCTTAAAAGGAATTCTTGGTCCATCCTGCTTCACAGAGTATATCATGGACCAATAGCTTCCATTAAATCCACCTGCACCCCAGTAGCCAGGATGGTTACGGCTAGATCGTGAAAACAAATTCACAGGATTTACCTTCCAAGCTTATAAAACCATGTAAATTATTTTTGAAGTCATGTCAGATGTCGTTTATTCCAAGGTTAGCTTGCAAATTTTAATCAGAAAACACAGAAGGGGTGTGTGGATTAGATTGAAATATCCTTTCACCTTGTACTCTGCCTGGGTTGACTTACTGTGGATCTGCTATCACTGGCACAAGTTACAGCATGCATGATAAAGGAAGGCTGGACACAAACAGGAGGGAACACATAAAGAAATATTTATTTTTTTAAAAGTAAATCAACTATAAAGATCCTCCCAGTAGACCCAAGAGATGGGAACCATTCTCATTTTCTTCATGGCAAAATTTAATCTAGCAGCTTGGCTTTTCAAGCATCATATTTAAAGAGATGCAAATTTGTCAGAGCTGAGACCCTGGCTGACTTTGTAACACCTTGTGAATGTCAAAGGGGCTTAAAGGTTGAAGTGTCTTTACCTCCTTCCACCAAAAGCAATTCAAAGAAAACACCCCCACACTTAAAACATAAGCCACTTCTAGCTTATAGTACAGAGCACACTATTACATGTAGTACTCTTTGCTAGGAGGAAGGAGGAAATGTGATGGGTTTATGGGTTTAGTTTAACAGAAAATCCAAATGGAGGAGTGAAAGCCATGTGGCCAGATGTGTGAGAATTATCACACATGTACAAGAATCAAGAATCTCTCTGTGACCTTTTCTATTCACTACAGAACAATCCATAGCTATTTGGTAGCAGTTCATGACAAAAATGGATGGGGTCAAATTTGAATGTGAGCATTCCTCCTTTTATGCTTTTGAATCAAAATATGAATGGCAAGCTATCTGTAAAATATTCAGTTACAGTATTTGGCTTTTCCCATTGTCTACTCTGATCCAAGAACAAACGTGCAAATATTTAGGGAAAAGTGCACATAAAAATAAATTCACTCATGAGAATAATATCCAAAAATATGTTCTCTAACATTTAACCGTCAGTTTCTTTCTTTTGGGGACAATAATGCTTTTGCAAGGTGTTTCTGAAGAATTCCTCCCCCGCCCCTTGCCAATGTGAAGCCATGTTATTTTTTATTTTTAAGGATTTTTTTCAGGGGTGTGTCCAGTGGAATCAAAAACAAATGGCAAAGTTCTCTTTCTCAAGAAGTATAGCTCTGACCTCACAAAAGAAATGTATTTCATATAGGAAATGCAACTCAGGTAATGACATTACTCATGATATGCTACTTGCAAGATCTCTGTGTATCTGGTGAGACAGATTATTCTGGAAATCTCTAGAATCTTTTAAATGGAAAGAGCCACAGGTTCGAGTGTCAAACTCCTTTCATTTAAAGTGAGGGGCATTTTCATGGGTTGTGAGAGAACAAGTGGAAGCAAGATATGAAAATATGAGAAACTGCTGTTTTAAATAACCCAGAGTCACTTTGGTGATTGGGTGGCTATACAAATATAAAGAAATAAATAGTGAAGAATGAGTTACAATGTGATTCTAGTACAAAAATGCTCTAAAGGGCTAGAAATAACCAGAAACCTTTCTGGCTCACAGAACTGTCTTTGTAGTGGAAGAATCCCTTTTCACCAGCTGACAATGTAAGATGGACGAAGGAAAAATAACCAGCTAACAAACAAACTTAATATCTATCTATCTATCTATCTATCTATCTATCTATCTATCTATCTATCTATCTATCTATCTATCTATCTATCTATCTATCTATCTATCCATCCATCCATCCATCCATCCATCTGGCGCACAGGCTGTAGTTTGGGTAGTTTGGCCCCTTCCACCCTCATCACTCTCAGAAGCTGGGTGAGTTCTACTTCTGCTTCTGGTGTCATTGGCTGGATCCGGCCCATAGGTTCATGGGTGCCAAAACTATGGGCCGTGGGTTGGGGCCAGCCCACAACACCAATTTATCTGGTCCACTCCACCATCGTCGCTCCCGGAAGTGGAAGTCAGGTGAGTTTTTGATGACGCATAATCAAATAATAGAAATAAATGTGAATAAAATGGAATCAAAACTCTGCTTGATGCTAAAGAAACTAAGGCGACATGGCAATTTAGAAATTCTGGTTACAAAGGGCAACTGCAATGCTTACGTGGACCACCATAAGGTCTTGATGATTAAATGAGTAATGTTTACTTATAACTAAATGTAGTTTGTACCCAAAGGAAATTAGAGGTTGACATGAACTTTAGTATATAATAGCAAAGTCCCTGCGTGATCACTCTTGAATCTTATGTATGTTAGGGGTACATGGAATGTTACATAAATGTTGTACAAATGTTATACAAATAACCCATGATCAGAAATGGTGAAGTTGACCTGGACTTGGGTCATAAGAAGTATATGTTCCCTGATTGCAAATAGAAGATGTTACTTAAGTTTCCTTTGAGACCTTTGTAATGGGTAAATAAATGTTATGATGAAAGTATGAAATAATAATTTGTATAACTTGACAATGACATGTCACAGCAATCAGGTCAAGATGTTTTGAGTAAACAGAAATGAGGGGGAAACTGTATAAAAGGCTCTGTCTTTCAATGGTCGACATTCTCAGCTTTGGAGTGACAACACTCATGAGAATCATTATTATGCATAATAAACTCTTCTCTGTTTGACCAAAGGAATGCTGTTTTGTCCTACCTTTAAATGCTATAACATTTTACTTCCATTTCTGGGAGTGATGAGGGTGGTGTAGGCCAGATGAATTGGTGTCATGGGGCAGGGGTGCCTAAACTTTTCAGACAATGGGCCAGTCACGTGGTTCATGGGTGCCCAAACTACTCCCTGTGGGCCAGATCTGGCCTCCAATGCCAATTCATCCAGCCCATGCCATGCTCATCAATCCCAGAAGCGGAAGTTGGGTGAGTTATCTCCCGCTTCTGGGAGCAATGAGGGTGGAGCGGGCTGGTTGAATTGGTGTCAGGGCCGGATCTAGCCCATAGGGAGTAGTTGGGGCACCCATGAACCATGTGATTGGCTAGTGGCCTGAAATGTTTGGCACCCCTGCTGTTAACAGAGCTTGTGGGCCAGATCTGGCCTATGACACCAATGGATTCCTGTGAACATGGCTCCAGATGGCGACCTTGCATGTTGGTAAATGTTGGCATCCATTTTGGGTCTTGCTTCTATCCCTGTTAGCCAGGGGTGCCCAAACTATGGCCTATGGGCCGGATCCAGCCAATGACACCAGAAGTGGAAGTAAAACACCCAGCTTCTGGGAGTGGCAAGGGTGGGACGGGCCAAATGAATTGGTGTCAGGGTCGGATCTGGCACACAGGCTGTAGATTGGGCACCCATGAACCATGTGACTGGCTCGTGGCCTGAAAAGTGTGGGCACCCTTGTTGTTAGCTTTTAAAACTGATTCCTGTGCACATGGCTCCATATGGAAACTCTGCATGATGGTAAATGTTGTCATCCATTTGGGGCTTACTTCTTAGCTTTTAAAATGGAGTCAGAACATATTGAAAGAGCCCCCTCCCCAATGTCTTGGTGATCTTGGATGGTCAGTGCACTACAGCACAGTACACAAGCTAAATTTTGTTTTCTTCTGGTCACCTAGTTTTCCTGGTGTGCCATGGCATCATTGAAAAAAACATGTCAGCAAAAAGAGGGAACAGGTCTTTTAAAACAGCAAAGTTAAATGTCTGGTTTTGCTCACCTAAACTAGTCAGACTGGTTTGGCAAGCTTTTGTAATGTATCTACCCTTTAGACAAAGGTTCCACCATGTTTCCTTGACTTTCCCTTGAAGTCTGTGTTGTTTATCTCTATGGAGTTAACATTATCTGATGCTTGGTTCCACAAGTCTTAATGTTCCACAAGTCTTAATGTTATCCGATTTTTAGCCTTATCCAATGGATGCACCAGATAACGTTAAAATCCTATTCAGGTGAATCAGATAACGTTAACTCCATAGAGATAAGCAACAGAGGCTTCAAGGGAAAGTCAAGGAAACATGCTGGAAGCTTAAAGAACTTTAAGAAATAATTGTCTAAAGGGTAAATACATTACAAAAACATGCCAGACCACCCTGAATTTAGGGGAACAAAGCCATACAGCATTTTTAAATTTTTGAAAATTTTATAAAGTGCTGTCTTAAAAGATCTGAACAGAAGCTAGGAAAATCTTTTCGTTTAGAATCAGCCCCCCTACCATGGCTTGCTTTGGGGCTTAGCTGGGGTCCATTGCTGTAATAAAGTAAGTTCCCTCAGGACTTTGCAGGGTATGAAAAGCTTAATTGCTTTGTAGGTGAAAGGTTTCAGTGTCTGCTTGTTTTCCATTGACAATGCATGAGGCTTGCGAAGCTACAATCTTGGTTTCAGGCTGTTTAGAATTTAAAGGGGAAACTTCATAAAGGTAACTGGGTCAAATTGTCTCTTTGCAATTATTTTTCTGCAAAGTGTTCTGGGTTACACTGGGGAAAGGGTCCTAAGCCTCTCTTAAGGAATCCCACCCCCCATCACTATGTCCCTTAGCAAGCCAGACAGAGGCTTTCTGAACAGAAGCTAGGAAAATGTTTTCCTTTAGAATCAGCCCCACTACCATGGCTTGCTTTGGGGCTTAGCTGAGGTCCATTGCTGTAATAAAGGAAGTTCCCTCAGGGCTTTTCAGGGTGTGAAAAACTTAATTACTCTCTAGGTGAAAGGTTTCAGTGTCTGCTTGTTTTCCATTGACAATGCATGAGGCTAGCGGAGCTACAATCTTGGTTTCAGGCTGTTTAGAATTTAAAGCTGTTAGCTTTTAAAACTGATTCCTGTGCTCATAGCTCCATATGGAAACTGCATGTTTCAAATTGGAGTCAGGACATATTGAAAGAGTCCCTACCCCACCCCCATGTCTGCTTTGCTTTGCTAAACTAGTCAGACTGGTTTTGCAAGCTTTTGTTATTCAAATCTTGCAAGCTTGAGAGCAGGCAGCCCCCTCCCTTTCTCCCAAGAGAAAGTGGTGAGTCACAGCCACAGGTCAGGGAATTTGAGGCAAACATTAGCCTCAGAAATACTTAGGTTATCTGATGGATCGGATAATGTTAACATAATGGTTAACATAATGGTTAACATAATGTTATCCGATCCAAATGTTTGCCTCAAATTCCCCAATGTTATGCGATTTTAGTGTTATACGTTCCAATCGTTATCCGGTGTTTTACTGTACAGTATTTAAAACCCTAATATAAAATAGAAATGGAAAAACATAAGACCACTATATTACCCTTCCAGTGCTCATCCTGCACAAACATATTGAAAATCTACTACATAGCTCAATGGTTTAGGTTTCTTGCTGATGAACCAGAGGTTGGCAATTGGATTCCCCATTGTGCCTCCTGAGAAAAGACCCAACCTATGCAGTCTTGGGCAAGCTGTACAAGCCCAAGAAGAAGAAATTGCATTCTAGGTCTATTCTCTATTTGTCTGGCCAGGTTATCCTGCTATGATAATAAAATAGACCATACTGCCAGCAACTCAAAGCCAAGTGTCAGGCAGCGGTTGCCTAACCTGACCACCTTCCTGCTGATCAGGGCTTCTGAGAATTGTAATTCCAGAATACCTAGAATGCCATGGTTAGCCACCACAGGCATATCGGATGTTATTCAGGTATTCTCCATTAACTTTAATGCTGATGTTTAAATCTGATAGTTCTTCTGAAAATAAAATACTCTCCAAATATATATTAAACAGTGTCAGGGACAACACACAGCCTTGTCGCACACGTCTGCAAATTTGAACCTGCCATGTTGGCACTTTGTGATAAATAACTTGGTTTTGGGTTGTAGTTTGAGCACTTGGTATCTAAAAGGATTGTCATCTCTGTCCTCAAGCAAATCAAGCCTTTTACTGAATCTGTGGCTGTCTTACTCTGGGCACATCATGAGAAAGCAAGATTTGCTGGATAAGACAAAAAAACCTGGGAAAGATTGAAGGCAGCAAGAAAAGAGGCAGAGTAGCTACGAAAAGGACAAAACATTTTGGAGATTTGTCATTGATAGGGTTGTCATATGTCAGAGATGATTTGACATCTCGTAACAACAAAAAATAGCTACAGGTCTGTGACCTCGGTAAATGGAGAGGAAATACCACATGGTTCAAGTCCTGGCTCCTGCTTTCTCTTACGTGTCTGTCTTCTGCTCTATTGTGGGCATTGCAGTGCCAAGTAGGTGGATGGGGCAAACACATACCTTTTAGCACAGGCCAGTGGCATGTGGTATTCATTTTTTTGGGGATACTTTATATTAGTTGTATTTCAGATATGGAAAAATCAATTTAAAATTGTTATTGCTTTGGGGGCTTTGAGATTTGATAATCTTAATTAGAACAGAATTATTCACTGGGATTTTTGTAAATTTCTCAACTTTCAGCAGTTGATTGTGGACAAAATTTTGTTGCTTAATGTAGTACAGTAAAACCCCGAGTTATGTAAAAAGTCTGTTCTGTAGCAATTTACATAACTTGATTTTTTACATAACTTGAGGCATCCCCACATTGAAAAATAAAAAAATTAAAAAAACTAAATTTAAACGTAGGGCTCTTCCTGCCTTTTGCATGTTGCTGTTGCTTCCTCCTGGCCATCAGGGGAGTGGGAACTGCCCCCACTGCTGCTGCCCCCACTGCTTCTAGGCTCTGGTAGAGCACAGGGGGGCATATCCAGGCAGCCATGCTCCCTGTCCAAGGCTTCTGCAGGGCTCCAGTTTGGCTGGGACAAACTTCAAAGGTAAACCGCTCCCTTCCCCTCTTCATCCAAGGCTTCTGCGGGGTGCAGTTTCTCTCCGAAGCACATCTCCAGCCAAACCAAAGCCCCACAGAAGCCTTGGATGAAGAGGGGAATGGAGCGGTTCACCTCTGAAGCTCATCCATAGCAAAACCAGGGCTTCAGAGGTAAACCGCTCCATTTCCCTCTTCATCCAAGGCTTCTGTGGGGCTCTGGTTTGGCTGGGAACACAATTCAGAGGGAAAATGAGCCCCGCAGAAGCCTTGGACAAAGAGGGGAAGGGAGCGGTTTACTTCCGAAGCTCATCCCATCATAACCAGAGCCCTACAGAAGCCTTGGACAGGGACCGTGGCCACACGGATATGCCCCCATGCTCTACTGGAGTTCCATTATCGCCACAGCAATTGCTGTTACTTCCTCCGCCACCTACTCTGCTGCAAAGGTAAGTGACTTCTGGCGCGGGGTAGATTTTTAGAAATCAAAATGGCACTGCTGCCATTTTGTTCTCTAAAAAAACATACGTAACCCCCTTGCATAACTCGATTTTTTTTTATTTATTTTTTGGTAAATCAGGACACCAATTTATGCAAAAAAATCTTCTGTAACTCGAATTTTATGTAAATCGAGTCATATGTAAGTCGGGGGTTTTACTGTAAATTGCACTAGAGTAGGCATGTTGAATCAATGGGGACTGATTGAAACATCTTCCCTGTGACCTCCATTGATTCAAATGGACATACTCTAACTGCAACTTACTATCCTAAAGTTCCAACTAGAGTAGGTCCATTTGAACAGATGGAACCTATGGAGAAGTTGGCACACTAAAATCCCTTTTGATTCAATAGGCATACTCTAGTGTTAATTATTACACTAAGCAACATGAGTTTCGCCAATAGATCTATTTGGAATTGGATCTGCAACCCTAACTAATGACTTTCCAAGCTCTGGATTGACTGAAAATGGCACAGCGAGGTAAGCATTTGTCCTCTTTGCTGCTGAGCAAAAGTTGTTTAATGAAAGTTATTTGAATTTTTTAAAAAAGCTTTCCCTTCATATTTTCAATTTAGTTTAGGCTTTTGTGGTGCTTGTTTTTCATATGCTAACTGATTTAATTATACTTTGGAGTGCACAGAATGCTGTTATTACCTTTCCCGCCAAAGTGGTACCTATTTATCAACTTGCAATTTCTTGCTTTCAAACTGCTAGGTTGGCTGGAGCTGAGACAGAGATGGGAACTCACTCCATCTTGAACCACATTATTATTATTATTATTATTATTATTATTATTATTATTATTAATAATAATAATAATAATAATAATAATAATAATAATAATAATAATAATAATAATAATAATAATAATAATAATAATAATAATAATAATAATAATAATAATAATAATAATAATAATGTCTCAGAAATTATTCTGGGTGGAAAGGGTTTTTGCTGGAGAAATTCCACTCAGGGGATGCCTGAATGAGACTCCTTTCATGTCTCCAAGAGCTGGGGCAGCTCCATCCATCATGCAATAGTGGAGTCTCGAACTGCCAACTTGCCAGCCTTCCAGCATACAAGGTGAGCTTCTTAATCACTGAGCCACAGCAACCACTGACCTGCCAACCAAGTTCAGCATCTTAACCACTAAGCCACTCTTTAACTCATCAAAATTAAGTTGGGGAAAAAACACTAATGCAAAACAGTCATGGAGTCATTTCCCCCTCTTCTGCAAGTTACCTTTGGTGTAATCACTGCAACATTGGGTGTATAACACACAGTCTTCCAGAAGAGATGAAAAGTGTTTGTGATCATCTCTATGCAACTCTTTATGCAAACAGGATTCTAGCCAGTGTGCTTTTAATGGTATCTGTTCTTAACTCCTTCTGTAAGCACCTTGGGTTTTTACATTGGGGCAAAGGTGGAATATTTAATTAAATAGTTGGCCATGACTTAGGCCAATATACAGGTGTTCTCAGATGCAAATTAGCTTAGGTTTATTAAAACATTCCAATTTTGGCTGAAGGTCCATTTCTCTCCAAGCATCAAGTGGACATCCATAAATGAGATTGGACTACATAAAATCAGTATTGCATCTGAGAGCTTTGTCCGTTTCCATTTCTTGAATTATTCAGTCCTATTATGATCATTTTGCCTGGGAAACATAGACTGCTTTTTTGAACGAGGAGCTGGGCAGTGCCTCTTCCCTTTAAAGTCTGCAGTAGTGGCAGGAGATTGATTAAGCGTGTACTTGTTGGCTGTAAAAGCTTTGGAAAGGGGAATAGAAGGGTTTGACAAGATGAAAGACTTTTCAGCAAGTGAGACAGCTGGCTGAATGAAAAGATCTATAGCAACGCACAACAATATACTCAACAGTAAATGATATCTTTGGTACAGAGGCAACTGTAGGTTAGGTCACACAATTTGACACTTGCATGACAGGTCCCTCCAAAGATAATAGAAAGAAAAACAAAGCGAAATGAAATGGCACAACAGTACAATTAACAGAAGATGAGGCATGCTTCATCAGTTGAATATCTACCTGTCAATCCACTTGCAAAGAAATGAGACCTTTTAGGAAAATGAATGGAAATGAGAGTTGGGCCACTCAAGCAAAACTTGAGACTGATTGTGTTTGTTTGTTTGTTTGTTTGTTTGTTTACCTAGCATACAATTAGAAAAAAGTAAATGGAATAACAGGCAAGTTTGGTCTTGGAACACAAAATGAAGCAGGCCAAAGACTGATCGAGTTCTGCCAAGATAATGCACTGGTCATAGCAAACACTCTCTTCCAGCAACACAAGAGGAGACTTTACACATGGACATCACCAGATGGCCAACATCGAAACCAGATTGATTACATACTCTGCAGTCAAAGATGGAGAACTTCCATACAGTCAGCAAAAACAAGACCAGGAGCAGATTGTGGCTCAGATCACAACCTACTGATTGCAAAATTCAGGCTTAGACTAAAGAAAATAGGGAAAAAAATTAGGCCAGAAAGATATGACCTAGACAACATTCCTTGGGAATACACAGTGGAGGTGTGGAACAGATTTAATGGCTTGGACCAGATAGACAGAGTGCCAGAAGAACTATGGACAGAGATGCGGGACATCATGCAGGAGGCAGCAAGGAAAACCATACCAAATGAAAAGAAGCGTAAGAAAGTGAAGTGGTTGTCCGATGAGGCTCTTAAAATAGCAGAGGACAGAAAATGCAAAAGGCAAAGGAGAAAGGATTAGATACAATCACTTGAACACATAATTTCAAAGAAAAGCAAGGAGAGATAAGGAAACCTACCTGAATGAACAGTGCAAAGAAGTAGAGGAAAACACCCCTGATAATTTCAATGATGAGGAAATTGAACTTGAGCAAGACATCCTAGAGAGTGAAGTCAGAAAGGCCCTAAATAGCACTGCAAACAACAAAGCCAGTGGAGATGATGGTATCCAAGTTGAACTTTTCAAAGCCCTAAAAGATGATGGAATCAAATTATTGCATTCTATATGCTAGCAGATTTGGAAAACACAACAATGGCCACATGATTGTAAAAGATCAGTATATGTTCCAATCCCCAAAAAGGGTAATACCAAAGAATGCTCAAATTATCGAACAATTGCGCTCATCCCACACGCTAGCAAGGTGATGCTCAAGATAATACAAGATAGACTGCAACAGCATATGGAGAGAGAATTACCAGAAGTGCAGGCGGGGTTCAGAAGAGGCAGGGGAACTAGAGACCACATTGCCAACATAAGATGGATCATGGAAAAAACAAAGGAATATCAGAAACAAGTCTACTTCTGTTTCATTGATTACACTAAGGCCTTTGACTGTGTAGACCACAACAAAATGTGGCAAGTAATTAAAGATATGGGAATCCCAGAACACCTTATATGCCTCATGAGAAATCTGTACATGAATCAAGAAGCAACAGTTAGGACAGAATATGGAATGACGGAGTGGTTTGGAATAGGAAAAGGAGTAAGACAAGGCTGCATTTTGTCACCCTGCTTATTCAACTTATACACAGAGCACATAATGCGCAATGCAGGGATGGAGGAATCACAATTTGGGATAGAAAATTGCTGGAAGAAACATCAATAATTTGAGATATGCAGATGATATCACTCTGATGGCAGAAAGTGAGGAGGACCTAAAGAAGCTCCTGATTAGGCTGAAAGAAGAAAGTGAAAAAGCTGGTTTGAGACTCAATATAAAGAAAACAAAGATCATGGCAACAGGCCCTATCAGTCCCTGGAGAATAGATGGGGAAGAAATAGAAGCAGTGACAGATTTTACTTTCTTAGGATCAAAGCTCACTGCAGATGGTGATTGCAGCCATGAAATAAAAAGGCGACTGATTCTTGGGAGACAAGCGATGAGAAACCTGGGGAACATAGTGAAAAGCAGAGACATCAAATTGAAAACAAAAATTCGTATAGTCAAAGCAATGGTTTTCCCTGTGGCAATGTATGGTTGTGAGAGCTGGACCATTAGGAAAGCCAAGTGCAGAAGAATAGATGCCTTTGAGATGTGGTGTTGGAGGAGAGTTTTGAAAGTCCCCTGGACAACAAGGAGAACAAAAGAACAAATAGGTCGATCTTGAAAGAAATCAACCCTGACTGCTCCTTAGAAGGGCAAATAGTAAAGATGAAGCTAAGGTACTTTGGACATCAAATGAGAAGAGAAGACTCGCTTGAGAAAGCCTTGATGCTTGGAAGGGTTGAGGGCAAAAGAAGAAGGGGGCGGCCAAAAATAAGATGGCTAGATGGTATTGTGGACACAATGGGCACAGAGCTGAGTGAGTTGAGGGGGATGGTGGAGGACAGGAGTGCCTGGCGGACAGTGGTCCATGGGGTCGCAAAGGGTCAGAATCGACTGTGCGACTGAACAACAACAAATCACAGCAACATGGGAACTTGCCTTATATTGGCTCACTGAGTTGAGGGACATGGAAGCAGCCTCCTTGAAGAATATGAGAATTGTAACCACAATGTATGGTTGTGACAGCTGGACCATAAGGAAAGCTGAGCACAGAAGAATAGGTGCCTTTGAGATGTGGTGCTGGAAGGGAATTTTAAGAGTACCTTGGACAGCAAAGAGAACAAATAGGTCGATCTTAAAAGAAATCAACCCCAACTGCTCATTGGAAGGTCAAACATTGAAGGTGAAGCTAAAATACTTTGGACATCAAATGAAAAGAGGGGATTCACTTGAGAAAGCCTTGATGCTGGGAAAGGTTGAGGGCAAAAGAAGAAGGGGGTGACAGAGAAAGAGATGGCTAGATGGCATTGTTGACGCAATGGGCACAGAGCTGGGTGGGTTGAAGAGGATGGTGGAGGATGGGGTGCCTGGCGTACAATGGCCCATGGGATCACAAAGGCTCAGACTCAACTGTGCAACTGAACAACAAAAACAACCATACTTAGGTGTCCCCTGTTTTCTGTCAACTGATTTCTTCTACTCTGTAAGCACAATGGTCCTCTTTCTGATAATTAGTGAAGAAGATGTTGACTGTAGAGATAAGGGCTGGGAGCTCAATTCTCCACTGTAGGTCCTAGAAGAAGAGCCAACTTGTGTAGCCGTGGGCAAGCTGCACAGTCCCAGAGCATCACCAGAAAGAAAGAATGATAAATGATGTCTGAATGCCAAGAAAACCCAGAGGAAGGATAACCATGTCAGAATCAGCTTCACAACTTTTAGTGCAAAGTGGAAGAACAGAGCAAAAAAGTTGTTAAAATTAGTAGTGACAAGTCTCTCACTTTAATCCACCCTTCTTAAACCTAAAGAAATGACTCTTGGACCATTTCAGGAAAAAAAGTGAGGGGGACATGTTTTACTCCCTGTTCAGCAGTCATCATAAATTCAAAGGTTAAAACATGAAAAGGTAGAAACAAAAGTCAAAGATGGATTTCTGAGCTTTGTGGTTTGAGAGGAATCCACGTTAAAAGGGGAGAAGACTTCATCTGTCTCCATCCCTTCAGGCACTCAGAGAGAAGAGCAGTAATAACAGTCAGAAAAAGGATGTGAAGAGAGGAAACTTTACTGTTGGTTAGTGAAGGAACAAACCAGTAAACTAGTTTGTTGAAAGCCTCTTTTTATCCTGCATGACTATGGGATCGGTTACATGATGGATTGCTACATTTAAAACAAAAGATTGGTAATTTAATCTGATATTTAGACTTTTCAGCTACAGAGTCTAGCCAGTGATCGTGAACCTTATCACTCCAGGTATTCTTGGGCATCTGTTATTGAAGTCTAAGAACACCTGGAGTGCCAAGGTTTGCCATCACTGGCTCTAACCCATTGTTTGAGCTACAGCAGAGAATTAGTAAATCCCTCATAGGTCGATCTTAGAAGAAATAAACCATTACTGCTCTTTAGAACGTTAAATAGTGCAAATGAAACTAAAGTACTTTGGACCTCAAATGAGAAGAGAAGATTCACTTGAGAAAGCTTTGATGCTGGGAAAGGCTGAGAGCAAAAGAAGAAGGGGGTGGCAGAAAATGGGATGGCTAGATGGCATTGTTGACGCAATGGGCACAGAGCTGGGTGGGTTGAGGAGGATTGTGGAGGATATGGGTGCCTGGTGTGCAATGGTCTATGGGGACGCAGGAGGTCGGAATCAACTGTGCAACTGAACAGCAACAACAACAACAAAAGGTACCACTTCAGCAGGAAAGCTATCAGTGTTCCGTGTGCTCTGGCATCTAGTCATGCCTGCTACATGACCATGGAAGGCTTTGCAGATGCAGACAGATGAGCACTGCCCCCTAAAGTTAGTTGAACACAACTGGCTTTTGAGCACAGGAAACCTTTACCTTTACTATAGTTGGGTTTTATGTGATGTTGTTGTTTTTGGATGGGTGGGTTGAAATTGTTGTACTTTTATTTTATTTATTTGTGTTCACAGCTCATTGTGACAGTTAAATCAGACAGGTGGTATGAAATGGAATGAAATAGATTATGCCAGGTGAGAGCTGCCCAGAGAAAATTTATTTCGCTTACCTACTTAGTGGTTAAATCTGCATCCTTCAACAGTATTTAAAAAGCATGTGCTGTGATCTCTTTTTGAGTGAACCTAAGTATGTTAGGAAAAAATGCATAACAAATAATTGTGAATACTTTGAGTGTATGTGTATATTTTTCATAAATGGAGACTAACATGGAAATTGGGCAGAAAGGAGTTATCACTAGCTACAGAAGAAGCTGACACAGATCAGAAATGGAATGGTTTGTCTTTCCATACAGTTTTTTATATCATCTCTACAATAATCTTCTTTTTCCATTTAATGAAATATCACTTTACCTTGTTCTCCCTGATGTCAGATCTTTCTCTGTTAGCTCCTTTGCCTGCTGTGATCTAATCATTTAAAGAAACCTGATTGGTTACACAGTATAGTGACATAAATGGTCTCTACTCTAGTGCTGATTAGCTAGAGCCATGATGGCGAACCTTGGCACTCCAGGTGTTCTTGGACTTCAATTCCCAGAAGCTCAAATCTCTGTAAATCTACATGAATGGGTTTACTACACTATGCTACGTGCAGTAAACCCATTTGTGTGGATTCAGAGACTTGGGCTCCTAGGAATTGAAGTCCAAGAACACCTGGAGTGCCAAGGTTCGCCATCACAGAGCTAGAGTGCCATGTAAGTATTTTATGAAGAGAGGAGAAAAACAGCAGCAGCAGCAACCTGGATAAAAAAAGTATCAAATTAGCTACATATAAAGAAGGCGATGAACAGGGTAGCCCCAAAAGAGAGACAGGGAGGGAGCTAACCTTATGATCAAAGCATTGAAGGGAAATATTTCTGCATTTCCTACCAATCTGACATAACCTTCAGCCTGGAAAGAGGAATGAAAAACAGTTACACAAAAAACTATGCATTTAATAAAATGTGGAATTGGAATAATTTGTGTATGCAGACTGGGAAGCTTCATAGTCCTATCATGATTATGAAAGTGAGACAAAAGTCTCAAGATGTATTAAAATGTGGATTTATTTAAGATTTGTCCAGCATGTTTTAGTGCAACCTATTTGTGACCAAAAACATAAATCCATGCATCTATTTAATGATATAGTCCTTTTGTCTCTTAACTTTCAGTACACCTATGATCTAAGAGGTATAACAGTGCTCCAACTTGTAAGCTGACTACTGTGAAGTGAAATGACATTTAGACTGTAAAATATTTTACATGCCAAGCACTTCTGCTGTGATATCTGCCTGCAATACTAGAATTTTGTGCATGAAATGTCAGTATAAGGGCATAACTTGTAATGTATTGAGCTAGGGTCAGTATGTTCTAGTTTAAAATCATTTCTGTGGAGGTGAATGACTTACAATAGGGTTAGTAATGTGCTGTGGGGGAAAAACATATGATGATTTAGACATTCTGTCCTTCTCACATGAATGTTTGTAACAGAAAACAAATATAGTTGATGAGTAAAATTGTGAGGGACATTAGAAACTGAGTCACATTCCCAAGAATTTATGCATGAGCGTATGTTTTCTGTATATTCACTATACTTTCATTTACACAAAGAGTTTTAGGAGAAGATCCAGTCTATGTGATACTGGGCAAGCTACACAGTCCCTGGGAAGGAGGAGGCAGTGGCATATTTTATTTATTTATTTAAAAATTGAAGGTGAAGGGAGCACATAGTATTTTTGCATATTATATAGTGTTTTTGTTGTTTATTTTGTTGTTTATTGTCTTACTGTTCTTTTTTTCCCTGTAATGTGCATTTATCTTTATAATAAAAATGTATTTTTTAAAAAAATCATAGTTATTCTGCTAGGACATCCCAAGGCATATCTGCTGTGTCAGCACCAATACATACTGGATTCTCCTATCCCGGAAATGTTATGGCATATCTTCCCTTGTTCCACTCAGAGGCCCATTGCTGACAGTATTACAGTATAAATTTAAGATAGCATTCTTTAGTCACAAAGTTCATTCATTTTTGTGAGTTATTAATGCATACTGTAACTGAGAGTGCATAGATATCAGCTGCAGCATGAAAGATTTCAGGGGGAGTTTCAAATGAGAACCAATCTACAGATATCTGACATGAGACTTACTCATATAATTCTTAATGCATGGAAAAAAGGGATGTCTGAGTTAGTCATGCATAGATCATTCTACAGATTATATCTGCGCATTCCAGAACGTGCATATCTGGCTGAAGAGTGTGTTGCTTCTTCACACATCATATTTTTCAAGGTGAGCCAAATAAAATAGCTAAAGCCCACATTCCAGGTAGTGTCTCAAAAGAGACAAAATGAGAACAGTATTTTCCATCTGAAATTTCATAGCCTTGGTCAGCTCCTTCAATCACAAAACTTCAGCTTAACAAATGCAGACACTTCCAAACTTGGACTTAACTACATGTTTGATTGAAAGATATTATTTGGTTTTACTGCTTGAACAGTATAACAAGACAAATAACTGTTACATACTACGAGTGTTGCTGAAACAGCAATGAACTTATTACAGAGATTGTTCAGGTCTGAATTAAATGGGAGATACATGTCAAAGAGGTAGGTAATACAGTCGTTTATGCCTTTGATTTCTCTATAGCTGCACTTCCTCCTTTTATAACTCTTCACTGAAGAAGTAAACATGATGTCCAAAACAATCTGATGTAATAAGAAAAGTATGAAAGTGTTGTGACTGACTGTTGCTTTGTTCAGGCAATCAGCTGAAGGTTTAAGCATGATTAGAATGAGCAGGCTAAATCCACCCTCTTGTATCTTGGCTTTTCAAGAGGTAAATCTGAAGAGGAGAACATTCTCAACACTTGGAGCATTCCTACACTATCACAACAGCAATTTTCAGAATTTCCATTTGGATGGAGAACCTGTTGGGTGAAGATTGGATCCTGAATTCATGAAAAGGGTTTGTGGAGATTAGTTGAGGCTCCATGTTTTTAAAATAAGTTTTAAAAGTTGACATGGTAGCATCAAGGCAAGACTACTTTGAATCAAAGACATAGATTTTGAATTTTCTGAGCTTTGATAGGAACAAAATTCCTTGTAGGAGAAGAATGTGTAGGTATCTACTGAAATTTCCAGAGTGAGAAACAGAGAGTTATGCTAGTCTGTCATAGCAAAAACAACAAAAAGTCTTACAGCATTATAAAGACTAACAAAGTATATATATTTAGTCTGACAGGTTATCCTACAAGACCAGGGGTGCCCAAACTTTTCCCACCAGGGGCTTGACTACACCCCTCAGTCAGCTGAGTAGGTTAGTCACATGGTTCCTCCCGGTGCCAGCAGTGGTGGCACATGAAATCGCACTGCATTTCCAGGCATTTACCCCTCCTCCAATGCTTCCCTTGGGGGAGCATTTTTGCACCCTTTCTATTTTTTCAGCATTTTTGCTGTTTTTTGGCATGGAAACGCTCAAATTTCAGCACTTCCGGTGATGTCAGAGCACTTCCGGTGTCTGATCCAGCCTGCATGCTGTAGTTTTGGCACCACTGTGCTAGACTGTACTCAACACCAAGTGTCAGGTGGTGGTTAACTAACTTGACAACCCTAAGGTGGCCTTGGGTGGTGAAGACCACAGGGAAGGGTGATGGTCCCCAAGTGAATTAAATCCCACTTGTATTCATCTTGATGGAGGGCAGCAGTTTCATCAATACTAACCTGGGACTGAAGAGGGCATTGTGTGTCAAAAGGGTTCATGACCAGAAAATGACTTGTGGAACTCTATCAGTGGTGTGGGTGCCACGATGCAATGCAGAAGTCAAGTGGAAGACCACTGCATTATATTATTCCCAGGACAATTGTCATGGCTGATCGCCATGATGATAACCAAAATTTGAAATTAGATATGGCACTTGAAGAAGAAGAAGAAGAAGAAGAAGAAGAAGAAGAAGAAGAAGAAGAAGAAGAAGAAGAAGAAGAAGAAGAAGAAGAAGAAGAAGATATATATTTGGCATTAACTTTCAGGACTTTAGCCCACTTCTTCGGGGGCACAGTGGAACTGTGTTGTTTGCTCAAGGCTTCTCTCAGAAGGTGGGAGTTGATGTGGGGAATTGAACTCCCAACCTCTGGTTCTACAGCCATTCACCTAATCTACACTATACCATTGGAAAAGCTTCTTTATAGATAGAAGACTTTTGCATCTTCCCAAAGTCCACATCGGATGGCATGAGGGAGAGGACGTGTCATTCTTTACTTCTCAGGGGAAGTAACTTTTAAAAGAGTGTTCTGTTTTTAATCTGTTCTACATTATTCAAGACTGAAACCCAATCTTTCATAAATATATTCAGCTATATTATCTGCTTCTTCTAGCTCATTTATAGTAAATGGAAGAGGGAGTAGAAAATATTGTTGAATATATGCTGGCTGTAATATTAAATTAGTCATCTCCACCTGCCCTTTTCATGCCATTTTTTAAAATTTTCCCATTATTTAGTCCTTAAACTTAAAAACGAAATGAAGATTCAAATTAGTCCCTGGATCAAAGTAACCAGCCCAAATAGCACTGTATTTCTCAATTGGAAAATGGATAAAATAAGAGTTTTCAACAGGCCCAGAAAGCCCCACCACCACCAAGGAACAAAACATCAGTGTAATACTTTGTATTGTATTATACAGTATTTAAAAAAATACTCCATTTTTCTTTTAGAATTCCTCTTTATAGCATTTGTATATTCATTTTCCATGGATTAGAGTCATATTAAGTTGTAACTAGAGTAGACCTATTCAAATAAATGAAACAAAGTAGGCATTGTTACCTTCAGTTGCATTAACTAATTTCTTGACTCTATGTCTGTAGCTACAATAAAAGTAATTCTGATTTTTAAAAGCACTCCTGTAGAAAGGCAAAGAAGTGCTCTTTTCCTGTAGCAGGTATCTTATAATTACATCTAATCTTTATTGTGTTTTGTTAGGACAGGAGTCACTTTTGCAAATGAAACAGATGACTTTCAGTAACTTTGCTTTGTTGAGTTATTGGCCATCCATCAACAGGTTCTGTAAGATCCTAGGCTGTGAAATGAAATAAGTATGAATCTCAGTTAAGGACAGCAATGTGGAGAAATTCTAGATCCCTTAAGCAACAATAATTTGAACATCACCTTTGATTTATGATCTTGACCAAGGAATGCATAGACTTTGCCTTATTGCAGGGGTTCCCAACCTACGGCCTGCGGGCCGGACCCAGACCACAAGCCATTTCATGTGGTGAGCCACCACCTCCACTGCATCCGGCAGTGGAAGTGGACATGTTTATGTCATCCATTAAAGGTGCCTGTGCATGTGAAAATGTGCCCATGCCTGTCGTAAATGTGGAAGTGGGCACATTTACATCAGCTGTAAATGCTTCCCAGGGGGAGTGGTCCAGCCTGCTCAGCTGTCCAGCGGTGTGTGGTCAGGCCCACAATGTAAAAAGTTTGGAAACCCCTGCTTTATTGTGTGGTCAGTTACATCCATGGCTATAATGTCTGTCATTTGGTATCTTCCCAATCTGAGCATGTAGAAGTGTGAGCTGCAATGAAAAATCTAATGCTGTACTGTATGATTTATTATGGGGAAAGAAGAAAAGGGTGACATTATTGCAGACAAGAAAGGTTGGTATCGGGGGACTCTAAACCTTCTAAATGTAACCACCTCCACTAGCTGAGACAGAGATGATGAAGAGGGAGGGGGCGCCACTACTTGCCGTCCTGTGTGCTGATGAAAGAACCTTTGTCATTCCAACTTCACAAAACAGCACTAGAGATGAATCGTTCAACTCCACTGGGACAGCCATTTTTTGCTGTTATTACAGAAGAAAATTATAACCATAAAAATGTCCAATTTAGAAAAAAAGGAGCCACTTTAGTGTCATTTGCATAAAAGCTGTTACATACAAATTGTTATAAAGACAAATGTGTAGTACTCTTGTTGAAAATTGCTTATATCTTAGGTGCTCTGCCTGAAACGACATAAAGGCCTCTTCAAACTCAAATTCATTCTCAGGTAAATAAAGCTGAAAGGGAATTTTCACCGATTTGTATGTACGTGAGCAGTTTCTCATATAGTCTTTAGGAGGCTTTTTGACATGTTCTTTCCACCCTGAAACTCTCCCCCTATTTGCCTGCTTCATGGCCTCCATTAAAGTTGCTTGGCTTTGGGGAAAGATAGCAGAACAATTTGTCTAGTTCAGATCTATATTTAATGTTGGAAATAGCCTATTCTCAAAACTTGCTTCCAGTTCCTGAATTTACAATCAAAATCCAGGCAGTCCCTAAAATAAGTTAAACAGAACTTCATTGGTTCTAGGATTTCCACAGGGAATCATGAAACTGTGCAGTGGTTTCATCGAAGGTACAGTGTTTTAGAATAGAATCAACTGTGAAGTGAAAAAGCCAGTATAGCTGTTGCATGAGGCTGTACCACTGTAGAACTTCTATAAGTACACCTCGGTTTATTAGCACTTGTTCTTTGACTGTAAATAGAGACGAGCACTGCCCCCTAGAGTTGGACATAACTGGCCTTCACGCAAGGGAGACATTTACCTTTACTAGTCCAAGGTTGGGAACCACTCCTGTAAATAAAGAACCACATGGGTGTCGTCTACATATAGCCATTGTTTCCACCTTAAGGACTGACCAGACTGTTCTTGTTGGAAAATTTGCAAATATCAATGTTTCACTTATCTCACTTTGTATCCCCACCACGAGTTCAAATGTGTTTTGTCTGTTACAAAACCAAGGATTTTTCTTGGTAACACTTAAAATTAGAGAGGAGTTGTTTAGCACTGTGGTGCTTCTCATATGCAGTCTTCAGGGAACACCTCAAGCCAAAGCCTTTGTCAGTTTAGCACTATACCACCAGTCTGCACAGGAAAAAACGCTAGGATTGCAGTAAAGAAATCAGAGTAAAGAAATCAAAGCACCCCAAATTGGAGATTGTACTGGGGTAGTGGAAGAAAAGGGAAAGTGGAGAGAAGCAAGAGGATTCAAGATTGGGAGTCACATTTTAGTAGGGAAATGATAAACAACTCAGTGACTGTGATGCAGGGTGATAAAAAGGCCTAAGAGTAAGACATGGGCTCATATTGTGGGTGTAAAGCAGGGGTTCCCAATCTTTTCAAGCTGGGGACTGGATCACGCTCTCTCAGTCAGCTTCGAGGGCCAGATAGCCATTTTGCCCTGCCTGTATGATGGGGCAGCCATTTTGTCCCAACAGCTTCAAAGGGGTAGCCATTTGTTTCTTAAATGCCCTTGGGGGGCTGGGGAGCCCCATGAAATGGTGCCGGGGGTCAATCTGGCCCATGGGCCTTAGGTTGGGAACTCCTGGTGTAGAGAGAAGAATATGCTCCTCTGAAGATCTGGCCTGAACAGAACTAGAAAGGAGCACCCCCCCCCCGCCCGGTACAGAGAAGGGGAGGATTTGTCATCTGGAGGGCATGGCGAGCCAGGCTTTTTAGCCTCCCCCAGCACAGGTTTTGGCATCTTTGTTTGAATTTTCAGCTACCTGCCCACCTCCCCCACAAGCCAGAATACTTCATGGGTTGCCATTTTGGGCTGGATAGTAATTTTTTTTGGGTCTGGATACCAGATTGGTGACAGTGAGGCTTATGAGTATAGTTAATATCATTGTTTTATATAGGTTGCAATTTGGCAGGTGGTGCTGGGTTAAGGGTGGCAGCAGTTATTTCTTCAGGGCATCTTTGGACAAAGTGGGTGATGGAATCCTGGCATGATTTGAGAGAATCATCAGCTGAACATCCAATGGCACACCATGGATACAGTGATGCAATATGACTAATGTTGGTTCATGCAAAATGAGTTGGAAATGCCTGAATTGATGTCCCCCCGTATCAGCTGGCCTGGACAGAAGATGTCAAGGTCCAGCACTGATCAGTGGCTACAGTTTCGCCAGGCCAGGGAGTTGAAGAGTAAGAGCACTACCAGGCCCCAATGGAGGTAAAAAGTTTTCAATTCATTAAGAAATTATGGTCGGAGTTTCAAACCATAATCCTAGTGTCTTGAGAAAGGGTGAGAAAGGTTCAAAATTATGACAATCTTCGAGGGACCCCTGCATTAGCTACATATTATTTCTAAAGACCTTTTTTTACCTCAGCAAAAAAAAGGGCATCTCAACACATTGAGAAACCCCCATTGAAAAACTTTTCACTCCTATGAGAATTTTTCCTTTTGCATCATGGCAGAAGATTACAGTTTTACTTGCAGCAGCATTAACCAAAAATTATGTCCTGGGAGGTGCAGAAAAATGTCTGTTTTGCTTTGTTTGAGCAAAACACAAAATTAGAAACACCAAATACCAAGGTTATGCATCAAAAGGCATGTTTTATTGAATACTTCTATTAATTTTCTGTTGAGAAGTCTTGTCTTATGGGGAATGCACCAGAACTCATAATCTTGCGCAGTATGGAGAAAACGTTTCAAAAATTACTACTCTCACCTGACAGACTGAAATAAGCAAAAGACCTGTACATCCATAACTCTTGTCCTTCTTTTAGAGACAAGCC
This sequence comes from Furcifer pardalis, assembly GCA_030440675.1. NCBI lineage: Eukaryota > Metazoa > Chordata > Lepidosauria > Squamata > Chamaeleonidae > Furcifer > Furcifer pardalis. The sequence continues at coordinate 21,036,563 of CP126894.1, forward strand.
CTGTGACTGTCAAGACCATCACAACCCATCTCCTGACAGTTAGCAAGAGCAATAGTAATTACACTTCTTTGCCGCCGCATAGTGCTTAGTGCACTCTCTGGGCATTCCAAAAACTTAATTAGCATTTTGTCTCCAAAAATGCTGGGTACTTATTTTACCCACCTCAGAAGGATGGAAGGCTGAGTCAACCTTGATTAAACTCACAACACCAGCAGTTTTGACTGCAGTACAGCAGTCTACCCACTTTAGGAACAAAGTCTGAGACCAGGGAGGGGGAGAGTGTTTTAGCACATCACATGAGTGGGTCCTTATAATGGCACAGAGGTGGAACAAGAAAAGGATGGGAAGGAAATAAACACAACATACACCTTAACTCTAATACTGTGTCAGTGATCCTTAGCACTAGCAGGCATTGGGTGGGGAGCTACGCAGGCTTTGAAGACACAGCACAAGTATGACTCAAAAATTCTCCTCCGGTGCTGCTGACCCTGAGATTTAGTTCTCCATCTGGAGACCAGGAGATCCTGAGATGGCAGATGGTCTCTAGACTCGCAACTCTAGCAAGACCAGAAAGTATTGCTTATTGAAGGTTGTAGGTAAAGGCTTCCCTTACTCAAAAGCCAGTCGTATCCGACTCTATGCTTCAGTGCTCATCTCTGTTTCAAAGCCAAAGAGCTAGCACTGTCTGCATCTGCAGACATTTCCGTGGGCATGTGGGCATGAATAGACACTGGATTACATGGAATGCTATTTACTTTCCCATCGATGAGGTCCCTATTTATCTATTTGCAATTTCTTGCTTTAGAACTGCTAGGTTGGCAGGAGTTGGGACAAAGACGGGAGCTCATTCTGTTCTGCAGTACTCAGGAATTGAACTGCTGACCTCCCGCCTTCCAGTCGGCATCTTAACTACTTGAGCTACTGCAGTCCCTCAAAAAAGGTTGTATATAAGTGGAATTTAAGAGGATGTTTAGGGTTGTCCTTGTTGCCCTAAAGGAGGACAGTCATCACCAAAAAAGGCACCAAAAAGGTATTATGTCATTGTTTAATCTTTTTGTGTTCTGGAATATTCTTTTCTTTGCTCTCTCACCCAGTTTAGTTGACAAAACTTTACTGAAACATTATTACACAGTACCAAGATTGATTGAATTTGTGTGTATGTATGTGTGAGAGAATGATTACATATAATTGTTACATGGACTTTGAGATGATAGGCCTCTCAAGGTGATGAATTTTATTGAGTAAATTTTATATCTCGTTTCATTGTGACTGTATCATTCTACTTTTAATCTGTAGTTATTCTGTTTATATAATCATATTTTATATAATGTATTTCATCACATTTTAACTTGATATAGTCAGATGACTAATCAGTTAAGAATACTGGATACTGAACAGGCCACACAATTAGGGCTCACCTCCATGTTATATCTACCTCCTTCCTACTGCTCATTCATACATTTTTGTTTTGTTTTAATGGACATCCAGAAACAGAGAGATAATGTCATGAATCATAAGATGCAGTCAGTAAAGTGCCTCAGAAACAGCTCGGGGAGGGGGGCAGCCCTGATCTATGTCCTGTTTGGGTATAAAGCTGGTAAAGAGACTTCTACACAACTAGTGCTATAATAATAATAATAATAATTTTGTGTCAGAAAATATTATGAGTTGAAAATATTTTTGATGGAGAAATTCCGCTCATGGGACATCCGGATGAGATTCCATTCATGTCTGCAAGATCTTTTCCCACCAAAGTGGACCCTATTTATCTACTTACAATTTCTTGCTTTCAATCTGCTAGTGCTAATAAATCAACTAGCACTAATAAATGTACAGATCCAAACCTAGGAATTATTTTTATATACTTAAACACATTCTAATAAATGTGATTTTAGGTGAGAAGATAGTGGCCTGTTGACCTACATGGCTGCAGTTCAGGTTAATTTTACGATCCTTTATTCTGGCAATGGGAGGACAAGACAAGTCAAGGTTTACATCTCTTGTTTACAAGTACAGACTTCAGAGATGTACATATCCCTGAAGCTGGTCTTGTCTGATTCCGCAATGAGGAAGTAAATCTGAAACTATGAAACAATGGCAGCTGAAAATTCTTTTTGGGTACCGTCTATCATTTGTGAGCATTCTCGCTGAGCATTGGCAATGAATGGAAGTCTTTGTGCATTTGATTGGCACACTTTAAAAGATTCACACTCTTTCAGGTGAGCAATGGTACAGTTGTGTATCCCTCATTTAAAGATGATGGGGATTGTATGTGGTTAATACTGAAGGGATTGTGGAAAAGAGCAAGTGAGAGCAACATAAATAGACTGGAGAACACTTTGACAAGGAATGCTAAAAAAAATAATTTCAAAGTGGATACATTTTTGGGGACTGCCAAAAGGTTGACAAAAAAAAAAGCCAACAACCCACGAGTAGTTTTAGCTCTGCTCTAACAAATAGTGGAGTCTGTCATCATTTGAGAGCTGCAAGATTATTCAAAGCACTACACATTCTCCAGTGCTTCCATAAAATGAGCCAAATACTGACTATTTCCTGAAATCTCACTTTTGAAGGTGACATTCTCTTCTCTTTACCCCCACCCCCTTTCAATTAGATTGTCACTCAGAAAAGCTAAGTGTAAATCCCTAGCACATTAGATTAAGGAGAAAAATCACTTCATTATATTATTAGAGTTAAAGGGAAAGGGGCAAGAAAAAAATGGAATATCAAACAGGATTCCCCTATAGTCATTGCATTTCATATCTGGTTAATTTATTTAAAACATTTGCAGCTTATCTTTGGGTTCTAGGACCCTCAACACAGTCAACATGACCCACATTTTAAAAACTATATAGAATAATCAGTGAAACCTTGATCTCAATGAACACCTTCTCAGGGTGAAGATGGAGACGAGAAACAGATGACCATGTGCCCTCTTTTATGAGGGCCAGATTTCCATTTAGAGTCTGTTAGAAGACCATCACCCTGAAGGCATCCTTTATTTGAAAGGTTGTCCAAATGAAAGCTGAAATCTTGACTAGTCAAGGTTTTTTCCCAGCCTAGAAAATTATTTAAGAGTACCCTAGAATTTGATTATTCCTTTTTTGTGTGCAGAGAAATGTGTGGGGAGATCTAGCTAGTCTCCACCAAACCCTTGAAAGAGGGAAAATGAACAGGCTGGCTAAAGGAAACAAGGTGGGGGACTTGTATAATTTGTGGTTATTCGGTTTTGTTACATGTAAACAATATCAACCACTACTTGGTGAGGGCCTTGTCAAGGTGCCGGGGAGGCGGGGCTTGAGCAGTGTTGCCCACCTCTTGTCAATTATTTTAGGCTGGGACTAAAACTCATAAAAGCATCGTATCCCTTGGGCAAGGTGAAAGTAGTGGACACACATCATGGTCTGTCTAGCCAGCTGACCTCTGACTATGCCTTATCCCATAGCACTTCCTCAATCAACTAATTAGGATTTTTATGTCAGAATGTTTATTTCTCAAACTGATTCCCATCAGAGTCTTGCCTGACAAACTGATTGCATTTTATTACCAGTTGTAAATAACTCATTGATTTGTATGTGCATGTCCAGAACCAATCCCAGCCACTCTGGGTCTCTATACCAGATATTTATAAAATGTATACCATTATAGTCACTCCTATGTCTGATGAAGTGGACTTGATCCACAAAAGCTAACATTAAAATACAGGAGTTAGTCTTTAAGGTGCTACAGCATTTTTTGTCTTGTCTTGTTTTGATTTGTTTTGATTTGTTTGCTCCCTGATATGCTAGCCAGCAGGTGACATGATATCCAAATGCCATTGGGTTTTATGGGTGGTAGCCAATTAACCATTCCTCTTGAGCAGCTTGTGTTGGTGGAACAAAGTAATGGTATTTCTCCTCCTTGTTCCATTGGCAGTCTTTTTCTCCCCTGGTGGCTTAGTGGTTAAGGCACTGAGCTGGAGACTGGAAGGTCATGTTCTAATACCTGAAAGCTGCAAATGGGGACATGAAAGGAACCTCATTTGGGTGTCCTCTAAAAATCATTTCAGCCCACAGTAATCTCTGGCACAAAATTTTTATTATCTCTTTTCTGAAAGGTATGAGTTTGTAGTTTCTATATCTGTATCCTGCATTGAGCAGGGGATTGGACTCAATGGCCTCAAAGACTATGGGGTGGAAGCCACTGTGGAAACTTAGATAGAAAAGTCCTATTGCTAAGTGACTGTCTCCCTGAAAATATTATTTTTTGCCAATGTGCTAATTTATATCCATGTCAGCAGGTTTGGGGGGGGGGGGAGAGATAAAATTAGTGGGAAAGTGCTATTAGAAATAAGAAAGTCACAGGACATCTGTGGCCAAATATTGCAGCATGTGGCACTTTTATTCAGGGCTCTAATTGGCTGGCCAGCCAGCTGGCTATTTATGAATTATCCCATGATATTATGAATTCCCTCTCAGTTTCCTATTTCTTTCTCCTACTGAAGGCTGCTGAGCCAGTTGTGTGTAGTGGGGTGGGGTGAAGGAGTCTACTGTGGATTTTAGTTTGAACATTTAAGGGGCTATCTAACAGTTTGGAGCTTCACTCTCAAATAATTTTAGCACCTTGAATAGGCCTAGAATTGGGGGGGGGGGGAGGGATCAAGCCAATTGGCCCACATCTGGCTGTCTCCTACCACCACTCAGGGCTTTTTCTTGGGGGTAGGGTTGTCATGTCTTAAAATGTAGAAAATATCAAGGCTCTCTAAATGCAATAGAATAACCATTTGAAAATACTGGTTGTCATTCCCCTCTACATTTGCATGGAAGAAGCAGAACTTTTAGTCTCTGTGGCTCAATCAAATGGATTAAAAAGACAAGCATTTTATTTAATGCCCTTAAAAGATTCTCCCTTCACCTCAACCCCCCCCCCCCCTTCCCGGGTCAAGGCAGTTTTGATTGTGTACTTTTAGCATTATTTAATTTCTATACTGAGACACAGCTAGTATATTAGCAGAATGCACATTTTAATCAATTCATGCTTGCAAGTTAAAGGCAGCTTTGTGGTTTGTGCCTGGTTTATGCATCACATTTACCTCTGTGCGCCTTAGGTAATGCTCATCTGAAGTTCAATGTGTAGTCTAATCAGAGCTTGATGGAAGAATTATGAATGAAAATCCTGGGTAATAGGGCTGTTTTCATTTCTCTGACCATAGTGGAATATAACCTCTCCAAACAGGTGCTTGGATACATTATTAAATAACACTATACACAAGGGTTCTGTCATCAAAAGCAGGCACAAACTACAGTTTTCGATAGCTGCTTACCTGTAACACAAAAGAAAGCAATTTGATAGACACTGGCAAGTGTTTTGCTACAAGTAAAATGTAAAGAAGAAATTGTCAAATCAATTTTTAAATCAGGACTCTCTCTCTCTCTCATTTCATTTCACTGTGCATGTCAGCTTTGGCCCTAAGCACCTCTGCAGGAGAGTATGCTGCTCCAGTATGGAATGCATCCACACATGCAAAAGAAGTTGACAATGAAACAATGCACATAATGACAGGATGCCTCAAACCTACACCAGTTGAGAAGATATACCCCCTTTTTGGTATTGCTCCACCTAAGAACAGGAGAGAAGTAGCAGCAGATGCTGAGAAAACTAAGCAAGAGAATGACCCTAGACACCCTCTTGTTACCTAAAATTTTGAATAAAGCATTATAATTAATCAAAACGTTTATTAAATCACAACACTCACACACATGGAAAATAAGGTAGAAGCCAAAAGTTAAATCATACGATTGGAATGCTCTCAAGGAGGAAGGGGGATTACCCAATAGTCAATAGACTCTGGCAAGGAATGTAAAAAAAATAAGGTCCATTGTGTACTGGGTCAAAGGGTGTGAAAACCGGTTTGTTGACGTTTTCTGATAAGCAGAAATTCCTTCACAAAGGAAGCTGAATGACTCATTCCTCTGGTTTGATTAAACATTGATTAGAACACTGACCCAAGGATAAACATAGCAAAATTCTGTGGGGAACAACCACACAACCCCAAAGTTGATCAGGAAGGGGGAGGGGGAAGAGAGGACGTGACAAGTCACACACACCTGGCAAGGTACAAAGGTTAACTGGAGTTCACCCTGGGGACCACTTAACTTAAAACTTTTCTCTTTACTTAAGTAACAGGCATTTACTTAATCTGTTCCTGTCCATCCAAGCAGATTCACACCACATTAAGCTGATGCAAACGAAGATGGACTGGCCGGTCCTGCCTTCCAGAGAACAAAGAGATATTCCTGTCAACCACAAATATGCTCCTTTGACCTAATGTAAACTCTCTATAACCGGTTTTTTCAGCAATAGCCGTAATCTGCCGCTTTTGTGTAACTAAAGTCTCTGACCTCAGAGCTGCCTTTGTTTTATGTTTGCATGTAATTAAAATATGTTAATTTCCTTACCTCCTCCCAAACTCCTCCCCTCCCCTTGCATGCAGAGTTAGTTTAGATAGAATAGTTAAATACCCCTTCCAGGTGGGTGGGGGCATCTTCTGTTCACCAAATTTTGTGAGCAGGGATCACGAGGGGGGTCTTTTCCTCAGAACGGTTGCGGGAAGGTTAGCTATTTAGAATTATAGGTCTGGCCAGACTATATGCCTGAATAGGCTTCCCTTTGCTTTTGCTCCCAATAAACCATATTTTGTTTTGACTGAAAACCCTGCCTCATTGTAAGTTCTTGGGTCTTTCTAGTACCTCTGCCAGAGAGTGAATCCAAACACCCAGAATTGGGTGACATAATTGGGGGCTCGTGCCGGGATGCCTCTGGTTCCTGCAACCTCCTTAAGAGGTGCGGGGCACAAAGAGAGGGAAAGAAAAACCAGAACGACCTCCTATTCGAAATCTTCAATCAGGCTTTGAGAGACTCATCGGTGGTTCGTCTCTGCAACTGAAAACTTCAGGATTGGTAACGTATAATTTTGATTTTGGGGTCCCTTTGAAATTCTTGCCAAGTTAGTTTAAACAGCCAGCTGAACTGAACTTCCCCTCGGGTGGCAGCTCGAGTATTGAAAAGCGTGGGTTAGAGTCCCACCGAGGGTGCAGCAGATACGGTCTGACGAACCTGAGCTGCACAAAGAATTGACCACTAGTCTGGCCTCGCTAGCCAGCTAGAAATCAAGCAAGAACGGGAATTGTCCACCCGTGAGCAATTTAGTTTAAATTTCAGGGTCCAGTGAACAGATTCATCACCTGACACTGGGGTCTTTACGAGTTGGGCGGAGGGTCCAAGAAACGGGTGGCGCCCATTGAGGACCTTCGGAAAAGCATGGTGTGCCAGAGTGATTAACTGAGTGCACGTGGCCAATTGGCAGGCCTGGTCAAGAAAGGGGTTCGTTGCCCTTTGAGGCCAGGGTAAATTCCGTTTCAAGAAACGGGTGATGCCCGTTGAGAAACACCAAGGGAAGAATCTGTGTGGTCCGCTCCTGGCAGTTCGCTGTGCGGGGTAACTCGGTAAGCACCAAGACCTAGGCCTAAGGCAAGCTATGGGAGGAGCTTTTTGAGAGTTCAGGCTGGGCTGAAAGAAGGAAAAGGCTGGTGGGACGCCACGCAGCAATGTCCTCAAGAATTGGAAGAATTTGGTGGGACCCAAGTCTAAAATTGAGCAAATGGAGGTTGAAACTTTTAAGCACCCAAGACCGGCCCCTTTCAAAGGGACCTGAGGCCCGCCTGGCCTAGAGAAGGCAACTTAAGTTTAAGGCACCTAAAGGAATTTATTAGAAGGCTAGAAGTGAGTCTGAGGAGATCTGGGGACTCAGAACATGCAGCGCTCTCCGTGAGGCTGCACCCACAAAACCTTGAACGATACCCTTGCGAGGGCAATCTTTATATTGTAATGGGAGAAGGCTAATCCTCCTCCCAAATTTGGGGGTCCCCCAAAGTATAGAGAGGCAATTGAGGAGGATTGAAGAGGACCGTTTTGGGTCCATTGCACCTTCTGGCTCCTTAATTCCTCAAACCCGCTGCTCATGGTATCCTTGTAAATCTGGGGTGCTTCCTCAGCCCTTGATGCCCACCACCCCTGCCAACAAAAGGAACAAATCCAGTCGGGAGAGTCTGGGGTCCGTAACTTTGCAGCCCCCCCAGGTTACAGTGGGTTAAACCGCAGAGGTAAACCTACTGGACCTCTCAGACATGCCCCAGCGGGACATGTTGAGAAGGGGAGTTGTAGAAGCAGATATCGGACCTTGGGAACAGATGGAAGTTCCTGGAGTTGCAGGAGTGAGCGGGCTGAAAGGAATGATGGAAGGCACCCTTAGTGAAATAAGGAAATCATGAGGAAAAATTGGGCACTATAAAATCAAAGAAAAAGGTAAAAATTAAAAGCTCGAATTGAAACAGACAGTGAGCCAATCTCAATGGACTCGTTGGAAAAGGGAAAGCTAGGACCCAGTAAGCAGAACAGGACCCCTCAGTCAAAAGAGAAAAGGGAAGGAGGAATAGTTTATTGCCATCCATCCCTGCTAGCTGAGTGGGGGGTGCTAAATAGAGCAGAATGAAAAAGAGTAAACCAGAACAGAAGAGCATTTAAAATTGGAGCCCACTGCAATCCATTCAGGCTGAAAGGCTTGAAGGGGACAGCAGTCATAGATTAAACAAAGGGTTAATGTAACTCAGCACCCATATAAATTGTAACTTGTCCGTTGTTTCTAAAAGGAAAGCCCCAATTAAGTTAAAGCAATCTGTTAAAGTGTAACTGAATTCGAACACAGGGCAGCCCAAATTGGAAGAATCCCAGGCTATTGCCATAAGAGGCAGCCTGGGAATGGCTTATAAGAATGATTAGCAATAAGATTAAGTCATTGTGCCCAGGTGGCAGGTAATTCCAGCTTCCTGAGAACCACAGTAAAACATGGCCCTTAAGGTCTGAGAAAGCATGGCATTTTCCCTTGCTTTTCTAGCGATTGCGTGGAGCATTGCAGGAAAAGAAGGAGAGCTAATGTACATTTTAAAAACGGAATGGATGTGTAATATATGTAAATATGCATGCATGTATGATGAATGAATGAATTTAGTGAGGACCCTGGGTGTGTGTGTGAACGAAATAAATGTGTGCCTGCATTTTTGTGATGTGTAAATAATGAGGACTAGAAACTTAGAAATTTTAAACTGCCATTATATTAACATGCTCTGCAGAAGGCTTCAAAGGGGAAGGAAGCATATCCTTAAGAAGTTATGCTTCCAAAGAGTACCCAGGCCTGATGCATGCTGGATATGTGGCAGATCTGTAAATATAATGTAAAAAGTATATAAAAAGTATGGTTAACAAAATGATAATATTCCTTTCTCTGTCTAGTTTAAACTTTAAGACAGAGATTGGAAATGCATAAATCGGGATTATTATTGTCCTTTAGATTGGGACATGGCAAAAGTATTATAAGGCTAGTGAATTAGCAACGCTCAAATGCATTGCTGCTTTAAAATAAGGCCTGAAATTGAACTGATCAAGCAATAAAGGTCTTGAAAATTAAAGAATTGGAACTTAGAAATGGTGGAAAAATGCAGCAAATAAAATGGAATTAATTGGAAAACAAAACAAATATACTGACTTGATGATTGGTATATCTAAAAACTTGAGATTGGCAAAGGCTGGAAATTGGGATGGATTAATTAGAAGGGTCCCTCTTTCCCATACAAAGCCAACTGCAACCAATATGTGTTTGGAAATGCATTTGTTTTTAAAGAAATGGCTTCCAAAGTAAAAATTCGAACTTTCCATAGAACATGTGCAGAGTGCAAACATTGTAGCACTGCAGAGAAGCTAAGAAATTGCCTCCTGCTGAAAAGAAAAAAAAAACATTCTATTCACAATAGCCTGAAGGGAAAGCAGCCCCTCCTTCCTCTTCCACTAAGCTTGGCCATCAGCTGAACTTCCTGTTTGGCCACTAAAAAAAAAAAAAAGCAAAGTCGCATACTGTCCGAGATTACAGGCATATGCACTGCCCCGCCCAAATTCTGATTCCACTGCCCTAGTTGGCAAAGAAATGGGGACTTATTCTTCCTTTTCGTTGTGCCTCAAATTAATCTGTGTCACCCTGCTGTCCCAGCAAGGCTGACAAATATGAAATAAGGAGCCTCATCTGATGAAAGGCTAATTTTAAAACATAAGTTTGCTACCTGGCCATACGCCCCACATATGGATGAAATTTAGGGTACTCCCCGCAGGCAGAATTGGCCTGCACAAAATATCAATGCAAGAAGGCTAATCACTACAAACACCCTTTTACCCGGCTTCATTTAAAGTGCTCAGCCCAACCTGGCAATATTATAATTGAATTGGAAAACTTGCAGATAGGCAAGGGACCCCAAGAAAGCCTTCGGAGCAAATCCTGGAGTTCTGGGTGGCCCCAGTGTCTGTCCCAAGGCAGGGCATGAAGATAGCAGAAATGGAGGTTTTGGCTTGTCTTTTTCCCTGGGAAAAAGGACAATTGGAGTCTCACTTGAGAACCCAGTTTTGTGGGAAGGGGGGTCAAGAAGCATCTGCCTAAAATGCAAAACTGTATTTTGAAAATCTGGCCCACATCTTAAAAGGGCCATGCTAACTCAGAATTTGGTTTGTCTGATGTATGCCTTAACAGTCTCTAAATTGTGGCAAGTGGAGACCCATTTTCAGAAATAAAAGGAGATATGGCCTAGTAGGAAAATAATGGAAAATAAAGGGGAACCTTTAATTTGTGGCACAGGGGAAATGGAACATTGTCCTGTATAATTGGATACTTGCTTAAACAAAGGGGCTATGCATGTGTTATAATCTGGATAAGTTTAATTGGAAACTTGGAATCATGTCTGTGCAAAGCTCTGCTTGTCTGAACATAAATACTGACTACCTAAGAAAGTAATTGCTTTAAAGGAGGAAACTGCTGCTCCATAGTGAAAAGTTAATTTGAACATAAACCTATTAAAACCTTTTGAAAACATATGCATTTCTGAAATGGTTGCTGTAAATTTGATTTTGTATAATGTGGCTCAATACACACATGTACTGGGGTTGAATTAACTGAATCGCAAAAGCCCCAGGAAGCACATTTGATTTTCGATCTGAAAAAAAAAAATGCTTTTAAAAATTGTGATTCAAACCCAGGACCTTGCAACAAGAGTTCCGGAAAAAGGTGGGAGAAGTTTTGCATAGTAAATAAATGAGCACATAGTAGCTTGCTCCTTAAGAGCAGCTTGAAGTTTTAACACCACAAACTGATGTCTGCCTAATTAAAATTAATAAAGCCAAATGTTATTTCTGGGCAAACTCCCTGCCAAAATTTCCCTTAAGGAAGGCAGGAGAGGTGCCCTGCCCCTGCATAGTCTGTTCTGTCATTGCATAGCTGTATTTTGTCTTGTCTGCATGTAGGTTGTGTGAGTGGCTTCTGAAGATTGTTGGAACATCGCACATGGGAAATTTCCTCTCATCCTACTAAGTGCACAATCTTAAGGAAATTTGAGCGTCCCTATGCACCGTCCCCAGTTAAGAATCCTAGTTAAAGAAACTGAACCATAAAGATTGCTTTGCAACTCCAACAATAAAGTTATTTCAAAAACATCTGCAGTGCGTTTGTTAAACCCTCATTCTTATTATACAGGATGCCAGAAGGAAAACAGGGTAAAGGTAAACAAATAGATTTCACAATGAGGCCAGTTTAGAAATTAGTTAGGAGACTCCCAGACTAACAAAGGGGATGGGGAGGCTGAATTTGGTAGGGAAGCAGCACCTTCCTCAGATCAGATGGGAGTGAAACAATTGTTTACTCAAAGTATTTAATTTGGTTTACATTGGTTTGGGCCAGGAAGGTAAATTCCTGCCTCTAAAAAGCACTCACAGTTGCAATTGGATCATGCATTAGTGGCTTCTGGAGTAAGTATGGGGTTTGCACAATAAAAGCCCTCTTCTCATACTAAACCTGGAATCTTAAGGAATTCCCTTACATAAATCCACAGGGAACAGTGAATGCAATGGAAGTACATTGAAAACATGAGTGGTTGTCGTTTATTGTTACTAGGGTTAAGGAAAAAAAAGTTTAAAAGTAAATGTGGGAGGGTTTTGGGGAGATGTGTTGTGTTTTCTCTCCCTCACTACAGGAAAAAGCTAAAGATGTGGAAGCCTTGTGTTGGATCCCAAAAGTGAACGGATAGCAGTGCTCCAGAGCATGTCTAAAATTCAATGGAGGAGTATCATGTCTTTTATTATTAGTATTCCTATCACCTCGTTTCTTTTCAACTCTCTCTACCTCTCTCTCTCTAAAGTATTGATAGCAAACTGTGTTCCTTTATTTTCTTTAGTTTAAATTTTTTTAAACATGTGTAGAATGTATAAAATGTTAGGATGTTCATTTGTAGTGTTGGTAGTTTGGAGAATCCACTTACTTACAAAAATGCCCCAATGTCACCCCTGATTCCCAGGCATTGCAATACAACCACACAGAGCATGCACCATATGTGCACAATCATGTTAAGCTCACACTCATTGCTGGTTCATAACAGATTTTAAATAGATGTGCTGCCTAAAAATTGTAGAGGAAGCCATCCACGGGCTACAAAATCTCACCACTGAAATTAAACAAGACACTAGGTTTTCATTGTGGGGGGTGGTTAACCAGCTGGCTCCCGGATTTTGGATACCTCAAACACCTATTCATGACGGGGCTTGGGATTGCTGTAGTTATAATTCTAATTTGTGTGTGTGCCCCTTTTGCAGTCCCTGAAAACGTTGTGCAGGGTCCCACTTAACCAAGGTCCCAGTGGGTACATCATCACACCAGGACCCACTCAGTTTCGACGGAGAATCTCTCTCAAAGATTCCTGTCAGAAATCCCAGATTGCTTCCAGAGGTCTTTTCAAAGATTCTCCGCCGAGAGAAAAGGGAAGGAGTGTTACCTAAAATTTTGAATAAAGCATTATAATTAATCAAAACGTTTATTAAATCACAACACTCACACACATGGAAAATAAGGTAGAAGCCAAAAGTTAAATCATACGATTGGAATGCTCTCAAGGAGGAAGGGGGATTACCCAATAGTCAATAGACTCTGGCAAGGAATGTAAAAAAAATAAGGTCCATTGTGTACTGGGTCAAAGGGTGTGAAAACCGGTTTGTTGACGTTTTCTGATAAGCAGAAATTCCTTCACAAAGGAAGCTGAATGACTCATTCCTCTGGTTTGATTAAACATTGATTAGAACACTGACCCAAGGATAAACATAGCAAAATTCTGTGGGGAACAACCACACAACCCCAAAGTTGATCAGGAAGGGGGAGGGGGAAGAGAGGACGTGACAAGTCACACACACCTGGCAAGGTACAAAGGTTAACTGGAGTTCACCCTGGGGACCACTTAACTTAAAACTTTTCTCTTTACTTAAGTAACAGGCATTTACTTAATCTGTTCCTGTCCATCCAAGCAGATTCACACCACATTAAGCTGATGCAAACGAAGATGGACTGGCCGGTCCTGCCTTCCAGAGAACAAAGAGATATTCCTGTCAACCACAAATATGCTCCTTTGACCTAATGTAAACTCTCTATAACCGGTTTTTTCAGCAATAGCCGTAATCTGCCGCTTTTGTGTAACTAAAGTCTCTGACCTCAGAGCTGCCTTTGTTTTATGTTTGCATGTAATTAAAATATGTTAATTTCCTTACCTCCTCCCAAACTCCTCCCCTCCCCTTGCATGCAGAGTTAGTTTAGATAGAATAGTTAAATACCCCTTCCAGGTGGGTGGGGGCATCTTCTGTTCACCAAATTTTGTGAGCAGGGATCACGAGGGGGGTCTTTTCCTCAGAACGGTTGCGGGAAGGTTAGCTATTTAGAATTATAGGTCTGGCCAGACTATATGCCTGAATAGGCTTCCCTTTGCTTTTGCTCCCAATAAACCATATTTTGTTTTGACTGAAAACCCTGCCTCATTGTAAGTTCTTGGGTCTTTCTAGTACCTCTGCCAGAGAGTGAATCCAAACACCCAGAATTGGGTGACACTCTGAACGGATATGAGCCTCAAGTCTCCTGGCTAAGTTCCAGGAAGAGCTTTATGGCAAGAACAAACATTCTTGAGGGTACACAAGAGCAAAACCAAATTAGAAGATGGAGGAAGGAGCTCACTGGGAAAGGAACATCATTAAAGGTGGATATAGCTGAGGAACTCAATCTCCCCTCTATCACCTGGAGGACTCTGAATAGGCTAAAGGTTGGAGTCCCTAAATGCAAGACCAACATGCTCAAGTGGGGGCTGCTGGTGGACAACAACACACAGTGTGAATGTGGAGAGACACTGCATCCAGCCCATTTGCTGGTCTGCCAATTGCTGCCAGAGACATGCACTGATGAGGACTTGCATTTGGGCAATGACAAAGCAAAGAAAGTAGCTTCATTTTGGCAGTCCAGGGTCTGATCAGGAAAAAAGTCCACTATTGTTCTTAAACTTGGTAGGGTGATGATTTCAGGTCACTATCTTGCTAAGGTTCAGCAGTGCCAAGTGGAAGAGTCACTCTATAGTTGCAAAAGCTTTGATATGAAACAAAACTGCAAGTGTGAATTTGGAGAGCACCACAAAACTGAGGTTGAGAGATTTTCACACTCACAGCCACTTCCTAAGCACAATTTTTGCTTAAGAACCTTCAGCTTTCCTGAGGTACAGAGAAAGAGCCTCCTCAAACATTGTGGGTACTTTTTACATTTTTTGCACCACAATTGGGTGTGCCTTGAGTAACGGCAGCCTTGTTTTGTCAGCTAATCTTTCTCACACCAAATACTGGATACATAAGAAGATATTTCCTTCATAGCAGATATCCACATGATTCTTCCTGCTCTTTGCTATGGCATCTTGAATAAAAGCCTGAAGAAAATGGCACCATTCAAGAGCAGAGGTCATGATTATTGTCACTGTGAGCAGATTAAAGATGATAGATTTTGCCCATAGAATTTAGCAGAGTATAAACTAGACTTTTCAAGTAGCTGCTTTGTAGGTGAAAGAAATAGATCTGTGTGGAAGAAGGTGTCAATCTCTCTTTCCCTCAGTGTTGTGGCCCAATTTTGTAGTACCTGTGGACAGTTTGACGTTTTGGGTGTGTGTGGTCTAACCATTGCTTTTACCTCTGAGATAACTGTTTAGGTTCAGAGACAGGGAAAATTGAAGATGTTCTGTTAGGCAATTTTAGCATGTTGGCAAAATTTGAGGTGGTGAGGAAGGGAAAAAATTAAGAGCAAAATATTATGGCATCTCAAAGAATAGCAGTTTTGTTTCATTGTAATTTTTTGTGGATTAAAATGTGTGAGGAAGTAGATTGTCGTCCAACAAAGTTCACACTGAAAGTTTCCATGGTTAAGCACGAATTAGAATCCAGTCCTCCTTGATCTTAATCCATTACTCTATCCACAGCAGCTCCCCTGGAGGCTTAGTGGTTAAGGTGCTAGGCTTGGACACTGGAAAGACAGGTTCGATTCCTGAGAGCTGCACGATGAGGGACATGAAAGGAGCCTCATCTGGGTGTCCCCTGCAAAAATCCTTTCAACCCAGAGTAATCTCTGACACAAAAACAAACAACGACTCTACCCACAACACCGGTGGTTCCCAACCTTTGAGTTTTAGACTTCAGTTCCCAGAAGCCTAAATCAGTAGATTGGCTGATTAGTGCTTTGGGGAATTGAAGTCCAAAACCCAATGGTTGGGGACCACACTGCATATACTACATTTAAAAAAAAATTTTTTTTTTTACATGAAACAGGTAACAAGAATCCTGAAACCCCAACACAACCTGCTCCTTCAGCCAGATAGCCTCTTGGATACTTCACAAAATTTACTCACCCAATTATTCCACCACTCTCTTTTAAATTAAAATTATTTTCTGCTTAGCATTATTCACTTGGTTTAGTTAGATTTTTTCCCTCCATACCAGAATGGTAAAAAAAAATTGAGTTATCATATCTATATCTTAATTAATGATAAGCTGTTTTAGGTAGGGGAAAATTAATGCATTTCAAAGTCTCAATTTTTCTCTCAGTTTCAAAAATGCAAATACCAGAAAGAGAGCAGTTAGACTTTAAAAGAAAAATTTATGAGTATTTTCCTCTTGGTATTTCTTTCAGAGCCTTCTAATTAAGGACAAGCGGCCAACATAGTATCATATACCAATCTGGTATTTATTAACAAAGCTTGTCATGATTTTTAATTGATTATTGCTCAGAGGATCCTCCCCTCATTAATATAAATGTATTAGGAGAAATAGAGCCAAATGTTTCAAATGGGAATTAACATGAGGCTGCAAGGTATAATTAGCTGGAAATACTAAATACATCAAAGTATTAATTTATATGTGTATATGTCATACTTATATAGTATGCATTTGCATTATATATACAATACACACATGTAGTTTTGCATTTGAAACATATGCTAATGGTACACATACCTGTACATCAGGTTGTAGTCCTAAAAATAGGGACAGCTCCACTCATGGGCTCTAATCTTGTATGCAAACTTCATTTTCAAGTTTTCGTCCAAAATTCTGACAGCCCTTGGTGTGTTCAGTGCAAACTACTGTAGAGGACCCTGTAGACACATTCAGTTCAATGGGTTTCTGGTGCTCCTATCATTGGGCATCTTACATTATCATGTTTGTAGTTTTTGAAGTGCAGACAGCACTGACTCTTGGTTGTAAACTGAGATGAGCATGAGTATACCTAGAGTTGGATGTGACTGGCTTTTGCCAAAGACAGAATAATTATAGAGCATGAGAATAACAGAAAGGACTTCTGGATAAAGTCAATGAAATAATTTGTCTTGAAGAGTAGGGCTGGGAAGCTGGCCAAAGACAGCCCACAAACACCTTGCAATTTATGTTAGGTGCTGAGGGCTTGTCTTCTAACGGAGGAAATGGCACCTCCTACTAACAGCAGTAGCTCCACAACAACCATCACTTCCCTTGCAATGCCTTCTTGGAATGAAGATACAGTGGAACCTCGGTTAATGTAACTAATGAATTTTCCAGGATGTTTCTTACAGCAAAAATTGCTTTAACCAAATTTCCCATAGGAATGCATTGAAATCCAAAATACTTTAACCGAAATGCGGTTTCCCATAGGAATGCATTGAAAACCAATTAATCTGTTCTGAAAAATTTTCCATAAACTGGGCCACTATTTTCTATGGAATTCCTTTCGTTATGCAATTTTTTATGTTAACTGAGCCATTTGTTAACCGAGGTTCCACTGCACCTGAACTCATTTCTGTTCAGACACAGCCTCCAGGTGAAGAAAGCATCCATGGGCAGAGAACCAGGCAGACATTTGTTTCAGAGAACTGAAGTAGCCACTGAACTTGGATAGTTTAATGTGTGTCACTGCAGATCAATGTCAATAACATACACATTACTAATCCTAATGCATAGATATGAAAGCTGGACAGTGAAGAAAGCTGTTGGGAGTGAGGTTTGATCTATTTAAAATATGGCACTGGATGAAAAGTTTACAGTTACCATGGACCACTACAAAGACAAGTGGCTCCTAGATTAAATTAAGCCTGAACTTTCTCTGGAAGCAAAAATGACAAACAGAAGCTGTCATACTTTGGGCACATCATGAAAAGGAAAGACTATCTGGAAGAGACATCAATGTTGGGAAAGGTGGAAGGCAGGAGGAGATGAGGAAAACCAAATATGAGATGGATGGACCACTTAAAGGAAACCACAGCCTTGTGTTTGCAAAAGCTGAGCTGTGCTGTTATTGAGAAGACATTTTGGAAGTCACTCATTCATCAGGCAGCCATGAAATAGAAGCAACAAATATGTGGGACATCAAAGTCTAGATCACATGGGGGGAGGGAGTTTGCCCTTCAGGAATAATAATAATTTCATGTCAGAGATTACTCTGGGCTGAAAGGATTTTTGCTGGAGAAACTGCTTAGGGGACGCCCGAATGAGGCTCCTTTCATGTCTCCAAGTGCAGCTCTTGGGTAATTGAAGCCTGATTTTCCAGTCTCCAGCTCAGTGTCTCAACCACTAAGCCACCAGGGGAGCTGGCCCTTCAGGAAGATAATGCCTCTATTGAAAAGAGTCAGTCCTTAACTTTGAGGGAATGAGGAGAGGCTATGGATTTATCCCCTTTCTACCTCTTTGCAATGGTGCATTTGGGAAGAGAATGTATGAACATGGCTTATGTTGTGACTGTAGCACTTGGAAAACACTTTCATCACCTGCCAACCTGAACAGACTAACACTGTATGCTCTTTCTTGTTATAGGAGCTGCGGGATCAAATGTGTTTACTTTCACTACTTACTGAAAAGTAAACACCCATTATAGACTTTCTTGTACAACATGCTTTTCTGGGGAAATTGTTTCACTTGGCTTTTCAAACATCAGGAACTCAGTTTCTAAGTACAGTTGTACTTCGCTTAAAAAGCATAATGTGTTCCACAGGATTGCTCTTTAAGCGAGTTTGCTCTTTAAGTAAAACACCATTGTAAGTGACCAATTGTGACTTCTGGTGGTGGTGGGGGGATTGCGAACCCCGATTTATTTGTTAAGCAAGTTTTTGGTTGGTTTTATTTGTTAAGCGAAGCAAACATTCAGATAAAATTCTGCTCTTTAAGCGAGTTACTCTTTAAGCGAGGCGCTCTTTGTGTGAGGTTTGACTGTAACAAATTAGATCTGGGTTATTATTGTTATTTTTACATGAACTCATTTGCTATATATATATTTTTTAGCCTGGTGTATATTTCTTGGAATGGTCTAATGCCAAATCATCATAATTTGCAGCAAAATCATCCCCCTCCCCCCAATTTCAACATGATATCTCAATCGTAGGTTGCCCTTGTTTGAAAGCCAGCTGTATCCGACTTTAAGTTTTGATGCTCATCTCCATTTACAGCCAAAGAGCCAGCACAGATTGTGGCTGCAGATGTTTCCATGGTCATGTGGCAGGCCTGACTAGAAACAGTGCTGTTACTTTTCCCACCAAAGCAGTAACTATTTATCTACTTGCAATTTCTTGCTTTCAAACTGCTAGGTTGGCAGCAGCTGGGACAGAGACAGGAGCTCACTCCGTTGTGCAGCACTCGGGCCTCAAACCGGTGACCTGCCAACTTTCCAGTTGTCAAGTTCAGGGTCTTAACCACTAAGCCACTGCACCACAACATTAAACAAGAACACTTACCTAGGATAGGTGGCAATTCTGTTTGGTTCAGTTTGGGGCTTTTTAAGACTGTTTGACCATTTGAAAAGTTCTTTACTAAATAAGTTGGAATGGATGTGAGATTTTTTAAAGGGTTGCAGGGATTGAAACTGAAAGATCTAGGTGATTGTATGTTTAGCTCTTGAAAATCATGGATTCATTGATCCCCGTTAGTTCAGCCATGTTTGTGCCAATGAGCTATGGTTGTAGGCTATTTCTTCTCCAAGGCTCCTCTGCTTTAACAGCTACCTGGCAGGCAGGCCTAACAAGATTTCTTTTCATGCTGGAACCAGCTGTACCTGTTAAATTTAGTCACTACAGATGATCTGTTTTGCTAACATTTATCATATATTGCACATAGGTAACTCAATATGTTTTGTTCTAAAATATGGAAGCAAGATTCATCCATCCATATTCCTCTCAGCAAAGCAGCTTTGATTTATGAAGAGAAAAGAATATTAATAGGTTTCTTGAAGGATGTGAGATGTTGACAGCAGTGTTGGATTAAGCCAGCATGGGGCCCGTAGCAAATCATGTCAAGGGGCCCTTACTTAGATTTTGGATTTAGGATACCTATAAAATAAAACACCACTAGTAAAAACAAATAAAAACACTTTGCATTTCAAAAATACTCTACCCCTTGCCTTGGCCAGCTCTCACTCAGGTATACTAAAAGAGCCTTCCTTCCTACCTCATTGCCTTCTCTGCCATTTTAAACCATTTTACAATAAATATGCCCGCTCCTAGATTGGGACTCCTTGCTCATGATCACACACGCTTTGGTCACCGCCAGACTTGACTATTGTAATGTACTCTACAAGGGGCTGCCCTTGGTGACCATTTGGAGGCTACAACTGGTCCAGAATGTGGCTGCTTGGGTCGTGGTGGGGTGCAAGCAGTGATAGGATGTAACAGGTTCTCACCAGTTCTCCAGAACCGGTAGTAACTTTTCCCAGTGTCCCGGAGAACCATTAGCAGCTTTTGGAGGGAACCACCTTCGGGGCTTACCTTTTCACTGGTTCCCCCACTGCGCATGTGCGCCAAGCACTTGGTGTCCATGCACGCCTACAGTGCTTGGCGCGTATGCACGGCCTCCTTGCTGTCCTCCCAAGTGGGGAGGAGGAAGAGAAGCTGCTAGCCTGAAGCTCCCTATAGCCTGCTCCCCAGGGTAAGTGACTCATCTTTGGATGTGGTGTGTCTGTGTGTATTTTAATGTGTATTTAATACCTTTACCTATATTGATGTACTACCACAGTTCCTAAAAAGGCCTGGCTTGGGGTTTTTAAGCAAAGTCTTGGAGTTTCCTCATCGATAAGCTACATCTGTGCTGTTCCAATTGCTGTTCCAATTGGAGAACCCTTAAGGAGGTACAGCTGTTTTACATTTGTATTAAGGCATATTATCCTAGAGAAATGGTTAGACAAAGACTTAGTACCTAACTTCTTTAACTGTTGAAAAGTTTAAAAGTGCCAAAATGAAGCCATCTTGTGGTGAGTTCATTCTGTAGTTCCTTCCGACCTAGTGCTTTATTTTTAATTATTTTAATTATTTTTTCTTTGGCCCCACCCACAATGTCATGACATCATTACATTAGCTCCGCCCACACTGTGATGACATCACGGTGGGGTAGTAAAAATTTTGTCATCCCACCACTGGGTGCAGGCGTTACGCTCGCGCCTTGTCACTGCTCCGGGAGCTGCACTGACTGCCGGTTTGCCTCCGGGTGCAATTCAAGGTGCTGGTTATTACCTTTAAAGCCCTACATGGTAGTGTTCCAGGATACTTAAGAGACCGCATCACCCCAAGAACATCTGTCCATCCCTCCAGAGCAGACTGGAGAGGCTCTCTGGTTGTGCCATCGGCTAGAAATACTCATCTCTCTAGCACCAGAAGGAGGGCCTTCTCTGTGTCCGCTCCAGCCCTATGGAACCTACCGCCCAACAGAATTGCGCCTCCAGACAGAGTTGCTGGCCTTTAAAAAGGGTGTGAAGACCTGGCTGGCAGGGCAGGTGTGGTGCTTGGGCCAGTTGGCTGCCCCAGCCTGCTGGCTAATCTAACTATTCCCCCTCTCCCTCATAACTTTAATTGGTGAAGTTAATTTTTAATCTCTGTAATTTTTTAGCCTTTAAATTTTAATGGGTGGGTATTTTATTGTGGATCTTATTGTTGATTGTGTTTTTAACTGATGTTCGCCACCCTGAATCATTCGTGAGGAGCTAAATATAAAGAACTGCCACCATGCACTGTGTACCCTGGCAGGCACAGCAAGGTCCCGTCTCTATCCAAGCTCCTGCCAACCTAGCAGATTGAAAACAAGAAACTGCAAGTAGTTAAACTACGTCTGCATATGGAGCTGCTGTCTGTCTGGCAGGTCAGGTCTGGGGAATGGATGGATCAATTTCCCCAGCTGGCTGGATAGTTTGACCCCCAGTGCCTCCCAGCTACAACGCCTAGTTTTTAATGTTAAGTTTTTAAGCTTCTTTTAAAACTTTTGAAAGTTTTAATTTTTGAACTGGTTTTAAATTGTTGTTGTCGCTGATGTGTTTTGAATCGCCCTGGGTCCCATCGGGGAGGAGGGCGATAAACAAATTTAAATAAATAAACAAACAAACAGGTACCACTTCAGCCAGAAAGGTAACAGTGTTCCGTGCATCTAGTCATGCCTGCTACATGACCACTGAAACGTCTGCCGATGCAGAGAGTGCTGGTTCTTTGGTTGTAAACTGAGTCAGACAAGACTGTCTATCCAGCAAGAGAAACCCTTACTCTACACACACACATACACTCCTTTGTGCATACCCTGTGTCAGACAGGAGGTTGTTGTTTTCATACAGGATAGACCCAGCTGAAAAGTGTATGAGAACAAATCCTTGAAAAAGTTTTAAAATTTAGTGTTATCATGTTTGATATATTTAAAGAAACATATTTTGACCATGGAGCACTCTTTTTAATTATTAGTTTAGAGAGGAAGCTAAGAGTCACAGAAGCAGGAAATATCTAATCCAATACCTGAACCACTCAAACATTTAGATTTAGAGTGTGTTTTGAGTTTCTTAACATCAAGAAATGTATAATTTTTTAAACAAAACACTAAACAGTGTAAGAAAAGCTGTGCTGGCACTTGGTGAATAGGTTGCACTTGCTTGAAAGCCAGTCGTATCTGACTCTAGGGTTCAGTGCTCATCTCTGTTTATAGCCAAAGAGTCAGCTCTGTCTGTGTCTGCAGATGTTTCCATGGTCATGTGGCAGGCATGACTAGACACTGGAGTGCACAGAACACTGTTTACCTTCCTACCAAAGGTACCTATTCATTTATTTGTAATTTCTTGTTTTCGAACTGCTAGGTTGGCAGGAGCTAGAATAATTTCTGATGTGAAATTATTATTGCTTTTACATTTTAAAAAAAACCCCAAAATACTTAAAATGTGTTAAAAATATAACATATCTGAGTTCATACCATACTGTCCTGGTTCACTGTTGCATATATTTGAAATTATGAAAACTACATGTAGGAGAGTAAAAATAAGAATCTAAATGTAATATCAAAGGTACATGAAATAATATTTATTAATAAAGGTGTGGTTGCATTATACAACAGACTTCATTTAAGCAGAATTTTGAACTTAAATAAATGTATGTCTCTTTAATATTTTAAAAAAATTACATAAGATATAAAACTTCTTAAAATTCAAAAATCAAATCTATAAAACATTAACGTTACTTTTCTGCTAGGCTGGCCAATCATTGTTTTTTTTAAAAAAATTATTATTTTAACAGTGATAATTCGGGGGAGGGAGTGAAGTGAAATATAAAAGCACAAAAGTACAAAACTAGTTAAAAGGAAAAAATGCATATAGTATAATATAAGCAAATTTGTACATAATCATAATAAAACTTTCAAATATAGCAAGAAGAAAAAAATTTCTCTCAAATTAAGTCTTTTGTGACATATACCCTCTTCTTAATTCTTTGTTTCACCAAAATATAAGTTTTACATCTTGTTTCTCCCCTTAACTTCCAATAATGACATTCAAAGTAAAAAAAGAAAAAGAAAATTTTTAAGATAATAAATATTATAAGAGAAAAAATATACTGTCATAGTAAAAAAAAAACCTAGAAAAGATAAAAATCATTGTGTGCCTGTGTAACTGATGTGTATAAACTGATGCCATGAGGCCTCACTCTTATATCTGAAGAAGTGGATTTGATCCATGGAAGCCCACATTTAAATATAGGAGTTAGTCTTTAAGGGGCCACAATATTTTTTCTTTTTTTTCTGTTTTGCTTATTGTTTTCATTTTGGTTACTCTCTCATATGCTCGAAAAAGAAGGGTCCCTTTTTGCTGCATCTCCTGTTCATTTACTTTCATGTAAGAGGGGTTTTTTTTTTGGGGGGGAGGGGCACTAACATTAAAATAAAGGTAAAGGTCTCTTTTGCTTGAAAGCCAGCAGTATCCGATTCTATGGGTCAGTGCTCATCTCTGTTTATTAGCCAAAGAGCCAGCACTGTCTGCATCTGCAGACGTTAACATGGACATGTGGCAGGCATGCCTCGACACCGAATGCTCTTTACCTTCCCACTGAAGGAAGGAAAAGAAGATCAGAGGCAAAAATACCTACAAGGGGGGGACTCCCCTTTAAATGCATTGGTTTGCTTTTGAGCGAGGAGATGTCTTCCCTCCCTCCCCCTTCTCTGTTCTCTACCGGGCGGGTGACAAAGCAGGCTGGCAGGCAAGGAAAGGAAAGGAAACTCTCCGGCTGTTTCCCTCCCCTCAGAATGAAACCCACCCACCCTGAGGAGCCGGGGTTAGCACCACCCAGAGCCCGGGCTGGAGGCAGTGAAGGGCGACTGGGTGGGTTGACGGCATGGTTCGGGGGGCCCAGAGGTGCAGGGCCCCTAGCATTTGCTACTCTTTCTATATGGCTAATCTAGCACTGGTTGACAGAGAAGTTCATCGTTACCACCTTCCTGTGAGTTTCCATAGCCAAATGAGGATTTTGACTCAGATCTCCTGAGTCTACTACCAGCTTTGTATCTGCTACACCACATGGTCTAAATAAGATCTTAGTTTTGGATATTGTCACAATTTCACACCAAGTTACACAAGAAGGAACTGCAATACACTAGTACCCCGGATAATGATGAGACTTGGTTCCACAAGTCTCGTCGTTATCCGGTTTTTAACGTTGTGCGATACATTGACCACACAACGTTAAAAAAAGCCCTGTTTCCCTGGAGGCTGCAGCAAGCCAGAATGTCAGGATTTGAATCCTGACGTTTTGGCTTGCTGCACTTGCTGAGGACGTTGGGGAAGCCCAGAAACAGCTTGGATCAGGTCTTCCCACCTCCCTGGACCCGGCAGGGGGGTAAGGGCCCCCAAAATTGGTAAAAAAAGTCCATTTTTTTTACCAATTTTGGGGTCCCTGACCCCCCTGCCTGGTCCAGGAAGTTGGGAGGACCTGATCCAAGCTGTTTCTGGGCTTCCCTGACGTCCTCAGCCAGTGCAGCAAGCCAAAACATCAGGGTTTGAACTCTGATGTTTTGGCTTGCTCCACTGGCTGGGGACGTCGGGGAAGCCCAGTAACAGCTGTAGATCAGGTCCCCTGCCTGCTCCAGAGAGATCAGAGGACCCGATCTACAGCTGCAGGGTGGCTGCAGAAGCTGATGGGGACTCCCTGTTGGCTTCCCTAGCCACCCGCCCTTGCCTCCGCAGCTGTGGGGTGGCTGGGTAAGCCGACGGGGGAGCCCCCCGTCAGCTTTCCAGACTCCCCACCCCTGCCTCTGTAGCTGCAGGGTGGCTGGGAAGCTGAACGGAGAACCCCGTTCAGCTTTTTATTATTATTATTATTTTATTATTATTAAATTAGATTTATATGCCCCTCTACTCACCTCACTGAGGCGACTCAGAGGGGCTCACATAACACAAACATATACAGTATCACAATCTCAAATATAAATACAGCATAATATAAAAATATAACAACAGATGCAGCACAGATAACACAATAAATTTTACATAAAAGAAAAAACAATACAATAAAATACAGTGTAAAAATACAATACAGTCAAGAGAGACAGCAAGGTCTTTATGGCTGAGCTAGCTGGTCCACACAGCTGGCCCTCATTCCCCCTCTCCAGCAGGCAGAGAGAGTTCTGTGATGTTCCTGAGGTGGTCATGGAGGCAGCAATAGCAGTAGCAGCAAGGTCTTTATGGCTGAGCTAGCTGGTCCACACAGTTGGCCCTCATTCCCCCTCTCCAGCAGGCAAAGAGAGTTCTGTGATGTTCCTGAGGTGGTCATGGAGGCAGCAATAGCAGTAGCAGCAAGGTCTTTATGGCTGAGCTAGCTGGTCCACACAGTTGGCCCTCATTCCCCCTCTCCAGCAGGCAGAGAGAGTTCTGTGATGTTCCTGAGGTGGTCATGGAGGCCACCCTGCTGCTAAGAACGACTGTATCAGATAACACTAAAAAGAACGTTATCCGGTGCAAATCTTCGTCCCAAATTTGTCGTCATTATGCGGTTTTAGCGTTATCCGGTGCAATCGTTATCCAGGGTATTACTGTACTTGTGGTAGACTCTTCCATGATCTTTCTATGTTTAATTTCAAAAGTAACAATGAAGGACCTGATGTGGGTTTGTGACAATGGTAACAGAATGGGGAAAGGTCAGTCTGATCACTGAGCTGTGAACAATCCAGTTTAAAAAAACCCATGTTTTCCATCTCTGCATTAATTTCATGTAGATCTGCTAGATAGCTCATGGGTTTAGATCGGATCTTCTTTGCTCAAATGCCAGTCATGTCCAACTATAGGGTATGTGTGTGCTCATTTCCCTTTACAGCCAAAGAACTAGCTCTGTTTGTGTCTGCAGACATTTCCATGGCCACATGACAGGCATGACCAGATGCCAAAGTGCATGGAATGCTGTTACCTTTCCCACTGAAGCTGTACTTATTTATCTTCTTGCGCATGTCTCTATATGCTCAAGACTCCACTTTCTGTGAACTAGGAATGATAACTGTAAGTAAAGGCCTTTTTTTCTTTAAATGTTTCTAGACTGATTTTTACCACACAAAATGCCAACTTGTATGGGAAAAACCAGGGCTGAAGAGACTGAGCTGATCTCTCCAAAAGTTTTCTCTGTGCAATTCACTGTTGGTTGTTTTTCCTACCTCATACTCTGCTAACTTAAGGAATAACCAAAACTCCCCAATACTTGCAAAGCAGTTTCTTATCTTTATGTGCAAAGGCAAATAATCGAGGATTTACACCTATATTTGGGACCCTCTAGGAGAGTGATGGCGAACCTTTTAGAGACCGAGTACCCAAACTGAAACACAAAACCCACTTATTTATCACAAAGTGTCAACAAAGCAACAGGGGAGGGAGGAAACTTTCCCATTAGGCTGTTGGGCAGAGGGGCAGAACAAACTATGTGCTAGGGCAAGCACAAGGGTGCTCACAGATCTGGCACGAATGCCGTAGTAGGTTCGCCACCACTGCTCTAAGGCAATATGGTAATGGAGACAACAGGAAGTAAGTGAAATCAGCAGAAATCAGCCCTTCCATCAGCTGTATCTTCACATTCGACTCTTTTTCACAAACTGAGATACAGTACCCTTTTTATTTGCAAAAGGTAAACGAAAGGTATAAGATTCCTTTCTCCCTTTTTTCTGGTCACCCTCGAATGAAATGGAGAAAATCAATGGAACTAGCTGGGCATGATGAGAAGACAAAAAGATAACATTACCTATAATGTTCCCTCTTCAGGTTTTAGTTAGACATTCAGTGATTCACTGTGTCTTAAATAAACACATTAAGTTTCTATTACTTACTTCTCAAAGTGCAGCTCTTGAATGCAACATTATTCTTCCCATTAATTTCAAACTATGGTACAGGTATTCTGTACAGAATGGCAGAACATTTGAGGACTTACAAAGATGGCACTTCCTTTTCCTTTCTATTCCCAGTTTCAGTTAAATTTAAGATCACCTAAAAATTGTTGTGGATCAATTTGTACTTCATTCTCTACTGAAACATTTTCCCCACTCTTAAAGCCAATGGGGAACACATTTTCAAATGTAAAGTGTCCCATTTAGCATAAGAATCTAAACTCCTTACATCCTTTTATTTCAGGTTCAGTATTTGGAGAATATTTTTAAAAGTTATCTCCAAAAGAGTTTTAAAAATTGGACTGGTATCTTAGATTCCTCCTGAAAGAGATATGGAAGGGAGCCATTGAGTGAAGGGATGTTTTCCTTTTTCTACAAGGCAGTTTAAAGTTTGGTTTTATAAAGAGATCTTCCACTGGGGTGTGTGGGGGGTGGAAGTGGAGGTGGGGGATGAGAAATTTATACTGCATGTAAACTCTTTTCATGTTCTATCAACAGAGTGAGAAGCTTAAACACCATCTCTTAAATGCTCACTATTAGTGGTGTAAATACAATCAACAGACCTATCTAGAGTAGACACACTGAATGAATGAAACATATGACTGTTGACTCATCAAACTCCCATTGATCCAGTCAATTTGTTCCAACTGAGATTAATCACTAGATTTACCCATTTCCCCTCCCTGTCTGGTTTTGCAGGAATGGGTGAACAAATAGTTACCTCATTTCATTTAAATGAACGATGTTTCATTATAAATATATGGCTTAAGTCTAAACACCACCATATTTAGAACATACTTTCATGAAACAAAGAACACTTAGGTAAAGGTCACCCTTGCTCAAAAGCCAGGCATATCTAACTCTAGAGTTCAGTCCTCATTTCTGTTTGCAGCCCATGCTCTGTCTGCAGAGATTTCCATGGACACATGGAAGGCATGTCTCAATGCCAGAGTACATGGGATGCTGTTTACCTTCCCACAGGAGTGGTCCCTATTTATCTACTTGCAATTTCTTGCATTCGAGCTGCTAAAAGTCTGACCAGGTTATCCTACTATGGTAATAGAGTAGAACATACTGCTAAGTGACTCAACGCCGAGCGTCATGCAGCGGTTAACTAACCTGACAACCCTGAGGTCTAGCTGCCTTGGTGACATCCACAGGGAAGGGTGACATTGTTATTGTGACATTGTAATTGTAGTATTTTGTAACTGTGATATTGTAATTCTATTTATTGTAACTGTGATATTTTGCTTTTTTTTAGCCGCCCAGAGTCGCATTGCAAGTTGGGTGTCATACAAGTTGAAGAATTGAATTGAATTAATGATCCCCAAGTAGATTAAATCCCACTAGAGTCTATCTTGATGGAGGGCCTGCAGCTTCTTCAATAGTGGTCTGGGCTGAGGAGGACTTTGTGTGCTCAGGAGCAGAAAGTGACTCGCAGAACTGGATCAGTGGTGCAGGTGTCATGCTGTGATGCAGAAGGCAGATGAAATGCCACAGCATTATATTTGAAGGACAGTCTTCATGGCTGATTGCCCTGATGATTGCCAATATTCAAAATCGACATGGCATGAGATGAAGAAGAAGGTTGGTAGAAGCTGGGACAGAGACGGGAGCTCATTCCATCATGCAGTACTCAGGTCTCGAACTGCTGGCCTGTTGACCTTCCAGTCATCAAGTTCAGCGTCTTAACCACTTGAGCCACTGCAGTCTGTTCAAAGAACACTTAGGGACATGATATTGATTCAAAGGTGTCTGAGCTTAACATGAACAAGCAAGTCTACCATTAAGTCTAATTGTAATGCTGCTGATCACAGTAGTTGACAGTAGTGTGGAGACTCTTCTACATATGAGTCGCATAGGCTCATGGGACTCCTGGCCCCTAACAGAGCTAACAGTTTCCTGTGTGACAGGTCAAAATAAAGTTCATCCATATATGTCTATTTTTTGTGTGTGCAGTGAGTCCTCACTGAAGTTTCCCCAAAGCCTGGATCTCTGTTTAGAAGGCCCCTATTTTATTTCTTTAAATAATGCAGAAAAGCCACACTTTGATTGGGGCATAATAAAAAGTGCCGAAACAGCAGAAAATGGCCATGCAACTGCAGTTTTAATGAACAGATACCCAAAGCACCAGTCCTCTGAGCCATCGTGTTGCCTTTCAACTCCCATCCCGGCCTCCCCCTTTTCCCCTGCATCAAACTCAAGGAAAAGATATACTGATTGGCAGGTTCTACAGCATGAGCGAATAACCATGCCTATATATCTTGTCAGGAAAATATATATATATCAGTGCAATACTTTAGAAAAAGAAGAAGAAAGTAAAAATACAAAAATGAGAGGCGTAATCTCAGGGTCTCCGACATTCTCATTCAAATTTCCTTTCTATTTGGATTTCACTGTCTTTCTTTCTTTAAAAAACCTTCTGCTGCAGGTCTTTATATATAGGACAAAAAAAATTCACTTCTGTCATTTAAAGCATGATGAAAGTGCCAAAAGAGAGGGAGAAAAATCTATTTTCAGCTGTTTCTCGTTAGAGTACCTTTTTTTGCCACTGTGATGAAAGCTGATGCAAAGAAAAGAAGACGAGTCATTGATGAAGATGAAGAAGCATTTCTGATCAACCATCTGCTCTACCAATTAAACCCCCCAGCTGATAAAGTTGTGTGTGTGTAATACATAGTTTTGCATATACATGCTTAAACTTGCATTGTATGTGTGTGCGTGTGACTGTACACATGTCACATGCACATACCATACACACACATACACTCACACACACCACACTGCTTGAATATTGCTGGTGGTTTTTATATTCAAGACATTTGTTCTTGCACATAGAATGGCTAATTATACCCAGATAGTGAGAGTTCCTTTAAATTCAGGATGAGATTTTGGCCCCTCTGGAGAACAAAGACTTCTATTAGCAGCCTTTTCTTTTAATGGTCCTTATGCAGTAAAAATAAAGTCTATAATTTTACTTGGAGAGATAGAAAGTCACAAATACCCTAGGTACCTTTAGAAACAGCTGCAAAAGTGGATTCACTTCCGATGAGATTGGTGTTAATTACCAGTAAGGACTTCAGTTATAATACTATTTAAATCATTTTAAATTAGCCCTCTCAAAAAATTAATTTTTCATCAAAGATTACACAAAAAATCATGATATCATCTCTGCAGCTGCGATTTTAGTAATAATTTCATCTATTATTACTAATGTCAGTTAGATAAAAGAAAGATGGAGGCCCTACTGTGCTGATTCCAGCATAGGCCATATATAGAAATTTTTAACTATCACTTATAATCGCCTTGATGAGCTTAAACCACCTCTCAATTAACATCCTAAATGACACTGAGACATCTTAATGGAGACTATAAGTAAAGAGAGGGGGAGTATTTAATCAAAGACTATAAAGCCGAATTCTAATGTTGAGGCAGGGCTTCACACTCCATGACTAATTCCATACTGATATTTTATCTTGTTTTTGGACTTTTTATCACACTGGTTGATCAGACAGGTGGAACTGAACATGTGGATTATGACCTCACAGCTTGATTTCATGTGTTAAAGGTTAAAGGAAGGTGGATATAAATATGTATATATTTGTTAAATTGCAAACTGCCCAGAGGGATTAGAGGAATGGTTACCTCCAACAGAGAAGGCCTTTGGCCAAAACTGCATATTTCGGAAGGCGGGTCTTATGCTTCTTTCTTTTATAACATTTTCCCACCAGAATTTTGCAGGAAAAATGCTCTTTTAAGAGTACTACAAAATATTTCAGAATCCAGAACTACCAGTAAATTCTGACATATTAGACCTGAATGTCAACAAACTCTGGTCAAGACATCCACCTTTATCCAGCACCACTATGGGAGGCAATGAAGAGTTCAACCTGCAGGACCCATGGAGAAGAGATTGGTTGGGAAAAGTGCCATACCAGTACTAGAACTTTCAATGTGTAACTGAAATATCATCCGATTTTGATCAACCTCACAAGATATGAACTAGCCTTAGTAGAATACGTACAGCGCATTGTAGATGTGTGGGCTTTTTGAATAAAATGGGGAAACTACCATCACCAGCATGTGAGTATGGGGCACTACAATAGACTGTGCAACATATTACACAACAATGTAACCTTACAGCATATGTGAGCAATAGAGCAGATTTTTTAAGGGCAACTCCTGGTGCAATTGAATATACAGTAAAACCCAGCATACGACTGCCCTGGGTTATGATTGCTGCGGGTTACAACTGCACATTTAATTTTAAAAAATTCCCCAGGTTATGACCAATTTTCAGTTTATGACCAAAAATTGTGCTGCAGTATTTTAAACTCTAAGATGGTAGTGAGCTCCCTACCTTTTCCATGCCATTTGGGTACTTTATCCAACGATGATGGCACCTCCGCACCAGTAAGCACTGCATTGTGACTTCAGGTGGAGGGGTGGCCATTTTAAAATCTAAAATGGTTGTGATGGCCATTTTGAATTCAAAATGGCTACCACAACCATTTTAGAATTTCAAATGGCTGTCACCCTCTCCATCCGAAGTCACAATGCAGTGCTTACTGCTGTGGAGGCGCTGTAGTGGTCAGATAAGGTCCCCAAATGTTGTGGAAAAGGTAGGGACATTGCTCCATTGCTTTTGTGGGGGTGGGGGACAATTGCGTCTGGAATTTTTTTGTTTTTTCTTTTGTATATTTTTTTGATTATGTTTGGTCCAGTCGTGACTTTTTTTATTTTCATTGCATTCCTATGGGGAAATGTGCTTCAGTTTATGTTTTTTTTTTTCATGTTATGATGGAGGCTGTTGGAACAGACCTCTGTTGTAACCTGAGGTTTTACTATATAAATTGTTTAGATGCTTGTTTATAAATTAAAGTTTAGTTTTATATAGTTTATATATATATTCTTTCTTTTTATATGTTGACTCAATGTGTACAAATGCCACACGCTAAATAAATAAATCTTCCTTAATGTGCTTTTAAATTGCTTTAATAGGATGGCTGGCATCCAATTGAATAATTGTACTGACATAAATCCATCAGCATCCATTACAGTGGCAAATTGCTGTTAGCAGCATCATATCTAGCCATTTCAGGAATGGGGGCAAGAAGCACAAATTGCACCTCCAA
The DNA here is from genome assembly GCA_030440675.1 of Furcifer pardalis. NCBI lineage: Eukaryota > Metazoa > Chordata > Lepidosauria > Squamata > Chamaeleonidae > Furcifer > Furcifer pardalis. Next base: position 21,068,770 of record CP126894.1, read on the forward strand.
ACCAAAGTTATATGTCAAGATGGGGAAATAATACAAGGACTCCTTGAAGCACTGCACATCTTGCCAATATCTCCCCTCCATCACAGATATAAACAGCATTGCCAGAGCTACAAAAACAGACAAGAAATGTGCAATGTTACTACCAGAAAGGAAGAGAAGAGGCTGTTACATTTTACAACCCATCCAGAATCCAGTGGAGTTCTTAGCTCTACATTGATTGTGACCAGAGCAGGTGTGACCTGTTGAAATTTATGAAGGAACTTCCCCACTTCAGCTCCACCATGAGCAGCCTAAGCTGGCGCCTAAATCTTTCTACCATAGGACTGCATTCTCCACCACATTTGAAAACAGCAGAGGAGCTTAACCACTGCTTCACACACAATCCACATCTGCTGCCTCCCTTTGTCCAATATGAGGGCTGGCTCTGAGTTATTTTATGGTTAATCTCTGTATATCTCTCAGAAACTTAAGCTGGCACCCAGCTATACAAACAATAGCAAAACAAGTAAATTCTATCTAGTTCATAGGTATTTTCTTATAAAAATCTGTTTACATTTGATACTGGTGATATGCTGGGTGTGTGTTTGTGTATCATCCCCCATCTCCCAAGGATCTTCAAACTGTTGGGATATGTAGTTGCAAAATGTTATTGGGACAATTTTAAAGTTCATCCTAAAGTTCCCCTCATGCTCAGTGTACTTCCCAGCCAGTGTACTTCCCAGCCAAAAATAATTACTCAGGCCAAAATTATGAGGTAAAAGAGAGAGAAGTCCCTCTTCACATGGACAAAAATTTTAACAGGTTGGTTTCAGGTTTGTTAGGAAAGGATGGAGATTTGGATTAGTTATGAAGAAAACATGAAGAGGGTTTTCTTCCATTGCAACCATGTGGCTGAAGAAAAGATAGTTCAAAATGTCTGCTTTACCCTCAAGAAGAAAAGGCCAATTGCTCCCTACAGAGTACAAGTGGTTAGGGTTAGACAATTACATTTCAGATGAGAAGGCAGAGGCACTTTCTCATTGGTTAGCAAACAAAACATGCAAGTGAGTTAATCCTGGTAACAGGAGCTTCCTCCTCCCAATGATTATGTGTTAACCCTTTACATGCTTGATTGACATATCCAAATACTAGCAGACCTATCCTAAGCTATTTTAGAGTCATTTAGTCAAAAATTTAAACTTGCACAATGGAATTCCTCCTCTGTCTTTTCTGCTAGAATGAATCTTTCCATGGACAGGTGCAAGGATCATAACAGCAATAGAAGTTACTCTTATATACCATCTCATAGTGATTAAAGCACTCTCTCGGCAGCCCCAATGAGAAGGAAGTTGTAGGAAGGACAAAATACCCTGTAGAGAATTGGGAAAGCTTTCATCTATTCCTAGAATGAAATAGTAGGATCCAAACCACCGTCACATTTTAAATCTCAAATCTGAGATTGTTGTTTTATAGGTGAAATTATAAGGTCAGTTCTACTACAATTTATCTACAATCCAGCTTCTCCTATTGGGAATCAAATGGAATTGCCCCAAATGAAACTGTAAGCATGTATAGTGAAGAATCATTAAAAATTAGTGGAGTGCTCTTCAAATGGTTAAGGCAATCTAGAAAATTTAAATTGGCCTGCAGGGTGCATGGCCTGAATTCTCCATTCACTTCCAAAATGAAGTGCTCTTAAAAAAATATGAAGTACTGCAGTTGGAACAGATCAGACTTCTGGCACATGCCACACTGAACAATTTAGAATTACCGGAGCACTTCAACCCATTCGTTTCCTTCCCTACTTAAAAAAAAAACGTGATAAGTAATTCATTTCAGATTTGTTCTAATAGTGTTCTGCAGTTAAAGAGTAGAAACATTTAAAATTCATCACTATCAAAATATTAATTAGGGCTGAAATGGTCTTTTTCAGTTAATTTTTCTCAGCAGTAAAATTAGCATTTTGGAGAGCCCAAAAAGTGAAATATGAGAAACCAAACCAAATACTGTTCTCCCCCTATGCAGTTTAATTCCACCACCCAATACTGGTAAAAGATACCTTTTTTCCACCTTCAGTCTCATGGAGTCAAAGATTATTTGATTTTATCAAGGATGCTGCATCGTCTGCCTTCACATATGATACTGTTCTGGAGAGAAATGTATGTGTCATGTTTTGATTTGCAACATCTTCACTGCAAAACTGCAATAAGAATGGTGGATAGCAAAAGGCTCTGTTTAATGATTAACAGGGACAACAATATGATGGGCTGATCATATCAAATGCTAATAAGCCAAGCAATAAATGAGCTTTGTGAATCTAAAATTCAACCCTTGCATTCCTGCTTGATTACAACAATGTAGCAAAACGTGTGGCAAAACTTTTATGTTCCATTTTTGGTTCTTTCTGGGGATGTGTCTCTTTCATTTTTGTGTGTTTCACAGGAAAGACACACCCTCTGTGAGTTTCTTTGTTTCTTTCCATTTATATACCACCCATCTGGGTGATCTATCTACCAAATAAGACATAAGAATACAATATACAAATATAAATATATAAACAACAGTCAGAATTAAATATTAGGCAAAAAAATATTCCAGAGACAAGGCGCACAAAAATCATACAATGTAACAACTTAAAGCAAAATTAGATAGTGTTGGGTAGAATATCCAGAAAAGCCTCTATAAGGAGCAAAGTTTTAAGTTGTCCCTTAAATATCCCAAGGACTGTGGTGACTCAAGTGGTTATGACACTGAACTTGATGACTGGAAGGTCAGCAGGACAGAAGTTCAAGACCTAAGCATGATTCCCAAGAACTGCAGGATGGAATGAGCTCCCATCTTTTCCCCAGGTCCTGCCAACCTAGCAGTTCGAAAGCAAGAAATTGCAAGTAGATAAATAGGAAACACTTCGGTGGGAAGGTAAACAGTATTCAAAGCACTGCGGTGCTGAGGCATGAGTGCCACATGTCCATGGAAATGTCTGCAGACACAGACAGATGTAAACAGAGATGAGCAATGAACCCTAGAGCCAGATATAACTGGCTTTCAAGCAAGAGCAACCTTTACCTAGGGTTGCCATAATTCTCTCCTGCCAAACCGGGACAGCCACATGACATCATTGCATTCTTCAAACTGCACATGCGTTGGATGGGGCTGTTAGGGAGACTGCAGCTCCAAGACCCTGTGGAATCCCGTCCAGGGCAGACAGCATTCATCAGTTTAAAATAAACTGTAGTCAAGAGGTTTTTTCCCCATGTGGTTCTTCTTGCAAAATACTATTCTTGATGGTTCTTTTTTTTTTTTAAATAAAATTTCTTGGGCCACTCTTGAAACCACCCTTCCTCCCCCTGAGGTCTCCCCACCCTCCCCTTCACACATGTTTCATTTTGGTATTCTTCATTTCTATTTTCTCACAGTCATACAAAAGGCTCAAAGAACCATTTAAAACTACAGTATTCAAAAAAAAAAAAAAAAAAGGTAAGGTAAGAAAGACTCAATCTAATCCCAAAGCAAGGAACAATACAATCAACTATAATAACACACTGACACAGTGGCAAAATCCACCCTGCTGACCCACCCAGTCCCACAAAACAGTCCAATCTTCTCCACCCAAATTCTGTATGCACCTCACCAGAATAAATACATAGTAAATTAACAAAATAAACATTTTAAAATCAATCAAACAGATAAAGCACTCCTTTAAGAGAAGTAAACTAGTCTCCCCAAGCCCAGCAAATAAAACTCCTTCAGCAGAATAAATATATAGTAAATTAACCAAATAACAATTTAAAAAGATCTGTCAAACAAAGAAGACACATGCCCATCCTGCCACACAGGCAGAAAACAATAAAAATAATTCCCTCTCCACCTCTCCTCAAAAAATCAAGACAGGAAAGAAAATATTGTCAAAAAGTCAACCTCCACCAGAGATTGTGATGCACTGACTATGAAGTTTATATGACTATTTATAAGCAGTGGTGGGCAGCCAAAATTTTTACTACCACACTGTGGGCAGGGCCAACATTGTGGGCAGAGCCAACGTCATGATGTCATGGGTAACACCAACATCATGATGTCATGGCATTGTGGGTGGAACCAAAGTAAAATAAAATAAAATAAAAATAAAGAATCAGTATACATAAAAATAAAATAAAAACACACTACATAAAATCCCCCCCCCCGAAACACAAAGAAAACAAATCCTAGTTCCTTACCTTTGCTGGGGTCAGGGACTCGGGGAGCAGCAGGTAGGTGGCGGTAGCATGGCAGTGTGGCAGTGCAGCCTAGCCTGGCCTGGCCTAGCCAGGCCCAGCAGCGCAGCCTGCCCCAGCAGTGCAGCCAGGCACGGCCTGGCACGGCCCAGCAGTGCCACCATGCAAACAGCATGCAAACAGTGGTGAAGGAAAGGCCGCCGCCACCACTGCTGCTCCAAGGACGCCACTGCACCCTTTCTGGGCAGCTAAAAATGGCTGCTCGGAAGTGCGCATGCGTCAAAATACCTTTTGATGCATGGACACCATTTGATGCAGTGTGCATGCCATTTTGGACTGCCCAGAAAAGGAATCGGGAGGGCGGCCGGAGAGGCGACCGAACCGGTTGCCCAGGGGGGTACTACCCCCCTAGTGAACCCCTCCGGATTTTCGCTACCGGTTTGGCCAAACTGATCCGAACCGTTACCTGCCCACCACTGTTTATAAGTCAAAATAACAAACAAACATTAACAGAATATGGTGAATTTTCTCTCCACCCTACAACATGGAGACCTCTTGAGTCCAGCTGCAGTAGAGAGGCCACCAGATGGCTGCAAGGAACAACAAAAATTAAATGAAATGAAGAAAAAATAACCCCTAATTAATTAAAAAGGGCAAAACAGAAAGGACCCAAGATGGATTCACACCGATACAGGCAGCAATCCAAGATGGAGGGAGTATCAAGTGCTCTTCATATTAAGGTCAAATGGAACAACTGAAGCACTTTTACACCTTCAAAATTCTTGTTCCCTCTCTCTTAGATGTTCTGCTTGGCTAACTGACAACCCTAACAACACCATCTGATGAAAAATGTAGCAAGCAATTTGAGAAGTAAAGGGTGAAAGAAAGGTTATGCAGAAGAGGCAAACACAAAAGACAAAGTGTTTTTGTGGTCTCTTTTGTTAACACAAACAATTTGTGTTTCAAGAGTCTGTCTTTCAGAAAGCAACAAAAGAATATAAAAATGAAAATAACAGCCTCTTTCATGTCCCTCTCCTTTTGTGGTAACATGCAAGTCCCATTGCCTCTTGGATTTGCATTCATTTTGCTTCCAGATATGCCAAGAAAGCTAGGTAAAGGTAAAGGTAAAGGTAAAGGTAAAGGTAAAGGTAAAGGTTTCCCTTGCTCGAAAGCCAGTTATATCTGACTCTAGAATTCAGTGCTCATCTCTGTTTCAAAACTGAAGAGCCAGCGCTGTCTGCTTCTGCAGACATTTATGTGGTCATGTGACAGTCATGACTAGACACTGGAGCACACGGAACACTGTTTACCTTCACACTGAAGTGGTCCCTATTTATCTACTTTCAATTTCTTGCTTTCAAACTGCTAGGTTGGCAGGAGCTGGGGCAAAGATGGGAGCTCATTCCATCCTGCAGTTCTTGGGAATCGAACTGCTGACCTCCCACCTTCCAATCAGCGTTTTAGCCGCTTGAACCACTGCAGTCCTAGACCATCCACAATTTAACATACAATACATTAAAGGTGGCACAATCTTCTTTGACACTAGTATCATAGTATCAGAGAACTATAAAGCTGGAAGGGACATGAGGGTCATTGAATCCATACATACACACACTGATGGAGGCAATACATAGCTAAAGCATTCCAGAAAGATGCCCATCTGGCCTCTGTTCAGAAACTTCCAAAGGATAATTGACTACTTTAGGTAAAGGTAAAGGTTGCCCTTGGTCAAAAGCCTGTCATATCCAAATCTAGGATTCAGTGTTTATCTCTATTTATAGCCAAAGAGCCAGCACTGTCTTCATCTCCAAACGTTTTCATGGACATGTGGCAAGCATGACTAAACACTTGAGTGCATGGAACACTATTTACCTTCCTACCAAAGTGATACCTATTTATCTATGTGCAATTTCTTATTTTCAGACTGTTAGGCTGGCAGGAGCTGGGACAGAGATGGGCACTCACTCCATCATGCAGTACTAGGGTCTCAAACTGCTGATATGCTGAACTTCCAGTCATCAAGTTCAGTGTCATAACCACTAAGCCACCACAGTCCCTAATCTACTACTTTAGAGATAGTCAATCCAGAGCTGAATAGCTCTGCAGCAGATTCCACTGAATCCTAAACTGAATTGTGTTGATTCAGTCAAATCTGAAACAGTTTTCTTTGGTCCACAGAGGATACAAATCAGCCTCCGGATGCCAAAACTAAGCCAGGTGGAATGACTCAAAAATGTTGCAAAACAGCATTTCATGAGGAACATATTAGCGGGGGTTTGATGGGAAGTGAGGAGAGCTGGACTTTGCTCACTGACAATTTTAGCTTGCAATCTCAGTCAGGAATTTCACCCGCATTGTGTGATCAAAGTGCTGGAAAAGGAAAGGGTTTGCAATGTCACCTGGAGCTCCTATTTTGCTTTTCATAGCAGTCAAACAACTTGTAAAACTTCTGTTACAGTAGGTTATATTGGAGACTTAAGGAGTAGTTTTACCAAGGTGATTCTTTTCACATAACATTAATGTACAGTGATACCTCGGATAACGCTAAAACTTGGTTCCTCAAGTCTTGGTGTCATCTGTTTTTTAGTGTTACCCGAAGCATGTTAAAATCCTATGAGATGGATCGGATAACGTTAAAGCTCCATAGAGATACATTGTAACCGCACAGACTTTAGCGGTTGTTATCCGATCCATCCCACAGGATCTTAACGTTATTCGATCCAATTATCCTCCCCAGATTACTTAACGTTATGCGATTTTAGCGTTATCCGAGGTAAACGTTATCCGAGGTATTACTGTATTAAATTAGGGGTGCCCAAACTTTTTGGGCCATAGGCTGGTCATGTGGTTCAGGGACTCGGTCACAAAGGCCTGGGGGTCGGTGGCTACCCTGGCCCCCGGCCTTAGTTTGGGCACCACTGTATTAAATAAACCTACAGCCAGTGATTTTACGTTATTTTTCAATAAAACCAGCAGGTTCAAGGTAGTAAAGGTCAGGAAGCACAACTCGGGGTAGTTACTCCAAGTCCTGGGTAAGTTTTGCTGGTAAAACAGAAGAACTACAAGTATGCAGATGGCAGGGTGTGGTGGTTGAACATCATGTGAGTGATAAACAAGCTCTCAATAAAGTGCTGTAGCATGTAGGAATGCCTCCTCTGGATTGTTGCAATGATGTTAGAGTTGGACACAGTTTTACAGATTACTAAAGCAGTACAAAGGGGGCTTAGTGGTTAAGATACTGAGCTTGAAGATCAGAAGGTCAGCAGTTCAAAACCAAAGTACAGTACGGAGGAATGGAGTGAGCTCCTGTTATCTGCCCCAGCTCCTGCCAACCAAGTAGTTTGAAAGCAAGAAATTGAAAGTAGATAAATAGATAGCACTTAGATGGAAAAGGTAACAGTGTTATGTGTCTAGTCATGCCTACCACATGACCATGGAAATGTCTGCAGACATAGACAGCACTGGCTCTTGGGCTGTAAATGGAGATAAACACCATCCCATAGAGTTGCACATGACTGGCTTTAGAAGAGAAAGGAAGACCTTTACCTAAAGCAGCAGATCGCTGGCTGAAAACCTCAGTGAATTGGGTAGTTGGCTACAGAGCCAGGTATCAGAAGTTTGATTCCTCACTGTGCCTTCTGAGAGGTGTATTTCCCAACTTTTGGTCTTTGGACTTCAGTTCCCAGAAGCCTAAGTGATTTCCCCAAAGCACTGATCAGACAATGTACTGATTTATGCTTCTGCAAATTGAAGTCCCTCTGTGGGGCGTGGCCCCCACATTGGGAACCACTGAGCTACATTGTCCTAGAGTGCCCCCAGAAGAATAATTTCTGAGTATTTTACACCTGGCGCTACTGTTTGTTGAAATTAACTTGATGTCCCATAATCAATTATGGTAATAGAGGGATTGAGAGGCAAGGAAAAAGAAATATTAAGGATGAAAGTATATGTGAAAGTAGCCAGAGCTAGCAGCAGGTGTTTGATAACTGAAAGCCCATCTTCCCTGTGATCATTGGGTCCATACATTTATAATGTGTGTAAAGAAATTTGACTCTCTGACAAGGGCCAGTCATAATCAGGACAGTGTATTTTTGTTGATTCAACCTAGAATTGAAGTAGTTGTGTGTTATTTTTCTGCCACATCATTTGCTATCCAGTTTCTGTTGCACAGAACAGATGTTATACAGAAAAGCAACATTGCAATTCAACTTATTTTGAGAAAGGAAACTTCTGTTAATATATTAAGATATGATGCCTCCTCAAAATCAGGTGGAAGGGGGGATTAATAGGTTCAATATTCATGTTACATATTCTCGGTGGTATGAAAAATAGATCAAGAGATTTGTTTTGGAATGACAAAAAGATGAATGCAAAAGGAATGATGTTTAATTGCTTTGCAGCGCAGATACATTTTTAACGACCAGAGGAAAAACAACAACAGCAACAATCAGACATTTCCAGGAATAGGTTGAGATAATTACTTTATTATTTAGCAAAATAAGATTATTTAAAAAGGAAAAAAAGAGCAGGTTGCACATGAGGGAAAAAAATCCAAATGAAAACTAAGGAAAGTGGCCTCTATTGTAGACATTCAAATTTATTTGAAATAATTACAAGGAGCTGGTCAGTTAAAAAAAATGTCATGCTCAGAATTGTGTCTAGGTTTAAATGCCTTAGTCATGGCAGAGCTTTTAAAAAAAAGAGTATTTGAGAGTAATGTGAATTAAAAAGGCAAGTTAGTTTAAATTTCTGTTTGGTAGGCCTGAGGCCTACAGCTCTAGTGGGAATATACTGTAGCCAGAGGGTTGATGAATGCCCCTAATGAAGTTGGACAACCCGGAATACATGCATAAAATGATTTTAAATATTGATATGATGTCATTGTGTGTTGAAAGTGTTGAAATGTTCATTTTCTGAACCAGACGGTTTGCATTTAATTGATGAAAGGGACTGGGTTTTTATTTACATTTCAGTAGGTTGATGCAGAGGCAAAGAAAAAGGGAAATTGTACATATGGAAGTGTATTCGAGTAGCCACAGCTAATCAGATATTTAAAAACCGGAGGCCTATTTTTCCTGCAATAATTGGGTCCATATATTCAAAATGTGTTTAACAAAAATTGACTCTTTGATAGGTACCAGTCATAAGTAACCTGCTCTATTCATAGCACTATGCAACAAAAAACATTTCCCCCCCCCCCTGCTACTGGGTTGAAAATATGTTCCTTATAGTAATTCATATGTTGCTGAATACAGAACTGCAGTCGGATTTGCTCTGGCACATCAGGAAAAAAAGTTATGTACGTGTAAAGGTTATCAAGGAAAATGCTATTAACTATGTTGAAAAGCGATTGTGAGAAATTTTAGGGAAATTAATGTGCGTACTTTGGGATGAAAACCCTAAATATTATAATTAAGAAGTGAATTATAAATGTTTATTTACCTCTGAAATGAGTCAGGGACCCTTAGTTACACTAAGATTGGCAATGGCTTGGTTTAAAAGCGTGTAGAGCTTCTTGCTTTCTGCTTGTGAACATCTTCTGTTGTCCCTGCAAAAACCAACAGTAATCCCCCATCATGTTCGGATTGAAGCAGCCTTGATATCTTGCTTCCATGGTGGACATCTCCTGGTGGAATCTTTCACCGTGCTCGTCACTCATGACTCCCATATTTGACGGAAAGAAGGTGAGATGCGAATGCAAGAAATGCATCTTTAGTGACATTCGGCAACCGAGGTGCTGGAAGGCTGTTAGCAAGTTGTCCACAATTTCTGCATAGTTGTCTGCTCTGTGGTTCCCAAGAAAGTTGTGCACTACAAGCACAAATGCCTCCCAAGCTGCTAGTTCTCATTCCGTGAGCTCCAATCTGAATTGTGGACATCGTATTAACTTTCGTATTTCTGGTTCAACGAAGACTCCTGGTTTCAATTTTGCCTCAGTTTTGATCTTTCCAAACTTGCCTTTTGGGTACTGAAAACCATGATTTGTTTTATCCATCACTGCAACAAACTGTTTCATAAGACCCAGTTTTATATGGAGTGGAGGTAGGTAAATCTTATTATGATCCACAAGAGGTACATGTTGAATGTTGTGCTGTCCGACTACAGGTAATTTTCTGGGTGGCCAATTTTTCACTATGCGGTGATTCTTGTCATCGCGAGTAAGTCTTCAGCCTTCAGTCTGGAACCCAACAGTTCAGACTTTTCTTTCGACAGGGACAAATCACGAACCAGGTCGTCCAATTCAGCTTGGCTGATCAAATGTGGCTTTTTAATGTCACTGTCGGGATCATTCATGTATTCCATAGCTCCAGCGTCACTGTCATTACCTTCAGTATCACTTCCTTTGTTGGTCATTGCATCGGATGAAGGAGGAATTGGTATTGGGCAATTTGTACTATGCACCACAGGCTTTAGAACAGACAATCCAGAGACATGATTTTTGACTTGTTCTTCTTGCTGTACCCGCATATGATGGTCAAGCAGAAATAGCAATCTGAATGGTGATCTTTCTGTTCCCGCCAAATCATGAGAACAGCAAAAGGCATTCGATTTTGCTTACCGTTCAACCACTGGGTTAGGCCAGAGCAACAGACGGTGCAACAGAGATGAGGAGCCCAGGATTTTGTTTGATCTCCGATTTTACATCCGAAGTAATGTTTGTAAGCTATATGTAGCTTTCTGGACATGTTCTTGCATTGGTCAGACGTCGTATACTTGCCACAAATGTAGCAAATGTTGCTGCCCTTTAGAAAAGGAGTGAAAACCTGGCTGGCAGGTTTGGTCTGGGGAGTGGATGGTTCAATTTCTCCAGCCAATTGGTTGGTTTGACCCTAGTATGCCTATGTTACAATGTCTAGCTTTTAATACTAAGTTTTTTAATTCTTTTAAATGGTTTTATAATTGTTGTAAATCGCCCAGGGTCCCTTTTTGGCAGCTCGTTGATGCAGTATGCATGTAACTTGTCCATATCCTCAGGCAGGCATGGGCTGGGCCACCAGGACAGGGGGATTCATCCCGGTGTGCCCTTGCCTCTGGCACCCTGGGGCACAAATAATAATTGTATTATTTTATCCACCCGGTATGCTGCACTTTAGATTAAGCCATTGCTCCAAGCTCCCTCCTTCAGCTTGGAGTAATGGTTTATTCTAAAGTGCCTAAAGCAGTCCTTGTCCCTGTCCAGTGCCCTCCCATGGTGCCCAGCACATCTCAGGATTTATCTGTTGAAATGGATCCAACAAGCCCAGACCAGACAGTTCATGAGACATTTCAGCATGATCAGATGAATCAAAATGGGAGTCAAGGTCCTGATGGATGCATTCAGACTTTTATCTAGACTTAGCTGTGAGTTCATCAGTTTCTTTTACATTTGGTTGAAGCATTTTTGACTGTCTCACAAGCTGTCCATAGAACCCTGTTTAGGAATTATAAACCTGGTTTTCTCAAGGTGCAAAAAGTGGAACATTCTTCATATGTGTGAAAAGGAGAGGTTCCTGCTCATGTAAACATACTTCACAAGGGAAACCAGATTTTCCAGGATTTCTGGTCACAAGGAGATTGTTTAGGACAGTGATGGCAAACCTTAGCACTCCAGGTGTTCTTGGACTTCAATTTCCAGAAGCCCAAGTCAGCACCCCTGCTGATCAGGGCTTCTGGGAATTGAAGTTCAAGAACAGCTGGAGTGCTAAGGTTTGTCATAACTGGTCTAGGAGATATGCAACCAGGAATGCTTATTCTTTAGACTTCCTGGTGATCACATGAAGAAAGGGATGACTAAGGGAGGAGGGCTAAGCATTTCCTTCAAGCACATTGAGAAAACTGACTTCTATAATGCCTGGACAGGGCTTAGCTAGAAGGGAAATCTGCACTTTCCAAACTTTGGTGCCAAATTGTCTAAGAAAAACCCTGCTGAGCTACTTCTAATTGTGCAGTTTTATCTTAACTATGATATACACTATTCACAGCTCTATTTTCTGGTCCTGAGACTTAATAGCCATTCCTGAAGAAAGAAAAAATGAAAATATAGAAGTATTTCACACATAATAGGTGGGATTTTTTGCTCTCTCTCTCTCTCTCTCTCTTTTTAAAAATATATACCTTCAGCAAGACTATTTGCCTGCCTCATGAGTATTCTTCTTCTGTATGGATGTTGAATGTAATTGAATTTAACATGTGAAAAATGAACATTAGTGCATTTGAAATGGATTATAATGTATTGAGAACATCAAATGCTTAAAAAAAACAGGGTGGCAAAGACATGAAGCGGGTCCTTAAAATCATCAGCAGTGTAAAACTAGGAGTGAAAATAACAAGCTGAACTCTTTTCAGATATGTTTAGGCTTATTGTCTGTAGCTGGAGCACTGCTGAGATTCATTGTTAATTCCCTATTTTTAAAAGCCTATCTTTTGTAAAGGTTGTACACAGTCTCAGAATGGCTTTTAACGGCCTAGAAACCCCCCCCCCCAAAAAAAAAAATATTGGCTGACATGCTACTGGGACCTACTGGGAAGGTTCAATAGTAAGGAATTCTTCATTTTGCAGTTTTATGACATCTGGGATCCTATAACCTGGAAATCATTACTGAAGGGAATTGCTGGATTTCTCAAGTGGTTTTTTAAAGGACATGCTCAGCTCCAGAAAAAAGAAATCCAGCAGGAAATGAGAATGGAAGGCATTGCATCTGGATAGGATGCTTTAAAAGGACCATTTAATACTGCAATATTTTCTTGCAGTTCCCACTTACACATATATTTTCTTTTTTTTTATATATTTAGTTTGAAAGTAGATTCTGAAGAAATAGATCAGGCTTTCTCAACCTTTTTGGGGCAGGGCCAGCTCACCTCCATCAGAATGGCTGCACTTATGTTTCTGCATAAGTTCTCATACAAAAATGCACATTTTTTGTGAGGTCTCGCAACATTTTAGTGAGATCTCGCCAAAAACATGTGTGTTTGCAGTGCTTCCAGGTGGTGGCGGCAGAAATGAGGAGGATGTCGGGGGCTGGATGAAAAGGCTTTGGGGGCCAGATTTGGCCCATGGGTCATAGCTTGAGAATGGCTGTGTCACATGAATTAATGCGTGCACATGTTTTGCCACCCATCCTCCTCAAGGCGGCAACCACCCAGAGGCCTTGGTGTTTTGGGGAGGAGCCTATGCTCTATAAGAGTGTGTCTCCTTCCCGCCTCACCCTCTCTCTTCTTCATAATCTGGCAAAAGCACGTGCATCCGAGCTTCCTTGTGTGATGCACGTGGAATAAATCCCTACGAAGAGAGAGCCTTGGAACAATGGCTCCTAAGCGTCGTGCTTCTTCTGAGCACGGATAAGAGAACTTCTCTGTGCCCTGCATGGAATTTGCTGGTACACATGGCCTTGGTCACACCAACAGATTTGGTGGCCAGGATAATGGCCCTCGAGCGGGCCACTGCTCTAAGTCTGGCAACACTTCCACCAACCCCAGTGACGAGATGTTGAGGGACCCTGACAGATGACGCCCTGACCCAGAAAGAGATTGCCCAGGCCCTCCAGAAGAGTGTGGATGCTCTGGATGTGGGCACAGTGTCTCAGAAAATGGATGTGCCAGCGGGGTGCCTTTGACATCATCTGCATGGGAAGTGGAAGTCGAAGAATCTGCCTAGTTGTCTGGTGTTTCTGCACTGACCAAACCTGAGAGCACTGTGGCACATGAGTTATGCATCATCAAGTATTCATCTTTTGACCAGGCAGTCCAAATAGTTTGATCATGCGGAAAGGATGCCCTTATGGCAAAGTATGATATTAAATCCGCTTTCCACCTATTGCCTGTGCACCCACAGGACTTCAAACTGCTTGGCTTTGCCATTTTTGTAGACAAGGCCATGACTTTTGGCTGTTCTGTTTCTTGTGCAGCCTTTGAGCACTTGAGCACTTTTCTGGATTGGGCATTTAGCCAATGCACTGCATCTAGCCACATGATCCATTTTTTGGACAATTTCCTCTTTTGTGGCCCTGCACAATCTTTTAGACGTGCCGACCTCCTGCAGGAGTTTCAGGCACTGGCCCTCAAATTAGAAGTCCCCTTGGCAGATGACAAAATGGAGGGACTGGCCACTTCCCTGATTTTCTTAGGGGTCCTGCTAGACACCTCGAGACAGCAGTCTCATCACCCCCATGATAAGCTGTCACAGTTACAAGACAAACTGAGTAATATGTTGTCGCGACCCAAAGTGACACTGAAACAGCTGCAGGTTTTGCATAGCCACTTAAACTTTGCTTGCAAGGTGGTCACAACCTGCCACTTATGTGATGCCATGAAAGGGCTTACCCGGCCATTTCACTGAGCCAGGGTCACCTGTGCTTCGAGGAATGACATCCAGCTATGGCTGGAATTTTTGTCACATTATAATGGTGTCTCTTTTTGGCATTCCAAAATTAAGGCAGAGGTGCAAATCAACGACACCTCAGGCAGTTGAGGTCTCAGTTTATACCACTATGACCATTGGTGCTTCGGCACACGGCCTGCACAGTGGGGAGACTCGGGCATTATGAAAGACCTTACATTTTTGGAATTATTTCTGGTGGTTGGGGCTGTGTTCTTATGGGGTGAGACCTGGGCAAATTCCTCAGTAAAATTTTGGATGGACAACACCATGACGTCCTGATCCCTTAAGGTCATGTGTTTGGTCCGCAAATTTGTTTTAAAATGCCTAGAGTACAATATAGTGTTCAAAGCCCATCATGTCTCAGGCATTGATAATCAAGTTGTCAATGCTTTATCCTGGCAGCAGCTGCAATGGTTTCGTACCCTCGCCTCAGATGCTGCAATAGACCCAGACATAATGCCACCAGAGATATGGAACCTTGGTGTCTTGAGATAGACCACACATAGCCGCAGATATGCCACAACTGTTTCAGACTTCTGTGGGTTCCGTTGCACCTGGCTATTGCAGCCAGACTGGCCTGCACCTGTGGAGCATATTTTTCAGTTTATGGTTAACTTGTACCGCTTGGGGATACCTCCCACCCCAGACCATCCGGTCAAAATTGTCTGCCCTAAAATTCTATACCAAAGCAATGGAACATGCCAATACAGTTACTGATTTCAGGATTGCTAAGACCTTGAGGGTTGGTCAAGAGAGTGCGGTAGGTCATATGACCACCGTATACCAATTTCCCCTAAATTGCTCATAGATATGTTGGCCACTTGGGTTTACACCTGCGCAAGCCAATTTGAGGCATTCCTATTCCATGCTGCAGCGATGGTGGCATTTTTGGAGCCCTCCGTTCGGCTGAATTTTTGGCCCCATCAAAGATGGGTGAGGCCAGCCAAGTTTTACAGATGGCTGATGTGAGACTTGGTGAGTGGGAGCTGGAGTTGAAAACCCGCTGGTCCAAGACTGACCAACTGGGGAAGGTACCCAAGTGAATTTGCTTCGCATTGGCCCTGCTCCCGTTTGCCCTTGTGTTCCCAGATGTTCTTGGACATGAATTACTAGGAGCTCAAGTCAGCACTCCTGCTGATTGGGGCTTCTGGGAATTGAAGTCCAAGAACATCTGGAGAGCCACATTTGCAGACCAAGGCCCTAGACTATATCTCAAACTGCAAGGAACTGGTGCTGAATGTATATTAGACTTATGAAGTATTGAACAGAGGACTGCTGCTTTTTTCCTTGTCTTCCAGGTCATGTTCCTGGCCGCTCTCAGCAGATTTGTGATCATTGGACACAGTTGTATTTTCTGGGCTGAATATCATGTGATCTGCTCCGCGTGGGGCAAGGACCTTGATCTGCACAGCAGAGTCTATGTGGATTGGCATGCGAGGCAGGTCATGTGATGGGAAGAGCTGGTGCCATTTGTGAACCTGGCAAGGAGAGGCACGCCTCCAGATATTATGGTCATCCATCTGGGTGGCAATGATTTGGGCCTCATGAAGGGCATTGAATTGAGCATGGCAGTGAAAAGGGATCTGTCCCTTGTGAAGTGTTGGTGGCCCGGCCTCCGCTTGGTGTGGTTGGAGATCTTGCCCCATTTTACTTGGTGCTGCACTGGAGACCCATGCAGAATTGACAAGGCACTCCGCAGCATGAACAAAGCCATGGCTAAGTTTATGGTCGAAGGATTCGGCACAGTTATTGAGCATCCCAAAATCAAAATTGAATTTCCTGGCCTCTACCAGCAGAATGGAGTACATCTATCAGAGGAAGGTTTGGAAACATTCCTCAGTGACCTGCGATGGAGCATCAAGGCCGAATTAGTGGCTTGAGGTGGGGGCAGCTGTCCGTTAACAAACATCCTTGGTAGTGGTAGTGGGGTAAATGGTAATCAAAACTATGTTAATTGACCATACGTAATTGGGGTTCCTCACCATAATGGAGGCACTGGAGGTGTCTACTGTCGTGGGTAGGAACCCTCAATTACAAGGGAGCAGGCTTGTTGGCCTAAAGAAAATTGTGATCTAAGAGATATGGAGTGAGACCTCATCACTCCATACAAAGTCATAATCAATAATCTAGATATGGGTAGATATACCCATAAGATAATACCATTTACCCACTAGGATGCCCCACTGCAGGTCATGTTAATATTGTATTGTTATGTTAATAAAGTGGCCCATGTTTTGACCAACAGATGGTTGTCGTCTTCTTCATGGGGTGGATTGGGTGGCAATGCCTGAAATAAATGGAAAAACAAGACTTTGGTTTCTCAATTGCTGTTTCTTCTTTGCCATTCCTCTTCTGTCTTAAGGACTTAGCATCTTTTAGGTATCCTGTTGTTAAATTATGTCAGCTATGCAGAAATGTCTGGATTTCTTTGTCTCTGAGGTCAAGATCTAGCAAGGTTGTATCCACAACAGGATTGAATAATGGGCACAGATGGAGCTGAAGAGCACAAGAGCAAAGTAAGTAGAAGGAAAATAGTTTGAGAGGAAATAAAATCACTAGAACAACACATATCTTTCCACAATTACAAAAATATCCTCTTAAACTGAAGGATTTTTGCTACCTATAATCAGTGTTCAGAAAAGTTACTTCTTGAAATGTGACTGCCAGAATCACCCAGCCTGCATTGTCAATATACAAAACATTTTTTGTGTTGCACCTAGAGTTTTGAATGTTCTCCCTGTAGGAAACCCAGCTTGTGTCTTCATTAGTGATCTTTCACAGGTCAATTAAGAACCTGACTCAATCAGCATTTGATTGTTATCTGACTGCTTTATTTGTCTTTTTTATGCTGCTGCTTATGTTTATGTTTGTTTTGAGGATTACTCATAGGTCACATTCTACATTGCATGACTGGGTTCAGTAAGTCACCCTGGATTTCTTCCACAGACCAACAAAATACAACCCAGCTAAAAAAAAAAAACCCCATGTGGTCTGTATATGATTTTAATAGTTTCTGCATATCTCTAAGAATCACTTGGAAACAGACAAGCTGGAAAGTGAATTCTTCCTAATTCACATGAATTTCTTTTTTTTCCCCATATGGAAAATCAGCCGGAAATAAAAACCTAATCATCCTAAATCGTATTAGAAAGAAGCTTCCGATCTGCCCGGCTTTATAAAACAATCTACACCAGGAGCTGCTATTTGGTTATGGAATGTATGTGTAAATATAATTAAAAATTCAACCACTGAGTGCCCCGAATGAAGGGGTAAATACTCATTGCAATGCAGAACACTCGAGCTACATGATTCCCATTAACGTTAATGGGAGTCCTATGGCTAAATCCCTGTGCATCGTGATAAAAATTTACCCCCTAGTGTTTGCAGATGGAACAAAAGGATTATCTGACATAGCAACAGAAGACTCAAAAATTTAAAAAGCTTCCACACTGATGTTTTGACCAGGAAATGATCAGGTTGATCAACAAAAAGAGAGAGTTTAAGTTAGTGATTCTGCTATCACCTCCCTGATGGACACATCCCTCTCAAAAACATTCTTTAATATATTCCCTTTTAGGAGTGCAGATTTTCTTTCTCTCTGCGTGAGATATTTCAAATTGATGGTTGTCTGATTTTCAAAAATGGATGGATTGTGGCTCATCAGTGTCAATCTGTACTTTCCTTTTGGCTGCAGGGGATACAAGGAATAAGATCTCAAATGCGGTTTTCAATATGTCTCCATCATCAAGGCATACCAGAAGACAAATGCTGGCATGTACAATCAGACTGGTTAATTGCGTGTGCAAATGGTCACTGGGGTGTGCAATCACCTACTGAGTGTGTAAGTGCTGGCTTTCACAATTTTGAAAACAGGACTTTGAATATTCTGAGGTTATTTTTCCAGCCACTTACAAACACCAGTAGCCAAAAGAATGCCCTTAAGTACCTAAAATTCATTTTTGTGTGCAATAGTAACTCAGAAATGGCAACACAGATTTGTTTATGCTTTTGTGCACTGGCTTCAGTCCAAAGTGAATTTTTATGGGTGAGTTTTAAAACCTTCAACAATACAGGGTTTATAATGGAAATGCTGATAGACCGTTATTATAGTGCTGGCCATAAATACAATACCATTTCATTTTATATAACATTTTTCATAGAAACTATCAAAGAATGCTTTGCAGTGAGTACTATCAATCGTAAGCCAAGCAAAGAGAGGAAAGGGATTTAAAGGTGGCATTTTCCTGGCTTCGATTTCAGCAGAAAGACAATCCTGGATTGAGGGGGATAATAAACAAGAGTCTTACAACAGGGTGTCTACACTCTTTCCCTGTCAATGGGCACAAATGTCAAGTCATTTCAAACTATTCCTGGCTACAGGACAAGTCAAAGCCCACATATAGAAAAAGCAATGGGTCATATTATGCCTTCCAGATACATTAGTCACTTATTAGCCACACATTTGCTTGCATCCAAGTGAAAATGGCCTGTAGCTAACTTGGACACTGACATTTGAATTTGGGCACATTATTAGAAGACAAGACTCAGCAGAGAAAATAACAATAGGAAAATACAATAAAATAAAAAATAAAATAAAAGCAGAAGACACTAGGAAAAGAGGAAGACCATAAGATGATTTGCCTCAATAAAGCAGGGGTTCCCAACCTAAGGCCCATGGGCTTGATCCGGCCCATGGCACCATTTCATATAGCCCCCCAAGGGCATTTGAGAAATAAAATGGCCACCCTTTTGAATCTGTTGGGACAAAATGGCCACCCACATCATGCAGGCAGAGCAAAATAGCCATCTGGCTCTTGAAGCTGACAGGGAGAGTGTGACCCGGCCCTTGGCTTGAAAAGGTTGGGAACCCCTGCAATAAAGGATCCATGGCACTGAATTTGCAAGACTTGAGTAGGGCTGTTCCTGATGTCTTTAAAATATTGAATAATTTAAAGTAAAACATTGTGTCTGCAAATTCTGTCCATTTCCTGAATTTTTGTTTATCTGTCCCTTGAAGTTTTTCTGCTTCCCATCCCATGCTTTTAGATACTGATGGAAATAAAGTGGGGATATGTTTTCAGAATTTATAGGTGTGATGCCCATGCACACGATGATTACTGTTTTCACTGAGCTGTCTATCCAGAAAAGGATTCCATTTGGTAGTTTCAGTCAAATGTGTATACAGTGAGTAAGGCATCTCTGGTCTTAAAACTCCTACAAGTGTTTTCTTGCAGTTATTATGTTCTGCAACCCTATGCTTAGTGAATCCAAAAACAGCCTATTATTAACAGCACTGCTTAGGTCTTGCAAATTCAGGGCTGTGAGTTCCTTTATTGAGTCTACCCATCTCATGTTCAGTCTTTGTTGTTGTTGTTGATGTTGTTGTTGTTGTTGTTTTCCTATCATTATTGTCTTCCCCAGTGAGTTTTGTCTTATAGTATGCTAAAGTACAATAGCCCTGGTATAATCATTTTTTAATTCTACAGAAGGTTTAGGTTCAATTTTATTTAGTAGCACTTAGTTGTCTTTCTGGGGTACACAGAAAGAGCCTCCTCAAAGATACCACAGGCAATAGCCACCTTTTGCCAGCTAATCTTTCTCACACTAGGACAGGTGAAAGTAACTACAGAATGAACTCCCTATAGGTGGTTTCATATTGGCAGTTTCACGGCTGGCCTAGACATGGAAGAAGACAAAGTTGTCTTTCTGGCTGTCCATAGTTCCTGTCAAGCTTTCTTGCAACACTCATTTCAAATAAACCCCTTTTCCCCAACCCCACTTTTGGCTTCCTTCCATGTCTAGGTTTTACATCTCTACATAGCAATCAAGAACACAGTGATATAGTTCAGGGGACCTATGGCCCACAGCCCAGCCATGGCCTGTGGCACCATTTTATCTGGCCTGCACCGCCACCAACACACCAAGAAGTGGAAGCAGACACATTTATATCAGCCATAAAAAGTGCAGGTGGATGCGTAAATGCACCTACAACTGTCATAAACATGGAATTGGGCACATTTATAATACAGTTGTACTTCGCTTAAAGAGCATAATGCGTTCAACAGGATTGCTCTTTAAGCAAGTTTGCTCTTTAAGTGAAACACCATTGTAAATGACCAATTGTGTGTGTGTGTGGGGATTGTGAACCCCAATTCATTTGTTAAGCAAGGTTTTGGTTGGTTTTATTTGTTAAGCGAGGCGACCATTCAGAGAAAATTCTGCTCTTTAAGCGAGTTACTCTTTAAGCGAAGCGCTCTTTATGCGAGGTTTGAATGTAGTCATAAATTATTCTGCTTGGGGGGGGGGCATTTTCCAGCCACTCAGCTGTCTGCGGGGCATGGTTAGGCCCACAGCATAAAAAAAGTTGGGAACTCCTGATCCAGTTGATCTTGATCTTAGACTCCAGTGACGCATCCTTCATCTAAGGATATGTTCTTCCTTCATAGTTGCTCTTTCAAGCCTCAGTCTTCTGATTTCTCATGTTTGCTTGTTATTGTTACACCATCCACTTAATTCTGACTTACAGCCTCTGAAAGGTCCTATTGACTGCCCTGCTCAGATCAGCATCCTTCTTCTGTGGAAAATCAGTAACAATAGTTTAGGTCAGTGATGGTGAACCTTGGCACTCCAGCTGTTCTTGAACTTCAGTTACCAGAAGCCCAAGTCAGCTTTCCTGTTGTTCAACAAACAACAATTTTTGATGGTGAGCATTCAGTATGGTAGCCTGCCATAACATCCTAGTTACTTCCATAAAGCAATCCAAGATCACTGTTGACATTCCTTCCCATATCTCACAAATGTATCCCAGAAATTTGCTGATTTTCCAGTGAAATGGTTCAACTTCCCTGAGAATTGCTGATACAGTTTCCTCCAAAATGATCCCTATATTCACCATTTTACATTGTTCTTTAGTGGAAATATATGGGCAATCATTGAAGGGTCCACTCAACCCTCCAACGTATCTGCCAGGCAGCCTTCTCTGGTTCATTCCTTGTTACTATATTAATACATTCATAAATCTAATTGTTAACCCCCTTGCAAGAAGGCATCGTAAGACTGGATAAATTCTACTCAACTGCTGTTAGAAGGTCACATTCAAAGCTGAATGACCCCTTCTTTCTGCTAGTGCTGCAAAGACTTCTTTTATCTTTTCATTAGAAGATAAATAATAGAGAGGCTACATGATAGGAAACACATAGGCATAGACACCTGTTAAAACTGAGCTGATGTATTTCCTAACATTACAAGGTAGCATATCATACCTTCAGGTAGAGCAAGCCCTGCTTTTCTGCTTCTCCTCACTAATTTGCATATGTAATTGACAGCTTGTTAACAGCTCATTAAGAAGACTGAAAACCATGAGACAGATACAAACCCAGTGCTAGGGGAGAACATTTGTGAATTACAATATGCTGAAAATTCAATCTGAGGTGGAGTTACAGGTCAAAAAAATAACTTGATTATTTTGTTAGGTTAAAAAAATTAAAAGGTTGATGTGTCATTTTTAAATCTGTGTTTTACAGGAGCATTAGATTGTAATGCAATTAATCAAGAAACTCAGTGTCACTTTGAACTACTTTTGCAAGCACAGTGTTGCTTTTGTGGACTCAGGTTTGAGTGACTCAAGCTCTGATTTGTGTAAGAATAATTGCTCACAAGGATTTTATATGCATTAATTTAAGAAAAAACTGGAGTGTTACACACACATACAAGCATACACACACACTGTATAAATATGACAAGAGCTTTAAAGATTAGACCAATTCACACTACAATCAATTAATGCTTACAGGTGCAGGTAGAAACTTTATTCTTAACTGAATCTAAACCTCTCAGAGAGGGGGGAATTCATTGATTTGTGTATTCTCATTCAGATGTATTGAAAAGCCTACTGGAAGAACATTTATTTCTTTGTTTATCGGCCACCTTTCTCCTGATGGGAGACTCAAGGTGGCTCACAGTTTTTAAAAATATCAAATTAAAACACAATTTCTGTACAAATATAAAGCAATTAAAGGAGAACAATAATTAAAATACATTAAATAAACTAAATAAATGTATTAACAGTCTCTGTTGGTTCTGCAGCAACAGACTAAAAGAGCTATCCTACCTCAAAATATGTCTAAAAGTGTGTTGTCTTAAAATACCCACCCCTTACACTCCTGTTGATAAAAACAGTGAGAGCAAGAAGGACTGTCAAGAAATGTGTCGGAACATTTGAGAAGTGCAAGATAGGCTGGATTACCACACACAAAAAAATCCTGATCAACACATTAGTCCAGAAAGTCAGGCTCCAAGTAATTTATATTAGAATTGGCAAATCTCACATTTCTCGATTGTTGCAGTGGAAGGTTTGAGACATACTTTACATCAAGCATCTGATTCTCAATATTTCTTTTCCATTTGTCTTAACAAGGAATTCCAAATGAAATCGTTACATTGAAGAAAATAAAGGGAGGGGATTGTGTGTTATATTTTTTTAGTTTCTAATCAAAAATTTTATGTCCCCTATTCTATGTCTATCTTTTCTTTCACCTACTGAAAAAAACAACCCAGTTACGAAAGATTTTCCTGTAGCAATGATATCTATAGCATAACTTCTCAGCTCTTTTTGGGAGCTTTGAATTTGCCAGTAGGTCTGAGGATGATGGCTTGTCAGCACCATTTCTTAATGGACAGCATTTTATTTTAGTTTTCACTTTTTTTCCTTCTAAGGAATTTGCACACTTTCATCTCATAGTGGACATGCAACTCCCATGGAAATCTCTGATGGCAAGCCTCTCTCTCGCTCTAGCTCTGTAGGCACCATATAAAGGGAAGCTTTTCAATGTGAGAATTTCTTTGAGATGTAAATCTAAGAATGCATCTAACACATGTCTCCACTATCCCAGAAGCAATAGTGCTACATTGACAGATGTGCAATTCTTTGAGGCAAGAAAGCTACATTACCAGCACTTCATGGTATTCCTCAATTATCTGTTTGCTCTTTGAGTAAAACTAGCATCTCTGAATACTATTTTCAATGTTATGTTTATATAATTAAAAATCCTGGTAGTTGTCCAAAGATATTATATAGATACAGTCCCACACAGGTCTGTTCAATTGTTAAGACAAAGGATATCTCTTTACTACAAGGTGAAACAGATTTTGGGACATGATAATTCTGTTTTGGGAAAGGTATTTCATATTTAATTTGTACTCTTCAAAATCATATTAGGGGAAAATAAAGGTGAGTTCAACTGGAATTGTTATTATTCCATGTCTAGGCCAGATGTGAAGCTGCCAAATTGAAGGCACCTCTTGGTGAGTTCATTCTGCAGTGCCTTTTGCCTGACCTAGTGTGAGAAAGATTAGCTGGCAACATAAGGTTGCCATTACCAGGGTACACCCAATTGTGGTTCAAAAATATCACAACCTTCAAGGAGGCTCTTTCTGGAATAAAAATACAATGCAAATGCAGAATTAGGTGATACTGTACTTTGAGTAGATAATTAAAAATGTAAACAACCAGGGAACTTTTGTTCACCTCCTCACCTCAATCCATGGGCCAATATTTTTGGGACAGGACAGAAAAATTATAAATGAGAGTCTTCAGAATTCATGGCATGTCTTTGTGCCAGGACTCTTCCTTAGACATGAGTCAGGAAAAGCATTGGAGGTGTGAGTTTCAAATTAAAACCCAGGTAGCTATTGGTTGGATATCACACCTGCTGTAGCTTATCATACAAAGAATCACCAGGATAGTCACATATTGCCTTTTTTGTACAGATGATTTTGACTTTGGTTTCCAGTTATAATCTTTGCTAATGCTGGAGCCTCTCTTTTTATTATTCCAAAAGCAAGGGGACATAATTCAGAAAACATGCAGGCAACAGGTAGATAGAGTTTTCAGTCATTATAGCAGGGGTGCCCAAACTTTATGGACTGCAAGCCAGTCACGTGGTTCCTCCCATCAGAAACAGAAATAAAATGTGCCTTGCAATCAGTTTTGCAACATGATAAGATAGGTTTTAAGCTGCCATTTTCTCTGCTTAAACCAAGGGTGCCCAAACTATGGCCTGTGGGCCATTTCTGGCCCCTGATGCCAATTCATCCAGCCCGCACAACCCTCATTGCTCCTGGAGGCAGAAGTAAAAGGGACACATTTTACTTCCATACAGGTGCATTTTACTTCTGCCTCCGGGAGCAACGAGGGCTACGTGGGCCAGATGAATTGGAATCAGAGGCTGGATCTGGCCCATGAGCCATAGTTTGGGCATCCCTGATATATAGCAACAGCAATTACTTACATGCCACCACATAGCGCTTAAAGCAATTTCTGGGCAATTTACAAGGTAACTAGCATTTTGCACCCAAAATGTTGGGGTCTCCTTCTACCGACCATGGAATGCTGAGTTAACCATGAACCCCATCAGGATCACACTCAGAGTGTGAGCAGAGTTTTGGCTGCAGCACAGCAGTTTAACCACTGTGCCACGAATACTCTTCTATAGATATACTCTTCTATATATAGTTTTTTCTCCTCTGGTTGCCTAACCTGAGGAAAGAGTTTGGAAATTGAAAGATAGTTTTCCAGTCTGCATTTTGCAGAATAGGCATGACAAATATCAATTTTCAGGATACCTTATCACATTTCCTGTCTTCCCAGAAGCTTTATTAGCACAATGAGCTAAGAACTTCCACTTCTGAGAAACCTTTGATTGTCCTCCTTGGCATCCAAATGAAGAGAAAGAAAACATCACCACAAAACATTCACTCTTTTTCTCCCTCTTGTGCTATTGTGGTGAGAGGGTTAAATTGCTAATAGAGGTTTCACGAGGTCTGCCAGAGCCCAGTCTTCAACACTTACATCTGTTCAACAATTATTACAGCATTTTTGTCATAAAAAATTCAACACCCTGAGTGTCGTGCTAGCAAAACCTGAAAATTTATGCAGTGAATAGAATAGCTAATTTCTCTGAGGAAATAGGATTGGGTGGGGGGATAGGAGAGGAGAAAAATTACAGATTTAACTCAAATTCTCCAGCATTATTTCTGCACACATCTGACTCTCTCTTTAGGTTTTGTCACTGTGTGGTGGATGAATCAGAAATGCCAGCCTTGCAAAGCAGATGTAAGGCCTCCAAAGAAACAATGGGGAAGGGTAATGTCCTGCCCTTGCTATCTCTTCATTGGATCTCATGTGAATTGCATTCTTGATTTCAGGGACCATGAAGGTTCTTTCTTCCACTGCCTGTCACCACCATCACAATAGAAGGAATGAGACTTTTCTTGGCATGTGCATTTTTAAAAAAGAGAGGGGGGGAATTAAAGAAGAGGGGAAAAGATTAACTGGGATAGGGGAACAATTTTCTAGTCTTCTGAACTCTGTGTTGAACTTGCAGAATGTTCTGGGTAGGAAGCTGGTTTCTAAGAAACAAATTTTAACTTGCTTCTCCATAAGATCCAGAAATATAGATTTATGTGGACATGAGAGCTATCTCATTAGTATGTCAGTAGACTGGAAGAAGATGGCAGAGGCTACTGACTCCAGTTCTCAGGGCCCAATATAGCTTCTAGTTTGTTGTTCAGTCGCACAGTCGATTCCGACCCTCTGCGACCCCATGGACCACTGCCCACCAGGTACTTCTGTCCTCCACCATCCTCCTCAACTCGCTCAGTTCTGTGCCCATTGTCTCCACAATACCATCTAACCATCTCATTTTTGGCCGCCCCCTTTTTCTTTTGCCCTCCACCTTTCCCAGCATCAAGGCTTTCTCAAGCGAATCCTCTCTTCTCATTTGATGTCCAAAGTACTTTAGCTTCATCTTTATAATTTGACTTTCTAAGGAGCATTCTGGGTTGATTTCTTCTAAGATTGACCTATTTGTTCTCCTTGCTGTCCAGGGGACTCTCAAAACTCTCCTCCAACACCACATCTCAAAGGCATCTATTCTTCTGCACTCAGCTTTCCTAATGGTCCAGCTCTCACAACCCTACATTGCCACAGGGAATACCATTGCTTTGACTATACAAATTTTTGTTTTCAATATGATGTCTCTACTTTTCATTATGCTCCCCAGGTTTCTTATCGCTTGCCTCCCAACAATCAGTCGCCTTTTCATTTTATGGCTGCAATCCCCATCTGCAGTGAGTTTTGATCCCAAGAAAGTAAAATCTGTCACTGCTTCTACTTCTTCCCCATCTATTTTCCAGGGACTGATAGGGCCCGTGCCATGATCTTTGTTTTCTTTATATTGAGTCTCAATCCAGCTTTTGCACTTTCTTCTTTCAACCTAATCAGGAGCTTCCTTAGGTCCTCCTCTCTGCCATTAGGGTGGTATCATCTGCATATCTCAAATTGTTGATGTTTCTCCCAGCAATTTTGATCCCAAATTGTGATTCCTCCATCCCTGCATTGCGCATTATGTGCTCTGTGTATAAGTTGAATAAGCAGGGTGACAAAATGCAGCCTTGTCTTATTCCTTTTCCTATTCTAAACCACGCTGTCATTCCGTATTCTGTCCTAACTGTTGCTTCTTGATTCATGTACAGATTTCTCATGAGGCATATAAGGTGTTCTGGTATTCCCATCTCTTTAATTACTAGATGGTATTGTAGACGCAATGGGCACAGAGCTGGGCAGGTTGAGGAGGATGGTGGAAGACAGAAGTGCCTGGAGGGCAATGGTCCATGGGGTCGCAAGGGGTCGGAATCGACTGTGCGACTGAACAGCAATAACAACTGTTGGGTTTGAAGGCATGATTGTAGAGTTGGACCTAGTGTGTGATCTTTCTAGATTGTTTACCACCATACAAGTAACAATGTCTTGAAATTTCTGCCAACTACTGATAATTTCATCTGAACTACATGTCTTTCCCACAGACCCTAGGTGCATAGAAAAACATACATAGCTAAAATATTAAGACACAGCTAAATAATATTGTTGAAACACAATTTAAAACATATTGAGGAAAAGGCACAGGACCACATGAATCTTCTCTTCTTATTATTTACTTCCTCTTTTACCCCTTCATGAGTTAAAGGAGATACAAGGTTCTTGCTCTGGCATTATTTGGTGTTCCTAACATATTTTTTTGATGTTATTGGTCCACCGTGCTCTGGGTCTGCCTCCTGGCCTTTGTCCTTCTCCTTTTTCCTTGTATGGTTTGCAAATCCAAGAAAATGTTTCCAAATGGGCAAACCACTTTATTTGTTATCTCTGTATGTAGCTCAAGATGGGTTCTATTCCAATTCTTTCCCTTGTAACCTCTTTCCTGATTTTAGCCCTTCTAATCACTTCAGCAGTCTTCCTCAGACATCTCATTTCCATGGTGACCAACTTTTGCTTATGTTTTGTTGTACATAAGGTGGGAATGAATATGCTTTGTATGAGGTGTTTCTTTGGGTTGATTGGTAGTACCTTGTGTTGTAAGAGCTAACTGTCCCAATATTTGGTTTGCCTTACTGCACCTTATGTTAATCTCTTCATCCATGTTGCCCTTTTCAGTAAATGTTGTTCCTAGGTATTCGAAATCTGCCACTTGTTTTATACTTGTTCCTTCTCTCTTGATATCTAGAGTATGTTGTTTCCTTCTAATTGCCATTACCTCAGCCTTCTCTTTTTTTTATTTTTCATATTATTTATCTTACATTCTCAGTTCATGGATGTAAAGTGTTATTGTAGTTCCTTAGCTGAGAGAACTAAGCAAGAGAATGACCCTACCTCACGCCAAATGTTACTGCAAAGGTTATGATATTCCTTGACTTGTTCTAACTACACTTCTGCAGTCACTATATAAGCTTTTACAAAATCTGATAAGATGTTCACTTACTATATATTGGGTCAATATTTGCCATAGCAGTTTCCTGTCAACTCTATCAAATGCCTTCTCTTGATCTACAAATGCAACAGAGAAGTCTATAACTATGAAAAAAAGCCTTCTCGGTGATAGCACCCATGCTTTGGAATAGCTTATCTGTATATAAATCAAAACAGAGTTGTTTAGAAAGGCATTTCATAATATACTATTGTGGTCACTCAGTCTTGAATATTAATTATCTTTGGACCTGGTTTTCTGTTGATTTTAAAAAAAATAGGTTTCTTTTTACTTACAGCATGTTACTTCCTTGGTTGGGCTTGTATTTATTTTTATTGTTAGTATATTGTTTTATGCTCATTGTTTTATTGTAAACCTTCCAAATAGGGAATATCTTTCCCAAATGGGCATTATATAAATGTTCTAAATACATTAAATAAATAAACAAACATTGGATTATGGCATTTGTGTCTTTTTAAAATATATTATGTGGATTATTGTGTTCTTTCCTCTGCTCAGTTTGACTGGATGGATTACAATAACATTCCATCACTTTTCTCCATCTTCGTTTCTCCTTGGCGCAGTGATTAAACTGAAAGACTGCAGCCAAAACTCTACTCAAGAACTGAGTTTGATCCCAATGGGCTCCTTCTGAGTTCAATAAAATGAGCACCCAGCTTGTTGAGGACAAAATGCTAATTACTTTGTGAACCACCCAGAGAGTGCTCTAAGCTACCTAAGTGTAATTGCTATTGCTATTGTTGGTGAACCACAAAGACATTATAAGTACTTGTTGCTGCTGTAGCCTGTTGGCAGAAGTAAGGAGAACTGAGTATTTCTCAATTCAGGTCAGCTTTTCTTTTCATGCTAGATGTTTGGTGCGTTCTGTCAGTGCTAGAATCAAAAGCTTTCTTGTGTTTTTACTGGGAATATCCCTGGAAGGCAAGTTACAGACTGAGATAATCATCTTCACAACACATCTGTCTCTGGCTTGCCTGTCAACCCCTGCTGCCACTTTAGCATTT
This sequence comes from Furcifer pardalis, assembly GCA_030440675.1. NCBI lineage: Eukaryota > Metazoa > Chordata > Lepidosauria > Squamata > Chamaeleonidae > Furcifer > Furcifer pardalis. Next base: position 21,098,141 of record CP126894.1, read on the forward strand.
AGAGTGGCCTGGCAAATTTCTCTTTTCATGGTGCACAAGGCAACTCTGAAGGTGACTCTCCCCCACATACCTGAAAAAGTAAATGAATACCTGAATATGGAATATGAGAAATGCACATGAAATATATTGTATGCAAAATGCAAAAGAAGACATGTATGTAAAATTGTAGTCCACTTTTAAAAATATTTTAATTGATTGCAAGCTGATACACTAATGGGACAAAGCATCTGCCATCTTCACCTCTACTTCAGGTATGAGTGAAAATATGTTATTTTGTCAGACACTAAATATAACTTATAGAAATAATATGGGAAATGAAGTTTCAAAAATACCCAGCCATATCAAACCCCTTCTTGCATTTTAATTAGGCTTGGAAAGAGTCTTCCATTATGTTCCATGTAATTAGTTTGATGGATGTGTGTGTGTATAAAAGAGAGGGTAAAAGAGAATAATAGAGAGTGTGTTTCTAAAAATTCTGTGCACATGTGAGCATTTGTGATGTATGAATATGTGTGTGTGCTATTTATAGTATTTGTATATGTGTAATGAGCTCCCGTCTTTGTCCCAGCTCCTGCCAACCTAGCAGTTTGAAAGCAAGAAATTGCAAGTAGATAAATATGGACTACTTTGGTGGGAAGGTAACAGCGTTCCGTGTGCTCCGGTGTCTAGTCATGCCTGCCACATGACCACGGAAACATCTGCAGAAGCAGACAACGCTGGCTCTTTGGCTTTGAAACAGAGATGAGCACTGAACCCTAGAGTCGGATATGACTGACTTTTGAGCAAGGGAAACCTTTACCTTTACTATTGCATGTCTGGCCGACATCCTGCTACGGTAATGGAGTAGACCCTACAGCCAGCAACTCAATCCCTAGTGTTGGGTGGTGGTAAATAACCTGACTCCCTAAAGGAGCCAATGGCTATGGGTGGATGACCCCTTTAGGTAGGGTGATGGTCCCCCTTAGTTGAGGAAATGCCACTGGAAACCATCATATTGGGCCCAACGACAAAATGAGTGGAGGAGGAACTCTGATTCACAACAGTCATGGAGGCGGAAGAGGCCATGCCAGATGGACTGGCTGTGAAGGCATACCTTGTCCATATCCTCAAGGCTGTAGCAGTTAACCCCCAATGTTAAATCCTGCACATCTCATTTCATATGTGCCACAGGAAATGGCTCCCTGATCATAGTGTGTGGGTCACTTCATGGCAAGCTGGGATCCACCTTAAACAAATTCACACCAATGGTATTTTTCCTGCTTTGGGGGAAAATGCATTCTCGGATATGAGTTGCAGCAGACAATTTGTGCCCACAGATAAGTAAATGAGACGAAGACTGTGCATAGTCTTACCCATTTCAGGATTTACTGTATCCTACTTCTACAGGTGACTGCCATGGTGTTTTTTTTTAAGAATGCATCCCTCAGGCAAACAAAATAATATGAAATTGTTTTTTAATTTGTATTTTTTAAAATAATAATTCTGTCCCATAGTAAAGAGAGGAACACCTTCCTATCCAGTCCTATAAATCTTACTATGTCGGTACATATTTAAAGTGTAAATTAAAAACATGAGCTTTTTACATGGGTCCTGAAATAGTCTCCTCTACAAGCTTTGAATGAAGCCCTCAACTTCTTAGCTTCATTCAGCAACAGAAGGACCAAACCAGCTGTCTGACATTGCAGCTATTTAATGTCCAACAAACAAGTGTTTAAATGTTTCCTCACTTGAAATCTTCTCACCGGCTGGTAAAGTGACTTTCCTTAACTATTTCTGTTTCATCCTTCACTTTAAAGCACAACTGTATTCTATATGAAAGAACCTATTAATGTCATGAGAATACTCATTACCACAAAAATTTGTGTCTTCCTAAGGGAAATCAGCCATTCAGGCACTATAGAGAATGCCAGATGATTTGAAAATGATTTGTACCATTTGTATCTTTGCACAGTTGGTTGTGAAGTCAGCTGATCATAGTGATTTGTAAAGCTATAGGGAAGAGGTTCCCAACCTAAGGCTCATGGGCCAGATCTGGCCCCTGGCACCATTTCATGTGCCCCCCCACCCCTCCAAGGGGATTTCAGAAACAAATTGGCCACTCCTTTGAAGCTTTTGGGACAAAATGGCCACCCCCTTAGTGCTGGCAGGGGAAAATGGCCATCTGGCCCTCGAAGCTGACTGAGAGAGTGTGACCCGGCCCCCAGCTTGAAATGGTTGGGAGCCCCTGTATAGGGTCACCTATATGACAATAAAGCACCCCTCCCGTAATATCTGCAGTATCCAATGTAAGGCTCTTCCCCAGAGGATTGTTTTGACAAAAAGTGATAAACTCATATTTGAGCATCTCAGATAGCATGGTAATCATTACTTTTATATGTGCCATTTATTTTATGCTACTTTTATATATGTTCAAGCCCCTCAAGGGGATTAGTCCAGTGCCCTCTAAGACATGAAGGACACAACCTTGGATCTCTCTCTCTCTTCTCTCTCTCTCTCTCCAAGGTTGTGTTCATCATATACTGTATTCAGCCTGACAGTTTGGCCTTCATGTGTTAGGACTGAAGTAATGCTCTTGAGTGGTCTGGACATATAAATGGAAAGTAACATATAATAAATAACAGGTAGTGTGGTAAATTTATTTTAGCAATTACACTTATATACCACCCCATAGTACTTAGTGCACTCGCTGGGCAGTTTACAGGTGATTAGCATTTTGTCCCCAACATGCTGGGTACTGATTTTACTGACCTCGGAAGGATGGAAGGTTGAGTCAACCTGGAGCCCCACATCAGGATCGAACTCACAATGTTCTGGCTGCAGTACAGCATTTTAACCACTGTGCCACTGGGGCTCTTAACATTTTAAACTTACATTACCATTTTGAAAGAAGCACTGGATTTGTAAATCCAATCCTTGGGGAAATATATGCTTTTTTTTTTTTTTTTCATCATCTGCAAGTTGCAGATTCTCCCCCTCCTTTTCAAATTATTCATGAACAACATGTGGGTAACTCAGTGTGTGCTTTGAAAATTATGCACAAACATTTTTTCTTTGATGGGGAAAATGAACACAAAAATGTCTCCTATAAAAATGAAATAAAATATTGCAAAAAAAATCTATATTGATACACATTTTCCTTTAACAACACGCACACTAGGTCTCATAAATGGTATGAAAAAAGGCAAGTAAGAAAATGAAGGTGGGATTTAGAAAAAGGGATTGAAACTGAGACTAAGATATGTTCACCTCCTTCACTTTAAACCACAACTGTATTCTATATTCTGTATTCACATGAAGAATAAAATGTAAACATGAAGCAAAAAAATTAAATTGGCTTAAAGAAGGTACATTGTATGTTATGTGACAGCAAGTCAGAGATTGACTGACAACAACCCTAATAGGGCTTTCAAGGTAAGTGAAATATTTAAGGAAAGGTTTTACTAGTTCCAGTCTCTGAGTGTCCAGAGTCCTATTCCATCCCTCTAGCCACTGCTGGTATCTGTGTATTGTACTGAGCTTTGTATTTTCAGTTCTACAGCATGAGGTACACAGAAAGAGCCCCCTTGAAGATTGTGGTATTTTTCAACAACAATCATGTGTACCCTGGGCAACTGCAACCTCCATGTGCTGGCTAATCTTTCTGACACTAGATCAGGCAAAAGGAAATATGGAATGAATTTACCAAAAGGTGGCATCATTTTGGAAGTTTAAAGTCCTACCTAGACATTGCCTGGTTATCCTGCTATGGTAATAGAGTAGACCTTTCACACGGTGGTTAACTAACCTGACAACCCTGAGGACTAATGGCTGCCGAAGTGCACAGGGAAAGGTGACAGTCCCCAAGTGGATTAAATCCTACTTGAATCCATCTTGATAAAGAGAACAGCTTCATAAATACCAGCCTGGTGCTGATGAAGACTTTGCATGCCAGAAGGGCTCGGGACTAGAAAGTGACTCATGGAACTGGATCAGTGGTACGGGGGTCATGCTGTAATGCAAATGGCAGATGAAAGGCCACTATATTGTACTCTGAGGACAGTCTTCTTGGCTGATCATCATCATGATCACCTATATTCAGATTCAGATGTCAGAAGGATGGAAGAAGTTCCGCAACATGATGTGGAACTCTGCAAACAGAGATTACCATTAAATAGGCACAACAAGTACCTGAAATGTAAATTTATTTCAAGTGAATGAAGACTGAAAACTCATAAAATAAAAAAAATATGGGAACCTAAAATACTTCATAATGAGAAAACAAAAAGTGCCCATTGTCAGTTTATCATTCAAAGTAAAAAAAAATTGGATGAATAATTGCAGAAAGTGGAAGAGCTTATTGGTTGAAGAACCTTGCAAATTGGTTTAGACAGAGCACAACACCATTGTGTAAAGCATTTACCTTCAAAATAAGAATAGACTAGATTTTATCCAATCGCCAGTAATAGGAAAATGAAGAGGAAGAGAAGTAGGAGTAGAAAACAGATTTCTCCATACCTAGTTTGTTCTCAAAAAAAGAAAGCAAGCAAAAAAAAAATAGGGACTGCTGTGGCTAAGTGATTAAAACACTAAACTTGATGACTGGAAGGTTGGCAGGTCAGCAGTTCGAGACCCGAGTACTGCATAACGGAGTGAGCTTCTGCCATCTGTCCCGGCTCCTTCCATCCTAGCAATTTGAAAGCAAGAAATTACATGTAGATAAATAGGTACCACTTCAGTTCGAAGGTAAACAGCATTCCATACACTCTGGTGACAAGTCATGCCTGCCACATGTCTACTGAAATGTCTGCAGATGCAGACAGCGCTGGCTTTTTGGCTATAAACAGAGATGAACACTGAACCCTAGAGTCGGATATGACTGATTTTCAAGCTATCATCTTTGGTTCTACTTAAGAGACCATGTCATCCCAAGAACATCTGTCCATCCCACCAGAGTGGACTGGAGAGGCTCTCTGGTCATACCATCAGCTAGAGAGGCTCACCTCTTTAGCACGAGGAGGGCCTTTTCTGTGTCAGCTCCAGCCCTATGGAACCTCCTGCCAAGTGAGTTGTGTCTCCAGACAGAGCTGCTGCCCTTTAGGAAGGGGGTAAAGACCTGGCTGGTGGGGCATGTGTGGGGTGTGAGCCAGATGGTCAGCTTGGCCAGCTGGCTCCTTTGAATACCCCACCTCTCTCCCTGTTGTTTTTAACTTTTTAATCTTTTAACTCTAATTTTAATTTTTATTGTAATTAATGTGTTTTTAATTGTTTTAAATTGTAAGCTGCCCTGAGTCCTTGGATAAAAGTGGGGTATAAATCTAATAAAATAAAAATAAAATAAAAATAAGGACAGCCTTTACCTTTACCTCTATCTTTACCTAACCACTTTTAGACTCTGCATAGTCTGCAGGCCCTTAATTTGGTGAAAGATCTGTGAAACAGACATAGACAGCACTCAATTCCAATGTGCACCTCTGCTTCCAAAAGATGCTGCCATTTTCATGAAGAGAACACAAAGGTTCATCAAAGAGGCTTCATTGCTTGTACTATATATATAATTATTCTGGGTTGAAAGGTTTTTTGCTGGAGAGACTTTTGCTGAATGAGGCTCTTTTCATGTCCCTAAGATCTTTTCCCATCAAAGTAGTCCATATTTATCTATTTGCAATTTATCTACTTGCAGTACCCAGGTCTTGAACTGCCAACTTGTTGACCTTCCAGCTAACAAGGCGAGCTTCTTAATCAATGAACCAGCAAAGCCCCTTACTTCAAAATAACTGTGCCCGCCATGCCAATGAAAGGTTGGAATTCCCTTCATTTTATATTGTTACCTGTCTGCTTCAGGTTGTAAATCCTTTCACCATCTTTTCTAGGGAATGCTGGGTGTGACAGATGGTGTCAGCTGTATCTTATTTCTGCCTTTCTCTGTATATGGGGGGGGGAGCAAAATTGGGTGGCCTCTGGGCAGGGTGGTGGTGAAATTGGGTGGCCTTCGAGCAGGGGGGTAGCGAAAATGGGTGGCCATGCCCACCTCCCTGCTCTGCCCCATCAGGTTTTGTCCCTGCAAGTGGTTCAAGGTCTCCCTTTCTCAAAAGCCAGTCATATCCAACTCTAGGGTGCAGTGCTCATCTCATCTCCAGTTACAGCCAAAGAGCCAGTGCTGCCTGTGTTTGCAGATGTATATGTGGCCATATGGCAGGCATGACTAGATTGCCCGTGACATAGGCTTCGCCCGTGATGTAGGCTCCACCCAAGACATAGGCTCCACCCATGAGATAGGCTCTGCCCATGGTGTGGTAGTGAAAATTTTTGCTGCCCACCACTGTCAACACCCCTGATAATCACAATGATGATTGTGGAGATGATGGTATCCCAGCTGAATTTTTCAAAGCCCTAAAAGTTGGTGGAATCAAATTATTGCATTCTATATGCTAGCAATGGCCATAGGATTTGAAAAGATCAGTATATGTTCCATTCCCCAAAAAGGGCAATGCCAAAGAATGTTCAAATTATCGAACAATTGTTCTCATCCCACTCACTAGCAAGGTTATGCTCAAGATAATACAGGATAAGACTGCAGCAGCACGTGGAGAGAGAATTACCAGAAGTGCAGGCGGGGTTCAGAAGAGGCAAGGGAATTAGAGATCACATTGCCAACATACATTGGATCATGGAGAAAACAAAGGAATATCAGAAACAAGTCTTCTTCTGTTTGTTTGTTTGTTTATTTATTTATTTATTTATTTATTGGATTTCTATACCGCCCTACTTGGTGCGACCAACTCAGGGCGGTGTACAACATAATTAGTATACAGTCAATCAATAAAGTCCAACAATAATGCAAAAAAACATACAATATGAAAATATAACAATATAATAGCAAAATAATAATAGCAATATAATAATAGCAAAAATTCAGTCCAGCATTACAAATATAATCAAGTGTCACAAATACAAATATCATCAAATGTCACAAATATAAATGTATGCGCGCCGACAGCTGTTCTTAATCAGCCTCCGGGCCAAGGTAGAGGGGGCCCGGAGGAAGTGCAGGAGTGTCCTCTCGCCGCCACCGCCGCAAGTTCTTTATTGGCCTCTGGGCCGAGATGGAAAGAGGTCCCGGAGGGAGGGCTGGGCCAACGCCTCACCGGCCACAGCTGTGGCTGTTTTGGTCCATCCCCGGGCCAAGGTGGAAGGGACCTGGGGAAATGCAGGAGTGTCCTCTCGCCGCCACCGCCGCAAGTTCTTTATTGGCCTCTGGGCTGAGATGGAAAGAGGTCCCGGAGGGAGGGCAGGGGCGACGCCTCACCAGCTGCAGCTGTGGCTGTTTTGGTCCATCCTCGGGCCAAGGTGGAAGGGACCCGGGGAAATGCGGGAGCATTTCATTAGCTATATCAAGGCCTTTAACTGTGTGGACCACAACAAAATGTGGTAAGTAATTAAAGAGATGGGAATACCAGAACACCTTATATGCCTCATGAAAAATCTGTACATGAGTCAAGAAGCAACAGTTAGGACAGAATACGGAAGGACAGAATGGTTTGGAATAGGAAAAGGAGTAAGACAAGGCTGCATTTTATCACCCTGTGTAACGGAACCAGCCGGCCCCCTCTGCTCTGGCCCTCCTAAACCAAAGCCCCCAGAGGGCGAGCTGGCCGGCAATGCAGCTAAACAGCCCTTAGCTGCTTCTCTTCCACAAGGAGGTTTAAACAGGTAGCATATTCAGGGGATTGTGTGCGAATGCATTGCATCTCCTACCCTTTAGCCCAATGAAGAGACGTTGTTGAAGCAAACGTAGGTTTATTGATCAGGTTCTTAAAGCATAAGAGTCAGTCCAGAGACAGTCCAAAACAAAACATAGTCCTATAGCATAAAGACCAGTCCAGAAAGGCCAATCACTCTAGGTAATCATTGTGAAAGCAAAAAGGAAAATCCCTAGGCATAGATGTTAACCCATAGACATCCAAAAAGTGAACTCCTTCTGTTGTCTCCAAAATGGAGGTACTTGAGTCAGGTGGGGTACCTCCTAACCAATCAGGATATGCTCTTATTGAAACAGAAAGTTTATCAAAACATGGGAACATGTGGAAACAGTGTCTCTGTGCTAGCCACAATAAGGCTAGCTACAGATAAGAAATAGGAACACTGAACTGAAAACAAGCTGTCTCGTGACACGCAGTCTTGTGAGACAAAGAAGGGAAATGATTTTTGAGGCCTAGTGAAAACCAGGTCCCCTCCATGCTTTGGGAACGTTAGAAAAGATGTCATTCCATGACACCCTGCTTGTTCAACTTATACACAGAGCACATAATGTGTAATGCAGGGTTGGATGAATAACAAGTTGGGATCAAAATTGCTGGGAGAAACATCAACAACTTGAGATACGCAGATGATACTATCCTAATGGCAGAAACTGTCGAGTTGTTCCTTTGCTTGAAAAATAATGTTCTTCTCTCATGTTCTGATCAAACCCTGGACAGCCAAAATGAAGCCACTTTCTTGATTTTGTCATTGGCCAAACTTGGCTTCTCAATTCTGAATCTCTCCACGTTCACGCTGCCATCCTTCCACATCCACACAATGTGTTAAATAACAATAAACATTAACAATTTAAAAGTTGTTAAATAAAAATAACATTTTAAAACAACAATAAAGTCGTGATTCTCATAGAAGTGAATCCTTTGGCAGAGAAATACATGCATGTAAATATATCTGCCTCTTGTAGGTCTGCAATTTTATGCACTTGCCTTCATCAACGTGCCATTTTCCAGGTAGCTCCAGCTACATCTGCCATCAGCATCATTGAGCTTTGGCCAATGTTAGTGATGAAGAATGTTGTAGTCTAGGTCCAACATAACTCTTGAGTACCCCAGCAGTACAATTGCCTTTCCTTAAACTGTTGGACAAGAGATTGTATAGGCAGTTTCATGACCAAGCTATACAATTTTTACCAGTGGTTATATGTCTGGTGGTATGTTTAGTACCAAAAATTGTTTCCACAATCCCTTGAGGAAATGTATTAGAAATTTATTTATTTATTAGATTTTTATCCTGCACCACTTAGTGTAAAACACTACTCTGGGTAGTTCATAATATACAAGAGCAACCATACAAAAACTAAATACATCATAAAACAATGCACCATCATAAATTAAAAACCAATCAACACCAAATAAATGCAATCAATAACCAGACCCAAAAAATATACATAACTAATTGGTGCAGTCTTATTAATGCAACATTGAGATTTACACTAAAATGAAGCCAGGCAGCACAAACCGGCAAATATAAAATATTACTAGGGTGTCTCAACGTAAAATACTTGGTGATGTAAAAAGCTTTTCAGCATCTTTTGAAAGGCCAATAATGTGGAGGCACTTCTAATTTCTGGTGTTAATTCACTCCAAACTATGGGTGCCACTACTGGAAATCCCACTGAATGCATTAATATTTACTTATATCAGAAATGAAGATGAACAGCATGGCACGATACAAGTAGCTGCACTATAATTGTTCTGAGATGACCGAAACTTTGCACTGTCTATTTTAAAATCCAGACAACTGAGATATTGAACATAATGTGCTTCTGTGGTGGCTCAGTCACCCGAAGTGTTCCTGGCATGACAAGCTCGTGATAGATGGATGTCAGAAATTCTCTTATCTGGATCTCTCAATTTGACAGCATGGCAGACTTGGCTGCTTTGGATCTTTGAAGAAGAGCTATGCTGTGGAAGGCCAGCAGGAGAAAGTATTGTTGTAGCAATGTACTGAATCTCCAATATGGCAGGAAGGTCACTGAAAAAGACTAGGGCTCCCACTTTTCATGCCAAATGTGAAGACTGACAAATACATATTTCCTCTGGACATAGAGAATCTTCAATAATCTTATTTGGAGCTCTGGTAAAATAAACCAACCACCTTTCCTGCCAGTTTTCATGTGTGTGCATAAGCTCTTCTAGAGATGGGTGATAATTTTATTTCAATTAATTTCTGTTAAGAAGTTACCCAAACTTTCACAGATTTGTTTGCATAGGATGGAGATAATTTAAGATCTGGAAAAACAGAAAAGTAGCATATCAGAGAATAAACAAAATAAAACAAAAATGTTGTAGCACTTTGAAGACTTACTGTTATCTTTTAATGTTAGCTTTCGTTGATTATGTCTGCTTTGTCACTTGATCCATGAAAGCTAAAATAAAAATATTATAGTTAGTCTTCAAAATGGTACAACGTTTCTGTTTTGTTTTGTTTATTCTCTGGTGTGTTTGCAACACAGACTAACGTGGCTACTATTTCAGAAGAGTAGCAGATGCTTTTACTGTCTATTTGCAACAATGATTGCATTTAATTTTCACATACCGCAGTCTTTGGTAACATGGCTTCCATCAAACAGTCTGAGCTTCATACCATCACCACAGACAAGGGTCAACTCATAAAAATTTGACAAGCAGTCCATTAAGGCTCAAGGGAGTCATAAGACTGTAGACAACCAGGACAAAGTAGGTTGTCTTTGCTGATCCTAGCCACTCTAACTTGCTTATTTAGGTTTAGACCTGAGACACCAAGGCAAAGTGTGGGACAAGGGAGGCCAGTTGTAAACAAAGACAAATTAGGATGTTGTACAGCATCATACCTGAGCATGGAACATGTTTCTGAAGACATCGGCCTTATTTTCCAGGCTTTCTGAAACCAACATGACATAGCCTGAATTCTGGTCTTAAATCAAAAGGGTTTTTGAACACTGAATGTCACTATAATAATCCTGTTCTTTACAGCAATTTTTGAACAGTGAGCAAGTTCCTATTTTTTGACCTTCAAATGGTTACTTTTAGTGGCCATACTAGCTTGGAGATTTGTAATCTAGAAAAACAACTTTTCCAAGATCTGGTTATTTCTATTGCAGATGGGAGAGCCGAGACCAAAAGTTGACAAAGCAAATTTTGCTGAGACCCCTGAAAATCTTTATGGCAAAGTTCAAACCAGATTGAACTCTTAGTCACTTACACATTATGTTATACAGTACTAGCTTTCTGGTCATTTTCCTAGGAGAACATATTTGAAAATGTTTGTGATTCTGGAAAATAGGTCTTGATTTCCAAAGGCACCAATAATGGATGTACAGTAATTAAATTGCAAGCTTTGGAATAGTAGTGGTTCTTTTCTCTTCCCCTGATGATACAATTTTTATTCCACCCATGAGTCTTAATGGCAAATGAATAAATACAGATGTAGGGGAACTAAAAATAACCGTGAACGCAACTGGTTCTTTTTGAAAAGTCCCCCTTGGCATTCTGTTTAATTCTGAGCACAAACAGGAATTTGCTGGCGAATGCCAGCTCACTTGGGTTTTGCTTATAAAATGGTCATTAAGTTCATATCAAACATGTGTGTTTTAGAGTTAAATCCTCTAAGACAATGAGATAGAATAAGTAATCATTTGACAGAAGTGCTTCTAATGAATTAGATTTCAAAACGCTGGAAAGTCATTCAAGGAAAACCCTTCTTTTACCTTACACTGAAAACATATCATTAGCTTTAATTTAAGTCAAGGTGAGGCTGGAAACAGACATTGCAGGAAATTGTTGAGTGACTATTGTTTAATCCCATTTAGGGACACTTTGAACAATGACATAGATATAATGAGATATTTAAAATTCTTTGGCCAATCCCTAGCTAACGGCTTTTAGTGTGGAAAGAATGAGTAATTCAATACAGGCTACTGAGCCTTTTACATGCTTTTATTCTTGATTTGTTAGGTGTGTGCAACATAAATTTCAAAACCAATCTGTTAATGACTTGCATTGGAATCTGGTTTCCTTTGTTTTACATATGGTGCTTTGGCAGCAAATATAAAAACAGGAGGGTCAATATAATTTTTTTAAAGTCACGTTTTTGCCAAAGGTAAAGTTAGTCCTGGCTTGTTATTCTTGGATATTGTGTTGACAAATACCCTTTTCAAAGAGGAGTTCTCTTACCTGTTTGAAATGATAGCAACAATTTCATGCAGCTGATGTACATTGATCTTAAATTCTTTTCCCACTTTTCCCCAAACAGGAATAAAGCTGTGAGAAGGTGTATGTTATCCAATGAGATTTCAGAGCCAAACTTGAGACCCCAGGAAGGGACATTGTGATGTCACAGAAAGAGGGCAGGTAATACTTCAGAATACATTAGCGTTCAAGGTAACCAAACAGATGGGAGAACTGGACCAATACAAACAGCAGAAAAAGAAAAAGAAAAGAAAAAATATAAAGTTCTGCATCTAGACAGGAAAATCTGGATGCCCAAATAAAAATTCAGTAGCAGCTGGCTTGGTATGAGGTTTGACAGGGCTTAATAATATGATGGAATGACAAAATAAAAAGCAAATAAAATTCTCAATTGTATCATCAGATCAAGGAGAGCAATAGTACCATTCCAGTGGTGCGCTCCAAAAAAAATTACTACCACACTGTGGGCGTGGTATGGTGGGTGTGGCCAGGGGGGAAGCCATGTGTTGCACCTGAATTAGAACTACAGTAATACCTCATATAACATTAGTATTGAATAACACGAAAATCGCATAACATTAAGGAATCTGGGGGGAAGAATTGCATCGGATAACATTAAGATCCTATGGGATGCTTCAGATAACAACCGCTAAAGCCTCTAGTGGTTACAATGTATCTCTATGGCTCCCATAGGATTTTAACATGCATCGGATAACACTAAAAATCATATAACATCAAGACTTGTGGAACCAGGTTTTAGTGTTATATGAGGTTTGACTGTACTTTATTTCAAAACTTGGATGGGCACAGCCAGCCATAATTTCTGCTACCGATTCTGGTGAACTGATGTGAACCTGCTGATGCCCACCACTGTACCATTCTGCTTTGGTTAGACCTCTCTTGGAATATGGCATCTATATTGACAATCTGGAAAATGACCAGCATGCTTATTTTCTAAAACTCCACAGGGTAGGACTCAAAGTGATGGATTTAAACCACAAGAAAGCAGACATTGCCTAAGCTTTAGGAAGAACTTAGTGGCAGGAAATGTTGCTCAATGGTGGAATGAACTGTCTTGAAATCTGGTAGACTCCCCCTAATTGGGTCTACAATTCTATTAATCCGTAATGGATTAGGAGGTCAGTTGATTGTGATGAATAGAATTAGGAGAATCAGTAACTAAGAAACCTACTTAAAACTAAGCCCAAGCAAACTAAGCAAACATACTAAAAAGATAATACTGCAGAGATGGAGGTCAGGTTTTGTTTTTTTTGACACACAACAAAATGAAGTCAATAGCTGCACCAGTCAGTGCTATTGCCTTTAAATCATGAATCCCATCTGGTCTAAACTGTATATAGTACACATAATCAGAAGTATTGTGGAACTAGAACTCATATAATTGAAGCTTTGGTATTTCTTGAGTAGCAGGGAATATGACATTTTCCTTCACCTCCTTGAAGCTTGCCTCCTCTCTTTTTCATGTGTAAACAAACTCATTTGCTCTCTCATAATAACAATTTTGTTCTGACAATTAATTTTTCTTTGGACCCGCCCATGTCATCATGATGTCATGATGTTAGCTCTGTCCACATTTTGATGACATCATGGTGGGGTAGTAAAAATTTTGACAACCCACCACTGCTTCCAATACCTAATAATGAATAGACTCAGACATCTTGAGACTGACACAAGTTCTTGATATACTACGGTATGAGGAGACTTGACTAAGGCTACAGTAGACCTGCATTGCACCCTTGGCGCATGAGTTTCTGAATCCCAGTTACAAAGTACTGAACATAATTAGTTTTACTTGATTAATAATAACTAACTGCTTAAAAGTATTGTAAAACTGGGGACTCTGTCTTACAAGTATGTTTCAAAAATATTGGATATGAAGAAAACTATCTGTTTCAAAAATCAGTTTTTTATTACTGGAGAGGAAAAGAGATTCTGGGAGGAAACCTTTCCTGTATCACACATTCCCTTATCATCATTTGAGGCATAGAATTATGTATGAAATAATCGACAGCTGTTCAAATAGAAAAAAGAGGGCCAAGAACAATTACAGAAAGAAGACAGTGTCCCGAATGCTTGCATTTAACACCCGGAGAAGACATTTTAGTTGAGAAATTATTTCCAACCTATAGTTCTCAAACTCAGCGTGAAAAGGTAGAAAAATGAAATTTTCATCATTAGAATATGACAGCACACAGTCATAATATGCTGACATGTGTAACGGGAATTAAGGGCTTCTGCAGGCAAGACGAACATTCATAATTTTTAGGCAAATTGTTTCTTTCAGCTCCATGAATCACACCCTTTGAGAAGATTGCTGGACACTTATAAATGACAGTCATAATGCGACCCATCCAAGCTATGTAACCATTGTTTAACAGATTGAATCTGTGCACCTTAACTAATGTTGGGTTGAAATAAATTGATGTTGGGCTGAAACAAAGCCCGCCACATCAACAGGCTATGTTTGCTATCTTCTGTCAGCTTTGCAATAGAAAGAATTCAATAATCAGAACATCTGACGTATCATCACGGGGTGAACTGTTGTGTATCTGTTCCATGTCAGTATAGCATGCCTCATATCTTAAATGCATTCTGTTTCATTTCCATGCCATTCTACTAACAACAAGAAAAAACTGTAAAAAAAAACAATTGAGTTGAGCACACTTCTACCCACACATTTTAGGTACATTTTCTTAAAATGTACTTTCCATCTCAAAAATGTATATTTTTGTATACATTTGAAGTTAAGAACGACACTGCAATTATTGAAGAAGGGCATGATCCAGACTTTTATTTGTTATCTACTTTTAAGGGCAAAATGGAGCCCAAAGGGAGCTTTGGAAACTAAAAGGAGGGGGTTGGAAGCTTTTATATAGTGGAAATTAAATGTTTCTGGTGCTCAATCCAAGTTGCACTGAGTGTAAAGTTACACAGGAAGATTTGCCTAATGTATCTCATGTTCAGTCTTCCTCTTTTTCTGTTGCCTTCAACTCTTCCCATATTGCTGTATTTTCCATTAGTTTTCTCATCATGTAACTTATAACTCAGGGGTAGCCAACCTTGGTACTCCAGATGTTCTTGGACTTCAATTCCCAGAAGCTCTGATCAGCTGGTGTGGTGACTTGGGTTTCTGGTAATTGAAGTCCAAGAACCCCTGGAGCACCAAGGTTGGCCACCCCTGTTCTAACTGCTTCACAAAACCACAAATCCCAGAATTCCATAAGATGGACCCATGGCAGTTAAAGTGGGTCCAAAATCTTGTACCTGTCTAGGATAGGTGTACTCTACCTAAAATCAATTAGTAAGTCACAACTACAGTAGGACCATTGATTTAATGGAACTTACAGAGGATTTGATTCACCACAACCACACTGGTTAAATTGTTGTACTAGAGTTGTGATTCAGTCCTGGATTTTAGTCTCTTCTAAGCTTAGTCTGAAACCTACCTTCCTATTTCTAAAGCTTAAGTCCGAAATTCCTACTTCCAACTACAGCAGGCTATTGAGTCCATATCATTTACATAAAGGTTTACTCACTTGAGTCAGTGGCTATCATCTAAACTGGCATCAACAATTCTATCAAGGCCTGAGAACACTCTGAATGTCGTAGCTTCCCACAAAAGGCATCGCTTATCTAGCCAGTTCAAAAAATGAAGCCATCGACAAAGAAGCCATTGCTGAAATAGATTTTGTTATTGTTGTTGTAGTTGCACCTTGAACATAAAGGTCGATGGTATGGTTGTCACCTCCAAAAATTAAGAATGAGCCGGGCTGTTATAACAGCCTGCAGTGTGTAAAACTCTTCTGTTTGTATCTGTCCTGTAAACATATTCATTTCTACTTTAGATAAAGGAGAATGGGGAAAGATACCTGTTTGATTGACAGATTTTTATATAGCGGTTGAGTAAAAAGTACAATCAAATGAAGAATGGATATCTAAAAGTAGTATTAACACTCCATTTGTTTGCATGAGGAACATTTTGTTCAGTTTGCTTAACTGGTTGAGTATCTTTTGTACAAAGAACAAATTGATCTTGATATCTGTGACAAAGGAATGCAATTTTAAGAGAAAACTAAGGTAATTTATAGTCAGGATATTTTCTCCATTAAAAAAACAAATCACCCAAGATATAGTTGGCTTCCCGTTTTGCAACAGAAGTTTTGTGGGCTTGTGTACAGCCTGCTGGGGTTCTGATCTGTGACTAGTACACTGCAAATGCAGTTCCTAGATTGTCTGCTTGTGCCTGTTACACAATAGTGTGGGTGTGTAACCACAATGATGCCATTGGGTCTTGAAAAATAGTAGTTGGCATTTAACACCAATTCAAATTATGGACTGATGTCAGGGCTTCTTTTTGATTTCAAAGGAAAGCAGAGTCAGAGTTGAAACTGAGAAAACTCCCCCCAAATTTACATTTTTTGAAATAAAAACTCCTTTGCAAAACAATAGCATGCATTTTATGAACACTTGTGACTTCATTGTTGACTTCCTTAAATAATGAACAGAAGCTAAACTGTCATCTCCTCTTTGGAAGCATATTTCAGGTACCTGTACTAGGTTTCTGTAGGATATGAGCGTTCTCACATTTTCTGAAGAGTGAGTGAGTTGAGAGAAAAAACATGGGTATGTATTTAAATGTGTATTTTAATTGGAATTATTAAAAATTGCAAACTGATATAGAAATGGGGTACCCATGGATGATCATACACAACAGTGACACAGCTTGAAAAACAGACAGATATACAGTCAAACCTCGCAAAAAGAGCGCTTCACTTAAAGAGTAACGTGCTTAAAGAGCAGAATTTTCTCTGAATGTTTGCTTCGCTTAACAAATAAAACCAACCAAAAATTCACTTAACAAATAAATCAGGGTTCACAATCCCCCCCTCACAATCAATAATTTTCAATGGTGTTTCACTTAAAGAGCAATCCTGTGGAACACATTATGCTCTTTAAGCGAGGTACAACTGTATTCTTCTTTTAATGTATTCTGAGCAGAGGTTTAAAACAGGGGTTGCCAACCTTTTTAAGTCAGGGACTGGGTCACGCTCCCTATGACAGTTGAGGAGGGTGGACTGGTCATCCCCCCACCGTTTATGACTGCAGTAAACATGTCCGTGGCCGATTCTAGCAGCAGCAGGAGCGAGGGTGGGGGCTGGATTATTTGGCATCATAGGCCAGATCTGGCCCACAGGCCATAGGTTGCCTACCCCGGTTCTAAAGGTTCATGTTCTGGACCATGTCGCCATGGTGACTGAGCTATTCTGAAAGTTATAAAGACCTAGCATATATATTATTTAAAACAATGTTACTTTATCTATACAGTCATTCCCAACTTTATTTTGGTCATGCCCCACCTAAACATCTTTAAGCTCCTGGTGCCCCCCCCCCCAATGACATACTTATTACTCAAAAAGTTAAGTCCTATTCATGTGGAGGAAGCTTCAAAGCCCATTAACTGTTAATAACTCATTTTGGAATTGCCTACCTTAAAAATCAAATCCCCCCCCCCCCAGTGAGGCGTGTTTCCCACATTGAGAACTACAGATATAGAAACAGTAATCTGGCCAAAAATTTTGCACCTCTAGTGTCATTTGATGTTCCATTGCTCTCTTCTAATGATACACCTAGGCCAACTTCCAATGGTGTACGCTGGTTTCCAACTATAATAGAATAGCTGGTTTCTTTTGTTTTTCCTCTTATTGCAGCCTTCCAGAGTGCAAAAAAATCCTGCTGCAAATGGTTAGCCAGCCCTTTTGAACAAGTTGGGGTGGGGGCTGCAAGGAGGAATGCTAATCCTGGTTGAAGAAGTGGGGAAAAAATGGAAATTGATCCCTGCCCTAAACAGCACAAGCTTCAGCTGTACTAGTAAAACTCTGAGGCTCTCTACACAGATATATGGGATTGCAGTGGCTCAAGGGGTTAAGACACTGAACTTGATGACTGGAAGGTCAGCAGGTCAGCAGCTTGAGTCCCAAGTACCACTTGACGGAATGAGCTCCCATCTCTCTCCCAGCTCCTGCCAACTTAGCAGTTCAAAAGCACTTTGGTGCAAATGTAAACAGCGTTCTGTGCATTCCATGTCACATGTTCACAGAAATGTCTGCAGATACAGACAGCACTGGCTTTTGGCTATAAATAGAGATGAACACTGAACCCTATAGTTAGATACAACTGACTTTCAAGCAAGGGCAACCTTTACCTTACATAGACATATAGCCCACTGTTTGGGGCAGGCCGAGGGTGGGTTGGTCCAATCATATGCACACATCAATTGGACCAAGTTGCCCCCAACCCACCCATTTTTGAGACTCCATCAACCTAGGGCTAACATAAATTGTTCTGCTCTATTTTGTCCCATCAATAGCATATGAGCCTGCTGGGTATTTGTTAAAATGGAGCAGGACCACTTTATAGCTGATGGGCAATCAGGTGTAAAGCGGTTTTTACTCACCACTGAATCCCAGTCAGTGCCTGGCAAGGGTTAAGGCAAAATCCGCTTTAAAGTTGATTGCTATATAGCAGCTACTACAGGGTTGATGAAGTTGCCGCACCCCCATCAGAGAAGCAAAATGCTGTCTGGATATATGCCTGGGTGGACCAGTGTAGACATGTCCTAGTTTACAGGACCTTTGGTACCCTAAACTAATTTAAAGAGAACCTAGTTCTGGTTTCTATGCATGCAGATGTTCTGGCAGCAATTTCTCTAACAAAACAAAAGAATGAAGGAGCAAGGAGAAATATGAAGTTACCTCAGAAAAGAAGAAGGATAATTCCTAAGAGTAGCAATCTGTGTATAGATTCAGAAAATAGCAATAGCACTTATATACCGCCCCATAGCTCTTAGTGCACTCTCTGGGCAGTTCACAAGATAATTAGCATTTTCCCTCCAACATGCTGGGTACACGTTTTACCAACTTCAGAAAGGTTGGTAAAATGGTCTACCTTGAGCACTGGTTAGGATTGAACTCACACCAGCAACTTTGGCTGCAGTACAGTGGTTTAACCACAGTGACATAAAGGGAAATAAATCCCACTATCTACCTGCCTACTTTCCCGCCTCCCATGCACAGAATTTGAAACATACATTGGTGCTTTATTTCAGCAGTCATTTTTATATAGTAGGAAAATTAGGAATTTTAACCAGGATAAACACACAACCAAGAGGTTTACTCTGAATGACAAGAATATATATATTTTAAAATTTCTCATACATTATATTGAACTTTGCTAAAACATTTGTCACTGTTCTAATAAGAAATGTGATTTTTTAAAAAAATACCCTAATTCTTATTGAAAATTAATGTTACGTAATCTTACTAATGGTTAGTGGTCGACACAAATAGTCCTCCATCTTGCAGAACACATCAATATATGAAAAAAGATATTATGTTAAAATGCATCTATAATCAAAATAAATGGAATACCCGCTCATAGTTCCACTGGGAAAAGAGCTATAAAGATTAATGCCAGACGATGACATTTCATTAAAGATTATTTATTTTATAAGTACTTCCACAGTCTTCTGTTTCAGAAAGAGAGAATAACTTATCCCAGACCTGTATCTACTCAGCTATATAAACAAACTGTGGCCACAGTGTAGGGGAATTAGAAACTTTAACTGTCATGTTTCCTTACAAGCAACAACAGAACAGCCTCTAAGTCTGTCTAAAAGGCATGACCTGAAGCCATGAAAATGAACCCTCAAATGTAGGGCTGTTCAGTTGGCAGCATACCATTGCATGAGATTTCATGTCCAAATCCTGGAGAATGGATCCCGAAGCCTGAGTCTTAAAACAAACAGAGAGTCTGCGACCCTAATACACTTAAGATTCTAAATTGGCAGGATTTACTTCTGTGCAGATGTATATTATTACGCTGTTCTGGTCTAATCCTGCGTGTTCCTACTTGGACATCCCAGGAAATGAAACAGAGCTTATTTGGAGGTCACTGTGCATACTTTTGTTGCACTTGCCCAGGGGTGGCCAACCTTGGTGTCCCAGGTGTTCTTGTACTTCAATTCCCAGAAGCCCTGATCAGCAAGTATGCCTACTTGGGCTTCTGGGAATTGAAGTCCAAGAACACAACAAAGGCCTGAGGGAGAAGACTCCATGGCCTGGCAGGTGGCTGAGGACCTTGTCCCCTCCTCTGGGCCCACAACAACGGCCTGAGGGAGAAGACACCTTGGCCTGGTAGGCGGCTGAGGACCCTGACATCATCAATTACAGCCTTTTATCTTTAATTAGTAATTTACTAATCCCCCCTTCCAATTCTGAGGCTCTCTAGGGATTCCTTTCAACCTGGGAATAACTTTGGGGGCCTCAGTAGAAGGCAGGAAACATTAATTGCCACTCCCAACTGGACCCTGAAGCAGTGATTTCCAGATATTAAAATTCTTCCTACAATCCTGAGGTACTTCAAAGGCTTCCATGGGTCAAAAGGGATCCCTAACAAACCTCAGAATGTGAGAGAAGAGGGACATTTACCTTTTGCTCAAAGTTAAAAATCCATAGCTGATGGCATCATCAACCTTTACTCATGTGAAGTTGTGACACCAGGATGCTAATTGATATCTAGTGTGACAACTGATACATCTTTGACTTTGCCAACTCACTGCAGTCAGAAATGAAAAACAAAATTCTTGCTTTTACTTCTCAATGACTCCTACCATTTGGAAGTCTCCATCAACTCCAAGGAAACACCAATGCTACTCCCAGTGCTTGTGGGAAACATGTCAAGGGATAGGAGAGCGCCCTCTGTCACAAACTCAGTCCATCATCATCATCATCATCATCATCATCATCATCATCATCATCATCATCATCATCATCCACAGCAAATGGAGGTAAAATCCTGATATTGGACTTGATACTTCTGAACAATGATGTTGTGTCACATCCAGAGCAGTTTTCCAGAATGTTTATCATTAAATCTAATAAAGTACAGCATGGGAAAGGAAGTGAATGTGATGTCTTGTCTGAACATCCTGGAAAACTGGTCTGGATGTGACACAACATCACTGTTCAGAAGTATCAAGTCCAATGTCAGGATTTCACCTCCAGTTCCTGCATTTCTCTGCCCTCCAATAGGTTGTTCTTTGAACAACCAGTCACACACTGGTTCTGAAACTGGTCATGCAACAATCATAGGAGTTATCATGATAAGGTTAACCCACCAATACAGGGAAACCACTGCATGTTGTCTGTATGTGCCTTTCTCCAGCCAGATGCTGCATTTGATCTTTACCCATTTACTTTAGTACTTTATTGTTAGGTTATTTACACTTATATATCTATAGAGCTTAGCGCAGGGGTGGCCAAACTACAGCCCGTGGCACCAATTAATCTGGCCCATGCCACCCTCACTGCTCCCAGAAGCAGAAGTAAAATATACATGCATGGGATCATAATGTGCCCACATATAACGCTGCTGTAAATGACCTGTGACTATTGTACATGCATTTATGACAGCCATGGATCATTTACGGCAGCGTTATGCAGATGCACGATTTACTTCCATTCTGGGTGGGAGGAACCACTGTGACCAGCATGCTCAACCACATGACCTGCCCACAGCCAGAACAGTTTGGGCACCCCTGCCTTAGAGCATCCTCTGGGTGGTTCATAATTTAAGAATCAACCTTGTCCCCATCAAAATCAAACTCACAATGTGAGCAGTTTTTGGCTCCAGTATTACAGCTTAACCAGTGTGCTACAAAGATCCATGCCCCCAAAAGGGACCAGAAAGGACTGCTATAGTTTAAACAGAACTACATCTCATTCACCTGTGACCAGGTGACCACTGCCCCAGCTAACTCTGCTGTCCATCATTACTCTTCTCCCTGTCTCTCTTTCATCTCTCTCTCCCTTCTTTCTAACACAGGGGTTCTCAACCTATGACCATGGGGTGGGGTGGACCTGGCCCATGGCATCATTTCTTGAGGCCCACATCACCGCCGCCACTAGAAGCAGGAGCAGACATGTTTATGATAGCTGTAAATGTGCCTGTGGCCATCGTAAATGCATTTGTGACAGCCACAGACATGTTTTATGGCAGCATTTACAGCAAGGAAATCACTATCTGGCCTGCTCAACTGTCTGAGGGGGCAAGGTCCAAACCGCAGCTTTAAAAGGTTGAGAACCCCTGTTCTAACACATGCAAAATATATGGGGAAGAGCTATATAACAGATTTCCTTCCACAATATATAGGAAGAGTTGTGCTATGAACTAGACATACCTAACTTCAGCTTTCAGGAATATTCCAATTAGTTATTTAAATATAAAGAAAATACTTCAGAGATGGTTATTGTGGCTAATGTTTTAAAATCAACACCACAAGAACAGAGCAGATTTTTTTTTTAGTGAATAGACATTCCACCAGTAGAGATTGTGCTTTCTCTGACAAGTGGCAAAAATATATACTATAACATAATCCTTTATCGGTTTTTACGTTTTAGCTATTTATCCTACATAATACTTACAGAAGCTCAATGAGGAAAAAAAATTGTAATGCTTTTAAAATCAATAGCAAACAAAACATACTGTGTCTTATTACTTCGAACGTCAGCACCTGCTGAATCCTTTTGAGGATGGGTGGGGGACACATCATGTTGTCATAGCTAATAGATTTCATTTCTGTATTTTTTTTAAAATGTGTCTTGCTTTTCTTTTCATATGCTATATAAATAGCTGAATATCCAAATGGCTAATTGAATTCATCGTTGTGGCCAACAACCATGCAAAGAACAGAATGAGTGGGATGGAGATTTATATATTGATGAACTGATTGATCACTCAATCTTAAAAAAGCATGCATAAACATGTTTTAAAAGAGAAATTAAGTAAAAAAAGAAATGATATTAATGGAAAATAAATATCCTTAGAAAATATCTTAATAAAAGTATGATTCTTATATGGTAATTCATCTTTATGTTCTGTTCATGTTTATTATTTTCAAAAATCAAAGCATCACCCCCACCATTAGCACCAAATTCTTTAAATTGTTGGAGGAAATGGGGTTGCTTAATTTATGCAATCTATTACTACATAAGACAACCTGATCGTTCCAGAGTTTATACTGTATTCCAGTGAATGTCTTTATTATAAAAGGGAACAAAAGTGTATCCAAGACTTTCTTAGCATTTGGGCCATAAACACTGGGGATTTTTAAAGCATAAAACCCAGCAATCAAAAACTGAGAAAATAGGCTAGACGTATCTGTTTGTGATTTCTTTTTCAAATATTGCCCTAGATTCATGTTATTTTTTAAAGGACTTCTTCTCCAGTTGCTTTCTTTTTTCTCTCCGCTCTTACCTTGAATTAAAAAAAATCATTCTTTTAAAAGCAATTTTGAATGTGATTAGTCCACAATACAGGCTAGGTTCCTGTGGAACTGTCAAAGAAAACAAAATAGCAAATGACAGAAGTGCTGAGATTTAGAAGGCAACCTCATAAAAGCCACTTTTCATAAGGAGGTGCTATGTATTCTAGTGAATGTTTCAGAAATACAAGTAGAGTGCATAATACACAAATGTGTACCATTGTTCAGAGACATTTGCCACACACACCTCCTATGGTGCATGTTGTGAATCCCTATTAAGGAGAATACAGAAACATAGCTAAACACACTCCTCTTTTATGACATTCAGAATACAAGCCTGCATGCTGCTCTCAATATAATATAAAAAGACACCCCCGACACACATGTTGCTATTGTGAGCTTTGCCTGTGTAACCTTTGTGTTGCAGGTAGTATCCGAGTACCAAAATAGGTAAGTTATGGGCAGATTTTTAGAAATGAAGACAATTTTTTACTGAAAGTTAGTTTCAGATGTAATACTCTTCATTGTTTAGTACAGGTTATGGTGACTTCTCTTGAATAAACTATTGACTTTTTTACATTGAGCGTGTGTGTTTTAAGAAAATAAAAACACATAAAGTATATGTTAGAACCTGTGTGCTAAAAAAAAAAGCCCCCACAACCACTAACAAAGAAACAACCCAAAAATCCTTCCCAAGGAAGGTAGAGGGAAGCAATTAAATGTAAACTTTGCAGTTATAAAAGAGATCCCTATGAAATCAGCCCAAAACTAAAATTCAGAAGCATAGCTTTCTCATCTTGAAATGTTATACCCATAAAAGCAGCCCGTAAAATTAATCTACCTGGCAATTTCCCATGTTAAATCAGACCGGGGGAAAGGGGGGGGGGACTTTTAAGCACTTATGGCATTATACCTAAAAATCCATCTTCTCATCTTGGCCATATATCAACATCCTGTGTATCTGGAAAAATAAGATCTGCAATGCACAGAAATATTTGCATTGTAAGAAAGAAGAGTAGTAAAGTATATCACTTCCAG
Source organism: Furcifer pardalis (assembly GCA_030440675.1). Classification (NCBI taxonomy): domain Eukaryota; kingdom Metazoa; phylum Chordata; class Lepidosauria; order Squamata; family Chamaeleonidae; genus Furcifer; species Furcifer pardalis. Next base: position 21,122,486 of record CP126894.1, read on the forward strand.
GGAGGGTTGGCATGTGTAAGTAGTCTCTAAAAAAATGCAATCAACCTTCTAAAGCAGCGGGGCAAGCAAATAATAGGTGTGTAAAAGTGCTCAGAGGATTCTTGGTCAATTTTTAAACAAGAACAGCAGGTTTAAGGCAAAGAAGGAAAGGTAGAAAGGCACAGTATGAGTGAACCTGAGCTGGAGAAACAAACAAAATAAATATATTATTGTTTCTCATGGCTGCATGCTTGTACATGCTTACACAGAAGTAATGCCCAAAGAAATGGTCCTGTGTTACATGGCATCATATGAATACAGTAAAACCCCAACTTGCATATGCCTCGAGTTACATAAAATTCAACTTACATAATGATTTTTGCACGAAAACCATGTCTCGATTTACATAAATGTCCTGATTTATGTAACACAATTTCCTATGGGTTTGCTTTGAGTTATGTACAAAATTCATTTTTCATGTGGGGTTGCTTCAAGTTATGTAAAAAAACTATTTTTCCTATGGGGTTGCTTCAATTTACATAAATATCATTTTCCTATGGGTTTGCTTCGAGTTAAGTAAAAATTATTTTTTTTCTATGGGTTTGCTTCGAGTTAAGTAAAAAACCAATTTACATAAAACCCTATGGAACAGACTTTTTACTGTATAGTAAAACACTGGATAACGATTGGATCGGATAACGCTAAAATCGCATAATGTTAAGTAATCTGGGGAGGAGAATTGGCTCGAATAACGTTAAGGTCCTATGGGATGGATCGGATAACAACCGCTAAAGCCTGTGTGGTTACAATGTATCTCTATGGAGCTTTAATGTTATCTGATCCATCCCATAGGATTTAAACATGGATCCGATAACACTAAAAATTGGATAACACCAAGACTTGTGGAACCAAGTTTTAGCGTTATCTGAGGTTTTACTGTATATGCATATTATTCATATTGTTACATCCTGGCTTTGCTCACCTAAAATTAGCAGTGTGCAGCAGTCCCACACTGGTTTATGGCTAAATAAAGGATACACAGATTAGGACCAACCTCTCTGTACCCTTTTGGTGATACTTTGATACTGCCCCAGGTTCATGATTGTATTTGTGCAATTCCAGTTCTCAATGAAAATCAAACCCAATCAACAAGGCCAACTCATAGACTGAATCATTCCAGAAGGGCACTAGCAGCACCCTGCAGTGCAGGGTGCTCTGCTGAAAATATATATATAGGCTCCTGCCTTCCTGTTCTCTGGATCTAAACACAGTGGAGCTGCAACCATGAGCCTTTGTTGACTTAATCAAGGCCTTTGCAGCAGGAGCAGTTCATTTCTAAGGTAAAGAGCATATTTTCTACCTAAACCTTTTCTTCTCTTTGCCTACTTTTATTTGCAATGCAAGAACGCCAGATTTAACACAAGGGATCTGTGGCTGGGTTGCTCTGCCCTCTTCTGGGCTCTTTGCTCCACACTATGGTCACCTAAAATGCAAGAATATTGCTGATTCAGTTTTCAAACATCAAGTGTGGGTTACTAGGATTGGATCAACATCGAAAAACCAAATACAAACGCTTAGGAACACTACAAGGAAGCAGAATCCTGAGCCTAGTTTCCTTCTCATAGATTCTTTCGAAACAATTGGGCGTGTGCTAGAGAGGAAAGCCACTATTTAGAGAACAGACACATAAGTGAGTTGACTATCTAAAACTGGGTTGGACAAAGGGTGGTCCTTCAGAGAGTGAACACTGGAATTCCTAGCATTCATCACTGTTAGCTAAGACTGAGAAATGTTGCAGTCCGATAACATTGGAAGATTGCACTTTGCTCAGATGAAAAATGAATCACTAACTGGATGTGAAAAACATCATTGGCAGGATCTGACCAAACTTTCAGACAGAATTCTACCTTAGCCCTACCTTGAAATGCTGGGGATCAAATCTAGAACCTTCTGCATGCAAAACACATGTTGTACAGGTGGGCTGTGGCTCTTTCCCAAGCAGTTTCTAAACTAGCATTTATGTTTTCATCAGCGAATGTGATTTAGGTTCAGAAATCTGGGAATCGATGCAGTTTCAAACACATGTGCTGTCTTGTCCCGAACAACATGTTCATACTGTGAGTGGGCATAAAGGTAGACCTTCTTTTAGAGAAGCACACGGGGTCTACTGAGGACTGCTGCAATCATCCAAATGCCTCTGCAAGCCATTGCCAAAAAATAACCCCCTCTACAGATTTCTATTGGCCCTGCCAATGATTTTCTGTTTAACTTGTAATCAAAACAACTCAAACCCAGTTACCGTTTGCATATCTGCCAAGCCTCTCAATTTCAGCAGTAGGCAACAGACTTACAGGATGACAGCTTGTCTTTCAGATTCAAGTTGAATCTGCCAAGACTCCACTACAGAGGCAAGTGGAAAAATTAAATGCCAACAAGCAAGGACATTTATGTAACTTTATGCTCTGTACACAGAGACATTGTCATCCTCCCTTCCTCATGGCGGCAGCATTGTCTGTACACGTCTTGTTGAGCAATGAGTGGTGCCCTCAGACAAAAAGAGGCCACTGAAGGGCATCGGATAAGATAGTACTGATGCAATTGTTGTGACTAATCATCAGCTAAGGGTAGAGGTGTATTTCTCATTCTTATAGCTATAGGTTGTCTCAGTGTAATTCCTCTACACCAGTGTTTCCCAACCTTTGGTTTTTGGACTTCAATTCCCAGAAGCCTAAGTCAGTTTATTTATTTACTCAGGGCGGCTTACAGTCAAAACAGCAATAGTACAATAAAAATTCCCCAAAGCACTGATCAGCCAGTGTACTGACTGAGGCTTCTGGGAATTGAAGTCCACCAGTGTTCTGCAGAATATAATTTAGGGAAAGCTGTTTTAGACGATTTTTTTTTTTTTGGGGGGGGGGAGCAAGCATGGCTACAGATTATTTTAACAACTATAGACCTGTAGTCAACTTTTCATTAGCAAGGTGATTGAGAGAATGGTGGCAGATGAACTGTAAACATTCATTAATTAAACCAGTTACAGTAATTGGATCCATTCCAGTCAGAACTCATGCTTTGTCACTCCACTAAGACTGCCTTAGTGGGGTGACAGGGGGCTTCATCCTTTTTGGTGCTCCTGGGTCTCTTGGTAGCTTTTGATATTGTTGACTATGGTAGAGTGACTATCAGGGGTAGGGATTGGAGTCACTGTTTTGCAGTGGTTTCACTGCTACCTTGAAAGCCAGACTAAAAGAGTCCAACTCAATGAGATGTTCTTGAGTCCATTGGCACTCTGTTTTGGGGTACCCCTGGGGCTGATCATCTTTCCAATGTTATGTAACATTTATATGAAATCATCTGTGGGGGTGTCATCTGGAGATTTGGAGTGTGGTGTCATCAGTAGGCTGATGACACACAATCCTATCTCTCCTTTACATCATCAGCAGTGGAGGCAGGACTACCTGGTCTCTGCTATATAGTAGACAAGAATGACGAAGTTGAAAATGAATATCAATAAGATGGAGGTTCTGCTGTTGGGGGGTGGGGGTCATCTGTACAGCTGGGTGATCTGGCCCTGACCTTGGCAGCAGTTGTTCTTCCTTGGAGGGACCAGGTCTGCAGCTTGGGTATTACCATAGATTTGGCCCTCAACTTAGAACAGAGATTCTCAACCTGCAGCCCATGGCACCATTTCATATGGCCCACCACCACCTCCACCACACCAAGAAGTGCAATGTGGTGGAGGAAGGGCAAAATGGCCACCCAGCCCCCGAAGCTGCCTGAGGAAGCATGACCTGGCCCCCAGCTTTAAAAGGTTGAGAACTCCTGACTTAGACCAACATATTGTGGCTGTAACTAAATCAGCATTTTTCAGACTCTGACAGATTGCCCAGCTGCACTCATTTTTGGACAGACGATCCATGACAACATTAATCCAGGTCTATAGTCAAAAAGAAGAAATATGATCATATTACCCCACCCTGACCCAGCTGCATTGGTTTCTTGTTCCCTTCCATATTGGGCATAATGTATTAAGAATGGCTTTCAAAGCCCTAAACAGTTTTGGATCTTGTTGTTTTGTGGAATGTCTTTCCCTAAATTCATCTGGCCACATTATTTGGTGCCAACACCAAGAGTGGCTAAGAAGGTTTTAATGTGGAATTGTGCTTTCTCAGTGGCAGCATCTTCAGTGTGGTGGAGCTCATTTAAGCTATTCAAGAAAGTTTCATGTGTTGTTCTGGGGACTGGGGTGGGTGGTGGTGGTTATGTTATATATTGTATTTTTAATTTAATTTATCTCTTTGTTATGCTCCTATGTTATTGGTAACTGCCCAGAGTGGGTACACATCCTAGGTGAGTGGTATAGAAATTCATTTAATAAATAAATAAATAAACAAACAAACATTTGTAAAGCCAATTTCTCCAACGTTGTGGATGGCCTATTTGGGTTGATAAATTCATAGTTTCAAAGGAACATTTGAAGTCTTCTTTAATTTTTCAAACAGCTATAGTTCTGCTCCTGGTGAAAAGAACTTGGGACGTACAAGTTGTAACATCTATTTTTGTTATATAATTACTGTTGTTGTTTGCTATATAGGTGTGTATGTATGAATATTATGTAAAGTTTATGTTTGTGATACTCAGAGAGAGAGAGAGAGAGAGAGAGTTAGCATGATGAAACATGTTAGGGCATTTTGTGTAGTATTGTACAAATATTTCTGCCCAGTGTGTTAGTACAGCTTTAAGGCCCTGCAAGAGCCTTAAACACAGGTGTTTAGGATTGAGGCACAGACTGGTTGCAGGACTGTGTCTACCTGGTGTACCCGCCTCAGCAACAGCACAACTGTGGCTGATTAGTGGGATAGCATAGCAATAGCACAGTATAACTATGGCTAACTGGGGAAGGTTAGACTGAGGAGGGCTAAGCTGCTGAAGAGAGTATTCAACTGAGAAGGAAGAACTGTTGAAGGCTGCTTACAGACTGACCACTGACTCGAGAGGGAGAAGATGTGCTGTGTGAAGCTCTGTTTCTCTGACAACTGGCAGGTACCTTAAACCACTGAGAAGTAGCACACTGACTTTGCCAGCCTGCAGTCAGTGCTTTGCTAGCAGGACTCTGTACATGCTCTTTGGCCTGGAGCCATCAGAGGAATCCAAGCTCTGTTGCAACTGTGGGGCTTGGAGAGAGACTGGTACCTTTGTATATAGTTCTGTGTATGTTGTCTTCCCCTCACTCACAAGTAAACTGCACTATCCACTGAAGCTGTATGTGTGTGTGTGTGTCTCTTTGCACTTGAACCTTTTGCTGCGCAACAGCTTAAAACGCTATTCTGCTACCCTGACACACATATGGCCAGGGAAATCCCTGACAAAACATCTCAGTGAATAGCTAGAATTCCTGTAAGATTCCTCACCGGCAGCCAAAGTATAGACAAAAAGCTATTTTCCCTCTTCAAGTCTCAGAACATCTCTAGTGTCCTTTCCCTCTGAAGAGCAAAGAATGCACAAAGAGTAAGCAGAAAAAGACTGACTGTTCAAAAAGATGCAAGAAACCCATTCTGTGCTTTACCACTTCCCCTAAATATGGGTAAATTGTGCATTCAATAAAATTCATGTCATTGTTCAAATTATGCAGTTTTGTGCAAGAATAGACAAATCAAACAGGTTTTAAGAGAATAGAAAGATACAGTTACTGGTTCCACGCTGGGAATGCAGGTGCTGACTTAAATTCTGCCCAACACCGGTAATCCCAGAATGGTGCACTTTCCCTGCTGAAGCACCATGGAGGTGCATTGGAAAGACCCCAAACCAGAGCGATTATGCTCCCCAAAGCTTCCCGCTGCCAGGAGAAGTGACACAGATCGTGCAAAATGCTGCTAAACCAATGTGATCACCACCACCACAGCGATAAGTGATGTATCACAACTTCCAGTGTTGGGGGGCAGGTCTAGAAGTGTCCAGGTGACCACTGATGGGCTGGATTAATGATATGCACAGGCCCAATTAGGCCCGCAGGCCAAAAGGTTGTTAACACTTGGAATAGATTGTGGAGGGTGTAGTTGAGTTTGACAAAGCTTCCATGCTTGTTGCTTAGCTTCTTCATGTCTGTAGCATTTTACATTCCTGGAAAGTATCCCCTGCATATACCTATACTTCTATTCTGATAAGGTAGCTTCTTCTAGAGTCCAATTCAACCAATCCCACAATAACATCCAGTGGAGCATCTCAGGCCTCTTTTTCACTGATCAGAGGTTGCTCTGGGTCCTTCCCACCCCCTTCTACCCATTTCAAAAGGAGAACAGGTTTGAGATAGAGGCTATTCTTTGATTAGAGTAATTTGCAAGCCAAATTAGACCTGTAAGATGGAGGCACTTCTCTCTAGAAAATGCTTTGGGGAAGAGCATAAGAAAGAGAAAGAACTAGAACATTCATATTTATAAAAGTATACAATTCTTGATAATGTATGTTCTTTGATGGACATATTATTTACCATGAGATAGCATTGTGAATATGAATTAGAGCTCATTTCCATGAAGCAGTCTTCTGGAATTTTTAATAACTCCTTATCTCCAATCCCTAATCAATGATAATAGCAGATGAAGGTTATTATTATTTATTATTATTTATTAGATTTATATAGCACCCTGCTCGGTAAACCGACTCAGGGCGGTTCACAGAACAGATATATAAACAATACAATAATACAGTACGCAAATTCAATAATATGAAGAATACAAAATCAACAATTACAAGTTCCAAGTACAATGTTACAGTTATGGGACAGCTAGAGATGCCCAGTCTGTTGAGTCTGGTTTGCAGGTTGAAGTTTCTCCATTCTGGGTTTAATCAAAAAGTAGTTTTATTCCCCCAAAAAATAATGAATATCATACTTTGAAAACCATGGGCAGTCACCAAGAGGGAATACAAAGATAAAGGCATACTTAATTAATGTGCATTTTCCGGATTGATCACATAAAAGAACAGTAAGACAAAGAGCAGCCCTTTGGATGTTGAATGTTGCAATTCCTCCATTCCTAATTGCTGAGAATGCAGGCTAGTGATGGTTGGGGAAAAATAACATTCAGATTGGCAACATCTGAAAGGTTGGCTGATCCTGAGGTAAAATAGAGAACTAAATAAATCTTTAAAACTCAATTTACTTTCATTTTTAAAAGTTTGTTCTAAGCCCTCTCCATGGTTGATGGACTACAGTTGTTGTATCCCACTCCAGGAAAACAGTGCAACTAGTGTTGATCCATAGGTTTTCCTCAAATTCCCCTCAGGTTTTCCACCAAGAGAAAATGTTTCCTTTCAACCTCAATTTCTCAGGGCCCTGTGGAATTTCTTTTTGTTTCATTTTCTATTTTGAAATAATATGTTAGAGTGTTGCAATTGTTTTGTTTCCCTTTTATTACACCTTAGATTTTCCCTTGCAGCTCCCCTGGCTGTCCCCACATCATGATCTAAAAGATTCCTGTGGTAGAATGTATTTTATAGCAGCTTCTTCTCTGGTAGGAGCTACTGACTAGAAAGAAATCCCACAGCAATGGCTAGACCAGTGATGGTCAAACTTGGCACTCCAGGTGTTCTTGGACTTCAGTTCCCAGAATCCCAAGACAGTATACCTGATCAGGGCTTCTGGGAATTGAAGTTCAAGAACATCTGGAGTGTCAAGGTTGGCCATCACTGGGCTAGACTCTACTCAGTAGCTCCTACCAGAGCAGTGTTCCATCATCACAAAATGTCATTCTTTCATTTGATCCTAATCTTGAGGATACTCAAGCCCACTTCAGACTACAATTTAATACCACTGTAGCTATCATTATTCTGTGGGATGAAGTCTCAGGATTTGTAGTTTGCTTAGGTCTCTCAGATTCTCTACAGTAGTTTCAACTGAGAGCTCTCTACTAATTCTGAATACCTCATCAAACAACAAATCTGAGCTTTCCAGAGAAATGATGGACTGCAAATGCACCATATGATGGATGGCATAGTGAAATTGTAACATTAGGTAAAGGTAAAGGTCACCCTTGCTCGAAAGCCAGTTGTATCCAACACTAGGGTTCAGTGCTCATCTCTGTTTCATAGTTGAAGAGCCAGCACTGTCTGCTTTTGAAGACATTTCTGTGGTCATGTGACAGACATGGCTAGACACCAGAGCACACAGAATGCTGTTTACCTTCCCACCGAAGTGGTCCCTATTGATCTACTTGCAATTTCTTGCTTTCAAACTGCTTGGTTGGCAGGAGCTGAGACAAAGACAGGAGCTCATTCTATCCTGCAGTATTCAGGTATTGAACTGTTGACCTGCCACCTTCCAGTCAGCATCTTAGCCACTTGAGCCACTGGAGTCATTAGAAGACACAAGACTTTTGAGATGAATCCTTAAGAAAGGAGAGTTTGACTATACACAAAGACAACCGTAGTATCTCATACTAAAAAGCCAGGGTGGTATAGTTGTTAGTATGTTGCTGTGTTGGCACAGGTCATAGGAGAACTGGATTCACTTGGCCATCCAACTCACTGATCATACAACTCAGCTTGGTCTGAAGTCACAAGGAGACAAAGGGTCATGTATGCCATCTTCAAATCATTGCAGCAGAAGGGGGATATAAATGTAAAAGGATGGATGGGGACAGAAATTTATTAAGGATATGTTTCAGATGATTAAGACTGTCCTTCCATTTCTTAATACAGTTATACTTCGCATAAAGAGTGCCTCGCATAAAGAGTAACTCGCTGAATGTTCGCTTCGCTTAACAAATAAAACCAACCAAAAACTTGCTTAACAAATATATCGGGGTTTGCAATCCCCCCCACCAGAAGTCACAATTGGTCACTTACAATGGTGTTTCGCTTAAAGAGCAAATTCGCTTAAAGAGCAATCCTGTGGAACACATTATGCTCTTTAAGCGAGGTACAACTGTACTACTCAGGCAGGTGTTTGCCCTGAAGTTTGGTCCAGGTTGGGGGACAAGCTGGTTCAGCCTTTTCCTGATGACTACCTGATATACATGCCATAACAAACCAGCCTGCCCTTGATCTATGCCTACCTCTCCCTTTTGGGGTCCCTGTCAGGGACTATTGTTTTGTTGTTGCTGTTTTGCTTGTTTATTTGGTTAGTGAGATTGCTGGGATCAAATCAAAACAGCTGGCAATCCCTTTGCTGAAGTTGCTTAAAAATATTGAGAAATTGGGAACTTCTTGCTGCTTGCCTACATAGAGGAAAAGAGGGTAAGTTTTCCATTTCTTTTTCATTATCATTAAGGCATCACTGATGCACTGTGTCAGTTAGCGAAATTTTTTAAAACAAAACCAAGTAACAGAAAAGCAAGTAACAAAAAGCTTTCCATTTTTTTCAAGAACATTAAGTGGCTTCAACAAAGGGACAGCCAGTTAGGCATTTTGACTCAATGATGATGAGGAATTTATTTGTTTGTGTATTTGTTTTCCTTTCTCTTTAAAAGGAAAGGAAATTGATCTAGATCGGGGTGGGGAACCTGTGACCTTGAGGGGAGCCTGGACTTCTGGGAATTGAAGTTCCAGAACAGCTGGACTAGTCTGTTTCCTCTAGTCCAGGGTTTCTCAAACATGGACCTCCAGGTGTACTTGAACTTCAATTCCCAGAAGGCCAGGTTCCCTCAAAGCTGCAGATTTCCTACCCCTGGTCTATATCATACTATGCAGGGTTGCTTGAGGGGCAATGTAGACAATCCCTGCAAGGATTACCGTAAATTACACATCACACCTCAAAGTTACCCTATTTAGCTGACTAGGGGTCAGCAAACTTGGCTCTCCAGATATTTGTGGACTTCAGTTCCCAGAAACCCTGACTTGGATTTCTGGTAATTGAAGTCCAAGAACACTTGGAGAGCCAAGTTTGCTGACTCCTGATCTAGACAAACCCAGGCTAAGATAATTGGGCTGTCTAGTGACACCTTAAGTTACTCAAGAAAGTCCTTGGAAATCCACCAAGGAAGGATTTTATTGCTTCTTTTTAATGTGTGATTGTAATTAATAGTATGATCAATATTTTCAGGTGCCAAAATTCTTTTGTCAATTTATGTTTGCATAAAGGAAATGGTGTAAGTGTCTGTGGTTAAACTCCACTCATTAAAGAGGTTCCAGTTGCATTCTTGGACATGTGGTCCAAGTCTTCCAGAATCTAGCCTGGTATTCCAACCATTTTATAATGTCATTAACCACCAGAGCCAGAAATCAAGCATCCTGGGACAAGCAAATTAGTTCAGATAAAAGAGCAAGTCAGGATTGGAGTCAATCTGGGGAACAATATAAAGGATATACACCAAAGCTCTAGAAGGTAATCTGGAACAAAAAGCCCATACTCCTCCTAGCCTAAAAAGAGGTTGGCTGACATCAGTTTTGATCATACTTAACTGAGGATGCTGCTATCTGCAATTCAGTGGTTCATCACAGAGAGCTACACAAAGAGCCAACATGAAATACATTAGCATTGGAAAGGAGTGGTTGAAGAAGACCTCCATGTTGGAGAAATCAAACTTCACAGGAATTCAGTGCTTACATTTTGAAGACTAGTCACAAACCAAAACAAGCTTCTGATATAAGGGATAAGTCATTTAGATTTTTTTTCCTTCAATAATTCCTTAGGCAGATTTCTGGGAATTCCAGACTTTAAGACAGGATTTGAAGCCTTGTTTTCTGCCTCAAAGCTTTTTGGGAGATGCTGCCACAGTGCTTTGTGGGTTTCATGGTTGGCATTTTTTTCAAGGGGTGCAAGTACCCTCTAAGGCAGGGTTGGCCAACCTTGGTACTCCAGGTATTATTGGACTTCAATTACCAGAAGCCAAAATCAGCACACCAGCTGATGAGGACTTCTGGGAATTGAAGTTCAAGAACACTTGAAATACCAAGGTTGGCCATCCCTGCTCTAAAGAGTTTAAAATTAGAGTATAACAACCAAGAAGCAGTGCGGCAGATTCCTCTCACAAAGCATTACAGTAGCAAATGAAGCCTAGAATCCCACCTCTGAGGAAGAGAAGTATAGGTCTCTGTAAGTATGACTCTATGGATTGGAACTCTGAAAATTTTGCCTTAAAGAATTTTGCAAGCTGAGGTCCAAAGAAATCAAAATGGTACATCCCTAGCTGCTGTGATGCTCTCACTTAGGGATTCACAACCTACGGTTCATAGAATGGACCCAGCCTGCGGCACCATTTCATGTGGCCCATTGCTCCTGCTACCACCACTACTGCCACTGCAATCACTGAAAACGTGCAAGAATATGCATGAGAACATGTTAAAATGCATGAGAATACACAAGAATACACATGAGAACACAAAAACACATGAGAACATGTGAAAATGTGAGAGAATACATGAAATCACGCAAGAATATGAGTGGAACCACATGACTGGCCTGCTCAGCTGTCTGAGGGGGAGTGGTCCGGCCCGCAACCTGAAAACGTTGAGGACTATTGTTCTAACACAATCAGCTTTTAATGATATTTCTCTCTGAATGATGGTTTGTCTATCACAACTGTTTCTGCTCTGAGTCTAATGCTCTCTTTACCCTTCTCTAACATCAATTAAATTTATCTTTTTCAGCAAAATAGACTTTGATCAGACAGTTGAAATCCTATTTTTTTACACAACTATTATTTTCTTGGGGCCTAATACGAATATATATGAGAGTACTTGAGTAACTAATTTTTAAATTTCAACAAAAGAAGTCAACTAGCTGTTTGGCTGGGACATTGTTATAATTAGCCACAGAGAAATCCAGCCTCCAAGAAGAGAGGAATAAAAAGAAATGTTAGGAAGATTATTATTATTATTATTATTATTATTATTATTATTATTATTATTATTATTATTATTATTATTATTATTATTATTATTATTATTATTATTATTAGACTTTTATGCCTCCCCACTCGCCTATAGCGACTTTCTTTCACAAAGAAGGCCACAGAGCCATGTTGCACATTCAGATATATATACATTGCCTATGGTATACACAAATGCGTAATACAGAAGCAACATGAAAACAGAGAAAACCCTGATTATAATTATAAATGCAGAAATGGTTCCTCACACATTTATATACCATACAAACAGTTGGTGCATTTTGGGTTGCATATTGTTGATGCTGAAAATCTCTCAGTACTGAAAAAGGAAGAATTCCACATTTTTTGCAATTTGAGTATTTCATCACCAGAGAATATTTCAATCTTTTTAGTCCTAGTGATAGATTCTGCTATACCTCTAGTTTTAGTCCCAAAGAAGGTTATTCTACTCTCAATATACTGTATATGAATATCCTCATTCAGTTGGCTTTGTTGCATGAATCCCATATGCTTGCTTCTGTACAGTTCTATTAATCTGGATTATCAATGCAAAGTGTGGTTAATATTGCATCTTTGAAAGAAAGAAATAGAAGTATCTCATTAATGACTCTTTTTTAACACTACAGATGACATATTCAGATGTTGTCCCTGCATGAAACTCTTACTGGGAGTAGAGAAGTCAAAAATTCCCTGTTGCCTAACAATTTTGTTATCTGTAAGTAGGAGAGTTTAATGCCGGCAAGACTGACTATTTTTCTTCCATTCGAGAGGAATAAAAGAAACTTTGCAGAGGAGAGAGTGAGGCCAACATGACGCCTGATCCCTTTTTGCAAAGTGGTTAGGATGATTTCATTTAAATGGTTATTGACACTAAAACTCCGTTTGATTAACTACAGAGCGATGCCATAACATAATCCTTGTGTCGGCAAGACCTACCAACTCTTATTGCTAGCTGAATAGCCGGGTCTAGCTAGCATTGCTAATGATCTTAATGGTACAAGTAGCGATGTTAATATCACAGAGCATAAATAACTGTACTTGACAGAAATATGTAAATCAATGAGAAAATGCACCAACAGTGGTGAGTCTAATGGACAGGATAAATGATAGAGCCAGCTGATGGATTTTCAACAAACAGTTTTAGTGGAATCTATTTCTGAACTAAGGAAAAAGACAGTTGTGAGTGGGGAGGGAGAGGGTGGCAGGCAAAAAGGTATCCTTTACGGAAGCAGAATGAGGGTACAAACACATTAAAAATTAACAGGATGTTTCAAATCATTGAAGATAAAAAAGGGGTGGAAAAAAATAACAGCAAGAGAAAATGGAGCAAATATGCAGGGAGCCTTCCAGGAAAAAAGTATTCATCTGCCAATGATGTTACCGAATAATAAAAAGAAACTCAACATCCTGAACTGTTCAAGAGTTAGTCCAATGGTGCAAAAGCTTTTTGAAACAAGCGCAAGAAGGAGTTGTTAAGGAACAGCCATTTTATTTACTGCGATTTAACAAATACCATCTTTGGATTGAATGAGGTGGGAATCTTTGCTGTTCTTTTGACGAAAGCTGGAAGCAGCCCTTCATCCTGGTAAATGTATAAAGATGTTAGACTGTTGCTGGATATGTATTCGCAACAATCTCCCCGCCTTCACCTCTACAACACACAAATACTCTTTCTCCCACTCTCTTATGCTGTTTTCCACAGAGTCACAATAAACCTCACCAGCACTTCTTGTAAGGCTTTAGAAAATTAACCAAAGTGGTTTCTTTGCTTTTCCTGGGGAAAAAAAGGAGAATAAAAGATATGATGAATGAAAATTAGCCAATGGATTTCAAAGGAGCATGGATGACTTTGTGTTCGGAAATGGGAAGGAGGAGTTTGTATTTAATTTATTTGGATACATACCAGCAAAAGATGGTTAATAATGTGAAAGAGGAGGGATATATTTTTTAAAAAAAAATCAGATGGATCTTTGTTTGATAGAGAAAGAGAGAGAACTGTTTCATTTTCTTGTTTTGCACTCCCATACATCATGCTCTGGGATAAACTCTCTGTACAACTTCACTGGGTGTAAAAAAGCAGATCTCGACAAAACAGGCTTGTCTGGAACCTGTTAGGTGGGACATGATCATGTACAAACTACACAATGTGTAAGCCTTGGTTTCCTGCACTCTCCAGGAAAAGGTTAGTGTAATGCACCACTATGACAACTGCTGATGAAACTGGAGTTAACTTTTCCCTCAGATTAGATGTTTGCAAAAAGAAGAAGAGGCAGACAACTACTGATTTATTCCTCATCAATTGGAGTTTCATTCAGAAAACAACTGTGGCACAATTGTTTCTCTGCCAGTTTGAAGGCCTGTATTTTGTTACCAAATACACTGTTAACAACATCAACAGCTTTGGCATTACAAGGAAAGGCAGGTAAATATCAAAAACACTTCAAAAATTCTGTTTTACATTTCAGCAGCTTATCAATGATTAGGAGGTGAAATGGCAAATGAACTGTGCCTCCCCTGCAGTACAACTATTTGTGTGTGTGTGTGTGTGTGTGTGTGTGTGTGTGTGTTTGTTTATTGCAACTGTATGCATCTGCAAAAGCTTACTTATATGCCTCCAGTTCTTGAAACCAACCTTTTCATAAGGATATTTTGTATGGTAGATATTAACTATTTAGGTATTCACCATCTTCCCTGCATGAAATATGCAAGCTTATTTTTGGAACCTCAAAAGAGGAAGAGGAAGCTTAAATGAAAGGGTTAATATTTATTATTAAATTATTATTATATCATTTAATAATGTACTGATAAATTTTTATTATTATTATTAAATAAAAATCTATCATTAGATTCACAGACGAAGACTGGTATAAAATTAACAGTTCAAGTCCTAATCAAGTACCTAAAAACTGTTAAGGTAACATCTAAGTATATAGGCAGTCCCTAAGAAAGTTGTTTTGTTTTTGTTTTTTGTTTTTTGGATGGCAGGGGAGAGTTAGGATGTTCAAGTCCAATAAATCAAAAAAATTCCAAAATATCAAGTGAACCTTTAAGGTATTGCTCCAAGAGCTTCTATCACTATGGGCACAGCAACAGATTTCTTCCTCCATAAATGCTCAACTTCTATTATTATTATTATTATTATTATTATTATTATTATTATTATTATTATTATTATTATTATTATTATTATTATTATTATTATTATTATTATTATTATTGGTCTGTATATTTGTGCTTGTGTGTATTTGTCAGAGACAGAGAAAAAGAGAGAGTGCAACAGATTTTTGGAGTTGGGGGAGGGGAGAGTGGCGATTAAAGGGTTAATATTCAAATCAGAAATTTGCAAGGCCTGCATAATGCAACTGCCACCCTGATAACAATAGGAATTTTTAACAATATCGAGCCTTGTTAGCAAGAGAGTTACAAGCATTGAGGGCAATCAGTGTGTCTTGTCAGTTTCTTTTTATCTACCATCTCCAACCGCCAAGGAACCCGAAATGAAGCACTTTGGAATTATCAATTTCAGCCACATTTGCATAACAAAGCCCCCAAGGAAGAGGCATGATAAATGTGAAGGACCCCTCTCGGAAAAGGGAACTGTCAACCGCGCCCCGAAAGATTCTCCAACCGAGCGCGGTCTCTGGAATTGTAGTCAGCGAAAATAAAATGAAAGCATGAAAGAAAGTCATTCTCTCAGAGAGAGAGAAAGAGAGAGAAATTTTTACTCCCCCTCCCCCCCCTTTTTTTTTTTTTTGCAGAGAGAAAACTGGATGAAATGACATTATGCATATGAAAATGTCCAGAAAGATGTTTGATTTATGTATGCATTAGATGCAAATTCCATTACCGCACGCGCGCTGTTGTGTGATTTGGCTGTGAACACATCACTGCCCTGATCAAATCTGATCTCATTAATTCCGACAAGGAGAGAGAGGGGGAATTGAGAAGAATTTATGGCCTGGACACTTGAAAAGAAGTAAATTGTAATTCTGTTTAAAGCTGTAGCGAACCTTTTAAACACCTTTTATTATAGAGAAAAGCACTTAGTTTTATAACACGATTAGAACTTAATCTTGTACTAAGAACTTCTAGTCCTCATTTAAAAAAAAGATGACCTTGTTTGGTAAGGATGAGAGGAAAGTAAGTGAGAAACAGAGAGCTAGAGAAAGAAGCACTGTCTTAGCCTGAAATATATCAGATGCATCATCATTATATGATCCTGGAGGACCTATTGATTAGGTGAATAATTGTATGCCAATCCACTATCTGTGTCCATATGTTTTTAAAAAATCTTAACATTTCTCTTGAAAGGGATCTAATAGTTTTACAAATTTCCTTTTTCAGACTATAACATTGTTTTGTGAATAGCTGTGCTGTATCTTCATCTTCATCATCATCTACACAGCACGTCTTTATTTTAAAAAGAATCATATCAGCATTTCAGAGGGAAATCCCTTGAAACTAGGACCAGTCCTTATTTTAAAAAGGAAAATTTGCTCTTCCTGGAAAAGAGGTAATTTTTCCTTACAGGAATAACAACTATTACCTGTTACTTTGGTTTTGCTCTGCTCCCCAAAGTGATCTTAAGAATTCATTTCTTCTTCTTTTAATGAGACATAATCATCTTCATGGCTGCAAAGTCCTGTATTTACATAATAACCCATGTCTAAAAATTGAAATATCATATCAGGATATTAGTAGAGTGTGAGATCGTTGCTCCAAGCCAAATGCTTGCAAGCCCCCTGGAAAAATTAATACCATACATTTAAGTACGGAAAAATAAGTACAAAAATACAGAAAAGGAAGATGAAAGAAAAAGAAATTTTCTACCTTCCTTACTTAACTAAACGCATTGTTCTCTCTTTTGCTTAAAAGAAACCCTGAGCCTACCTAAACCATTTACTCATCTTGATAATATAGGAGCCAAGTGATTTCTGATGATTTGCTCCCCAATGACACCTGCAGCTTTCTTTGATAATTTACTTCAGAGACTTAATTGTCGCCATGATTTTAGCTCGAGATCACCAGGAAACTTATTGGTTGTTTTACAGATTAACAGAAGCAGCCACTTTAGAGATCTGTCCTGTTAGATAAAGATTCACTCTTTTTGGTCAATGGTACATGGATATCTGCAAAATTTTGATTTCTGTAAATATTATGCATACCTATGTCGTCATCATTTTTCATTTCTTTTTTTAAAAAGTAGGTTTTTTAAAAAAATAATAGTTTAAAAAAAAGAAACAAAGCACATGGACGGTGAAAACAAAAATCCATTATTGATGTGAGTAAAGTAGCAGATTATTGTCTTAGTTCGAGTTAATATTTTGGAACAATGTTAGCTCCCTCCTTACTGATAGCAATACATGTGAAAACGGAGATGCAGAAATAGGTAGCACAAAAATTATGTTAACTATCCAATACCTAACTTGCCAAACATTTGCTTCATTCACAAGCCTAACTAAGACATTTGATAAGTTATTTTGTAGCTCTGCAGTTTTTAACCATTATTTGTATCACTGTTGTATGCATACTTGCTCTAGCCACAAGATTATTCAGAGAGCTTGTCTCTGTCCATCATTTGTACACCTGGGAAGGCACAGAGTGAAATGCAAAACAAAAAGAAATGGCACAAAGGAAGAGAACCAAAAATAAAAGGAAGGAAGAAATACACTTTCGGTGCTGAATGCAAGCCAGAAGTGCTCAAAGATGCACTGAGAGAGAGTTAGAGATTGTAGTAACAGAGTACAAGCAGTTAATTAACTATAGACCTCCCCACACACACACTCACACAAAATATCCCAACCCCTTTATTTCTCAAGATCTGTGAATAATTTTTAAATCGAGAACTACATACATCAGAATCTAGAACTATCAAATAAAATTAAGTGGTCAGTCACAAATTAAATGGTAGACTGTGTGTTTATTTTCTTTCATTGAGGATTTTTGAATTGTTGGGTGATTAGTGGCTAGTTTTACTAAACAATGTTCTGAGTGTTTCTACTTGTATTTCCCTCCTCCCATTCCCCAAACACACACACACACACACACACACACACACACACACACACACACACACACACACACACACACACACACACACACACCCTTTTTCTTCCAACAGGGGCTTAGACTCCATGATTAAGGTCATGCCGTTTGTTCATTACTGGCCTGGCTAATGTGATTGAATCTGAACAATACCTTTGAACTCCTTGGTTCTGATCTGCATACTAATTGACTCCTTTGTCCTTGACAGTGACCTTGGCAAGCGCCCTGCCACTCTGAAAATGTCTGACCAGCTTCTTGATAATAATCTACTTTGTGTTTTTTAAAAAAAAGTTGATGGGAGAAGAGTTGAAAATAAAACAAAAACTGCTAATTTCATTTCCCCTTATTGATATTCCTTATGTCCTTGCTCATCGTTGAAGCAAATCCGTCACTCCCTAGCTCCCCCTGGATGTATTATTTAACGAAATCCTGAAAATCAGTCAGTATGAAGTTTGAAACATGCTATTAAAAAGTGCTAGTGGAGGGATATATTTTTCACAGAGTATCTTGTATCAGGCAGTCAGAATTTTTTCTGCTAACTTTGTACACTAAGCTGGAAATCTGCCCCTCCCCAACAAGAGTGAACCCTGGGTCAAAATGACATTGTTTTCTGCAGAACCTGGAAACAGTTTTCGTTGGAACCAAAACTCCCAGAATCACCTGCCAGCAAAGCCATAGGCAATAGGAGATTCTGAAAGCTGGAATCCAAATTAGTAACTTTTGAAAATTGATTTTTTTCCCATACAGGCAGAGGAGTTTCTATAGGAGGAATAACCATCAGCTGACACCCAAAGCCTGAGGGGCCTATCCATCCTGTCTATTTTGGTCCAGTGTGTACTGTCTAATACAGGGGTTCCTAACATTTTCAAGCCGGGGGCTGGGTCATGCTCTCTCAGCTTTGAGGGCTGGATGGACAATTTGACTTGGCTGCACAATGGGGGTGGCCATTTTGTACAACAGCTTTAAATGAGTGGCCATTTTGTTTACCAAATGCCCATGGAAATGATGCCACAGGCCAGATCCAGCCAGTGGGCCTCAGGTTGGAAACCCTTGTCTAGTAAGAGCTGTAGAGCTTGTGAACAGGAAACAACTGTCAAAACAAGTATCAGAGGTGAATGATACTTGGTCATTTAAAAAAGGAGACATTTAGTTTTTTAGGGTTAGAAATGACAAAGAAATTTATGGGACTCATATTTCCTTATGAAAAAAATCAATTTTGCATTTCACATGATTGGGAAGAGAGCAAAGCTCAATTCACGTCAGAGTTCCATATGTTTCTAACAGTACTGAATTAGGAAGGAACAGGAAATTCCTGTCCCAAGTAGCAGGTTAGGGGGTCAGCAGTTAAAAACCCAATAACTGCACGAAGGAGTTGGCTCCTGTCTGTGTCCTGGCTCCTGCCAACCTAGCAGTTCGAAAGAAAGAAATTCCAAATAGATAAATAGGTAGTGCTTCAGCAGGAAAGGTAACAGCATTCCATGCACTCCAGCATCTGGTCATGCCTGCCATATAACCACAGAAATGTCTGCATATGTCTCTTTGGCAGTAAATGGAGATGAGCACCATCTAATAGATTCAGTGCAACAACAACCTTCTGTCAGAGTAAACACACCAACAACATAGTTTCACTTCCCATGACTGTCCACAGACAATCAGGGGAAGCGTTCAATTTACAATACTTGAAGTACTTCATTAGCTGGAATTTAACACCAGAAGCAGCCTTTGACAACTGCACTTACTGGGAACAAATAAGTGAGCACCATAGATAAAGGCTCAAAAAGACACACGATGAGGCAGATTGGTCCACTCCAGTGCACAACACATGTGGACACCAGAAAAAAATAGTGGGCCAACGCACACCATCGGTTGCCTGAAGTGCCATACAACCCCATACTTTCCTGTGTTTTTGTAATACTAATCTGATGCCAGCATAGCTGCTGAGCATTTTTCCATGTTCAACAAGTTGCAGAGTTGCTTACATTTTCAGAAAAAAAAATAAATTCTGTGCACAGATGAATGTAAAGTTTCTAATAGCAATCTCAAGCTTTTATTTCTAAACCTTGGAGGCTCTTAGCGCAACCTGTTTCTCTGGAGTGGAAGAGGAGTATCTATGCAGAAGAGGTTATTAAACTGTACTGTCATTTCCTGAGGTGGTGAAAGAAAAACACTATTATAGAAAACTGCTTTCTTGATGAATGCAGAGCATGATGTGGTTCTCAGCAGAGCTAGGATTTACCTCAGGAGACACTTTTTTTAACATCCGGGAACCCTTGTTATTAAAGCGTACACCTCTTTGAAGTAGCTGAACAATGAACATGAAGAACCCAAACAGCAATATATCTGCAGCTGGTGGAAAACTCTGAAATTAGATACAGCCATAGGAAATCCTGGTGTACTTCTCTGTACTGAAAGCCTAATGTTGCACAAGAGGATATTCTCTTCCTCTTACTAAATAGATGGATGGTGGAATCAGCTTTGACAACAATCATCACCTTTTTGGGAGTGAGGGAGGAGGGCCTGGTGGGTGGCTTGGGCTGGTCCCATTGCCGGCAGCAGTTGTGTGGGGATAGTGGTGGGGATTCAGTGTGGTGGGAGGACAGTGATGGGATGTAACAAGTTCCCAGTGTCCCGGAGAATGTACTCTACATGGGGCTGCCCTTGGTGACCATTTGGAGGCTACAACTGGTCGAGAATGTGGCTGCTTGGGTCGTGGTGGGGTGCAGGCAGTGATGGGATGTAACATGTTCTCACCAGTTCTCCAGAACCAGTAGTAACTTTTCCCAATGTCCTGGAGAACCAGTAGCAGCTTTTGGAGGGAACCACCTTCGGGGCTTACCTTTTCACTGGTTCCCCCACTGCGCATGCGCACCAAGCACTTTGTGTCCATGCACGCCTACAGTGCTTGGCGCGTATGCACGGCCTCCTTGCTATCCTCCCAAGTGGGGAGGAGGAAGAGAAGCTGCTAGCCTGAAGCTCCCTATAGCCTGCTCCCCAGGGTAAGTGACTCACCTTTGGATGTAGTGTGTCTGTGTGTATTTTTATGTGTATTTAATACCTTTACCTATATTGACGTACTACCACAGTTCCTAAAAAGGCCTGGTGGCCTGGCTTGGGGTTTTTAAGCAAAGTCTTGGAGTTACCTCATCAATAAGCTACATCTGTGCTGTTCCAATTGCTGTTCCAATTGGAGAACCCTTAAGGAGGTACAGCTGTTATACATTTACATTAAGGCATATTATCCTAGAGAACTGGTTAGGCAAAGACTTAGTACCTAACTTCTTTAACTGTTGAAAAGTTGAAAAGTGCCAAAATGAAGCCATCTTGTGGTGAGTTCATTCTGTAGTTTCTTCCATCTGACCTAGTGTGAGAAAGATTAGCCAGAATAAGCTTTAAGCTCTGGTTTAAAAGCTCTGGTTGATTTGTGTTTGGGGTGGGTGTTTGGGTGTTTGGGTGGGTGGCTGTATTTTAATGTATTTTTATTTTATTTATTTATTTATTCATTTATTCATTTTTGGGTTTGTGTTGTGGGTGGGTGGGTGGGTTGAGGTGTGTGTATGTGCTTATTTTTATTTATTGTATTTTTTTCTTTGGCCCCGCCCATGACATCATGATGTCATGATGTTAGCTCTGCCCACACTGTGATGACATCACAGTGGGGTAGTAAACATTTTTTACATCCCACCACTGTGGGAGGGGCTTTGGGTAGTCCCTATGCTGCCACTGGCAGTGTGAGTGTGAGTGGTGGATGGCTCAATGTGTTGTCACCAGCAGGGGTGGTGTATGTGGGGAGTGGTGGGTGGCTCAGGGTGGTCCCGCCAGCATTGTTGGTGTGGGGAGAGTGAGGCTCACTTAGGGTAGTCCTGCTGCCACCACAATCTGTGGTGTATGTGGGGAGTGATGGGTAGCTCGGGGTGGTCTCACTGCCATTGGCGGCAGTGTGTGGAGAGTGGTGGGTCCTGCTCAGGGTGGTCCTGCAGTCGACTGCAGCAGTATGGGGAGGGTGGTGGGGGCTCAGGACCACCTTGGAAACCCCCACACACACACCTCCCCAGCAGTGGCAGGACCACTGGTTCAGATCCTCAACAGTCTGAGGGGGGCATGAGCCAGCCCCAGCTTAAAAATGTTGAGGACCCCTGATCTAGTCCATTACCATAGCAGGATATCCTGGCAGAGAATTCTAGGTAAAGTTCCAAGCACACTTCATGATGGAGCCATAACAGTTGAAGCCATATGAATTATTAAAGTTATATGCCTGTGTAGCATAGATAACCCTTCCATTTCAGAAGAAATCTGTAAATATTGATAGATTGTAATTGAAAGAGAATCAAACAAAGTTATATATAGATTCCTATATATCTTCAAAAACAATTAAAAATGTTCCTATTAAAGTAAGCTTTTCAGAATGTGATCCCCTCAGCAATAAATTAACCAGTCAGTATTGAAGGATTCTCTGTGCCCATAGACACCAGTTATTTTATTTTAGGATGCATTTATTTGGTTGGCTTATTTTTAATTTGTTGTGTGTTTTATTGTATTATTTGATAGTTATATGTACACCACTCAGAGTGTACCAAATGGACAGTATAAAAATGCAATAAATAAATACATAAAATAAATAAAATTTATATACACTAGCCAAATCAGAGAAGCAAAATAGTTTCTTTTCTTCTTTTCTTTGGAAAAAAACTATGATACCCATAATCTTACAGCCAGCATTCTGGGAGCTGTAGTACAACAAAGAAAACTTTCCTATCTGTGGGACAAATCTTGTATGTCCATGTGTTCTTAGTTTTTGTGTAACCTACCTTCTGTTGGAATAATCTTCCAGAACATCACCTCTCTTGTACAAATCCTAATGGGTGTTCAATAAGTGCATTCTAAGACTAAGAATAGACTGTAACTATTCCTTTTGTTGGCTATCTTTCACTGTCCTATTACTCCTCCTAAAGAGTTAGATCCACCACTTTCTGTCTCTTTCCCTCAGTCTTTTTTAACCTTCAAGCTGTTAACAGGTCACTATTTCATGCTTCACAGTATTGAATAACCTGCACATTCATATGAATGGAAAGGCAGTTCATGCAAAGAATTCTGGAGATGGTGTTGAAGAAAAATAGTGCTTGTAGACTGGGAGTGACTCAGCAACTGTGCTGCCAAGAACTGCTTTCTGGACATGTTCTCTGTCTTGGCATGAATTTTGCAGCCACTTGTGCAACTTTGAGTTAAGCAGGCATAGCTATATAACAGGACTTTGCCCATTGTGATTTTTCTACCATACCAACAGTACTTTGCTTGCCGTATATACATAGCATTAAACTTCAAACCTATGTACATTGAAAGAATTTTTTTTAAGAAAATGAAACAGAACACCAACACTCATGGTGCTGAATTCTCAATTTAAAATACATGTGTGTGGAATACTCTAATCCTAACTTTGAAGACTGCAGTCTGATAGCTTCTTACTAGGGGATAAAGTCTATTGGATGCAAGATTTAATTCCAAATAAATATGCACAGAGGCGCACAGTGAGATAGCTAGAGTTAAATGTATTTTCAGTTTACACTGGTGTGGATTATTTAATAAATGTTACATTAGGCATTACTCCAATATGGAATTTCCTTCTGGTACAGATATTGTTGTTGTTTTATATACCATTGACTCACCTCCCAATCAGTGTGTATAGTGACCTCCAAAATGTCCCATCCTCAGCAGCCCTGCTCAGCAGTCTATGGCTTCGTCTATGGATTTCATCCACTTCCTACATGATCTTCCTATTTTATTGCTGCCTTTAACGGTATTGTCTTTTCCAGCAATTCCTGTTTTCTCGGTTCAGTATATCATGGTAACAGAAGCAGCTTTGATGGCTCCAAAGCCCACTCTTAGCCTGTTCCCAACATCCACATTCACTGGGAATGGAATAAAAGCAAGCTTTCCCAAAAAAGTAGAATCCCCCTGATAGGGAGTCCAAATGTGTGGTTTTGGAAAGAGTGGGACTGCTCCAGCGTCCAAGATATGTGGACACTATTTAAAAAAGAGGGTTGTGCAACCTCTTCTCCTGAGAGTTGTCTAAATGCCCACATGGGCATACTGTGTGTGTGTGTGTTTTCATGTCAGAGATTACTCTGGGTTGAAAGGATTATATTTTTTGCAGGGGACGCCCGAATGAAGCTCCTTTCACGTCTCCCATCGTGCAGCTCTCAGGGAATTGAACTGCATCCTTCCAGTCTCCAAGCACAGTGCTTTTACCCACTGAACCACTGGGGAACTACATAGGAATACTGAAAGATAGCTTCATATGTAGCATTTCTTCTTCGTGCAACTAGTAGCTATGCAGGAACCATTTTGTCTGGAATAAAGTGAGGGGGAAAAGTTGAACTCTATCTCACTGCTTCCCCACCCACAAATAAAATAAAATGGGCAAGACATATTTATAGTTAAAATGTGATACAGAAAAAGGCTCTGTCAAGGTTTAAGAAACTAATACATCCTGTGTTTTGTCTTACATTTTATGCCATGTGTCTCGGCCTCATTTTCTCCCCCTCTAGTTTCCTCCCTGTCTCATCTTCTCTCTGAAACACCACTGTAAGGTAAGGTAAAGGTCTCCTTTGCTTGAATGCCTGTTGTGTCTGACTCTAAGGATGGTATTAATTTCGGTTTACAGCCAAAGAGCCAGTGTTATTTGCATCTGCAAATGCTTCATGGTCATGTGACTAGATGCTGGAGTACACGGAATGCTGTTACCTTCCCTGCCAAAGTGATACCTCTTTATCTACTTGTAATTTCTTGCATTCGAACTGCTGGGTTAGCAGGAGCTGGGACATATGATGGGCATTCAATCCATTGCGCAGCACTTGAATTTCAAACTGCTGACCTGCTGACCCTCCAGTCATCAAACTCAGCATCTTAACCACAAAGTCACAGTGGCTCCAAACACAACTATACTCACACCCAAAGCCAGCCACACCTCCTGTGTGTCAGGACCACAGAGGTGAAGTAGCCATGAGGGGGCAGAGAAAAACTGGGGAACAGGAATTTAAGAGCACTGCTAGTGGCTGGTGTTGGATAGGGCTGTAGACAAAGTACGTGAGGCGGTATTTTGGCTGATTGGATTTATGCCAGAAGATGAGTATGTAGCCAAATCTCCTGGGAGATGGCAGATCTCCCTCCCACAAAGATGAGTCAACATAACAGGGGCTGCCATCCTATGGGTGCACTTGACTGCAAAAAAAGCCCCTTGAAAAAGGATTGACTCCTGAGTAATCATGTGGAGGTTGAGGCCATACAAGCCAGGATGATGCCACATCAAAACATTGCTTGCTCTTAAAGAAACTAATGAAGTTAGTTCAATGAGGAAACAAGCACTGTACAGCTTTTATTTCAAGTACTTGGAAGCATCTTGTTACACAAAAGCATTAGCAAACAATTATTTTTGCAACAACTAAAACATGATTAATTTACATTGAGCGACTGTTGTACTTCTTTTTCCTGTGTAACAGGAATACTTTTAGTTACCTTTGTAATTATGTAACAAAAAACTGTTTTAGTTAACCCAATAATTATGAGGTATAGCTTCACTTTGGCCACCAAAGGAGAAGAGAGGATTCCCTGGAGGAGGCCCTGATGCTGGGGAAGATCGAAAGCAAAAGGAGAAGGGGACAGCAGAGGATGAGATGGCTAGATGGCATTGTTGATGCGGTGGACATAGATCTACGGAGGATGGCAGATGTCAGAGGAGCCTGACATGCAGTGGTCCACGGGGTTGTAAAGGGTCAGACTCAAGACATCATTGTTCAGTTTAGTGTTTGGTCTTTAAAACCAGTTTTTAAACTGTCTTTTAGAACTGTTTTTCATCCACTGATAGCGAATCTTGGCTTTACAAAGTCCTCTTATGAAAAGCTCTCCTCACACTGTGGTGTCCTTAACTGAGTCATTCCCTCTCATGTTAGGTGTTCAGCTTTTCCCATTTCCTTCACATTTCCCTAGCATTATTTGTATTTTCAAGAGATTTTTGTCTTCACATAAAAACAAGGGTGGAGAACCATGTGAGGCTTGCACACAATTTAAAGACAAAGCAGTTGTGTGAGGTCAGGAGCTGACTTTGCAGCCCTGTTATTGAAACTGGCATACACATCTGGCCATGATTTGTGGAACCCTTGAATGTTTACTGCACCATCCAAAGATAAATGCCCAGCTCAATGAAGACCAATTTGTGATTTTTAAAAGTGATTTAACAGAGATAGGACTCCCCTCCCATCACCTCTGGATTGTTTTCTCATGATTTATTTGCAGTACATTTGATTTAATCAATGTAGCTCCCAGTGAGAATTTAGGCTTTATTTGGTCTGCAATCAATTTATTTGTAGTTCATGGTATCCATAAAGCTCTCTTTCAACACTATATTTTAAATAAACATTTCAGTTCCTGTCATTTCCCTTCAATGTCCGGGTTTCACATTTGTATTAAAATAATTGGGAATACCATGGTAAATAGTATGTACCAATTATGATACCCAGAGTATGAATCCAGTGTATGAATTCATATAAAATATGAGAGAATGAAAGAAACAAAAATGGAAACAAAAAGGAATTCCACATCACTAGGGGTTGAGGCTCGCCTTGTTAGCTGGAAGGCTGGCAATTCAACAGTTCAAGACCTGGGTACTGCATGATGGATTGAGCGCCTGTCTCAGTCCCAACTCTTGAGGACATGAAAGGAGCTCATTTGGCCATCGCTGAGTAGAGTTTCTCCAGCAAAAATCATTTCAACCCAGAATAATTTCTGACACAAAATTATTGTTATTATTAACTAGGGTCCCAATAGGTCCAAATTCAGAAAACAATTGCTTATAAATTATGCTTGAAGGATCTGGACCTACATTGTGGGCTTGACTTCTTTTCAGGAGTCCTTCCAGCAAAAAACCTTTCAACCTTTGTGTGCTTCTGACACGATTTTTAAAAAAATCAAACCTAGTTAGTATCCTTAGCTTGGACATCATAGGAAACTGTGTTTAGTTTAAAGCAGAAGAATGAATGCGTAGATCTGACCCCTGGAGGCTCAAAAGACAGAGGGGAGGGGAGAAGAAGGCAAATAGCCTGGTTGCCATTCATTCTCGAAATAGAAAAACAAAATAGGATTCCCACTGCACCACAGCAGAGCTAAAGAAGCAGACAGCCACAGTTACTTTTAGTTTGTTCCAACTGACTTGGGATCCTGCCACCACTATGTTTATATCCCACAATGCCAGTATCCCTGCAAGTGGTCCAGATTTTGGCTAAGCATACTATAAAAAGTGGGCCAATTCAGAACCAGTGGTTATGCAGCGATGGCAGACAATGAAGTATAATCAAAGGATCAAAAAATTCTCCAAGGAAGGTTAGTCATGGTTTTGCCTCTGAATTTAATTGGGATGGCATGGCATTGAAGTTATTTTTAATTGTGAGAAGACATATGGAGCAAATAAGTCAACAGCCTACCATTTGACAGAACAGTTTACTTCCAAGGCATGACTAACTTGCATAGACTGGAAGAAGTCCTAAAATAACTTGGACAAAAAGTTTCTTCTTTGCAAATTTCCACACAAGAAATGAATGATGTAAAAGTTGTTGATTTTCTTTTATTTTTATTTCTAAAAAGGTGTTCCACATTGTTTCCTGTTGCAGCAGGAATATAAATGAACTTTGAAGATCAGCTGTGCCATAAATGGACTGCAAACCAAGAGAAAATGAGTTGGTCCACGAAAGCTCACATTTAAATACAGGAGTTAGTCTTTAAGGTGGCACAACATTTTTTGTTTTTTAGCAATGGAATAATCCTTCTTTGGGATTGTGGTGGCTTAGTGGTTAAGAAGCTTGAACTTGACAACTGGAAGGCTGGCAGGTCAGCAGTTCGAGACTCGAGTGAGCCTCCATCTCTGTCCCAGCTCTTGCCAATCTAGCATTTTGAAAGCAAGAAATTGCAAGTAGATAGATGGCACCCACTTTGGTGAGAGGGTAAACAGCATTCTGTGTCTAGTCATGCCTGCTACATGTCCATGAAAATGTCTGCAGATGCAGACAGTGCTGGCTCTTTGGCTATAAACAGAGATGAGCACTGAACCCTAGAGTTGACTGGCTTTCGCGCAAGGGCAACCCTTACCTTTATCTAATCCTTCTTCTTTCCCCCTTCCTAATATCACTTTTTATTAATACACACCTGAAATTCCCTGATGACGGGAGTTTTAATGGCAGATCACTACAGTTTTCTTATATTGTTGACCTTTTCCTCACCAAGCCAGAAAAGAAAAAGCCACTTCAATCCATTCCTACAACTCATTTTCTCTTGGGGATGGAGAACTCAGCAGAGATCTGCATGTCTGCTAAAGTTGTTCTTATTGCCTAACCAGAGCTGACCCAGAACATTCTGTTGGCTGAGTCAAAGAACATGATGGTGCTTCCTCCATTACCCATGCCCAGAGCAACTGACCTAGTAAACTAACAACAATGTTAGCAGTACTGAGTTCTCTATAACACACAAAGACTTTGGGCTAGTTTATTATAAAGGTAAAGGTCTCCCTTGCTCAAAAGTCAGTCATGTCTGACTCTAGGTGGTGATGTTCATTTCTTTTTACAGCCAAAGAGGTTTCTGAGGCCACATGGCAGGCATGTTTAGACGCCAGAGTTCAAAGCATATGTTTACCTTCCCTGCCGAAGCAGTACCTACTTATCTACTTTCAATTTTGCTTTCAAACTACTAGCTTGGCACAGTGGTGTAGCGTGAGTTTCTGCAACCTGGGGCTCAGGACATGGGTTTCAGCTGCCTGGGATGTAAGCCAAATTTGCCACCCCTTGGGCAGGGCCCAAGACACCAGTGCCCATTCCCACAGCAGCCTCTAGGGCTTCTGGGAATTGAAGTCCAACAACTCCCATATGCCCAAGTGACATTTTTGCTGCCCCCCAAAAGTGTTGCCGCCCCTCATGCAACACCATACCACTGGCTTGGCAGGAACTGGGTCAGATGACAGGCGCTCACTCTGTCATGCAGCACTTGGTTCTCAAACTGCTGACCTGATGACTTTTGGTCATCAAACTTAACATCTTAATCACTAAGCTTCAGTTTATTATACATAGTTATTATAAACAGTTCAATTCTTCACAACAAAGAAATGGTCAGGCAAAACACCTGTAGCAGGGGCTAGAACTTGATGCTTCTACTAACTGAAGTAGCTGACTCAGCCTGTCTTATAATAGGGCTGGCTCCATATCTAAAACTTTTCTGATGTGTTTATTTGCATGAAACTCTGATCTGCATTTAGCACACCTTGGCCAGAAAACTCTTCGTCTTCACTTGGCATACAATTAACCTAACATAAATGTATCAGGCATTACACTCAGGCAATGAAGATTCTCCAATTTGATTGCACATTTAGCTATGGAATTCCTGTTGTAACCAATTGTGCATTGTGCCTGTAGCACTTACATATTGGAGCAATTAGAGACAACACTTGTGTAGCATCAAGTCAAGCACTTCTTCTTCCATGTTTAGCCAGACGTGAAACTGTCAAAATGAAGGAACCTTTTGGTGAGTTTATTCTGAAGTTTCTTTCACTTGATCTAGCGTGAGAAATATTAGGTTTGCCATTACAAGGGTACGTCCAATTGTGGTTCAAAAATACCACAATCTTCGAGGAGTGTCTTACTGTGTATCCCAAGTTATGCACTCATTTCTATCAACAGAATTTCAGCCTTTGTGGAAAATTTGCTGAAGCTTGTTTTACATAAAACTGTGTGTTATGTAGAAAATCACATATTTTGCAGAACAGTCTTCTCTTTTGTACAAACTATACATGTTATAAGGAAAACATACAGTTTTGTGCAAAAGAACTCAATAACATACCCATTTTGCTACTGGTGACAAAAGATGTGCAGGTCTTTTCATTCTTGTGCAGGGCAAAAGAAAACTTACGTTTGTTGACAGTTTTTGATGGTTTCTTTTGATATTTTGAGAAACCCCTTTCCTCTCAAACCCAAGAACATTGGTGAGTGTCATTACATCCTTATTCACAACATTTATGTTGGAGTGAAACTAGGATTTCAGGGCCAGAATGCCAAGTTTTAAGGATCAGCACAGATGACTGCATTGTCAGTCACATGAGCCCCAACCTTATTTCTCTGCCTCTTCCTTTCACATAACCTGCAAACCATTGTGCAACAGGGTGGAAGTGAATTTTCCCAGCAAATACATTAACTTCACAATGTACCACTATATTAGTGCTGAGTTCGACCAGAGGAAAGAAACAAAGACAAATTAAGTCAAGATCCAACCATAAGAAGATAGACTGTCATTCGAAGAAAAATAACCTGATGCTAATACTGGGAATGAATGCTTCACATTTTAGAGCAGTTATGGTTCTAAGATACATCATTCAAAACAAGATGGCTGGTAAGGCTGCCATATTTTTTTTCTTTCAAGAATGTTTATGAAGTGATATCATGATGACATGGTTTGCATCCACACTACTAAGTTCAGTACTCCTTCAAGTGTCATGAAATGGATACCAGTGATTTGTAGTTTCATAGATATTCTGCACTATGCTTTAGAGAAATGTGCTAGAAATCTCTGGAAGAAACCTCCTAGCATCTCACTAGAGTAGAAATTCCAGACTTTTAAAGGATGGAAACATGGGAATTAAAGTGATGTCACACTGCTCAAGCTTTGTAGTACAGATGCACAGTATTGTTACGGGCAAATTTTAATCAGAATAAAATGTTACTAGACTGTTTTGACAACTTTACCATCTCTTCCAAGAGTCAGCAATGTTTCTTTGAAAAGGAAAAGTGGGGAGAGAGGAAGTCTTGGCTGTATAACCACAGTCGGGCATACCCTTGCAATAGCAACCTTGTGGTGCTGACTAATCTTTCTCACTCTAGCTCAGGCAACGGGAACTGCAGAATGAACACACCAAAAATTGGCTTCATTTTGGAGGTTTCACATCTGGCCTAGACATGAAAAAAGAAGAAGAATTTGGAACAATTGACTTCCTGCAAACATTATGTCTTCCTGCAAACATTAAAAACTGGAAAATACATGAAAAGTAACACTTTTGGATACAAAATGGGATATTCGAATCAGCAAAGAAAAATGGAGCTGGAATTTGTTGGTACATGTACCCGGGCATTCACCATCCCCTTCTCTGCTGCCATTTAATTGGTTGTCAATAATGTTTGCATTGAAAATACTGGTACTTTTAAGCAAAACATATAACATGCAGGAATCTCAAAGACACATTGTGATTATAGCTGGGAAAGAATTTTTGCTCCAGTTCGTTTTTATAAGAATGGAACAAAATTTGCAAATTTCTTTAAGTTTAGAACATAAATACAAATGTAAAGTTTTTTTAAAAAAAATGTTTCAGAAGCACACAAAGGTGCTTTCTGGGTTGAAAGGATTTTTGGTGGAGGAACCCCGCTCAGGGGGCACCCAAATGAGGTCCCTTTCATGTCCCCAAGATCTTTTCTCACCAAAGTGGTCCCTGTTTATCTACTTGGAATTTCTTGCTTTCGAACTGCTAGGTTGGCAGGAGCTGTGACAGAGATGGGCACTCCATCATGCAGTACTTGAGTCTTGGACTGCCGACTTACTGGCTTTCCAGCTAACAAGGCGAGCTTCTTAACCATTGAGCCACCGCGGTCCCAAAATGTAAAATAAAGCAGCATTGGCAGACTTCCCTAATGGTAGCTGTTTGAGACAGCATCTTTTGGCAGATCCGACAGGAAAAGCCCAAAGTTCACTGTCAGTATGTTGAGTCTGTTACTGACTTTTGTATGCAAACTGGTTTATCTTGTATAAACTCTGCCCTGTAACTAGGATGGGCTGCCTTCTACTGAGATCATAAGGCAGAGGAATGAGTAATGAACTATGCATGTTTTCTTCAACTTGACTTAAGAAGTTAAAAAGATAAAAATATTGTGGCATCTTATAGATGAACTACTATATTTTAATGTTAGCTTTCATGGATTAAGTCCATTTTGTCAGACTTGATCCATGAAAGCTAACATTAAAATATACTAGTCCTTAAGGTGCCAAAATATTTTTTGTATTTTTAAAAATCTTTTTTGTTTTATTTACTATCTGATACACTTGCACAGACTAACACAGCTACAACTTCAAAAATTTTGACTTAAGAAAAACTCCTTTTCCTTTATCTCTGACAAGAAATCTATCAAAATCAGGATCAAACTTCAGTACAACTATTTCATTAAATAATGGCATCCCTCTTTGGCAACACAATTGCCATATTTGCTGGCATATAAGACCCACTCACCCCCTTTAAAATGCACTGGAAAAATGGAGTGCATCTTATACTGTATATAATGGCCTATAGTGGGCTCTGTTGGAAATAGCGGGATGCGTCTTATACTCTGATGCATCTTTTATGCCGGCAAATAAGGTATTTCCTGCTCCTTTTGGTATAAATACTGTCCCATATTTTTTGCTCCTTGAAGTAAATGATTGAGTGTTGACAATAACTGGGTCATCTGTAGTATAGGTAAGTTCAGAAGAAAAGGTGCTAGTTCACATCTCTGTCCCTAAACAGGGAACTGTGACCTCTAGTGGAAAGTTGATTGCAAGGTGTATCATTTAATTGCTAATGCTCTTCTAGCCATTTTTCTCCCTGTAAATGCTCAAATACAGTACAAACTCATCAGTAATTTTTGCATTTCAAATTTGCAGCTGTGCTGGCTTGGAGAGTCTGCTAATTGTGGCAAAAACAACTACATATCTCACCTATATATAGTGTTGTTGTCTATCTCTTACACACATACATACCTTTGCCTGCCACCCCAGAGTAAAGAACACATGCCATGGGTTCAAACATGGGCCACTTTATTAAGCCAAAATAAGTTGTTGCAAACTATTCCACTGAGGACTAAGTAGTGCAGGTGCATGATAATAACTCAGGTCAATACAAGAGAATTTGGATCCCAAATAATAGGGACAGCAGAAAAGCTCTGTAGGAAGGCCAGCACTGTGCCCAACAGTGGGACCAAGGTATGCAGCCAAGAAGCTGGCAAAGCTTCTTGATCAACTGACCCAGGTCTGCGGCTATTCGACCGCTGTGAGACACCCCAAGTGATAGTGCTGTCCGAGGTTCCAAATTACCTGAGACCCCAACCGGATAACTAAACAGGCCATTCTGATTAAATTCACCCACACTACCTGCCACACAGGGTACAGCCGACAGCTGAACCCCCACCCCACCCCAGACTGGCCTACTGGACTCGAGGGCCCAGTGCAATGGAGGAGCAAACTGAGACAAAAAGGCAGTGAACCCATGGAGTGGCTGGAGGCCATAGCCTCTGGCATGGTAGAAGTGGGCACATAGCATAGCAAAAGAAGACAAGGCCATGGCCTCAGGTATGAGAGGAAAAAAATGGAGGCAAGTCCATCACATGGAAGGAGGTCCACCAGTGCAGGCCTTGTCTTCATGACTTCGGTAATGTGCCATCCCACCTATGGGATGAACGCCACCTGCAGATGAACCACAAGAAAACAGAATAACAGAAGCAGGGGCACCTCAGTCCAATGCATGGAAGAAGATCCACCAGTGCAGGCCTCGCATTCATGTTTTCAAAAGAAAATGCGCCATCCCACCTATGAGATGCATGCACAGTAAAATGTTCAATATGATCAGCAGGAAAGAACTGCACCATATTCACAGTGAGATGCCCAGCAGCGAGCAGAAACAAGAGGAACATTGTGCCCTCTCACAGCCAAGATTCACACCCCCAGCAGAAGCACTGTGGGACGAAACTGCGACTCAGCAGGCTGCGGCAATGACAGGAATCATGTTTTAAGAGTCTGGGGACCTGAAAGAAAAGAGAAGGCACCAGCAGGAATTGCCCACACTTGGGGGGGGGGACACGGGGAGGGGACACACCATAAGAAACCCACAGAATTGTACAGGCACATGGAGTCAGGGTTCAGGGGAAGCAGTGAGTGGAGCAGCAGAGATTGATAGTACGCAAGCATGTCACCCACCTTGAGGCTGAGTAGCAGAGCCAAATGGGAGACTTGGGGAGGGGGGCATATGTGGAGACACTAAATCCTAGGCATGCACCGAGCCCTGGGTGGGGCCTCGCCATAGGGACATTGGGACCCCCAGGATGACAGAGGAGACCACCGGGGAAAGCTGGTTCTATGTGTTAATAGCAGACTTAAATCAACACAATCACACCTATGTATTTCCCCATAGCACTAGTGCACTCTGAGGGCAATTAACAGTGAAATAACATTGAGCCCCCATATACTAGGTACTCAGATTACCCCTACAAAAGGATGGAAGGCTGAGTCAATCTGAGTCCTGGATGGAGGGAACTCACAACCCAACAGGTGCAGGACAGCAGTTTAACCAATGTTATCAGCCTAGGAAGGAAGGAAGGCCAAATAAACCCAACCTCTGGGCAAGAATAGAACTCACAATCTTTGGGTAGCAGTAGGGCAGTTGATTCACTGATACCCCAAGGGTGGACCCCACCCAAGGAAAGGCCCCAGCCAGAGTAGGCAAGCAACACAAAAGCAAAACTGCTCTCCAAGGAAAAAGGCCCAGCAAGGGAGAAAATTAGTTTTTCCTTTGCCCATTCAAAGAGTCCAGATCCACTTGGGGCCCTTTGGTAGGACCGAACAATTAATGAGCAGTATGCTTAGATCAGGGGTGCCCAAGCTTTTCAGCCCGGGGGCCGGATCACGATTTTTCAGAGTTCCCAGGGGCCACGTTAGTTTTCCAGTGATACCTCCCCCGGCACTCTCACCGCTACTCATGGACACTGCCCCCCCCCACACACAGTATGTCATATAAATCAGCAGCAGGGATTTTGAGGGTGGGCAAATG
The DNA here is from genome assembly GCA_030440675.1 of Furcifer pardalis. Lineage (NCBI taxonomy): Eukaryota > Metazoa > Chordata > Lepidosauria > Squamata > Chamaeleonidae > Furcifer > Furcifer pardalis. Next base: position 21,157,199 of record CP126894.1, read on the forward strand.
CCTGCCCTGGCCACCCCATGGCTACAGCCCTGCTTTGAGTGTCTTTGGAAGCATCAAGTGGTTAAGACACTGAAATCGACAACCGTAAGGTCGGAGTTCAATTCCCAGGGATTGTGGGACGGTGGCTTAGTGGTTAAGATGCTGAACTTGACAACTGGTAGGTCGGCAGGTCAGCAGTTCGAGACCAACATACTGCAGGATGGAATGAGCTCTCATTTGTCCCAGCTCCTGCCAACCTAGCAGTTCGAAAACAAGAAATTGCAAATAGATAAATTGGGACCACTGAGTTCCTTGCACTCTGGTGTTGAGGCATACCTGCCACATGAACACGGTGAGGAGCTAAATCCAGGCATTCAGGAGGGTTACTCCCCCCTTTTGCCTCTTGTCAACTCTTTTTCCCCCTCCCCCTCCCTCTTCAGGGGTGGAGGAACCTCTTTCCCCAGCCAGCAGGCTTTCTTTTCCCCATTTCCCCAAAGTAAAGCCGGGGGGGGGAGTGCCTTCCAGCAACATGAGTGAGACCCCCACCGTGTCGCCATCCAGAAATCATGGCTGTGGGGCTTTCACTGGTCAGAGGCAAAAAGTTCAACCAGGGAGGCAGAGCTCTGCTTGGTTGTGCCCTTAAGTTTTCATTTCTTCTCTTTTGGAAACACCAGAAAATATGGGAGTGGGGAGACGAGAGGCACCTCTTTTGTGGGAGGAGCCACAGCTCACTCCCCCTCCTCGCAGATTCTCAGTGGGAGCTGGAATGGCACTTTTCATATGCCCAGACACCCTCTCGTCTACCCCCTCCCATGTTTCTAGTGTTTCCAAAAGAGAAAGAAATGAAAACTTCAGGACAGGACCAAGCAAAGCCCCATGGCTGGGAGCCTCCCTTATGCTGGAGATGGTCAGCAGCTGGTCAAACTCTTTGCCTCCAGCCAGGCGGAAGCCCCACAGCCTCAGCCCCTGGACAGCGACATAGTGGGTCCTGCTCATGTTGCTGGAAGGCACTTTCCCCTGGCTTTACTCTGGGGAACGGGAAGGCTGCTAGGGAAAGAAACTCTGCCCCCAACTCTGGGCTAGAGGCCGGGAAAGAGGGGAGGGAGGGGGAGAGACAGAAAGAGTTGATAGGCGGCAAGGGGGGGAAACGAGCCCGAACGTCTGGAGTTCGTGTATGAGGAAGTGGCTGCAGACATCCGTAGGCACTCCCGGGAGTGCTGTGGATGTGCTTGCGCATTGGTGGGCACTTTCCCCCATCCACTTCTGGGTGCAGGGAGGGCCCCGGGCCCCGGATGAATTGGTGCTGTGGGACAGATGCAGGCCACGGGCCGTAGTTTGGGCACCACTGGCTTAGATTGAACCACTACTCACCAGGCGGGGCCATGAGGCACCACCACCAAAGGAACAAGGCCTCCAGGCACCGTGTGAGGGCTGCCCAAGAGGGAGGAAGACTTGTTTCTCCAATGCAGAGCAGTTAAAGAGGGCAAGGCAGGAAGGAGCCACCATCACCTAGAAAGGCTTATTCGCTCCTCCCTAACACACCAGGCAGGAAGGCCTGCAAGACCACCAGGCCCGTCTCTCCCGGGGGGGGGGGGGGAGAAGGCAAAGCCAGCACAAGGTTTTTTTTTTTTTTGCTCTTTAAGCAAGTTTGCTCTTTAAGCGAAACACCATTGTAAGTGACCAATTGTGACTTCTGGCGGGGGGGGGGGATTGTGAAACCCGATTTATTTTTTAAGTGAGCTTTTGGTTGGTTTTATTTGTTAAGCAAAGCAAACATTCAGAGAAAATTCTGCTCTTTAAGCGAGTTACTCTCTAAGCGAGGCTCTCTTTATGCGAGGTTTTACTGTAATATGACCAATATGTTTATCTGAGCTATTTTGCCATTTTCTATGTGCTATATAGTATGAGAAACATTTATCTCAGGTAACATGTCATTTTTAATGCAAAAATGCTCCCTGGTGGCTCAGCGGGTAAAAGCACTGTGCTTGGAGACAGAAAGAACGGGGTTTGATTCCCTGAGAGCTGCATGAAAGGGGACATGAAAGAGCCTCATTTGGGCGCCCGCTGCAAAAATCCAGAAAAACACACAATGCAAAACATCAGTTTTGGATTTTCTACTTCTTCTTTGCTTCCTCTTTTGCCCTTTTGGGTGCTGAGGGAGATACAAGGTTCTTTCTCTGGCACTTCTAACTGGTGTTATTTGGTGTTTTGTAATATTTCTTTGATGTTGTCTTTCAAGCTTCCTCTGGGTCTGCCTCATTTTGGATAATTGTCCCAAACAGGAAGAAGGTTTGGTAATGTTACTGTCAGCTCCAAAATAATATTACTATTACTAAAGATGTCTAGATGCAGAAGCGGATGTGTGATTAAACCAACTGCTAACCCTGATACAAATGGAATGCCCTGTAGTCATTCATTATGCTGTATTCTACTGCTCACAGAGTTAGTGGTACTTTTGAATGGGGCACATGATGCACAATTAAGCCAGCTCGAGATAACAATCAGCGCAAGATGCACAACAGCTTGGCTCAGCATTGCAAAGCCCACATCTCAGTTATTTTTGTGGATTAATGTCCCCAAATATTTCATACCACTGCTCAGGGATGCAAATATATGGATAGAAGTCAAGGAATGAGTTTGGTACAATGCTGCCTTAATTTGATGCTCTTTTCTCATTGCATTTGCATGCATGAGGAAACATGAGAGTGACTCACTAAAATGTTTCCACATGTTTTTTGAGTGGGGAAAAGGATATGTGAGAAGGGGCTTCGTATTTGATAAGCTTTCCATAGTATTTTTGACCACTTTCCCTGGAAGCCAACACCTGTACCACTGGGGCACCTGCAGACACACAACAAAAATCACTTCCCTCTAGCACAGGGGTCCCCAACCTACAGCCTGTGGGCCAGACCCAGCCCGTGACACCATTCCATCAGGCACGTTGCCTTCTCCCCTGCAGCCAGAAGTGGAAGTGGATGTGTTTATGCATGCACAGGTGCATGCCCACGCATGTGCAAATGCACCCATGACTGTTGTAAATGTGGAAGTGGGCACATGTACGACAGCTGTAAATGCTCCCACTTCCGCTTCTGGGGGCATGGTGTGGCCCGCTCAGCTGACCGGGGCGCATGGTCAGGCCCATGACACAAAAAGGTTGGCCACTCCCGAGCAAATGCTGCAAATGGTATGGATAATATACTTTAATTCAGAAATGAGCTATTTTCTATGGTCTTGTATAGTCTTCATAATCTTAAAAGGAATATCCTAGTGCCTGGGAAAGATATGGAAAGATAAAATGTTGGCATTCAAGAAACTGAAGATAGAGTCTAGTGCCCATGTCTCCTTCACTTTTTAATAAGTCACCAGTGCTATAGTGGTGGTTGGCATTAATGACCAGGTTAGGTGGATGGCTGGCAGGAAGAGAAAAGAAATTGTTGGATTCAGATTTTCCACATAAACAATTATCCATTTAACACCTCCTGCAACTGGTAAAGGGGTGAGGCATATTTTGCCTTTCATATTTTCAAGACCTGTGATGTGTATAAGTACAGGAGGAATGCTCACATATGTAACCAGCCAGGAGTTTGAGGGCAGGCAAACTGCTAACTCCGAGTGGGCAAAGCCCGCCCTGGCCACCCCCTGGCTACAGCCCTGGTTTTTTTTAGAGAACATATCCCCTGTTGTGGGCGCTGCATTGGCTGCCGGTGTGCCTCCGAGTACACTTCAAGGTTCTGGTGATGACCTTTAAAGCCCTACATGGTAGCGGGCCAGGTTACTTAAGAGACCGCATCACCCCAAGGACACCTGCCCATCCCACCAGAGCAGACCGGAGGGGCTCCCTAACGGACCCATCAGCTAGAGAGTTTCACCTTGCTAGCACTAGAAGAGGGGCCTTTTCAGCATCTGCACTGACCCTGTAGAACCTCCTGCTGACTGAGTTGCTCCTCCAGACAGAGCTACTGACCTTCAGAAAAGGTCTGAAAACCTGGCTGGCACAGCAGGTGTAGGGTGCCATCAGTGGGGCAGCCCCCCCCCTCCCAGGTCCGGCTTATATGAAGGCCATTCAGGTTTTTAGTTTCAGTTTTTCAACATATTGTGGCTCGGAGAGTATTTTAATGGTTTTTAAATGTTAAATGTTTTTGTGATTTTATTGTTGTGGGGATGTTTTATATTTGAATGTTTTATGGTGATTCTGAGCCACCCGGAGTTGCTTCGGCAAGGGAGCAGCAATAGAAATCCAATTAAATAAATAAATAAATATCAAAGAATATCTAACCCACTGCACCCAGGAAAATTCCCTTAATATTCTCTGCTATTTTGACGTGAGGAAACCAGCATTCTCTTCCCTTCCCTGTGCCCACAAATCTAGTTTCTAAGACAGGGGTGCCCAAAATATGGCCTGGGGGCCAGATGCAGTCCCCCAATGCCAATTCATCCAGCCCACGAAACCCATATGAGCACATTTTACTTCTGCTTCCAGGAGCAACCAGGGCTTCGTGGGCTGGATGAATTGGCATCGGGGGCTGAATCCAACCCCGGGCTAAGGTGACCGGCCTGTGGCCTGAAAGGTTTGGGCACTCCTGTTCAAAGGCATACAAGAGAATACAAAATGGTGATCAGGTTACTGCCCTACACTTACTGTTACTGACACTTAGAGACACAGCTGTACAAAGAAATTCTCCTTCCACATATAGGGAGGGAGAAAGAATGGCACCCACAACTGAGGAAAAGAATTTGGGAAGGCCATTTCCTCTCTGCTTTTCTTTAACCGGATCCAGCTGTGATCTTCCAAAGAGAGCCAGCAGCCATGGTATCTGACTCCTTTTTCTGAATTCCCTCCTGTTGATTATTATTATACAAAAGATGGAAGACAAATCCTTTCTAAATTAAGAAATTCAAAGTGACTTCAGTGCTCATAACAAGAAAGGGCTAGCCATGAGTTTCCACATTATCCACTTGGATAACGCCGGACAACACACGAGCCATTTTGATATATGTTGATGCTCATTAGTTGTGTAGTAAAGAACAATCCTTTGTGCCTTAAAATTATTTCAAAACCAGTGCTGTCAAAGAAGTCATTTCTGTCAGGGGGAAATGCATTCATGTCAGAGAAAAGATGTTAAATGGTAGCCAATAAAGGAAAGAAAGGGGGAATTCAGAGACAAGGGGAAAATCTGGGAGGAGAAAAGCAATTGTTGTTCCTTTCTACCTCATTATTTGTAACCAGTGGTATGTAAACTCCATATTATAATTCAGGATCAATTCAGATGCAAATAGCTGAGCCTTAATTGTATATGTGGAAGAAAGAAAACAGTGACAATATTAAAATGAGCTTTTCTCCTACCTCCGTGTCCTCCATGACAGACATTTCAAGTTGAAGCTGGTAACATATCACCTTTTTTTTTATTTAAAAAATTATAATGAAGGAGCCCTTTTACAAATTTTCCATGTAAATTACAATGGGCAAGTGGAGGTGGAAGTGAGTAAGCAGACAGCAAAGTAGCAAATGTAATTCCTGTACATTCAAAATATTTAACATAATATGGAATAATGCATGTTCTCTTACAACACAACAAATGACACTTCATTGTACATTCCTTGGGCATCAACTCCAACCATAACTCTTTGTGAAGGACTTTCAGTTTTGAAATCAAATGTGAAGGATCAGCAACCTGACATATGTGAAGTAATGGTTTGCAAAATTGAGCCCTTTACTTTTGGATCTAAAAACTGATATTTACCTCATTCCAGCAATTTTATAGGCCTAGAAACTCTGTTCCAGGAACTAATAGTTCTCTTCTGAAAGTGGGCAGCCATGGGAAGGAGTGGAAGGTCTATTTTTCTAAGGCTTTCAGGCCCATGGTAATCTAGTTCCAGACTCCAACATCATTTCTATCAGGTAAAGGTGGGGAATGAACTAGTATTTATTACCTGCCTGGCTTCTTCCATGGTCACAACACAGCAAGGACTGTACAAGTTGCAATATAACTGGACTTTATTGAGAAAGGGGCTCCAATATTGAATCCTCAAATGTACAGTATAGTCCTTTATGCTGATAGGTTAATGTCCACTGTAGGGGACTAGTTATGACATTGCCACCTATGTGTAAGTTAATCTAAGTATCTCCTCCTTTTTCCTCCATGGTTGTCAGAACCAGTAGATATCTCAGTGACAACTGGGGCACTTGAGGAACACCAGGTATCTTTGGAGACTTTGGATGCACTTGGGGAGGCTTTGGTTTCCCCCTTGCATTCTCTCTTGAGGGCTTCCTGCTTGTCTGGTAAGACAGCTTCCTGGGCTTCCTTTCATGGGCTTATTCATGAGACACCTCCTGGGGTGGAATGCACTGAAATGCGCCCACTCTTTGTAATGAATTAATATAGGGGCTTGGTTTTTAATGAGTAAAGTAGTTTCTTTGAGTTCTTAATTTCCTGGGCAGAGCTAGAGAAGCCCGGCAAATGACCTTCAAGCAAGACGTTAGCTAGTTTACTTTGAATGTAGTCATAACAGGCTGAAAACTAAGAACAGAACTAAGATGAGAGACATTATATCTTGTGTTTTAATTTGTTAAAACCCTGGAAGAGGAGGGATGAGTGAAAAAGATGTGTTTTATTATATTTGGAATGGTAGAGGAAAGGGGGGAAATTAGGCCATGACTGTGCTACCCCACCCCGGTGGGGGGTTGCTGCTTCATGGCACTGCACTGAGAGAAGGAAGCAAAGTTCAGGCAAAAAAATTTCAAGGGATAGTCCAGAGAAGTGTGGTTCAAAACAGCCAAAGTTCGAATTCCAAGAGAGACTTACAAGTCAAGAGGGTCTTCCAAAAGCAAGGTCAGGTCCAGAAATGAGTCCAAAGGTTCAGCAGGAGTTCCCTCAGAGATTCAGGCAAGGGTTTGACAAGGATCTGGCAGAAGGTCTCCTAACATATGCATTGTTCTGATGATTGAAACTGCCTTGGCATGCTGCTTAAGAAAGTGGTAAACACCTAGGGAGTTGTAGCAGATAGTTTCCTTTGAAGTTGGCCACACCCTGATCTCAGATGCAGCTTTAACTCTTTACCCAAATGTTCCCTACAATGCTGAGAGATTGAAAGTTCATACTCAGAAGAACTGTCAGGTGGATAAGTCACTATCATTGATCTGGCAGCTGTCATTTCTGACAGCTCAGAGTCTGAAACCAGCTGATTGAAGTCCATGGCTGGCTGATCAAGTCCAAAAGTGGGGCTATGACAATGCCTAAGGATCACTCGCCGCAATGTGTGTTTGTTAGTAAACAATAGCAAAATGCTGTCAACTGTGTTAGCAGGCTAGATTAGCCCAGGCCAGAGAAATATAGCTAGATATGCTTTTCTTGTTTTATACTGGGAAAGGGGTGAGCAAAATATTTCTATTTCCTATCTTGTGCCTGGTCCAATGTGGTACAGATCAAAACATGCAAAAAAGGTGAATGTAGCCTTAAATGAAACAGTGAGACTGGTAAAAGGATGTTTAAAACCAAGTCCAATACAAAAACTAGCATCCCTCTACCAAAATTCTATCAAGAAAGTGCTGCTCAGAAAGAGTGGGTCGAAGAAAGTTCATCGGAAACACACCTGCTATTTGATCACCAACCACCAAAAGAGAAACTGAAATCAAAGCATAGCTTCTGCAATACTTCTGCCCCTCCAAACAACCAGCCCCGACAGACCACCTTAGTTAGAACTATGGAAGGCGAACATGGAGCTACCAAATAACTGGGGAAAACCACATGATTCTCTACTGCCTGGCCAAGAACAACCATGGCCTGTGTGGAAAGCTTTAAATAGACTATGTGCAGAGGTAGGAAGATCAAGGGCTAATCTGAGAAAGTGGGGTTTCCCTGTAGGTGACAGCCTGTGTGAATGTGGGGAAGTACAAACTATCTCCCATATGATAAAATGTGCATGATGCCCCTCAATGTGCACGGAAGAGGACCATATGTTGGCAAGAGTAAGTGCTGTTGAAGTGGCCCAATACTGGGCAGATGTCATCTAGCCCTTTTTAATTCTATTTTGTTCTTAGATATGTTAATTTTACCTTTGTATGCTATTATATGCTGGTGGTGCATCTGACACAAATAAAAAAAGATCTTGTGCCTGATCCTGAACTGTCCTAAATAAACCCGGCTGCAACCAGAAGAAGTTGTATTTGTTTCATATAGAGCTAAGGTGGTGGGAGAAAATCCAGTTCCTTTCTTTCATTATTGGTAACACTACCATTAAGTTAATTCACACTGCAGGCCCTGCCCTACCTGATCTGGCTGGTTTGTGAGCATAAACAGCCAGTTATTGAAACCTAGCATAGATTTCTCAAGCCTGCAGCAGGACCACAGGTACTCTGAAGCAGCCCAAGAGGGCTTCTGGAAGGCATACAGGTCTCTGGAAGGTAGAATGAATCCTATGATAGTAGAAGAAGTGTTGAAGCTAATCCTTACACTTTTCAATCCAGGGGTCTTCTTTGGTGACCCAGGTCCATCCTGGTGGAAGCTCTTCTTCCTGTCTCCACCCTGGTCTCAGTAGGTTTCGTTTCCTATCCCAGTGCTTTATCTCCTTCTACAGCTTCTTCCATTCCCATAGCTGCAAGCCCCTTTTCAAGTATACCTAATGGCTTCTCCTCATACACTTCTAGAGTGTTCTCCATTGAGGCTTCAAAAAACCCAGTAACCTCTGTATCCTTGCTCTCTCAGTCTGCTGGGGAGCTGCAAGTAGGGAACCCCAGGTTGGGGTTTCCAGGAGGCAGTGGTGGGCTAAAAAAAATTATTATCACACTGTGGGTGTGGTATGGTGGGCGTGGCCAGGTGGAAAGCCCTGTATTGCACCTGAATTAGGAATACTTTATTTCAAAACTTGGATGGGCGTGGCCAGCTAGAATTTCTGCTACTGGTTCTGACGAACTGGTGTGAACCTGCTGATGCCCACCACTGCCATAAGGTAATAGCTGACCCCTCTCCTACGGTACAGGATCACAATATTATTTTTAAAAACCTATTTCCCTATCTCTACAACTGGCTTTCACTCAAGGGAGACCTTTACCTTTATATATCTGTTTCCAAGATCTTGTGATTCATTAATGAGAATATTATATAGTGTTAGAGCAAAATAATCCATATTCTGAACAGCCAGTGAACCAGTCCTAACTAGAACAAAGATAATGTGCTTGGGCAGTTAAACTAAGGATTACAATTTGAGAGACAGGGAGATTTGTTCTTCCCTGTGTGTAATACACTTTCCCAACTACTGCAACATAATTCCTACACAGGTAGTAAGAGTTGCTGAAAAGAAGAGCAAAACAATAAAACTGCTGGGTGGCCCTGTGGTTTAGGTATCTGGCTATAGAGCTAGTGATTGGATATTTGTTTCACCACTGCCTCCTTGACAGGGACTGGACTCAGTGGCCCATAGGGTATCCTCCAGTTCGAAGACTGCATTATATAATAGTCAGGGATATTTACCCCAATAATAGTGAAAGCCAGTGCTTCTGTCATTGAATGATACAAAAATAGCGTTTAACATTTACAAGACTCTTTGATATTATATTCAGGTTTTAAAAGGAACATTTTGAGAACACTCTCATTTGTGTTTTCTTGCTGAAATAAATGTCAGTACATCAACAATATACATATAAATTTAATATAAATTTATATCAACAATATAAATATAAATAAACATTTATGTGAACCACACATATACTTCGGTTGAATTGATTACACACACACACACAGAGGCAGATGACAAAGATAACTGTCTTCATTTTTCAAGAGGTTCACCCATCCAGCAGAGGAGTTTGAATCCTTAGCTGTTTAAAGCAAGGGTGCCCAATTTTTTTTTATTTTTAATTTTGAGCTGCTGGCTGGTCACGTGGTTGAGCATGCCGGTCACGTGGTTCCTGCACCTGGAAGCGGACATAAAACATGCATCCAGATAACACACATTTTACTTCCACTTCCGGGAGTGATGAGGGTGGCGCAGGCTTGATGATTTGGTGCTGCAGTCTGGATCCAGCCCATGGGCCATAGCTTGGGCACTCCTCGTTTAATGTGTTTCTTTGGATCTCTGTGTATTCAGCCATGTTTACAGGTGATGACATCAGCCTGGTTAATCCAAATTTCCTAGCCCTTCCACCTGATGAGCCCAGACTATATCTACTATCCTCACTACTACTATTACTACTACACACAGTCACACACACACAGAGAGAGTCACATGCACAGACTACAACTTGTGAGTGAGGCTGCAAGCTTAAAACATCACTTCCACCAAAATGCACAAACATTTTCATAGCCCAATAACTTAGCAGCTCCTCTCATGAACAGGCTGTTTTTAACAAAGGGAATAAAATGCTTCTTTTTTTTTTCTTTTTCTTTTTTTGAAGTTTCTGACTTTCGTTAACCTTCCCCCCAGTTCAGGTTATTTCTTTAATGCATTTATCTGCTTCAAAATTGTCTCCTTAGCCTCTCAAGGGAAACCAATATAATACACCATCACATTTCTCACAGGAGGGGGAAAAAAGAACACTTACTCTTAATAGGTGGCAATTTTGCCAGATGTTATTGACATAGTAAGTGCGAAATTTCAGTGATACTAAATGCAAAGTGCAGCAGATTAAAGAACAATGGAACAAAGTGCAAAATGAAGTTTCAAAAGCAGCAGTGTCAAAGTCGGAGGAAGTGTGAAAAAAATTACATTTTAACAACACTATTAAGAACAAGTTTACTAATTACTGTAACAAGCACAAATGTAAAAGTACATCTCTTAGACTGGCAGAAAGTTTCGGAAGCTACATTCCTTTCTCCTTTTGCCTCTCCTCCCTTGTTCAATTTATTTTTCTGTCTCCTCTCTGTACCACAGTAAAAGACATGATGCTGGTCATATACCTGAAGCAAGGATACTCTGGCCTTTTTAATGTCATCTTCTTAACCCTTGCATTACAGGTAATGCTTTCTATGTGCTCCCATATTTCATGAATGTAAAGACTCATGGGGGAATGCATGGATAATGATCACAGTAAAGGTAAATGTCTCTCTTGCTCAAAAGCCAGTTGTGTCTGACTCTAGGGGGTGGTGCTCATCTCCGTTTACAGCCAAAGAGCTAGTACTGTCTGCATCTGCAGATGCTTCTGTTGTCATGCAGTAGGCATGACTAAACACTGGAGTGCATGGAATGCTGATACCTTTCCTGCCGAAGTGGTATCTATTTATCTACTTGCAATTTCTTTTTTTCAAGCCACTAGGTTGGCAGGGAGCTGGTACAGATGATGGGAGCTCACTCTGTCACACAGCACTCATGTCTCAAACTGCTGACCTGCCAACCTTCTGGTCATCAAGCTGGTCATCAAGCTAAGCCACTGTGGCCCTATAATGATCAGAGACATCATTAAAAAGAAAAGATGCAAGTAATCTCAATCACGCTTTATGCATCTCTTGAAACAACAGTGAATTTGCTCCCTAAGAACAGCATGATTTTAAAAAAGAATAAAGAAACTCTCTTCATGAAACATATCTTGAGCCTAAAATATCTATAGAGGGGAAGAGATTTGTCAGTTATCTATATCAGGAGTTCTCAACCTTTGTAAGCTGGGGGCTGGGTCATGCTTCTTCAGATAGCTTTATTATTTATTTATTTATTTATTTATTTATTTATTTACTCACATTTGCTATCCCGCCCCAATCGGGTATACCCGACTCTGGGCGGCTTACAAGATAAAATGCGATCATAAGCTAAACCAATGGAGTACTAATAATTAAAAACTTTAAAAGTTCATAAAGATAGGAAATAACAGCTTTAAGGTCTGGAAGGCCATTTTGCCCTTCCACCACCACCTAGCACTTCCTGGTTTGGTGGAGGTGGAGGGGGCACATGAAATGGTGCCATGGGCTGCATCCGGCCCATGGGTCACAGGTTGAGAATCCCTGATCTATATGAAGCTCCCCCACACACACACACATACAAACACAAACACAAATGCCATGCTGATAGCACAGTAGAGAAGTATGTACCTCCATCAAATTTAGTATCACCTACATTGACTGGCAGCAGCTGTGCAAGGTTTCAGCCAAGTGACCCTCTGGGATGAAAGATGCTGGGTGTTAATTTGTAATTTCTGCATGGGGACAAACTGAATAATTGCTGAGTGCATGTGCAGAGTGTCATGTTTGAATATAAAAAGGTCTGGCTAGAGGAGGGGGTGACAGCATGGGTCTTACATGCACACCCCATTGTCCAGTGTGGCTTGAATAGGATTTGAGTTTTCACTTTGTGCAGAAGATAGTTGTGGTACAGTTCTGACAATGAATCTGAAGATGCATAATCAATCAGTTGATTGAAGTGCACAATGATGATTTACAATGGACTGGTGCTCTAGTTAATTAGTCCTAGTGAAGCATTATCAGCCAGAATCCTGTTGGTGAGTTATGCAGGCTGAAGTGTACAGTGACAAAACTGCTGCTGATTAGCAAGTTGCTGTTTGTATCATGCATGACACACCAGTTGTACCACTTGGTGTGCAATAAAGGAGAGAAGCAGCAATTCATAAACTTGAAGCAATTTACATAATTGGGCTTCTCTTGAAATAGTTAACCAATAGGATTGTGACCATATAAAGCAGAGTTCTTCTTCATCTGTAGAGTGTGCATGAAACAGATACCTATCTGTGTCTCATTGTCACATGTGTGAAAAAGGACATAACAAGGACAGTGATTTCTTCTGGGTGTAGGAAACTGCATTCTCTAATATCTGAGCAGAGTCACTGAAGGCAGCATTGAAAGCATCGCATGTGCTCCACAAGGTATCTAAGTCACACCAATGTGGTTTCCAGGTAGAGCTTTGAAGTCATGAGTTATGAAGGAAAACGTTGCTTGGAAGTAATGTGTTACAAATCATGACATTGCATCTGCAAGGAATTTTGCTGTAAATATAGAGTGCTGGTGGCTCTTCTTGTTGTAGGAGCAATTTCAACATACCCACCTTGCTTGCCTTCTGTGTCTAGTTGAAATCAATCTCCAGATGTTGAAACAGCTAATCAAATCATTGTGGATGAGAGGCAAGTCCAAAATTTCACCAAGCTCTTTTGCTTTGCTGCCCTGAAATGTGTCTGCTTCTTCCAAAGACTTCCCCTTCTCATTCCAATTCTGTTCTACTGATCATCTTCAGTATTCAGGGAGCATCCTGGGAGAAACTGCCATTGGAGTCATTTGGTCTGCTGCAACCTTGTAGATCAGAAATAATTGGCCTCCCAAATATCCCTCCTTTACTTCCTTCTGTATTTTCCCCCGACGGAGTCTCTTCCCATTCCCCAGGGGTCTCTCATCAGAGCTACATAAACTCCAACTACATGTATTTTACCTCCTGCTGCACTGTTAATGGAACTCTTTGATCTCTCACTAAACTATACTGGACTTCTCTGAGATAATGTTTAATCTTTTCCTTTTTTTTTGATTTGTTTTGCTGGACCCATAGGTAATTCTGTAAAGTCAATAAAAGCACTTTTTAAAGTCACAACTTTATAAAGATCCTATTCTCTATTTAAAAAATTTGTATGATGGTTGATGTAAAATTGATTATTGCGCTCTGCCTAAGACCTGCTTATACTTCTCAGAGGACTGATGCTCAGCTTGCTCTTGTGGACACTGCACTCACATAGTAAAAGGTAAAGGTTTCCCTTGCTCGAAAGCCAGTCGTATCCGACTCTAGGGGTCAGTGCTCATCTCTGTTTCTAAGCCGAAGAGCCAGCGCTGTCTGCTTCTGCAGATGTTTCCATGGTCATGTGGCAGGCATGACTAGACACCGGAGCGCATGGAACGCTGTTACCTTCCCACCAAATTGGTCCCTATTTATCTACTTGCAATTTCTTGCTTTCGAACTGCTAGGTTGCCATAATTCTCTCCCACAAAACCGGGACAGAAGTATATTTGACAAACATGGGCAGGTTATCTACAAAATACCCTTTTTAAAAACAAACATAATATAATGACAGCTATAAAACACTTTCACATTAAATTTATCAATACATAAATAAATTTATTTACAACAGTTAATTCTTACTGTAAGGTGATCTGTTGTACTTCTGAGAAGTTGTGTCGCAGTCAAGTCTTAACATCCTTAGTTCTAGGAAACACACTGGTCGCACTTATCAGGCAGTGGTGTGATGGAAGGGCATTAAGATTTGTCTCCGGTATACTCCAACTCCAATGTGGCAAGAAATTGCTCGTTTGATGGCAAGAGTTTGAATTTATTTTAATAGTGTGTTATAATACACAATCAGTAAGTTTTAAAAATCCAGGACTTTAGCATTATTTTTATTGAACTGGCCAGGAGTATTTTTCTGACCTTGAATCTGGGACAGTCCCGGTTTTCCGGGACATATGGCCCTACATTCACATTAGTGTCACAGTCAAACATTGGGTGATTTTGTTCTTCCCTGGTTCTTCCAGACCTGCCACAGAGTTGATGTGTGTCCAAGAGCCAAGCTACATGGTTGGTAGCATATCAACATGTAACTGTTGCTGACGTCTGCCAAAACAAGTTGCCAACAGAGGATGGAATGTTTGATTCACCCCAAATAATGATCAAAGAAAGCAATCTCTTTCTTCATGCACTTATATAAAAAAGAAAACTTGTACCTTGGCTTCTCCCTTATTTTATAATTTATATATGCATGGAATTATTTATTATTTTTACACAAGTAAACATTCCAGTATTCATCCAGGAGCTGCCATGGTGGTAGAAACCCATGACAGAAAGTTTTCTTGTTATTGACAACTAATATATTTCACATACATTTCTTTAAAAGTGTGAATTTTTGTATGGATTTACATGGTGATTTTGAAGGTGGGGGATACATTTCCCCACTGAAATAGAAGTTGCAAAAAAAAAGTTTAGTATACAAATCCATATAAAATGCATACTTTTAAAGAATGAAAACCAAATTTGCACACCAAAGCAGTAATGAGATCAAACAAACGTAGCATTTGAAAAACTTAGATCTTGAACAAAACTATGATTGACATGTTCCTCCACTCTTAGGTTCATGCAGTGTTGATTGGAAGATGTTTCTGATGGATCATGCTGGTGCAATCTGTACATTTCTGATATTAACATTATGTTAATACCAGAAATGTGAAGGGTGCTTAATAAATTCCTCAGTATTGTTGATTTACACTGTCTTAACCTTACAAACACAATTTTTTTCACCTTCTAACAGTCCCCACTCCACCAGTTTGCACAGTACATCTCTGTACAAAACATATCCTGGTGGCAGGTGAAGCACACAGAACAGCAGGATGATGGCTCAAAAAGTTTCAACACCTCTTCCAACAAAAAAACAAAACAAAACCCTTGACATTACTAAATCTTAAACATCTGTGTAAAAAAGCAATAGCCATCCTGGATTTTCTCAGTGATGCAGTTTGCACAAAATGGTTATTTATTATCACTGTAAAGGTAAAGGTTTCCCTTGCTTGAAAACCAGTCATATCCGACTCTAGGGTTCAGTGCTCATCTCTGTTTCAAAGCCGAAGAGCCATGCTGTCTGCTTCTGCAAACGTTTCCATGGTCATGTGGCAGGCATGACTAGACACCGCAGTGGACGGAACACTGTTTACCTTCCCACCAAAGTGGTCCCTGTTTATCTACTTGCAATTCCTTGCTTTTGAACCGCTAGGATGGCAGGAGCTGGGACAAAGACGGGAGCTGTAGTACTTGCCTTCCAGTCAGTGTCTTAACCACTTGAACCACTGCATTTAATAAAAACTTCTAAAGGAAATAGTGATGTTATTGTTATGTGTTGTCAAGTTGCCTGTGACTCATGAAGACCCTATGATGGTTAACCTCCAGAATGTCTTGTCCTTAGCAGGCCTTTAAGCCCTTGCTGTTTCTTCCGTAATGGAACCATCCATCTCATATTTGGTCTTTCTTTTTCTGGTCTTGCTGCTCTCAGCTTTCTTCTTTCTTCTGTCAGATGCACCACCAGCATATAATAACATACAAAGCTAAAATTAACACATCTAAAAACAAAATAGAATTTAAAAGGGCTAGATGACATCTGTCCAATAGCGGGCCACTTCAACAGCATTTCCTCTTTCTTTCTTTCTTTCTTTCTTTCTTTATTTATTTATTTAAATTTGTTTATTGCCCTCCTCCCTGAAGGGACCCAGGGCGATTCACATCAGCATATCGACAACAATTTAAAACCAGTTCAAAAATTAAAAGTTTTAAAAGTTTTAAAAGAAGCTTAAAAACTTAACATTAAAAACTAGGCGTTGTAGCTAGGAGGCACTGGGGGTCAAACCATCCAGCCGGCTGGGAAAATTGATCTATCCATTCCCCAGACCTGACCTGCCAGCCAGGTTTTCACTCCTTTCCTGAAGGACAGCTGCTCTGTCTGCAGGCGTAGTTCTATTGGGAGGAGGTTCCATAGGGCCGGAGCAGATACAGAGAAGGCCCTCCTTCTAGTGCCAGAGAGGTGCGCCTCTCTGGCCGATGGTACAACCAGAGAGCCTCTCCGGTCCACCGTGGTGGGACGGACAGATGTCCTTGAGACGACGTGGTCTCTTAAGTATCCTGATCCACTACCATGTAGGGCTGTAAAGGTAATAACCAGCACCTTGAATTGTACCCGGAGGCAAACTGGAAGCCAGTGCAGCTCTCTCAGCAGCGATGAGGCACGGGCATAACACCCGCATCCCAACACTACTCGAGCAGCCACGTTCTGGATCAGCTGTAGCCTCCTTGCTTGCCTTCCATAGTTCTAAGGTGGTCTGTGGGGGCTGGTTGTTTGGAGGGGCAGAAGTACTGAGGAAACTATGCTTTGATTTTAGTCTCTGCTTTGGTGGTTGGTGATCAAATAGCAGGTGTGTGTTCCAAGGAACTTGCTTTGACTTACTCTTTCTGAGCAGCACTTTGTCAACAAAATTTTGATGGAGGGATGCTAGCTAAGTAATGCATTTTTTTGTATCAGGGTTGGTTTTAGGCATCCTGTGACCAATCTTGCTGTTTCCTTTAGGGCCACATCCACCTGCCGCATCTGCTTTGATCTGCACCACACTGGACTAGCACACTCTCCTGCAGGTAACATAAAGCTAGTGCAGAAGTTCTTAATGTGTGTGGTTGGGCACCACAACTTGTGCCTGTTATTTCCCTCAGAATATTGTTCCTGGCAAAAACCTTTTGTTTGGTATTAAGTTCTTGAAAGTGAGAGTTCGATCCATGGTAACTCCCAGGTATTTGGGGTGGCGCAATGTAAGAGCCTGGCACCATTCCAAGTCACCTGCAGGCTTCTTGATGCCTCATGGTTTTTCAAATGAAAAGCACAGAGTTGAGTTTTTAGGTAGTTTGGATTTTTCACCAGCAACTGAGATTTTTCACTGGCTAATCCTTTTACCCCAAAAGCAGCAGAAGTGCTCTCAGCTTTTCCTACCATTATTGTCTTTTCCAGAGAATCTTGCCTTCTTGTGATGTCTCCCACCCCAAGTGTAGAACTTTGCATTTATCCCTGTTGAATTTCATTCTGTTGATTTCATCCCAGTGCTCAAGCCTATCAAGTTCTTTCTGAATTCTCTTCCTGTCTTCCAAGGTATTTGCTCTTCCATCCAATTTTGTGTCATTCACAAATTTGATATGTTTCACCTGCATTCCTTCATCCATGTCACTAATGAAATTGGTGAAGAACATGGAGCTAGGACCTGTGGTGGGCTCCAAAAAAATTTACTACTACACTGTGGGTGTGGTTTGGTGGGCATGGCCAGGGGGAAAGCCCTGTGTTGCACCCAAATTAGGACTACTTTATTTCAAAACTTGGATGGGCGCAGCCAGCCAGAATTTCTTCTACTGGTTCTGGTGAACTGGTGTGAACCTGCTGATGCCCACCACTGGCTAGGACTGAGCCTTTTAGTACACCATTTGTTATCGCCCAATCCCAATTGAGAAAGAGCCATTAATAAGCACACTCGGAGTATCATTCTGTAACCAACTTTGAATCCACTTGACACTTGTGCTATCCAGTCCACATCTAGTTAGCTTCCTAATCAAAATATCATGAGGCACTTTGTCAAAGGTGTCATTCTAGTTAGTTTTGAAGTGGGGTATCTCGGTACATACCTGATGTTCAGACTCCTATAAGGGAACCCACATTCACACTAGCTCCCTGGCCCAGGGGTCATCCTTAAAGATTAAAGTCCAGCCCAGTGGCAAATACAGGTCCTCCTTCCCAATCTCTTGCTACTCGGTGAATGGAAATTTGTCCTTCATGTTGCCTCTTCAAATAAGTGGTCCAGCCTTGTTCATTCAACATGGGCTAGACATCTGAACTCAAGATGACATTGGCATGTCCATGCTAAAGAAAGAGGCAGTGTTCTTTTCCTCCTTGCAGAACAAGAGAAGGTGGGGAGACAACATTTTAAACATCCATGTATAGCACTGTACAGAAATTAGCATCCAAGTGTATTTGATCATATATGGGGATAAAGCCTCATGCCTCTGCAGCTTGCCAGCATGATGTGGAGCGATTACTAAACACTGGAGAAAGAAAAAGCTGCTGGCATGATTGTTAAGTTTACATTCTTTGTATCATCATGACATCCTTTATGTAACCTAAGTAAACCCTTCTAAAATATCTTGTTTCTTCTCTGGAATTTGCATGAAATTGGCAGTCCCCTTTCCCAAAGCTCCCCATGAAATCTGCACATTTCTCTGAAATTTTCCATGAAATTACAAAGATTGGGGGTGTTGCGTACTTTCTTCCCTTGGCTGTTCTTCCAGCTTGGGCTCACTGCTGCAACAAGTTGAATGAAGTGTCTTTGGTTTTCATTGGATGTATCTATTTGTTTAATGCCATAAATTGTTCCATTGATGAACATGTTGGAGGCTGAAGACAGATTTTATACAGTGTCTGGCTGGACATCCTACTACAGTAATGGAATAGACCATACAGCCAGTGACTCAACGCTGAGTGTCAGGAGGTGGTTAACTAACCTGAATCCCTAAGAGAACCAATGACTATTGGTGGATGAGCCCCTTTAGGTGGAGGAAATGCCACTGGAAACCATCATATTGGGCCCAACAGCAAAATGAGCGGAGGAGGAACTCTGATTCCCAATGGTCATAGAAGCGAAAGAGGCCATGCCAGATGGACTGGCTGTGAAGGTGTGCCTTTATAATATCCTCATGGCTGTGGCAGTCCATTGCAGTCCTGGTGTTAAATCCTGCATGTCTCATTTCATGTGTGCTGCAGGAGATGGCTCCAAGATCATAGTGTGTGGGTCACTTCATGACAAGATGGGATCCACCTTAAACAAATTCACACCAATGACATTTTTCCTGTTTCAGGAAAAAAATGCATTGCCACCCGATTCTCCAAGAAATACACAGACACTGGTGTGGAATGAAATAGGGTCACTTTATTAACAATAACTAAACAGAACCATGAGGGGCATCTAAGTACGGAGAATCCCTACCCAATCTGCCTGGAGGTGGAGGTGCCAACCCAGAGCAAGCCACGCCCCAACCAAAGTCTGGGTCATGGCCTAGTTACCTGCCACCAGGGCATTCTCTGTACTTCCTCCACCACCAAAGGGATGCCTACAGCCTGAGGCCCCCCACCTCCAAACACTTAATAATGCCCCTCCTCAGGTTCCTCATAAAAATGTTGTTCCCTTTGGCACTCAAGTCCCTGGCTCCTCTGATGAAAAAACTGCCATATCTCAACTTTATTGTCAGATGTCCGATGACCCATCCACCAGCATGTAGGACCACCTCAGCAGTTCTGGTGTTGACATGCACCCTTGACATCTCTATATCACAAAACAGGCACTCAGGCACTGTCCCCCATGCCACCTCAGCTGGAATTGCCAGGATCTCTGAAAAACTAATCAAGCTGCCGGGCCATGCCTCTCTCAACCAAGAGAAGGCCCAGTCCATCCCATCAACCAAATCCCTTTCTCCCATAACTCCTAACTCCCGTCCCCCTAAATGAATGATTACTACATCCGGTGTGCCCCACTCATTGCTAAACTTCTCTATTTCATCAGGAAGCTCACAGAACCTCCAGGTTGGCTGCCCGCCCCACACCACATCACACCAGAAAAGCCCTAGATGTCTGCCAAAAAATGTCTGCACCACCCTGGCAGCTGCCCCAGCGACGTGTTCATCCCCACTAAAGGCTTCTTCGCTGCTGTCAAACCTGTAAAACAAAAACTATTATTAACTTGTAATGCATAACCCTCACTAGCAGCAACCTAGGGCAGCTGCCTCACATATGAATGGAACCTGTTGGAAGTCCACCTCCCCACTCTCTTGATGTGTTCAGCCCCATAACCCAAAGCCGCTGTAGTCGAAGCTGCCCCAATCCTAAAAGAATGGGATGCCAGCTTCCAACCCCTAATCACAGCTGCCTCCAAGGCTTTGGAGGTGACTGCCCAAAAGTGAAATTTCGTAAGCGGCTCCTTGTTCGCATGTTGAAAAAGTATTCCTGCACCCATTCCCTCGATAGCCAAAAACTCCGCCATGGCTTGTACCGGGCAGAGATCACTCACTGAACACTCCCCCAGAACCAAACACTTACCTGCACCTCTCTGATCTGTTTTAGAAATTCACACAAAAACAAACAACTGCGAGCTGGAAATAGACACATCCTCCAGCACCGATGCCCTCTTACTCCTATCCAATCTAGATGCCACTACCAGCTCACTATCCTGTAGTGCTGCAAGGAATGCAATCAACATTGCTGCCTTAAACATAACCGCCTCATAACCATCCAAACACACCTCTTGCCATACCTGAGCTAGCTTAACCAAAAATGCTGGTGAAAATGGGATCATGTCATCCACCAAACCCTATCCTCCACAATTCTCCTCAAACCACCCCAGCTTTGTGCCTATTGTGTCAACAATGCCATGTAGTCATCTCATTCTCTGCCACTCCCTTCTTCTTTTGCCCTCAACCTTTGCCAGCATAAAGGCTTTCTCAAATGAATCCTCTCTTCTCATTTGATGTCCAAAGTACTTTAACGTCACCTTCAGTATTTGACCTTCCAAGGAGCAGTCAGGGTTGATTTCTTTTAAGATCAACCTGTTTGTTCTCTTTGCTGTCCAGGGTACGCTCAAAATTCTCCTACAGCACCACATCTCAAAGGCATATATTCTTCACTCAGTTTAAGACTATCTAAAAATTAGGCAATAAAAAGATTAGTATGTACGCAGACGATAGTCTCTTGGTTTTAAAAGATCCAAGTAGTGTTATAAAAAAGGTTCAAGATCACTTGGAAAAATGTGAAAAAGTATCAGGGTTAAAAATTAATTGGGGAAAAACAGAAATTATCACTTGCAATCACAACAGTACGGAAAAGGAAGATATAAGTAAATTATATAAATTGCAAATTAAGGACTGTTTGAAATATCTAGGAATTTACGTTGCTGAAGATAAATCCCGAAAACAAATTTTGGGAAAATTAGAAAGGAGGTTAAAATAATTATAGAAAAGTTGAACAAATTAAATTTATCCTAGTTTTGAAACATAAATTTGTGCAGGATGAAAATTGTGCCTAAAAAAAAATTGGGAAACTTCCCAATAAGAATAAAGGAGAAAAAATTAAAGGAATGGCAGAAATTGCTGGATAGGTTTTGTAATGGAGGAAAGAAGTCAAGGATTATGAAGTCATTGTGGTATTTATGACAGAAGGAGGGTGGTTTAGGAATCCCAAATACAGTAAACTATTATAAGACATTCCAAGTGAAACAAATAGTAAATAAGTTAACAAAAGATAATGTAAGGACTGAAGAAAACGATAGGATAGAATATAGAAAGTATAAGGGAGGATTATTTCTAATAGATCAAGAGAGTAAGGTTAAAATTAAAAATAAAACACTGAAGGATTTATATTATTGTTGGAAGGGATTAAAAAATAAGTTAGTCACAGGTGATTCTCCGATTTTGGAATTGATGGATATGGTGGATATCCCTTAAATCTAACTAAAGAAATGGAACTGAAATTATCACAAGATAAACTACTGTTGTTAAATCAATGGATTGTAAAATGCAGAGATCAACACAAGAGAAATGAGATATATATGAAATTAGGTTTAAAATAGTTACAAACAATGCAAATGGAAACGTGGGAGAAGGCAATGAGAGTTAAAAGATATACAGAAAGATCATTAACCCCACTTGAGGACTTGGTATACAAATTAAGAAGGGGATTATTAACAGTAAAGGATTAGTTGGTAAAATATAAAAGATATTAAACAAAAATGAGGAACTGCAACAGATTTTAAGAAAAACATGGGGGAAAGAATTGGATATTGTAATTGGAGAGAAGGCTTGGAAATGGAAATGGAATCAACAATTAATGAAATTATTATCTATTAAAGAGAAAGAGCATAATTGTAAAATTATCTGGAAATGGTATATGACTCCTGTACGTTTATGTCTAATTAATAAGGGAGGGATAAAAATGTGTTGGAGATGCGGTAAAGATATTGGAATGTACCTACACATGTGGTGGGGATGTGAATATTTCAAATAAATTTTAGAAAATGATAGAAGGGGAATTAGGGAGAATTATGGAGATTATGGTTAGATTAAATCCAAAAGCAGTAATATTGGGAGAAGTTGATGATTTTAAGTTAGATGATAATAAGAAAGAGCTGATAGTTATTTTGGTGTCTGTGGCAAGACAATTGATGGCTGGTGAATGGAAAAATGGAAAAGCCCTGTTTCCCTGGAGGCTGCAGCAAGCCAGAATGTCGGGATTTGAACCCTGACGTTTTGGGTTGCTGCACTGGCTGAGGACATCGGGGAAGCCCAGAAACAGCTTGGATTGGGTCTCCCCACCTCCCTGGACCCGGCAGGGGGGTCAGAGACCCCAAAATTGGTATAAAAATGGACTTTTTTTTTACCAATTTTGGGGTCTCTAACCCCCCTGCCAGGTCCAGGGAGGTAGGAAGACTCGATCCAAGCTGTTTCTGGGCTTCCCCAACATCCTCAGCCAGTGCAGCAAGCCAAAACGTCAGGGTTCGAATCCTGACATTCTGGCTTGCTGCACTGGCTGAGGATGTCGGGGAAGCCCAGAAACAGCTTGGATCGTGTCCCCTGCCTGCTCCAGAGAGATCAGAGGACCCAATCTACAGCTGCAGGGTGGCTGGGGAAGCTGACGGGGACTCCCTGTCGGCTTCCCTAGCTGCCCGCCCTTGCCTCCGCTGCTGTGGGGTGGCTGGGGAAGCCGACGGGGGAGCCCCCCGTCGGCTTTCCAGCCTCCCCACCCCAGCCTCTGTAGCTGCAGGGTCGCTGGGAAACTGAACGGAGCCAGCCACCCTGCTGCTAAGAATGACTGTATCGGATAACGCTAAAAAGAACGTTATCCGGTACAAATCTTCCCCCCAAATTTGTCGTCGTTATGCGGTTTTAGCATTATCCGATGCAATCGTTATCCGGGGTATTACTGTACAAGAATCACTTTGAACAGCACAGGGTAGCAGCAAGGGGTTTTGGTGTTTGTAAATGTATGTTATCTTGTCATTGTAAATGTATGTTATTTCGTTGTTGTCCACGTGTTTTATATAATAATAAAGAAATATATGGGGGGGAGACTATCTAAAAATGCAGATTCCGCCTTCAGATAAAGACTCACTTCTCTTTTTAAGGCCTGTTATTGTATATGAGTAAAGCATCACTACACAAGAGTCATTTTCCTTCCTCATATATTTAGCCCACCCAGAAAAGGAAAGACCGATTAGGACTGAAGTTTTATGTTCATGAGTTTCATGCCATCAGTTTTGACCCACTGAATGCCAACTGCAAATTGAAAGGTAAGCCTTGAGGTGCTAGTGGGTTTGGTATGTTTTCTTTCACATTTTCATACTAGTAGCCCCCTGACACCACCTACCTCTTCAGATAGAATATTTGAATTTTAAGCTCTCTCATGTACATCAAACTGTACATTTTGCAAATCTTGTACGAACCGATCTCTAGATTATATCTCTATGTGCATCTACAAAGCCTGCTTTTAGGTCAGCATTTAATCTGTCATTTGGTCCAGGAATTCAGGTGGTTAAAGAAACCCTCCATAGGAAAAGCCATTAGAAAAGAAATAACATCATCCCGCCCCCACCCCCACCCCATGGTAGTTTATTCAAGTGAGATCATTAAATACCACCATAATCTGATATGTGGGTTTGAATTTGAAAAGCGAGATCTTCAAAAGGCAACATTCATTCCTGCTGCAGGAGATATTTTTTATGCAAGGCCAATGACAACCCTAAAATTCAAGGACAGATAAGAGGCAAGCTCACATCAGTCTTATGTTTATAAAGTGCTAGCCATTCCCTCTTGCATAATATATTCCAGCAGAAGCCTAAATCACCCAATCCAGTGATAAAATGCATGTAGGTACAAATGCCGGCATGAGAATGTTGCAATAAATTAAGATCTGATAGAGAAGCTCTAGTATGTTTATTTCCCTCTTCCCATCTATGCAATAACTCTCTCACTTGCATGCACACACTGGCCATGTGACCCAGATCAATATCCATAAGGCCTAATTTAGCAGCCTTCAAGCAGGTGGAGTCTCAATGAAGATGCATATATAATCCTGGTGCTATAAAATACATCTGAATTCCAGAGAACACACCATGCATCCTACAATTTCTTTTTCCTTTCATTGGCAGGCAAGAAATGCACAGCGAACTTTAAAATCAGTCACTCTGCTTTCCTAGTCCACCAATAATTCTGTTAAAGAATTTGATTCCTTCAAAGGAAGGAAGGAAGAACGAAAGAAAGGTTTTTCAAGCAATCTCTTATTACGACTTCAATTTATTGTAAGCATTAAGGACACCCAAACTGCAGCAGCATTTCTGGAAGTAAATTTTAATAAATAATATAATTCCATTGGTGGCTGGACATTACATTCATCAGTACTGTGCTACAATTTTGTCCTGTTAGAATTTCAATCACCTGATAGAATGGAATTTTGAGATTTTCAAAGGATGAGACATTTTAGAGAAATCCTCACAAGTGAGGTTCAAGATTCTTACCCTTTCCTAAATTATGAGGTGACTGAGGATGTTCCTAAAATTCATGCTTTTGTTGTATAGTGAGCTCAGAAATCAGTATTTTTTTAAAATCAAAGTCCAGGAATAGCCACTAACTTCCTTAGTGCTTCATTCTGCTCTATTCTTAATGGACTCTTCCACCTGACATCCATGCCAGTATTCACATGCTAGAGACATGCTAGGCATGTCTCATATCCCATAATGACCACAAGATCCATGCTTTTGTTTTAGCTCAGGGTTCCTCAAACATGGCTCTCCAGCTGTTCTTGGACTTCAATTCCCAGAAGCCCTGATCAGCAGGTATGCTGACTTGGGCTTCTGGTAATTGAAGTCCAAGAACACCTGGAGTGCCATAGGATCACCATCACTGCTGTAGCTCTTGGATGTGGCTTACAGAGTGTGTTGCATATGCTACAGCTACTTGGAGCAACAGATGAGACCTGAGTGCCATCTAAGGTCAGCAACAAAAGGAGAGCTTATAGTGAGTCTGACAGTCCTATTAGAAGTTTTTCCTGCACATAGACACCCTGTACAGCCCAGTTAATAATGGGCTGTAAACTCAAAAATATTACCAAAAGAAATTCACATAGGCACTCTGTACAGCCCAGTATTAGAGTAAACCCAAATATCACCAAAAGAAATTCTAAAAAGCTTTGAGAATAAGGTACAGGGGAAAAAATAAAGCTTCCTTTTTGAGGAAATAAGAACTTCTTGGAAATTGGACACATTGGTACATTCACCTTCTGGAACTTGTATACAACACCGCCTTCCATTGTACCTTTTGTAAGCAACTAAACTGTCATCATCTCCTGCAGCTGGCATGTTTCTCAGAAAGATTGGACAAAACATTATCTAAAATTTATCTACAATGTTCCACCTTTGAGAATGACAATTAGCGCAGACCCAAAATTTCTCAGAAGCAATGTTTCTGAGAAACACTGTAAGAGTCTTCATTTTCTTATTCCCCAGGCAATAATAAGCTGCCTTGCAGAGTAGTTTCAAAATAATAATAATAATCCATCATTCTTTGAGGGAAGCTGTTTTTTTGTCAACAGGTTGTGGGCAGCAGAAAAGCTCTTTGCCAAAGATGACTCCATAAGCAAGGTGAGATTTTAATGTCCCACAGTGCCCTGCAGCAAGGGTAATAACCTGGTGCCCTTCTGAGGTCTTGGGCTGCAACTTTCATTATCCCGAAGCATCAGCCAGTTTGGTTGAGGCTGATGAAAACAGGTGCTTAAAATATCTGGTAGGACCAGGTGGCAGGAGCAGCAGCAGCAGCAGCAGCAACAACAACAACAACAACCAACCCAGATTCCCACTGTCAGGGGACTCATTCCACTCCTTGTGAAGCCATTACCCCCTTAAGAAGCCAGCTTAAGACTTTTGCTGCTTCAGATCACTTGGGTCCCCTCACTTCCAAGAGCTACAGCAGTGATGGCGATCCTATGGCACTCCAGGTGTTCTTGGACTTCAATTACCAGAAGCCCAAGTCAGCACTCCTGCTGATCAGGACTTCTGGGAATTGAAGTTCAAGAACACCTGGAGTGCCATAGGATCCCTGGAGTAGACCATACTGCCAGCAAGTGGTTAACTAAACTGACAACCCCCAGGACTAATGTCCTTGGGTGCTGAAGTCAACAGGGAAGGATGATGGTCCCCAAGTGGATTTAATCCCACTTGAAGCCATCTTGATGGCAGGCAGCAGCTTCATCAATACTGGCCTGGGGCTGATGAGGACTTTCTGTGCCAAAAGGGCTCAGGACCAGAAAGTGACTCACAGAACTGGATCAGTGGTATGAATGTCATGCTGTGATGCAGAAGACAGATGAAAGGCCATTGCATTATATTCTCAGGACAGTCTTCATGGCTGATCACCATGAGGATCACCTACATTTGAATTTGGATACAGCAGCAGCAGAAGAAGAGAAGGGGCCTTACCAGGAGAATAATACTCATGTGGACACTGGGTTTTATTCCAGAGCTCAGAGAAATCATTATTTTGAATGGTAGCTTCTCTGTTTTTCCCCAGTTATATGGAGTTCTACAATTCTGGGAGCTGCAGTCCAAAGAAGTAATTTTTCCAAGCCCTGGTTTATACTCTTGTCTGCAATGATTATATCTAGTTTGATCTCTCCTTCTCTCCCTCCCCCTGCAAATGAATTTAGATTCTACTATCACATTCCAGACCATGTCATAGAGATATACACATTTCAAGCTGTAAAGCATTTGGCTGTGACCACCAGTTCATGCACATTTACATTCCTGGTAAGAAATATAGATAGACCTGTCATATTTATAATGAATCATTTTATAATCAAACAATATATATTAACCTGGTCTCTGGCCAATCGAGTACTGGCTGCCAAATCCATAATTACCCTCATTCTACAGGAAAGGATTTGAGACAAATTAATTTCATGCATTTTTAAAAGTCTTTTTCTAAAGTGCATTTATTGGTTGGCTAGCATCTGTACCCGTTAAACTTTATTAATTCACTTCTCAAGTCTCAATGTGTCCAAGTTTATAAAGGCAACAGAATTGGATCTGCTCTCCGCCTCATACTATAACTGTTAATACATCAAGGCTAAATCGGGCTTTTTGAGATGCTCTGTTTTTTATGGGAAAAAATTCTCTGTTTCACTTTCCTTCTTTTTCTAAACTAAAGGATATTTAAACATGCAGAAACCACCTTGGTACAATCTACCACCAGCTTTACCATTCAACTTTGTTGCTCATGTAAATGAGACCAACCTAAGGTATCAGAAGCATATTTTCCATGCCAAATCATTTCTATGTGCTCTAGAATGATACGTGTAGGATTTAGAAGTAACTGGGCCACTGTGGCTTAGTGGTTCAGATGCTGAAATTGATGACCAGAAGGTTTGCATTTGAGACCTGAGTGCTGTGTGATGGAGTGAGCACTCATCATCTGTCCCAGCTCCTGCCAACCTAACAGATGAAAAACAAGAAATTGCACATAGATAAATAGGTACTGCTTCAGCAGGAAAGGTAACAGCACTCTGTGCACTCTGCCATCTAGTCATGCCTGCCACATGACAATGGAAAATGTCTGCAGATGCTGGTTCTTTGGCTGTAAATGAAAGTGAACACCACCCCTAGAGTTGGATGCAACTGGCTTTCAAGCAAGGGAGACTTTTAGGGACTGCAGTGGCTCAAGTGGTTAAGATGCTGAACTCGACAACTGGAAGGTCAGAGTTCAATTCCCGAGTACTGCACGATGGAGTGAACTCCTGTCTCTGTCCTAGCTCTTGCCAACCTAGCAGTTCAGAAGCAAGAAATTGCAAGTAGATAAATAGAGACCACTTTGGTGGGAAGATAAACAGCGTTCTGTGCACTCCGGTGTTGAGTCATGCCTGCCACATGTCCATGGAAATGTCTGCAAATGTAGACAGTGTTGGCTCTTTGGCTATAAACAGAAATGAGCACTGAACCCTAGAGTCGGATGTGACTGGCTTTCGAGCAAGGGCGGCCTTTATCTTTACCTAGTCAGCAATAATTTGTTAGTTGTAATTAACTGCTTCTAATTAGTTGTGACTAACCACTGTCTCCAATGACAAAATATAAATACGTTATGATTCTAACATAACAAAAATATACTCTTTCTCCTTGCAGGCAACTAGTTGAAAATAACTAGTTATGTGTAATATGTTCTTCTCCAAAATGCTTTAAGCTGTAGCTACTTTACTTTGTGAGTGTACCTGAAAGTGTATTAGCTTCATTTCTTTTGTAAAGTAACTGCAACTTTGCAATTAATTACATGGTTATGGAGGGGCAGCCTCACTAAATGATGTAGGGCAATTACATGCTATGCATTATGTGGCTGTTTTGTTCTCAATGTTAAACTGACAATAAAGAAAAGTGAAGAGTATTTTGTGTGTCTTGTAATATGCTTTATCTATATCTATATCTATATCTATATCTATATAGATATAAGGTACAGTTGTGCCTCGCTTAAAGAGCATAATGCGTTCCACAGGATTGCTCTTTAAGCGAGTTTGCTCTTTAAGCAAAACACCGTTGTAAGTAACCAATTGGGGGGGGGCATTGTGAACCCCAATTTATTTGTTAAGCGAGTTTTTGGTTGGTTTTATTTGTTAAGCAAAGCAAACATTCAGAGAAAATTCTGCTCTTTAAACGAGTTACTCTTTAAGCGAGGCGCTCTTTATGTGAGGTTTGACTGTATTTTAAAAGAGTTTCAGTTAACTAGTATGGTCAATGATTTCTTCAATATAAGTGTAACAAAAAGTTAACAACTTTTAACTAACTACTTTTTGAAACTTTTAAACTTTAAAAATTATGTTTTTTAAAAACTTTATGTATATGGTTCCCAGAATTCTCCATTCTGGGAGTTCTACCTGCCAGATTCACACCTAAATTGTACTTTTCTGGACAACATGCTGGCCCAGCTACCTGTCAGAAAAGAAAGTTACCCTCATTCACATGCCAGAGCTCAGCCTGTGCTGAACTATGAAGTCTTCCAACCTGGCCTTTCTCCAGGTGAGCACAGTGTAGGTATGAGTCTGGCAACTGAAACTCTCAGAATGGAGAATTCTGGGGTCTGGAGTCTGAAAAGATATATGGTGCATGTCTATAGCAGCCATACAGGTAGGATCTTTTGAGTAGCAGTCAAGCCAAAAACATATATCCCTAATATCTGTGCTTGGGACAAGTCTTCATGTCTGTTCCATCTGCTCATCTGCTCTCTGATTCCACAGTCTACCATCACTTACAGTCTGACACTTCTACTTTCAATAAAGTTTCAGCAGCAGTCTGTACCAAAGCCATTGGCAGATTTAATATAAATTAGAATCGGGATCACTGACTTTATGGCACATCTTGTTGTAATGACGCATGACTTATCAATCCCTCATTTTTAATGTACGGACATGTAAAATTAAACTAGCTTGTTCAAGTAATGGATTTACTGATTCGTTCCTGTTTTGGTCCATAATTGTTCAATGATTTCTTCAATATAAGCGTAACCAAAAAAGAAAAAGAAAGCTTAAACAACATTTGTAGCAATATGCTTGTCAGAAATATCCAACACATTCACCCAAGAATCACAGTGTAAGTTAATCAATAATGGCTTTATTAAGAGAGGTTTTTTTTTTAAAAAAACATGATTTTATTTATAGCGATTGAAAGCGTTTTGGGGGGGAAATGTTACAGGCATTAATTATTAGTAGTTTCTTCACAGCACAAAGTAAAAAGAAAAAAGAAAAAGCTGCATAAATGTACTTAAAGACACTTAAAGCCCAGGCATTCTTTGCAAAATGACTAGCTAAAGAGCCCCTTGGGTTGTCGGGATTTTTTTAATACTGCTTTTCAAAGCTCTAATAGCACTTTTTCACCAAAGACACACCCCTTGAATCCTCAGAGAGTTACAATAGCATAATTGTTCTTTTAGGTTTTAAGGCCCTGACATATCTGTCAAGGAAAGAACGGTGCATAATAATACCAGAACTATTTTATGCAAATTCCACTTAGATGTTTCGGGATTTTTGTGTGAGACTGATCTTGCTTCTTTGTTGATGGTTTTATTGTCACATTAGCTTTACATGGGAAAGTGGTGAAGTCTTCTCCTTTTGTACATTAATACCCATTTCTTTCCTTTTTTAAAAAAAATATATATCTTTAGATAAAGTCTAAAAAAACAAACAGGAAAGCAATGGAATGGAAACATCAATTTGGGAGAATGTTATCACAGGAGAAAACAGTGATCACCTGCAGGATTCTTTTTAAAACAAGTAGTCTTTTACACAATTCCACAACATCTCATTAGAGTGTACACAACATAAATGCTCAAAGGCGCCTATATGTTTACATCTGTATTTATTTTTCTGCACTTAAGTGTATGAGTTAATCCAACCAAGAGGAAAGCATGTACTGTACTATACATGAAGACTCAAAGCAAGCAAGAGCCACTGTTTGCTGTTTTCTAAGCCAGTGTTTGAGATGTTACAGATGAGAACAGCATTCGCAGCCCATTCCAACCCAGCCAATTTGGTAATTCTTAAGAAAGGAGGCTGAAGGAATAGATTCCCTGAGAATTTCTACAGAAACTGACCACTGGTTAGGGGCAGATGGAAATGTAATTGTGTTGATTGCTTGATGGGAATTTTTCAAAATTTGCAAAGTAGAAAAAAAAAACCTTGACTGGTTGGGTAGTTTGGTGAGTTAGGTAGCTGACTGCAGAGCCAGAGGTTGGAAATTTGGTTCCCAGAAAAAAGGAAAGGTAAACCACTTCTAAATACTCTCAACCTAGAACATCTGAGAAATCTGTACATGAATCAAGAGGCAACAGTTAGGACAGAAAATGGAATGACGGAGTGGTTTGGAATAGGAAAAGGAGTAAGACAAGGCTGCATTTTGTCACCCTGCTTATTCAATTTATACACAGAACACATAATGCGCAACGCAGGGATGGAGGAATCACAATTTGGGATCAAAATTGCTGGAAGAAACATCAACAATTTGAGATATGCAGATGATACCACCCTAATGGCAGAAAGTGAGGAGGACCTAAAGAAGCTCCTGATTAGGTTGAAAGAAGAAAGTGAAAAAGCTGGCTTGAGACTCAATATCAAGAAAACCAAGATAATGGCAACAGGCCCTATCAGTCCCTGGAAAATAGATGGGGAAGAAGTAGAAGCAGTGACAGATTTTACTTTCTTAGGATCTAAGCTCACTGCAGATGGTGATTGCAGCCATGAAATAAAAAGGCGACTGATTCTTGGGAGGCAAGCAATGAGAAACCTGGGGAACATAGTGAAAAGTAGAGACATCACATTGCAAACAAAAATTCGCATAGTCAAAGCAATGGTATTCCCTGTGGCAATGTATGGTTGTGAGAGTTGGACCATTAGGAAAGCTGAACGCAGAAGAATAGACGCCTTTGAGATGTGGTGTTGGAGGAGAGTTTTGAGAGTCCCATGGACAGCGAGGAGAACAAATAGGTCAATCTTAGAAGAAATTATCCCTGACTGTTCCTTAGAAGGTCAAATAATAAAGATGAGGCTAAAGTACTTTGGACATCAAATGAGAAGAGAGGATTCACTTGAGAAAGCTTTGATGCTTGGAAGGGTCGAGGGCAAAAGAAGAAGGGGACAGCCCAAGATGAGATGGCTAGATGGGATTGTAGAGACAATGGGCACAGAGCTGAGCGAGTTGAGGGGGATGGTGGAGGACAGGAGTGCCTGGCGGACAGTGGTCCATGGGGTCGCAGAGGGTCGGAATCGACTGTGCGACTGAACAACAAAAGAACATCTGAAAAGGATAACTATAAATCAGAACTGACTTGATGGCACACACAGAAAAAACATGAGCATTAAAGATTTTGAATTTAGGCGAAAGCAAAACTGACAGACTCCCCACTCTCCAAAGAAGGCATTACCAGCTTAGCTGTTAGGATAGATTGAATAATAGTAAATAGATGCTGTCAAGATGGTTCCAGTGTACGATTACCCTTTGCAGTGTTCCTCTTGATATCCTCTGAATGGATATGTGCCTCAAGTCTGCTGACTCAGATCCAGGAAGAGCTTGACGGTAAGAACAAATATTTTCGAAGGCACGCCACCCTCTCGTAATGACCTTTCTACCTCTGCTTTCTGCCTAGATGTTCCCAATGACCAGTCTATAAGGTAAAGGTCTCCCTTGTTCAAAAGTCAGTCATGTCTGACTCTAGAGAACAGCGCTAGTCTCAGTTTACAGCCAAAGATCCAGTGCTGTCTGTCTGCATATGTTACTGTGGTCACATGGCAGGCATGACTAGATGCCGGAGTGCACAAAATGTTGTTTATCTCCCCACCGAAGTGATACCTATTTATCTACTTGCAATGTCTTGTTTTCGAACTGCTAGGTTGGCAGAAGCTGGGACAAATACAGGAGCTCACTCTGTCATGCAGTACTTGGGTTTCAAACTGCTGTCCTTCTGGTAGTCAAGCTTAGCATCTTAACCACTAAGCCACCATGGGGGCGACTATGAGTATACTGGGTCATTATACATTGAGTAACAGATCCCTTCCCACAAGCTTTCCTATACAAACTTTCCTTTTCCATATCTGGAGCCCCCCTAATTTTGTACCCCCTAGCCTGCCACTTGGGACAGGAACTTCCTGTTCCTTCCTAATTCAGTACTGTTAGAAACATATGGACCTCTGAAGTGAATTGAGCTTTGCCCTCTTCCCAATCATGTGAAATTCAAAATGGAATTTTTCATAAGGAAATATGAGCCCCATAAATTTCTTTTTCATTTCTATCCCTAAAATCCTAAATATCACTTTAAAAATAACTAAGTATCACTCACCTCTGATACTTGTTCGGACAGTTGCTTCCTGTCCACAAACTGTCCTGCTCATACCTAGACAGTACTTTTACCATGTTTAAGAAGAGATGTGCCTACAAATGATGAATGGTATCTGTCACACCACATGAATTTTACTTAGGAACCTTGCAATTTGCTTGCTTTATTATGTGATTGGTTGTTAAAAGATGAGCTAAATTGCAAGCCTGGAGCCTCTGAGGAAACACCTTTTTGGGGGGAAGGGGGGGAGAAATATATTAATTATATGGAATATATATTCCCTTTAACTTCTAGTTTGACCCTGTGCTTCAAAATATGAAGTTCAGAGGTTGAAGAAGCATTCCTGATCCCAAGGAAATGTACAAATGATCATACACTGGAGATTAGGTTACAAACTATATATAAAGAATGTTCTACAAGAAAGGTTAGTCCAGTGATGGTGAACCTTTTAGAGACCGAGTGCCCAAACTGCAATCCAAAATCCACTTATTTATCACAAAGTGCCAACACAGCAATAGGGGAGGAAGGTTCGCCTGATTGGGGTGGGATAATAAATCTAAATAAATAAATAAGGAAACGCTCCCATTAGGCTGCTGGGTGGGGTAAACTCTGTGCTGGGGTGACTGCACGTGTTCCCACAGAGCAGGCCTGAGTGCCAACTCTAGCAGCATGCCATAGGTTCGTCATCACTGGGTTAGTCTAATAAAATGGCCTGCTTCCACTTAACATTCAAAGCTCTTCCAACTAAGGATGCATTGACATTGCCTACATATGTGTTGGGGGGACTGCAGTGGCTTAGTGGTTAATATACTGAGCTTGATGACTGGAAGTTCAGCAGGTCAGCAGTTAAAGCCCTGAGTGCTGTGCAATGAAGTGATTTCCTGTCTCTGTCCCAGCTCCTGCCATCCTAGCAGTTCAAAAACAAGAAATTGCAAGTAGATAAATAAGTACTGCTTCGGCAGGAAAGGTAACAGCATTCCATGCATTCTGGCATCTAGTCATGCCTGCCACATGACCATGGAAACATCTTTGGCTATAAACAGAAATGAGCACCAAACTCTACAGTCAGATATGACTGGCTTTCGAGCAAGAGTGACCTATACATTTACCTTACATATACTTAGAATTCCAGATTTGATTTCACTTTTACAGAAATGAGATGATCTCTAAAAGTAAAATCATTTTTTTTCCTTAAAAGCCTTTGCTTCTTTTTTTTTACATGCTGAGATACCAGTTTAATAAATTCATATCAGAAATTATTCTGGGTTGAAAGGATTTTTGCTGGATACCTGAATGAGGCTCCTTTCATGTCCCCAAGATCTTTTTCCCACCAATGTGGGAAATGTTCTTTCAAACTGCTAGGTTGGCAGGAGCTGGGACAGAGACGGGAGCTCAATCCATTATGCAGTCTTGAACTGCTGACTTGCTGGCCTTCCAGGTAACAAGATGAGTTCTTAACCACTGAGCCACCACAGACCCATAATAAATTTAATGAAATGAAAATGAATTTAATGAAAACCAGTTTTTAAGTTTCCCACATTTAATGTTGCCTCTTGAACACAGACATACACAGCCACATCTGGCTTTACATCTGGGTGTCTGAATAGTCTTGTCGGCCTGAACCCACTTATTTTCCTGCTGATTTAATGTCTGCAAATAGAAGTCTACTTACAAAACACACCTTTCTTTGAATCCAACCCACTGAATCAAGCTCATTATGGTAAGACATCTCCATGGGCAAAGGTTATGCTTTCCCGAGCTATATTAATCTCTTTCTCTAAACATCAGAGGCTTAATTGGGTTAGATCAGAGTTATACTTTTTGAATAAAAGGGTGTGATTAATGTAAGCTAAAGACAGCTGGATTGGTGCAATCTGATTCTACAGTTTACACAAACCTATTATCATTATAACGGTGAGACTGCTTGGGAAAACCCAGCGTGGTAAGCAACTTCCCTTCTTATTTTCCCTGCATATCGCTGAAAGAAAGCTACCCAAGCTGTGAGTATGTAATCAGGAAAAGTTATTTCTTGGGCTGCAACTCCTAGAATTGCCCAGCTAATATGGCTGGTGGCCATCCTGGCTAAAGTATAAATTGTAGTTGTGGATTGCTGTTTGGCAATGCTGTCTCCACCCTTTGGGGCCCAACAGGAAGCAACCACTCCCCCCTAATGTTTTAAACTTCTACATGAAGCCACTCATAATACTTTTGTATCAGAAATTACTCCGCTTAGGGAATGCTCAAATGAGGCGCCTTTCATGTCCCCAAGAGCTGGGACAGATATGGGCACTCAATCCATCATGCAGCACCCAGGCATCGAACTGCCAACTTGCCAGCCTTCCAGCTAACAAGGCAAGCTTCTTAACTACTGAGCCACTGCAGCCCCTGGCAGACATCATATGGAGATTTGGTTTTCATTTTCATCAGTATGCTGATGACCAGCATACTATATTTCCTTCTCTTTGATTGCAGGTGATGCTGTACAGGTACTTGACCTCTGCCTAGTGTTGATACGAGATTGAATGAGGGCCATTTAACTAAAACCACATTTGTCTTCTTCAAGTGCTGAATCCATTCTGGATATTGGCTATGATCATGGCAATAGTCTTCCTGTTCTTAACTCCTTGGAACAATTCTTCTGAGGACATGCCACACCAGTGAATCAGGTTCTTTAGAGATGAAGTCCATCTATGTCCAGGACCTCTGTTCTCAGGGATCTTCCCTTGTATAGCGAGTTGGTGTATTCTCTCCTTTATGTTTTTCCTCATGATATGGCCAAGGTATTGGAGATGTCTTTGTTTGATGGTCTTAAACAGTTCTTGTTCTTTATCTATCCACAAAACACTTTTCCCTTAGTCACAAAGTCAATCCATGATCTCCTTAGCAGTCGTCTGTAAATCCACAGTTCAAAAGCTTCAATTTTCTTTTCAGATGTTTTATATAGAAAACTGTACATAGATAAAATTCAGATCCTAATGGTAGGAGGATTGTTGAATGGCTAGAGCAGTGTTTCCCAACCTTTGGTTTTTGGACTTCTATTCTGAGAAGCCTAAGTCAATTCCCCAAACCACTGATCAACCAATGTACTGACTTAGGCTTCTGGGAATCGGAGTCCTTCTGTGAGGCATGAGCCCCATGTTGGGAACCACTGGGTTAGAAGGAAGTGTACTTGGCCTCAATGGGGTTACACACAGATAACTTTCAGTTTAAACTACTGCAGTGTAGACTTCGTGGGACTGTCCCTGAATATAGCATGGATACTGTAACAACTGGAGTATGCAGCAGTCTACATAAAACAGTTCTGAAAGAATTCCTCAGGCAATATATCATTATCCATCATAGAACGGTTAGAATGGGTCTGCAGTCTCCTTGTATGTTAAACATGAACACTGTCAGTCAGGGGTGGGTTGTCAAAATCTTTGCTACCCCACCATGATGTTATCGACGTCGTGGGCATAGCCAACGTCATGACATCGTGGGCGGAGCAAAAAATAAATAATTGTTTTTAAAATGTCTGTGCATGTGTCAAACCTCCATTTGACTCATGCGCAGTTCTTTTTTTTAGTGTGCATGCGTCAAACCTCTATTTGATGCATGCACACTAAAAAATAGAACTGTCCATGTGTCAAACGGAGGTTTGACACATGTGCAGTTCCAGGCAACCATTTTTGGCTGCCCGGAAAAACATTTTTGGAGGGGGGCAGAGAGGCGACCGAACTGGTCACCCGGGGTTTTGCCACCCCCACCCCTAGCAACCCCTCCTGATGGGGCACTACCGGTTCAGGCGAACTGGTCCGAACCGGTAACATCCCATCACTGCTGTCAGTGCAGGAGAAGCATCAAGAAATGCCCTGATGAATTTCTGTTTTTCATAGCCTACTGTAAACCTCAAAATGATGTAAACTAGGAGCATAGATTAGAAAACTGATATCCCCAAAATTGATGAATCCATGCTATGGACTGGCTTCCCTCCCTTGTTGGTGCATGTCAACAAGACTGAGAACATTGCCCCCTCCTCTGGGCCCACAACAACGGCCTGAGGCGAAGACTCCATGGCCTAGCAGTGGCCGAGAACATCGTCCCCTCCTCTGGGGCCACAACAACAACCTGAGCCAAAGACTCCATGGCCTAGCAGTGGCTGAGAACATCGACCCCCCCCCCTCTGAGCCAACAACAACGGCCTGAGGGAAGTTAGTCTGTGTTCTGGTTTGGTTGTATTTTGTGAGGTTATATTTTATAATTTTTATTGTACTGTTGCTGTTTTGACTGTAAGCCGCCCTGAGTCGCCTCGGCGAGTGGGCGGCAATAGAAATCTGAATAAATAAATAAATAAATATGACTTTGAGATTAGTAAATAATTTGCCACTTTCCACTCCCACCATCCTGTCCTCAAAGTGGACTTAGAGAATACAGTATAACGGCGACAAATTTGGGGGGAAGATTTGCACCGGATAACGTTCATTTTAGCGTTATCCGATCCATTGTATTAAAGAAGTAAAGGAGGCCACAGCTCCTCTCCCTGCCACTTCCCTCCTTCCTTTCCCCCACCCCCACCACCAGTTTGGGGACTCCCCACACCCCACCCCACTGCCTGCTCAGAGAGAATCCAGCCCAGCTTACCTTTATCTTGCTTTGCAGCTCTGACTGCTCTTTCTTCTCTTTCTCTTTCACTTCCTGTATTGACAATACAGGGAGGGAGAAAGAGAGAAGTGATTGGTTCTCTAGAGAACCAATCACATTTCTCTCTTTCCCCCTTCCCTGAGGTTTAAATGTACAGGGAGGGAAATAAAGAGAGAAAGAGACTTCAACAGGGAAAAAAAGCCTCGATCGGAGCGTGCAGGTAAGCACGGAGGGAAGACTGTAGTAGAGTGGGGAGGGGGGGAAGGTGCTTTCCCCTGATCCTACTGCAGTCACAGCAGTGGGGGGTGGCCTTAAAGGCACCCCACTGCCTGCTCGGTTTGTCCCTGAAGTCAGGGTTGGGGTTTTTTTTAGCGTTGTTCAATGCATGCATTGGACAACGCTAAAAACCGGATAACGTCATGACTCGTGGAACCAAGTCATAACGTTATCCGGGGTATTACTGTACTTAACATTGCAGTAAGTGTTGTAAAACTTGACAGCAGGCTAGCAAAGTGGTCATAATTTAAAGCTACAGTACACCCATGGCGGTCTGGGTTAAAAATTAACCTCTTCTACTGGCAGAACCTTCACCTACTGGCTGGTTTCACAGATCTACTGATGGAACTAACTTTTAGGAGGACCTCTCAGTTGCCTAAAATGTACCAGCAAAATAAAAGAAACCAGAGAGGAGCAGAAGGACAGAACCAAATTATGTTGGCATAATTTGATTCTTCTGCTCTCTGATTTCTTTTATTCTGATTTCTTTTATTCTGAAATATGGAAAATCCCCAAACTACCACAAATGGCAAACAAGCAAACACAACTGCTATTGCATTGATTTTCTTCTTTCTTTCCCTTTTTATTTTATATAAAAAAAAGGTTAGTGTAAGACATGCTTTTTCTGGTTTTGGTCTCTCCCACCCCCACCCCCAGTCCAAAGTGACAGTTTTGAAAGACTAAATTCACTTTTAAATATAATTTAGGAAGGTAATCACAAAGATCTAAAGCAACATAGAAACATCTCTGACAGAGAAAGATGTAAATCACAACAATTAGGAGTAATGCATTTTCTTTTTTCCTTCCTCTCCCCCACCTCCTTTTCCTTTTCTGAAGGCATTAAAAATACATAGATATGGGATAAAAATATTTTTTTTAAAAAAAAATGCTGGCACAGTTATCATTCATGTTGATGTCAACAGCCCGACATAGACAGGTAATACGAAAATACCACCCCAGGGATTCTATTCAAGAAGCGCAGCAGGGCCTTCCTGTAATTACTGTGGCCTAGTTATTTCTCTAGGGAAAAAAGTCCAGTACCAGATCCTTTTTTTTTCTTAATAGGTGAAGTTGAACCTAAAGCACTGTAATTTTAATCAAATCTTTCCCATCTGCATGTACGCCTCTGAGAAGTTGAAGATTTAAGTGTACGTTGTAGGGTTTGTTGAATAGTCCCAGCAGGGAGAGAAGGGGCAGAGAGACGGTAATTATGTTATACTTAAAGGTATTTCGGTTGCCAAGGAAGTTTCTTTTCCTTTTCTGGAATCCCCCCTCCTTCCTTACATCTCTCCTTTCCTTTCCCCTCCCCTCTTCTTTCTCCACAAGGAGGATTAAGATGATGTCACAAGAGGAGAAGGCAATGCAGTAAGCAGGGTAGAAGGCAGAGAATGGACAAGTGGGGAAAATGCTGAAGGTGCATTTAAGTGACTTTTCAGCCGTTGGGGTAAAATTAAGGTTCTTCTTCAGATGCTGTATTCGTTCCGGATATTGGCTATCATTATGGCGATAGTCTTCCTGTTCTTAACTCCTTGGAACAGTTCTTCCGAGGACATGCCACACCAGTTTCTCAGGTTCTTCAGCCATGAAGTCTTTCTGTTCTTAACTCCTCAGAAGAGTTCTTTTGAGGACATGCCACACCAGTTTCTCAGGTTCTTCAGCCATGAAGTCCATTTATATCCAGGGACTCTCTTCCCAGTGATCTTTCCTTGCTGAGTGAGTTGGAGTATTCAATATTTTAAGTTGCTCCTCATAATATGACCTTTCTTTGCTTAATGGTCTTAAAGAGTTCTTGCACTTTATACATTTGGTGCAACAGTTCTACGCTAGTCACATGGTCAGCCCATGATATCCTTAGCAGTCATCTGTAGACCCACATTCCAAAACTTTTGATTCTCTTTTCAAATGTTTTAATCAATGTCCAAACTTTGACTCCATATAGCAACACTAGGAATATGTAACATCTCACTATTCAGATCTTTGTAGCAAGAGTTAGATTTCTACAGCATAACAAATGTTGCATTTTTATGAAGGTGGATCTTGCTTTTTCTATTCATATTTTAATCTCTACCTCGAGATCCCAATTTTCATTTAACATACTTTCAAAGTAGACAAATTTGTCTACTCTTTCAATATCTTGTGTTAATGCCACTAGCTTGTCATGAGTTGGTGTTCAGCTTATAACCAGATATTTCATCTTCTTGGTGTTGAGATCCATACCATATTCTGTGTTTGGAGCTTTAATTTAAACTGTATGTAAGGATCCATGGCAACAAGAAAGATATCTTCTGCTTGGGCAGTTGTCTGCTAAATCCATTTTTGGAAGGCATATACAGTGATACCTCGCTTAACGAGCAAAATGTGTTCCATGGGGGTTGCTTGTTAAGCAAGTTGCTCGTTAAGGGAAACACCACTGTTAGTAAGACAGATTCGCCTGCCCACCCTGCCCTGTTGCTTCAACAGGGTGGGCAGGTGAATCCAACTTGCTAATAGTGCTGGTTTGCCTTTGGCCAGATAAATGCTTTTCCAAGGGGAAAGGACTTCTCCGGCCAAAGGCAAATCTAATAGCAAGGGATTCACCATGATGATAGCCAATATTTGGCACAGATATGGCACTTGAAGAAGAAGAAGAATACCGAAGGATTGAGTAGGTCTTATGCTTATACCTAAAGTGCTGGGAAAATACAATCTTGCATGCTGCTTCTTAGTGTCAGGGGCATGCTCTGTACCTTCTACTAATGTAAGAGGGGTGTTTCCCCCCCCCCCATGCCACTCTTTGTGACAACCTCTTCCTTCCTTGTTATGCCTTTTCTCTGTCCTCCATTTCCTGCTCTGTTCTCTGGAACTCACTGTGTAAAGGACAAAGACACAAAATGTAAGTAAAATGATATTGTTTCCTTTAAGAAATGTACTGTATGTTTATTTTCAGAATGATGTTTGGAACGGCACTTGAAGATGAAGAAGAGTAGCTTGGGAGAAAACAGCTCCAGAACAACATCTTTCAGAACTCCTTAGGGCCTTATAAGCCAAGAGTGAGTTCTTCAACCTGGCTTGCTAGCCAATGGACAGCCAGTGTGAAGCTCTCAGTGGAACTTGCAGTGTAGTCCCATGTGTATGGTAGGAAGCTTCACAGAGCAATGCCACAGCCTTCGTTACTATGACAAATATACTCCACGTCAAGCATCCTCTAGGATAGCTGTTACTAACCTCTTGTATTTCATATCCTCTCGCTATGGAAAGAAAATGCCCATCTTCTCAAAATGAACATGTAAATGTTTCCAGACATATTTTTATATTATGGTTATGAAAGAGTCTGATAGGTATATTAAAGCAACCCCACCATGCAATGATGTAAATTATGTAATTATGTAAATTATGTCTATAACCAACCAATAGAAGAGTCTTTCTACTTTCCCACCTCTAGGGTCACCTGATATGTATTAAGCTGTTTGTTATTTGGGTTTTATCCAGTCATGTGTGGTGTTCCAATTATTATTCTACTGTTCTTGCTCTCGCTCTTTCTCTCGCCTTTAATTGAAATGATTGCCTTACAAGCAAAACATTTTTGTCTACTATGAAACTTCTTGTAAAGAACTTTTTTATCAACCAAAGCAGCTGCAAGTGTAAGTAAAGAACTATTTTTCTTATATTTCAAAACACATGTGGAGAGTTTGATTGCTGGACTAGAGTGGGGAGTGTGCTGCTTTGAGAACTTGCACATTATACATCAAACTATTTGTAAAGCTGTCCTGCCTACTGCTGTGTATTAAAAAAACTTAACAAAATCTACACAAGTACATTGTGGAGGTGGAGACAGGATTACAGGATTCCATCCTAACAGCAAGGAAAGCCACAACTTTAGCAGATTCAGAAAGAAAGAGTGATTGTTCAAAGGTTGACTTTGTGGGCTTAAAAGTAATGGCTATCTTGAATTGCAAATTTAAGCCTTCTCTCAGCTGTGATATAGGAAAACAGAAAAAAGCGCCAGAAAATAACATTCACTCACTTCCTTTTAATTAAAAAAAAATGAAGACATTATGAATTTTTCTCATGTAATTTGACATGACAGTTGTGTTTCTGTTTTTTTGACACCAAAGTCTCATAGCAACATCTTACAACTCCATAGCAACCTTCTGGCTTTTCATACGGTAATGATCTTGGCTGTTAATCATAAGATAAAATATACTTTTAATTGAAAGGTAAATAGGGACAGAATAATCTGCATATGTGTGTGTAATTTAAAGCAAACACCTACATCTTCAGGACAGAGGGAGAAAAAAGCCCCAATAAAACCAACCAAAAATGTGACTAATTTTTGTTTTGCTCATTGTTTGTTCTTGCCATAAAGCTCTTCCTGGACTTGAGGCATCTATCTGTCCAGAGGATGTTGAGAACCATTCCCTTGCTTAGTTATCTCAGTGTCCACTGCAACTTCTCCTTATCTTAGATGGAGTGATACATAGAATGAGTCTCCTCAAAGATTGTGGTTACATATTACATTTTTGAACCACAAACAGGCGTACACCAGGCAACGACTTTGTTTTACCAGCTAATCTCTTTCACACTAGATCAAGCTAAAGGGAAGTATATGTAAGTAGATCAGCAGAAAGTATAGACACGGGTTGTAACAATATTGATAATGTCCATTTACTAAAATCATTTATGGTAATAAAGTAAACATTTACCTATTTG
Organism: Furcifer pardalis; assembly: GCA_030440675.1. Taxonomy (NCBI): domain Eukaryota; kingdom Metazoa; phylum Chordata; class Lepidosauria; order Squamata; family Chamaeleonidae; genus Furcifer; species Furcifer pardalis. The sequence continues at coordinate 21,200,138 of CP126894.1, forward strand.
CAAGCTAATAAACAAATGCATTATATTTTTTCAAAATGCCATTTTTATCCTGGTTTAAATCACAGGTGATTGAATTTACTCCATATTCACACTGTAACCCTCTTTCAGTACTCACAATAACATTAATGACTAAGTGGTCAGAGAGTTTGAATTATTGTGACCATAAGTGAAAAATGTTATTTATGGTGTCGTGTTTGTTCTGTATATTTTTGGGGGGGAGTTTGGCATGTCCTATGTTGAACATTGGCAACCAATTGTCCACTGATAGTGGGATTCACCACACTGGAAGATAACATGTTGAATGGCCCCCTGAACTGATGCTAGGAATTAAGAGTTTTCCCAGAGTAGATGTGAGTGTTGGCCACAAACCTTGCAGATCTTCAGTTGATGCTGGATCAAGTTAGAGCTTCAAGTGCAGAAAGTGGTTTGGATTTCAACATTAAGAAGATGAAATATCTGGTTATAAGCTGAACACCAACTCAAGGCAAGCTAATGGCAGGAACACAAGATATCGAAAGAGTAGATAAAAATGTCTATTTGGAGAGTATGTTAAATGAAAATTGGGATCCCAAGGTAGAGATTAAAATACAAATAGAAAAAGCAAGATCCACCTTCATAAAAATGTGACACGTGTTATGAAGTAGAGATCTAACTCTTGCTACAAAGAGCCAAATAGTGAGATGTTACATATTCCCAGTGTTGCTACATGGAGTCAAAGCTTGGACATTGACTAAAGCATCTGAAAAGAGAATCAAGGCTTTTGAAATGTGGATTGACAGACAGCTGCTAAGGATATCATGGGTTGACCATGTCACTAACATAGAAGTTTCTGGTGTTGCATGTCCTCAGAAGAACTGTTCCAAGGAGTTAAGAATAGAAAGACTATCGCCATGATGATAGGCAATATCCAGAATGGATATAGCAGTTGCAGAAGGAAAAGAAGAAGTGAGTTGATATTTGAGACTGCTACAGAAGTTGTTCCCTGTACACATCTTTTCTGTGTGACCTGTTGTTGCTGGTAAGCAGCTGTTTCACACTGGGAGAAGGTTTTAAGCCAGTTATCTTTGTCCTTTAGAAAGCTATGTTATACCTTTTCCACACCCTGTGAGAAATCAATAGTATTTATACTTGTGTACATAATACAAGCAAAACACTATTCTGAATTACATGCTGGTTGATGCCTTATTATGACATCTATTGTTACAGGTACCGATAGGAGATATATTTCACCAGTGAGGTAGCCGAGAGAATTTCTGTCTTTTTTATACATGAAATGTCACAACACAGAACGGTTGTCATGGAATATGTGTTATATATTTACAAAATGGTTGTTCTACAAGAAAAGGAAGTTAGCAGTAGGTACAGAAGTTACCTCGGAACAGTAAGCCAGATAGATTTCCTGAATATTTCTTGTTTTTTGTGGTTTATTAAATAAACAGTTTGTACCTTTATAAAGGGGGAATGTAGGAAGCTACCTTACCTATGGTCAGTTTGCCCATTCAATATCTTTTTACCATCTCAGACTAAAATCCTCTTGCCTAGTTATGCTGGTATAACATAAACAGTTTAATTGTGAATGTAAGCTACCTTAAGTTAAGAAATCACTGTAGACCAGGGGTCCTAACCTTTTCAAGCTGTGGGCTGGGTCACACTCTTTCAGACAGCTTCGAGGGCTGGATGACCATTTTGCCCTGCCTGCACAATGTGTGTGTGTGTGTGTGGCCATTTTGTTGCAATACCCTCAAAGCGGACAGCCATTTTGTTTCTCAAAAGCCCTTGGAGGGGTGGGGGGCCACATGAAATGGTGCCATGGGGCAAATGCAGCCTGCAGGCTTTAGGTTGGGAACCCCTGCTGTAGACCGTGCATATTGTTGCATATTGACTTGTGTGGCTTAGCATGTATCCCATATCTACTGTATGGTGATTTATTAACTTCTGGCAATTTGCCTGAAAAGCTGTGCTACTTGCTTAGCTATGCAAGAGGATTCTGACCAGTCTTTTCTTTGACTCTTTATACAGAAGATGTCAGGAACTGAACCTGCAACTCCTTGCATGGAAAGTGCTGCTTCCATTCCATGTCTAAGAGCTGGCATGTTTCATTATTGCTTTGTTCTTAATGGGCTTCTTTGTGTCCCACTTTGAGTGGCTAGAGGAGTAGGAGAAGGGAGAGCAAGAAAAATGTCACATGTATCTATGATAGAATAAAAAGAAGGTCACATCCCTATTGCTTGTAGCTACAATTTTGACATACATCAAGCAGTTCACCTACTGTTTTTCTGGAGAGACTTCCTCAAAGTGGGAACAACCCCAGGGAGCTCACATGTTAAACTCCATTCTGGATTCAAAAACAAGGATAAAGCAAGAGGGAGAATCTAGGGGAGCTGGAACAAGCCTTACAATACTGTGGAGCAATTGATCTAAGATAGACAATCCCTATTAAATCTGATTTAACCTTTCCTTCTCTGGAACTGCTGCAGTGGTGGGCAGCAAAAAAAATTGCTACTACACAGTGGGCAGAACCTACATTGTAGGTAGAGCCTACATTATGGACAGAACCTGATGTCAAATTTGAATACCAATCAGGACTCTTCTGTTATTAGGTAAAGGTTGCCCTTGCTCGAAAGCCAGTTGTTACCAACTCTAGGGTTCAGTGTTCATCTCTGCCAAAGAGATGTGGACTTGATCCACAAAAGCTCACATCAAAATACAGTAGTCTTTAAGTTGCCACAATGTTTTTGTCTTTTTTGTTTTGTGTACTCTCCGATATGCTTGCACAGAATAAAACTTTTTAAATGGTAACTGTGTTAGTCTGGGCAGGGCAGGGAGGTGGGTGTGGCCACCCAGTTTCGCCACCCCCCTGCCGGGGTGTGTGCAAACCTGTTACTGCCCACCACTGAACTGCTGCATAAACCATTACAATATATCTAGCAAGCTGTGCCAATGAAGCACCTCAACCTGGTGGTGAAGTCATCAGTCTCTCCGGCCACAACAACTATGGAGGTTCTCGCCAGCTTTTACTGCAGAAGGTGGAGGCACATACTTGGAAACCACCCCAGGAAGGTATTTGGAAAAACCTATAATCACTGCAGTTGGCCAGAGGACCAAAAAAGATAAGTAGTTTGCCACTGCTGCAGAACTAGATAGAGGTCTGGTGACACAAAAGGTTGAGAGTTTGATCCTGACCAGGGATCAAGGTTGACTTAGCCTTCCATCTTTCCTAGGCTGGTAAAATGAGTACCTGGCATGTTGGGGGTAAAATGCTAATTATTTTGTGAACTACACAGAGAGTGTACTAAGCACTATGGGGCAGTTGTTGTTCAGTCGCACAGTTGATTCTGACACTTTACAACCCTATGGACCATTGGCTGCCAGACACCTCTGTCCTCCACCATCTTCCTCAGCCCGCCCAGCTCTGTGCCCACGGCGTCTACAATACCATCTAGCCATCTCATTTTCAGCCACCCTCTTCTTATTTTGCCCTCCACCTTTCCCAGCATCAAGGTTGTTTCATGCTCTCTTCTCATTTGATGTCCAAAGTACTTTAGCTTCATCTTTACTATTTGACCTTCTAAAGAGCAGTATAGAAGTCTAATTGCTAATTGCTAGAGGGATAGCAACATTAGAACATGGATGATTTGGCTGGGAAAGGGGAAGTCTAGATGGACTTCTCATTTTTTGTTACCCCTCTCAGTTTCTCAAAAAGAGGCTTCACCAAAGATAGATCCCTTGAGAGCAAATTACATTGGATGAATATAGACATGCATATATCCTGAGGTCCATGGTCAGCGATCCCTCTTCCCTAAATAACATCCTCCACTCAAATTAAGATTTTTTAAAAAGTAAAAGCCTATTTTAACTCTATTAAAAGCAGTGAGGCAGTTCTTACTGGGAGAATGTTGCTTGTAAGCATCAAAGGTTCCATGCCTCTAAAAATAACTAGATTAGGACACTGACTTTGCCACCCCTCGCCCTGTGCCAACACCAACTGCCAGGGGAGGAAGAAACCAGGGCAGGTTGAGGACTTCGCCACTCCTCCCCCTGTGCCCACAGCAACATATTTTATTGTAATGTAATGTATTATTTGTAAGCCGCCCTGAGTCACCACAGCGAGTGGGCGGCAATATAAAGTTGAACTAATAAATAAATAATAAATAAATAAATCTTCAAGCAGTGGTGGGATTCAGCAGGTTCACCCTGGTCTACCAGAACTGGTAGCAGAAATTCTGGCTGGCCCTGCCCTTCCAAGCTTTGAAATAATGCAGGGCTTTCCCCCTGGCCACGCTCACCATACCACACCCACAGAGTAGGTAGTAAAAAGAAATTTGAATCCCACCACTGTCTTCAAGCAACTGTTACTGGGAGATTTTTGGGTTATTCCTCTTAGTATGCAGAGTATGAAAAAAAACCCAGCAAGGGTAAAGAAAACGTGGGGAAATTAGCGCCATCTCACCCTTGCCTCTGCCTGTCTTTGGTTTCTCCCACACAAAATAGCACTTTGCATTATAAAAGCACTCTGAGGGGCCTGTAAGTCCCTACTGAATCTTTCTTTAAATTTGCCACTTATTGTATCCAGGTTATCATCAGTATTCTTCCACTCATGTACCCATGTACTTGTCACAATATACTCTTCAAATGTAAATGGGCTCAAATCAGCCATTTCTCTCTTTAAAAAAGGAAAAAAATTGTAATACATATGGACAGGTAGGGACTTGTGGGCCACCCTATAGAAGTACTTAAAGAAAAGTGGGCAAGTATCTTTACTTACAGTTACTACTTATAGCTACAGTTAGTATAATAAAAAGGAAGAATGGAGTCTCTACCACATGGAAAGAACCTCCACACTTGTTGCTTGGCCAGAGGTGGGGAAAAGATTGAGGAGCTGTCAACAAAACAGTGGAAGTAACAACAAACAGAAAGGGGGGAGGTTTGCTTCAAATGCTAGAGTCAAGAAAGAACTTTACCAATCACGTTAGTGGCAAGGGACAATCTCATTAGGTTGTAAAGAACCCTCCCACTGATACTCAGTGTTAGTGCATGCAAGACTGCTATTATCTGAACAACTGTTACCTGGGCAGCCGCTTTATATTTGAATCTGTCTTTCGATGGAATAAAATTTTCAAATCTAAAGCATCTGTCTTTTTTCATTTACATGTCAAAACATAATTGGCTATGGTTTGGGTTTGTTGCCTTTATTACTTTTAATAGCTGTACAGCCACTGATTGCCCAAGCTGATGGTTAATTTAATTTCTGTCAATACAATATTGGGACTGTCTGCATATTCAGGCCATGATTAACTGCTGCAGAGTCCATAACAGTAGCGTTATTATTACTGCATTTAACTACCTCTCGGGAGAAGACAAATTAAATTATGTTGAAAATGCTGTTGATTATCATTACGGACTTATTTGTAGAGCACAATTACTGATCTGTTGTAAAATAAATCAAATTTTTTATCATCTTGGTGTAAATTAAATGTAATGTGGGTGAGTGCAAAGTGGTTACCGAAAAGGTTCAGGCAGCTTTGTATAAGTCAACTGAGCACTGAATTAAAATAATAATCATAGATGAACACGATATTATATTTTAATAACAAGCTCCTTCACAACCAAGTTTGCCTCATATATTCTGTGATTTCGACAATAAGGAAGCTAACTTTGGATGCTTTATGTTCTGTTGACTTTAATGGAAGGTTGAGGCCTTCCTATGAATTATTGGATACTGCTACCTCCACACAAGCTTAAATTGTGGTTCAACATGCTAATTTAAGAGACAGCTTTAAAAATATAATTACATTAATAGCTTACATGTGGCAGTCTTTTAGCATTTCCTTTTCATCCATGATATACATACCCCTGCCAGAATGCATTATTATCAATGAATGGTCTTGCCTTTGCTTCAAGCAGCAGGGCAAAAATAATGAAATTTGCACTGCCTCACCTGGTGTAAAGCTGTAGCTAGCAAACATTTAAGCTGATCTTCAGTGGGAATTGTCATATTGTGACTTATTTTACAGGGTTGCTATGAGGTTGTGTCTACGGATACAAGATGCAGTGTTGTGTAGAGATTAGATTGTAACAACAAAAAGTGTTGAACTCAGATTTGGAAGGTCCAGCCTCAATGCCACACTCAGCCATGAAATGCTACTTAAGCTGGTCATTCTCTATTTCCCATGTGGCTGTTGTGAAGCTGAAGATAAGAAAAGGTAAGCCAAGCATGGTGTCCTTCAGCAAACCGGTAATGGCTAATGAATAAACAACACAAAAATGTGCTGCAAAATAAGGTGGTGAATAAGTATAGGTAGTACCATGTTGAAACAGAAGCAACAGAAGAAGAAGAAGAAGAAGAAGAAGAAGAAGAAGAAGAAGAAGAAGAAGAAGAAGAAGAAGAAGAAGAAGAAGAAGAAGAAGACTCCTAGATTATGAAATTCTTGGTTTCTCTGAACCTATAGTGTTTTCTTTTTTACCTTCCTTTGAGTAATGCCTGGAGATGTCAGAGTCAAATCATGAAATAAATTTGTGGTTTAAGGTCAGCAGTTTGATTCCCAAGTACTGTAGGATAGAATGAGCTCCCATCTTTGTCCCAGCTCCTGCCAACCTACCAGTTTGAAAGCAAGAAATTGCAAGTAGATAAATAGGGACCACTTAGTTGGTAGGTAGACAGTGTTCTGTGCGCTCTGGTGTCTAGTCATGCCTGCCACATGACCACAGAAATGTCTGCAGAAGCAGACAGTGCTGGCTCTTCGACTTTGAAACAGAGTTGAGCACTGAACCCTAGAGTCACAATAGACTTGCTTTCGGGAAACCTTTACTTAGACATTTTGAAAGCCTACCAATCATCAAAGACAGTGAGGTGAAGCCTATCACTGCAGGTTGAATGCATTGAGCAATTATGTAACAGTCTTCTAAGATGTGTCCTCTCCAGCCCTATGAAAACTTGCCCCTGATTGGCTTAGCTTCATGTCACAAACCAGAGGAGGTGTCACAATGTTACCTGACAACTCCAGGAGATATTGGTTTGTTTGTTTGGCTTTACGTAATAGGTCTGGTTAATTGCTTTTGAGATACAGTAATTCCTTCTGAAAGCAAATTTAGGCTGAAGAAGACACCCTTAGAATTCTTTCTGCTTCAGAAAAACAAACAGAACATGTTAAAGGGGATTTTAAGAACCCCATTCATGATTTGCAGAACATCAGGAATTCCAGTAGGGTTCCACCCAGTTATGTCAATAGCCAATCCAACATTGATTCCCAAGGCAACCTACCCCTTGCCTCAAGGCAAATACTCCCAGGACAATCTGAGACATTTTATGGTGTGAAGAAGAAATGAGGAGATTCTGGTTTGAATTGAACAGTTTAAAGTTCACACAATAAAGATCACACAATAAGTTTATTTTCTTCAATTCCATGAGGCACATATTGTTTACCTATTTCCTCTCTCCCCCTGATTTGGAATTGCCATTTTGAAAGTACTAAAACACATTTAGGTGGATAAAAAGATAATGAAATAAGCACTGTTTAAAATGGGGCTTATTTCGTTACAAGAGGCATGTCATTCTTGTTAGGGGTCTAAAAGATAAGAAAATTTTTCATTCAGCTAAAACATTTTTGCCTCTCCCCCCCTCCTCCTTCTACCACCATGAACTATCATGAGTGATTTTGTTTGTAACTGCATGATTCTCTATATATACACATGCTTAAGATTTTACAATGGCAAGACATCTCCTTTCTTAGATAGCTGTATGTCAATGTGTGTTCTTGCAACATACAGGTCATGGAGTCTATGCTCCATTATCTACTGTAGATGTCTGAAATGGCAAATAATAGCAAACCCTATATTTAGACAGTGGCCTCTTCTGTCCATCTCTAGTAATGCATCATAGAAACACAAACATATTATGTAATTCAGGGTACAGTATTTACCGGTAGATCCCTGGATAAAGGAAACCATGATACTAAAACCATGGATATAGATAGTAACCTGTACTGTCAAATCACTTCCAACCAACAGCAACTCTAATAGGGTTTTCAGAGGGCCTTGAAGATTGTTCTCAGATTATGCAAGCAGATCCCAAAGTTGGTAGGGAAACACTGCAAAGTCACATAGATTCTTCCATTTGGGGGAGGGGGGACACATCAATTTCTTTATTTTGCTTCTGCCTTGGCTTGGTTGCATCTTCATTAGTCTTAGTTCCATTACTTTTTCCCCCATCTTATGCCTGCTCTGTAATTGACTATTTTCTCAAACACAAAGCAAACAATTCTTAAGCACAGACAGTATTGTTACTTCCTCCATTTTACTGTAGAGAAGCACGGAGGCTGTAAATCCAAGCAATGGCTCAGTGGGAGGATGTGTTTGGTGCCACACACAACCATTGGCAGAGTAATTCATCTAGTTTTACAATAACTGCATGCCACCTAGCATAGACTCATTATAAAAACATTTCTTATACATTTTTTATATTAAAGCTCTGACTGTTATTTAAAATGGGTGCTTGTTTACCATGGTGTTGAGCTTATTTTGAAAGTTAACATGGAGGTGGGAAAGATCAGCATTTAACAAAGATAGTAACTGACTGTATTTAAATCTAAACAGCCAATCAGCAAGCTAAATGTAACTTCCCTCCAAAAGTAACTGCCTTTCCACTCTGAATTCTGTGTCTAGGTGTAGTTAAGTTCTGTCTGTTCAGTTGTTCATCTTAGTTTAGTCTCTTTCTGACTCAAAATTTATTAGTCTCGGAAAGCTAGTAATTTTCTTGAGAAAATTTTCTTCCTGCTTTTTGAAACCAAGATGAAGTGAAGAGTTATATTATATTTTTGTGATCTACCTGACAACTTTATTAGAACACAAATCTTGTAAATAAACATTATGGAGACCAGGAAACTAGATTAAATATTTTTATTTATTGATTTATTTATTTCAATTTACATCGCCACCCCACTCCAAGGACTCTGGGCGGCTCACAAAAATCAAAAGACTAAAATAATTACAAATTTACAAGATTACTTACTTACTTACTTACTTACTTACTTACTTACTTACTTACTTACTTACTTACTTACTTACTTACTTACTTACTTACTTACTTACTTACTTAAATTTGTATACTACCCTCCTTGCCAGGGCAACTCAGGGTGGTTAACATCTCATATAAAACATAATCACCAATATGAATCCAAAACTAAACAAGTTGAAATTTTTTAAAAAATTAAAACTAACTCTTAAAATTACTTTAAAAGTGCATTGGACAAAAATGATACTAGAGGGAAATCTAGCAAGATTGAAGGAAAGAATTATTAAATGATTGGAGGAATCAAAGAGGTAGATGAAATTTTATATAAGAAAATATATTAGCAGCTTATAGAAAGGGATAGATAACTGAGTAGATTGGGATGTTTGGTAGTACAGTATTTATAAAATTGGAGCACAGAGTTGATAGGAACCAAACAATGTGCTGATAAAAATGATAAAAGAGGGAAACTTAGAATGATTATGGGAGAGAAATATTAAATATTAAATTGTTGGATGAGTTGAAGATGGAGAGGAACTACAATAAGAATACATCAGCAGTATAGGAAAAGGGAAAGAAGAAGAAAAGGGTTTTACCTATGGGTATGTTTGGTAATATGAAAATGAAGTTTGGGATATTATAATTGTAAGAAAACGTAATAACTTAATTATTGTGTGGTAAATATTAAGTCAACGCAATGCTTAAATTGTTAAGAAGAGCCTGTTGTTTTTTCATTGACCTAAAAGTTGAAGGAGAAAAATATGTTATAGTATATCTATAAAATGTAAATAATTTTTGTTAAAGAAGGTTAGTCCCGGTCTCCCTCCCCCTCTTCAACACTCGGAGGCGGTCCTTCAACGTAAGGATAGGAGAGAGAAGATGACAGAATGGTGAAAGGTTTTAGGGTGGGAGATAGGGATTTATGTTATGTTATTATGGGGCTATGGGAGGTGATGGGTTGAGTGTGGGTGAATATAATTATTTATTGTATGTCTTTTTTATTTATGTATTTATTTGTTTCTGGTGTTGTTCTGTTTTGTGATATTGAGTGTTTTTGTTGTTGTTGTTGATTTTCCTCAATGCAGACATTTATATTGTATTTTTTGTAACTTTATGATTGTGTTTTCTTATTTAAAATTTAATAAAAAATATTTTTTTAAAAGTGCATTGAGGGAGAGAGGGAACTCACACTAGCCAGCAGGTTGGGGTCATGGTGCAACCTGTACCCCATACCTGCCCTGCCAGCCATGTTTTCAAGTTCTTTCTAAAAAGCAGCAACTCCGTCTGGAGGCACAATTCCATTGGCAGGAAGTTCCATAGGGTCAGAGTGGACACAGAGAAGGCCCTCCTTCTGGTGCCAGAGAGGTGCGCCTCTCTGGCTGATGTAACAACTTGAGAGCCTTTCTGGTCCGCTCTGGTGGGACGGACAGATGTTCTTGGGGTGAGGCGGTCTCTTAAGAATCCTGATTATAACAGGATACTTAAGAGACATTTAGTAAGAATTCTTCTTCTTTTCCTTGACAACCCTTGTGTGAGAGATAAATATCATGACCTGGGATATGTGTGTTTCCTTAATTTTGGCAGGGCAAACCTTTTATTCTGTTCATTTCTTTTTAATGAGTCCTTTATCAAACTTTTCAGATTTATTCATAAATGAGTCAGGAAGAATTCAAGATTTTTTTAAAATGAAGCATGGAAAGAAGTGACAGTGGGAAAATAAGACAGGGGTTGTATAATGCCTCTGACTATTGAGCAGAGATTGGAAATATGCCATCATCTTATCAGTGTGCAATATATCCTAATTTATTCTTAAAGCAACACAAAATTACAAAAACAAAACAAAAATTTAAAAAGGTTTTGATGAGATTCATAGTTATAAAGCAACATGGGTTCTTTTCAGCCTTTTTTTTAAACATTTAGGTAACAGTCAAGTAATGTTGTTGGGTAGTGGTGGACATCTAATATTTTGTGATGCCCAAAAAATCATTGGATCATCAAATTACAGAATTGGAAGGGATTTCAAAAATCATGTAATCAAAGCCCCAGCCAAAACAGGAAATCTATAGTTAAAGTATACCTAAAGATGGCTATCTCAACCCTGTTTCAAAATCTCCAAATGAATGAGGCCACCACTTTTTAATCTAGTTTGCTCTACTGTTGTACAGCATGTAGCATGAGATCATTCTTCTTAATTTTTGGGCAGAATCAATTGACCTTTTTTTGTGGCCTGGACACCATCCCAGCTGTTCAGCTGGCAGCTGCTGCCTCAAAGGCCAAGAGAGAGTCCTTACTTTCAGTTCAAAGGGGTTAAACAGAATCGTTGTTGGGATTATTCAGAGTTAGCACTGGTCAAGAGCAACTATAGATGTAAGGGTTTTTCCAGAGGCATCATCAAGGTCCCAAGCAGGAGCCCAAAGCCCGATATCCAAGGTTCCAAGTCCAGGTACACAGTGTCAGGTCCATGGGAAATTGGTCCAACATGAGCATGCTAGCACATCCCTCCTTTAAGGAGACTCGGGCCCCACAGCTGATGGCCAGTTCAAGAGGCATGTCCAAGCACCCCTTCTCCTCAGCTGCAGGGTTTGTCTTAACGAGGCTCTGCACCTCTCAGGCATGCTGGCTTGCTCCTGATCATCCCAAGTGCTGGCACCTGGCCTAGCTGTCAAGCTCCAATCTCCTGGTCTGGCTTGACCATGAGGGACCAGCTCTGAATTGATAGCTGGCAGCAGGGGTGGTACCAGATCCATGTCCTGCTGCTCAGCATCCTGATCTGGGATGGCCGCAGCTTGAGAGACTGGCAACAGATCCTCCTCAGGCTCTGACTCCAGGCCAGAGCTGGCAGCAGTCGACTGGGCTGGTGTTATGACCCAGCCCTCCTCTGACTCCGAAGATGAGCTGGATCAGGGGGCACTCCCTATGCCCTGACCGATTCTGCCTGCACCCGAGCCTGAGGATGCCCTGAGCCAGGGGTCTCAGCCTGCACCGGCCCAAGTCTGTTCTCTCTGGCAGCTGACCTGTCAGATCAGGAGTCTGGCTCTGACAGGGACCAGCCCTCAGTCCAGGAGTGGGCTAGGAAATAGATACACCTGAGATGGAGGCATGTCAGAGCAAGGCACCAAAGAAGGCTCCCAGCTAATACTGATTAGTTGGGAGGCTTATAAGCAAGCCTCTTGCAGCCTGCCAGTGTCGGTACAACTCTTGTGCAAAGACTGATGTCCTGCTTGATCCCAGACTGCCTGCCGTGACCCTGACTACTCTGCCAATCCTGACGACGCCCCTGGACACCCTTTGGATCTGACTACTGACTCGGACTATGGGTAAACAAACCTTGGCTTGCCTTTTGGACTCTGGTATCTGGACTATCCCTGAACAAGACTCGCTGTGTAGCACCACCATGTGGTGACTGTGCTTGCCCAGACGGGTCAGCACAGCTGGCTGGCTGCCCTCCGCCTCCTCACACCCAGGACCCCCGGTCACAAGACTTTTCCTGTAAATTGAGTTGCCCAGAAGTGAAAACAGTGAGCCAGAACTAATGAGGTTTCTCAAAAGCAGACAAAATTGGTATTATTATTATTATTATTATTATTTTCCTTTATCAGGACATAATATTTTTCATGACTCTGCCTTGTATTGCATTTGCTTCCCACCTACCTTGGCTGGATTGCACTGTTGACTTTTTTTAGCTTTATGTTCTCAGACCCCAGGTCTTTTCCAAAAGTGCTATTTATCAGGCCAAGAGTAATCTAGTCTTTATTTCTGCATTTCATTTTTCCTGCCTAGATGTTTCACTTTCCATTGAAACCAGTAGTGAAGTGTGGATTTCAGCCACCTGGGGCATAAGCCAAATTTGCCAACCCCTGGTGGATACCAGCTCCCGCTCAGGCTTCTGGAAATTGTAATTCCAAGAACACCTATAGCCCAAAAAGTGCCACTCGGGGGGCCCTGCTCCCCCACCACTGATTGAAACTCATTTTCTTCATCTCTTCCCAAAATGTAGTGTGCTATTCACCAACAGTATCATCATCTTTAATCAGTCCCAATGCCCCATACACTCAAACTGCTTGTTCCACATGAACGTGATGGGGTGGGACATAACATCCTCTACCCCACAACAAATCTCCTGTCTGGAGGAAACCTGTTGAAGCAGATATAAACTGAAGACAGTTTGGAAACTTCAGCTGGTTCAAAATGCAGCAGCAAAACTACTGATTGGGGCCAAAAATAACTCCCCTGCTTCAATAGCTGTACTGCCCAGTCTGCTTCTGGGCCCAATTCAAAATGTTGGCTATGACCTAAAAAGCCTTGTATAGTATGTGTTTGGGTCCAAACTATCTGAAGGACCCTTTGACCCCTAATATCTTTAGAATAGGTCCTTCTTTTTGGTCCTATTGCCATCACAGGAACCTTTGATGGCAATACAAAACAAGGCCTTCTCTATATTTATTTATTTATTTATTAGATTTGTATGCCACTATCCTCGGTAGCAACTGATTCAGAGTGGCTCACAGAGTCCACAAATATCAATATTAAAGTGCAAACAATACAATAGCATACAGTATAACAAAACAGTAAAGTATAGTAAATACCATATAGTAGGTTAGTACACATTACACATCAATACAATATTACAGTACAATCAAAATACCATGGCATGTAGTGTAACAGAGCAATAAGGTTCAATAAATATCATACAGTAGTAGAAAACATATTGCAAAAACGTCCACCTGCGGCTGCAGTTCTATGTTCTCTGTGTCCTTCACAACCTCCCAGGTTTTGAAAAGCTCTTCCTCTGGAAGTTAGATGGGTCCCTTCTATTTAACCTTTTGGTAATAAAAATAATAATTTCGTGTCAGAAATTATTTTGGGTTGAAAGGATTTTTGTGGAAGAAACTCCACTCAAGGAATGCCCAAATGAGGCTCCTTTCATGTCCTCAAGAGCTGGGACAGAGATGGGTGCTCAATCCGTCATGCAGTCCCCGGCTCTCAAACTGTTGAGTTGCTAGCCTTCCAGCTAACAAGGCAAGCTTCTTAACCACTGAGCCACCACAGCAACCTTTTGGTGACAATTAAAGATCTGCCTCTTTAGACAGTCTTTTAATAACTGAGTCTCTCTTGGATGCCAGACACAACATCTTTTAAGTTGTGTTTTCAAGGTTTAAAATGTTTAATTCATCTTTTAAATTGCTATTATATGTTTAATGGGTTTTTCTTTTTCATTTTGTAATTCTTGTAAAGTTAGCCTAGAAGTAAGCCAAACAAATGTCTAGATAAATATTATGCTCAGCATTTTCAAACTTACTGCATCTAAACAAATCAGTTCTCATATTTAGAATCTCAGGTTCAGTGGTTCAGTAAAGTCCGATCCTTTGCAACAAGTCTTGAAATAAGAGAGTATTGGGTACTATTGAGTGTTTCACCTAAAAAGAGCAATAGCTGACAGTCTCTAATAACCTTCCAAACTGTGACACTGTTGTCTCTTTTGTACTGACCCAAATAAATCAATTTAAATTATCTACCAAAAGGGGCCCTTAACAAGAACCTGTACGGTATGGGGGAGGAGGGATGCATAACTACTTTTGGCATGGAAAACCTGGTTCCTTCTTAGGAGATGCACCCACAAAACTTAATTTTCACAACATGCGAGCAAGGAAAAACAAATCTACGGTAGGGCAGCATGCAGGAGATCATTAGCAAGATGATGAAGACAGACTTTAAGTCAACACAGAGCATTCTTTTTTGTCGAAAATTAATTTGGTTGACTCGGTTGCCAAGAGATGTTTGGAGACCAGCCAGGAGACTTATGGCAATAAATCAACAGGAAACAACATAAACAGAAAGAACTGATATCATCAGAAAGAGTGTGCACTGGTGTCTTTGGTTTTGAAGAGTTTTTTTCCCCTTATGAAGTGGGCACATTATTGCAGAACTGAGATGATATTCTCAAAAACAAATATCGGTCCTAATGGAAAGTCAAGAGCATGGGTTTGAAAAGTTATTTTTGCATTAAAACCAGCATCAATGATTGGATAGGCAGTATATCAAAGACCTGCTGATCCCTGGTCTCATAACTTATTGGACCAGTTCCACAACATCCACATCCTTCAGAGTTAGGCAAATGTCACCTTTGCTTGAAAGCCAGTAGTATCTGACTCTAGGGGGTGGTGCTTATCTTCCTTTTCAGCCAAAGAGCCAGCACTGTATGCATTTGCAGACATTTCCATGGACATATGGCAGGCATGAATAGACACCAGAGTGCACAGAATGCTGTTTAACTGTTCAGAGTTAGGCATAAATATTATTATTTTTAAAGTCATTTACCATCATTCCTTATTTCAGTGTTTCCTTATTTCAGTTTTTTCTGCAGAGTTTAAAAAGTGACTTGTTGCATTACATGTTATTTTGCTGTTGCCATGTGCCATTAAGTCAATTCCAATTTATGGTATATGGAATCTAGACAAAATTCAAAACAAATTATAATTTTAAAATAAGTGCAATGCTTTTGAGCAGAAAAGGGCTACCTCAATAGTAGATCTTCTTTTGCACATATAGTGGTTCATAAATTGCATGCCCATAAATGCCACATTGATTGAATTTTTCCACAGTCATAAACAATTGCCCTGTATTCAATTAGCTCATTTTAATCTTTGATCTTCCTACTTCACTTTGGAGCTTATTAAGTGATTTCCAGATGGTACAGTCAGAATCTTGTCTGGGTGCACATTCATCATTCATCCACTCAGCAAGGTGTGTTATTTCTATTGTGACGTCTTTGTATTTTGTATTTTTTCTGATTCATTATTGTCAGCTCTGACATTCCCTGGAATTGCAAAGTCAATTATCCAGACATTTCTTCATTCCATTATTGTTATGTCAAGGTGTCTGTCAGTTAGATCCAAAAATCCCACAAGATCTTAGCATCTTCTCTGCTGAATGTGCCCATTAGTTATTGGAGGCCATCAGATTATATTTTTATATAGTGACCAGTGTATTAATTTTGCAACTATATTGTGTCTTTCTTTGTTGTCTGCAATCATTGAACATTTTACAGATGACATCTGACATAGTTTCATCTTTCTCTTAATAGTGTTGATATTTGACGTTTGCACTAATTACTTAAATTTTAGCTTTCATAACATTAGTTTGGAGTGCTTGTTCTTCTACAGCAAAAAACCCAATTCTTTCTTGATGGTTTCCAGTTGTAGCCATGCCCAAGCTAAGTTGTTATCATATTTCCCATCAATATTTCTCAGATGTTATCCATGCAATAGTTTATTTTTCTAGCTACTTCCATTGTTTTCAAAATATTTTTCATTTTTCTCTGATTCTATTGATATAATGATTTGGCATCTCCACCCACCCACCCCCTACTACCTATTTTATTTGCAGTAATTCATGGTCTCCCGTTAAGTATAACATGTCCATATAGATTTTTGGGTATAGTGCATGATGGTTGTTTATTACTTTCTATAGTTTTTGATATAATTTTTATAATTCATTTTGGGTCTATTCTATTGTTCCATGTGGGTGTCTGATTACTGGAACTACCATTATGTTTATGGCTTTGATTTTATTTCCACTATTTAATTTTGATTTTAAAATTCTCCACTTTTTAAATGTATTCCCTTTGTGCTGAACCATTAACTTTTGTATGCAGGATGTTATCTGCTTGTAGTAAACCAAGATATAGTGGTACGTTGAGTTACGAATTCCTCGTGTCATGAAATTTTTGAGATACGAATGAAAATCCATTTAAAATAATGCCTCAAGTTACAAAAAAATTTTCATATACGAAGTTTCCCTATAAATTACATGGTATACAGTGGCCTCTAGTGGCCACTTCTGTGTTCTGCATTGTGTTCTGTGTTACGCATTTTTCATAATATGAAACGTCCCGAGAAATGCATTAAATTCGTAATTCAAGGTACCACTGTATTTATAGTTGTCATCACTTGATAAGGATTCTTAATATCACCATTTCTATGCTCTATTACATCTAGGTTTTGGATTTTGCCCTTTTGTGTAAAGAAATATACACATTTGTCAAGTCCAAATTTCAAATGATACCTTTGCTAAATATTCACACTGTTTTCAACAGTGTTTCTATCTCAATGGATTTTTTTGCATATAGCTTTGGGTCATCCAGATGATTGATTTTCTTGCTCGATCTGAAATATGGTAGTCCAATCCAGATTTCTTTAGAATTATTGACAACACAATTAATGAGATGTGAAACAGTAATCATGACAAATATTCCCTTTGAAATATTCCTCTTTTGACATTAATTTCCTTATGTTTTCACTGTGAGTGATTAAAACAATTTCCCATTTTTTTCATAGTGTTCTTGAGCAACTTCTGAAAAGTTTTGCTAATCCCAAATACTTTCATAAGGTAAAAGTGCAGGTGTTAATCCAGCTGTGTGGAAATGAGTCAAATGCCTTTTTATAATCTAGTTCTGCCATGTTATGGTTATTTTCTATCTTTTTGAGTTCTTTGGTACTGTCTTGTCAGTTAGCACCTACTATTTTGTGCCTCTTGGCTTCTTAAAGTACCTTTTCTGTTCAATTGGCTACAGCATTCTCAATTAAATAATTATATATTGCTCTTACACATAGCTTAAACATTATGGGAAGATATGTAATCAATCAATAATTATTGGTTTTCTTGCCCTTGTCTTTTCTTATCAGGAATATGTAACCTGTTCTCATCTAGTCTTCAGCTGTGGAATTTTGAAGCAGGGGATTGAATTGCCTTGTTGTACATTGATGGAGACTTGTTAAATGCTTTAGCCAAAATTCATGCAACTCATCCAGTTCAGGTGTGTTACACATTTTCAAAGCCTTTGTTTGCCTCTTAATTGCTTTGGTTGTTATCAACTGTATGTTTTCATTGGGCCTCTTTGCAAATGTCTTTGATCCAAGAGGTATTTTTATTATGTTCAGTTGGGTTTCCAACATTTCTTCCCATTCCTCCTCTTTCATGTCCAGGTCAAAATTTAAGCTGCTAATATGAAGCCACCTTCTTGGTTTTGGTGTTGGCCAAGCTCAAATCCTCATCGGTACATGTTTCTGATAGTAAACTAGTAAATGAGCCAGAGGTCAAGCTTAGAAGAAATCAACCCCGACTGCTCCTTGGAAGGTCAAATAGTGGAGATGAAGCTAAAGTACTTTAGACATCAAATGAGAAGAGAGGATTCACTTGAAAAATCCTTGATGTTGGGAAAGGTGAGGGCAAAAGAAGAAGGGGGCAGCAGGAAATAAGATGGCTAGATGGTATTGTTGACACAATGGGCACAGAGTTTGGTGGGTTCAGGAGGATGGTGGAGGATAGGGGTGCCTGGCATGCAATGGTTCATGGGATTGCAAATGGTCAGAATCAACTATGCGACTGAACAACAACAAACAAACAACATTCACAAGGAGTGTTATTGTCTGCCAGCAGCCCCCACTTGAGCAGTTTGGTCTTAAGTTTAGGTGCTATGACCCTCAATCTATTCAGGGTCTTCTAGGTGCCATAGCAGCAGTCAATTTCCTCAGTCATAACCTCCTTTAATGTAGTTCCTTTAATGTAGTTTCCTATAGCTGAGGAATTCAATCTCCCCTCCACCACTTGGAGGATTCTGAATAGGCTGAAGGTTGTAGAGACTAAATGTAAGACCAACATGCTCAAGTGGGGGCTGCTGACGGACAGCAACATGCAGTATGAATGCAGAGAGATAAAGAATCCAGCTCATTTACTGGTCTGCCGATTACTGCAAAAAACATGCACTGATGGGGACTTAAGTTTGGCCAATGACAAAGCCAAGAAAGTTGCTTCATTTTGGCAGTCCAGGGTTTGGTCAGGACACAAAAGATGAAGAATTGAATAGTTTTTACCAAGATGGTGAAAGATTTGGCAAAAAAAGCACCTGGGTTAAATCAGTGGTTTTATTAATGAATTTCATACATTTATTAAATGATGTTCTACTTTGTAAGGGCCTATGATCAATAAAGATATTACTTAGATACATACCACATTCCATGATCCACAAATAGGTGTGAGTGTCCCCTGGACCTCCTGAGGGTTGCCCACCCTCAGGACTACATGTCTTCCACTTTTCTAATAATCATGTAATGATAGCAGCAATTAAAGGTGAAGAGCTAGTGTACTCTAACTATGTATGCTTAATAAGAACTGACTAGGGCAAGCAGTGATCTGCTTGAAGAACCAAGGATTATGGAGATGATAATATTTAAGTGGAGTGATCAGATGATTACACCTTCTTCTTTAGGTGCCATATCTGTTTCGGATACTGGCTATCATCAAGGCGATAATCTTCCTGTTCTTAACTCCTCAGAACAGATCTTAACTCCTCGGAAGACCTACCCTTTGGTTTTGAACAGGAAAAAGCCTGATGTAAAGCAACCCAGAGAGGTTATTTGAATGAGCTGTGATGTGGGTCTCGCATGGCAAATAACCTATTTATATAGTCAGCCACATCATGCACTGATCCTCACAAAGCAAAATAGCTTTGCTCAAATCAGCTGTTTTCTAGAGAGCTGACTTCCCTTTCTCAGTTGGACTTATCACTCAGGTTGTACAGCCAGGAAGTTATTTAGTTATATGCATTATGTTCAGAGAGCGCTGAGTGCATGTAATTTATGACTGTTGCACTTTAATGCATATTTAATAAAGCTGCCGACATTTATACTCCAAATCGACTGTGTCAATTTTGTTTGCTTTGGAAGCTTGGAGAAGTCCCATGGCAATGCTGACATTCCTAAGGAGAGATTTAAATTGTAAGACATTTCATTTGAGAGGAGAGACCTTTTAATATGCTTGTAGTTTGATCTGGCTAGGTGCGAACGGCAGTGGTTGATGAACACCTACAGAAAATGAGAGAGGAAGGACAACTCTCCACCCCAACCCCACCTGCAAGCAGAGTTTGCCTTTGTTTTCAGACAAAGGACTAGAGAATGTTGCAATGCCATTTTAGAGCTAAAAATAATGCTCTCTTTTTTTCAATTCTGTGCACAGGAAAGAAAATGGAACTGTAGTTCTATTGAACAGACAGGATAGGCCACCAACACATGTCAGTGGTGTAATTTGGTAAATAGCTTTATTGCTGCCAGTACCATAACTCACATTTGTATCTTGACCTTTTCCCCTGGAAGGATGGGGTAATTTACACAACTGTCCAGTATAGGTTAGGTGGAGAAATGAGGGGATGCAATTTCATCAGTCTTAAACCCAACATGCTCATTCTGACAGTGTACTGACTCCCACAAAGACCAACAGGGGCTCAAGGGTCATTTAGATATCCATTGAAGAGTATTAATTCTAAGAGGAATGCATTCCTTGCATTTGGGTATTCACACCTTCACAGCAAACACTCTTTGCCTGTTTAGTAAAATTGGCAGTAAAGCACAATAGTTAAAAGTCTATGATATGAACTAAAAAAAGTCCCAGGTTCTAATTGTTCAGTTGCCATGAACACCCAGCTTAGTGTGCTGGGTCAGGTCCCCATCTCTTCAGATCCATATTTGAGCTTGATGACATCAGAGGACATGATTCCACACCTGATGTCATAGATACAGTACTGTGCAGAAGTCTTTGGCCACTACCAGCTGGTTTGGGGGAAATTAAGTGGATGATTTGGGAGAGGGTATAACTCATCCCCTGAGCAAAATAGGCACACCAAAATCGGAGAGAGTCTTCTGCTGACTCTCCTCTCAACCCTTTCCACATTTGCTGATGTTTAGAGCTAGGGTGTCTGAGTTATCCCCCTCCCAAAAAACCAGTCACTGAATATTCCCCAAACCAGCTGGTGGTGGTCTAAAATCTTTGCACAGTACTGTATGAACACTTCCACTGACACCATATGTTCCCTAGTCACTGTACCAGCTGGGAATTCTGGTCACTATGTCAACTCTTCAGCAAATGACCTAGTTTGCTTCCTCCTTGCCTTTCCCCTTGTGGAGGTTTATTCCATTGGGGTAGAATGCAAGATGGCCAAAATCAACACTGACACCTCATTACTGATTATAGCAGGGGTGCCCAAACTTTTTGGGCTGTGGGCAGGTCATGTGGTTCAGAGGACTGGTCATTATGACCCATACGGGCATGTTTTACTTCTGCTTCCGGGAGTGATGAGGGCTTTGTGGGCCAGATGAATTGGCATCGGGGTCCGGATCCCACCCCTGGGCGTTAGGTTGGGCACCCCTGGATTATAGCAATATTCTTGCAGCTGGAACCTGCATTTTGGAAAATTCATCTGCTTGGTTCTTCTCCCGACTAGGAGGATTAGAGGGTGGCAAAGGTCCCTACCATATATTAGAGATAATAATGTGACACTGACCTTTTATGTTAAGATGGAAAGGGTCTAGCTAAAGGCCAAGGGTGCAACAGGAGCCTTCTGACATCAATTTAATGTAAGGTAAAGGTCACCCTTGCTTGAAAGCCAGTCATATCTGACCTTAGGGTTCGGAGCTCATCTCTGTCTACAGCCAAAAAGCCAGCACTTTCTTCATCTGCAGACGTTTCTGTGGTATGCCTCAACACAGAACGCTGTTTACCTTCCCACCAAAGTGGTACCTATTTATCTACTTGCAATTTCTTGCTTTCAAACTGCTAGGTTGACAGGAGCTGGGACAGAGATGGGAACTCACTCTGTCTTGCCGTCGTGCAGTACTTGGGAATCGAACTCTGACCTTCCAGTCAGCAAGTTCAGCATCTGAACCACTTGAGCCACCGCAGTCCCTCAACTTAATGTACTTTGTCCTTAATGCAAGAATAGAATTACCCAAAAGAACTGTGCCCTTTACACCCATAACTGTTGAGAATCCTGGGAAGAACAAGATGGCAATTCCTTCTCCAAGTATATATATCAAGTAATATGATAATCAAGAAGGAGGAATGGATTCATATAATAAATTGCAACCAGAAACACTTGTGGCAGTGTGACTTGCACAAACAACTGTTACATCATCATGTTGTTCCTGCCATATGGCTTTCCTATGAATGAATGACCTCGCAAATGTCTTGTCCTTCTCAGCCCTGTGCAACACTTGCAGGTTCAATGCTGTGGCTTTATTTATGATGCCAGTCTATCTCTTATTTGGTCATTCTCTTTTCCTATTGTCTTCAAATTGCCTTTGCAGCAAGTCTTGACTTCTGCTCAAAGTATAATATCCTCCGTTTAGTCATTTTCCCTTTTAGGGAGAGTTCATGTTTGAGTCCATGCACAGACAACTAGTTTACTGATTTAGAAACCATTGCTGCTTCATTTTTGGACTGTTTTTAAAACATATTTGTCATGATCCAGCTAGGGACACTTTCAAATATATCTTTTTCTAGGTATATGAAGAAATAAATACCGTTCTTGGCCTAGTTAATTTTCCAGTACTTTTTTGTGTCCAACCTGGTGCAGAAAATTAGTAATATCACCAAATTGCTGATCTTCTTATGTGTCCATTTCAAACCTTGGACTGCAAAAATGAAGCCACCTTCTTGGCTTTGTCATCGGCCAAAATTAAATCTTCATCAGTACATGTTTCTGATAGTAATCTGTATTATTGGTTATGGAGTCAGAGGTTGGGAGTTTAATTCCCCACTGTTCTTCATGAGAGATAATCCAGCCTGTGTAACCATGGGCAAGCTGCACAGTCCCAGGGCATTCAAAGAAGAAGGCAATGGGGAATCACTTTTGAGTATGCTCTACTTAGGAAACTCTGGAAAGGGTTACCGTAAGTCAGAATTGACTTGATGCAGACAAGTCAATTATTGAAATACTCCAGATAAAATAGAAAATACACTTGTGTATGTTTCTCACATAATTTGAAAATCCTACTAGAGCAGATTCTGTATCTCTCCACATTCAAAGCAAGTCGTTGTCTGCCAACAGCCCCCACTTGAGCAGGTTGCTCTTACATTTAGTCACTCAGACCCTCAGCCTGTTCAGGTTCCTCCAAGTGACATAGGGGAGTTTGAGTTCCTCGAACATATTCTCCTTTAATATTATTCTTTGTCCTGTGAGCTCCTTCCTCCATCTTCTAATTCGTTTTTGCTCTTCTGTATCCTCAAGAATATTTGTTCTTGTCACAAAGCCCTTCCTGGATCTGAGCTGGTAGACTTGAGTTACATATCCATTCAGAGGATGAGGGTCATTCTCTTGTTTAGTTATTATTGTTGTTTAATTAATATTGCTGATTATCTGATTCACGTGTTGGTGTTTATTTAGAGCAGACATGGTAGACGCATTGTTTTTATATGTAATGCAATGCAATGTGTAATCAAAGCAGAACCAAATTATAATGCCCATAATAGGGCTTTAAAGGTAAGTGAAATGTTAAAGAGTGGCTTTACTAGTTCCACACCCCCAGTGAGCTTTCATGGCCAAGTGAGGATTCAAACTCACACCTCCTGAGGTCTAGTGCATTACTCTATCCATTTAACCACACTGGGTATTCCTATATAAAGTTATTTAGTCTACTCTACTGCCTTTATTTATATTCTAAATCAGAATGGCCATTCATTACTATTTTTGCTGCAGCTTTTTAAAAAATAAATTCTTCCGTGACATAAACTTTCAAGCACTTTAAATTCAACCTCCACCTTGCTAGAGGCAAAAAAATTCATCTAAATATTATTGAATTCCAGCACAACATTAGCATGCAGAGATATTTACAATAACAGAGCCATTACAACTCAATCAAAAGCTGATTTCAGCCAGAATTATGCAGAATTAAATCTTGCTGGATTCAAATTATTAAAAATCAGAGACTCAATAAAGTGTGGTGTAGGAACCCCATTTATCAAGGGAGAAAAGAAGTGCTTCTGCTGTTATGGTGACTGTTTCATATATAGTATACTCTGCAAGAATTTGCATGCATTTTAAAAGATCTGAGTTTAATTCCAATGGAGTTCAAGCAACAGTGCTGTATTTATAAGCCAACCCAGAATCAGTGATTTATGTTTTACTTCCTATAACTCCTTTTATAAAAATAGCCGTATACTGTATTAATGCCTAGTTTTCAAGCATGCTAAGTACTACAATGCCAGAGATGTCTCTGTACTGGATTTTGGCAAAACTAAACCCATATGGCAGTGAGCTCTGGTGATGCAATGGGTAAACTGCTGACCTGCAACCAAAAGGCTGGCCGTTCAATCAACCAGGGATCAAGGTTGACTCAGCTTTCCATCCTTCCAAGGTCAGTAAAATGAGTATCCAGCATGTTGGGGGCAAAATGCTAATTAACATGTGAACATGCACTAAGTGCTATGTGATGGTGTGCAAGTGTGATTGCTTTGCTTGCTGACTGTTTTGCTTTAGCAGTTAGAAAAAATGCAGATCAGTATTAAAAATCCTATTGGCATAAAGACAATGCAATGAGAATTAACATATGATGAAATTGTCCCTATTTATCAGGGCCTGACTGGTTTTCTGCTGCCTGGTCCTCATCAGCACAGCTGATGTAATCTTCATGCATCCCACTCATGTGTGTATACACAATTTTAAACTATTAAAAATATTAACAATAAAAAAAACTGTTAAAACATTACATTTCATAAACAGAGTACTTTTTAGATTCACCACTTCTTACTTAAAAGCCTGCCTAAAAATGATGGGCCTTTGCCTGATGATAGAAAGACAAAACCTGGGAGCAGCCCCTGTGAAAGACCTCTCTGGTACAGTACCTTCACCAGATAAGCTTGGGAAGGTGCTGGAACTGAAAGTATTAAAAAAAAAACCCAAAAGTATTAAAAACCAAGTAGGTTCATATGGGTTAATATGATATGGAGTGTCCCATCTGCATGAATTTGGGGGGATGGTGCTGGCTATGAGGAATATCATGAGTGCCATTTAGCCAATCTAGGTGTTGGACTTCCTGTGCCCCACATCTTTTGTAAAAAATGTTTCTCCCCTCCTTTGGTGGGATTCTCTGCTAAACCTCAGTCTCATCAATGAAAGGAAGGGTCCTTTCCATGTCCAGTAGAGCAAGTCAGAATCTAACCCTTTTACAGCAATTTTTGTGTATTAAGGTCTACCAAAATCAATTGGTGTTGGGGGAGGGTGAGAAGGAAAGAAATAGGAGCTGTTGTTGTGTGCCTTCACGTTATTGGTGACTCTAGTACAGTGATGCCAAACCTTGGCACTCCAGGTGTTCTTGGACCCTGATCAGGGCTTCTGGGAATCGAGGTTCAAGAACATCTGGAGCTCCAAGGTTCACCATCACTGCTCTAGTACTATTTTCAAAGTATGTGAGATATTCACACAAGTATTTTCTATTTTATCTGGAGTATGGCAATAATTGACTTCTCTGCATCAAGTCAATTTTGGCTTGTGATGATCCTTTCCAGAGTTTCCTAAGTAGAGCATACTCAAAAGTGGTTTTCCATTGCCTTCTTCCTGGGATGCCCTGGGACTGTGCAGCTTGCCCATGGTTACACAGGCTAGATGATCTCTCATGAAAAAAGTGGGGAATTAAACTCCCAACCTCTGGCTCCACAACCAGATACCAGAACCACTGCGCTACCTAGCTATCTGGAGTATCTCAAGGAAGGTAGTAAAACGGCCACAGAGAGAAACATACATATGTACATATCCAGGCACAATTGCCCTCTAATAAGTAAGGCAGGAGAGGCTGAGATTTTTCTCAAAAAAAAAAAAAGGGGGGGGGATACAATGTTAATACAATGTTAATATTGCTTTTAACTGCTGAAGCTACAGAGGGTATAATCCTGTCATCAATTTTACACTGATATGTTTTAGTAGGATGTACGCAAAAAGTCATATTAGGTACAGAATTGCAGCCACAGTCTTTAATCATATTTATGAAAGCTTAAAATTATTAATGTTCAAAGGGATGAGGGCAAGAGTAGAGGGAGAATTCATTCATAAATAATGAATAAATTAATTAAGACACAAACTCAGGTATAATTAGAAATAATTGCAAGTATACATAGACATCTAATTCTGATATCCCCTATGGCAGTACAAGCCCTTATTTAACAGCAGTAGAAGGAGTACATCATCAGATCACCTTATCTGTCTGATATATTTTGAGCCCATCTCTCTCTTTTTGCTTTTTTAAAAAAAGGAACAAAAACTTTAAAACTCCTCATATTGTCTCAGAGGGAAAACATCAAAGGGGATTTTGATGTAGTGATATTTATTTAGAATTAAACTAGACATTCAAATTATTACTTTGTGATCATATACAAGATACGCCAAAGTGCTTTATTTCATTTATATACTGTTCTTGTTTCTTACACTTATATACTGCCAATTTGGTAGATGTACCAGTCTGGGCAGTTTACAACCAATAGAAATATACAATATTAACATAGCAAATATACAAAAATAAAATTACAATTAAAACCAATACAAAATAATACAATAAACAGAAGCATTCTGGTAACAGTAAATCACATTACAGAGGAAGCGATTAATGGAATTAAATTAGTAGAATAGCTCTTCATAAGCCTCATTTAATTGCTCAGTTTTAAGGAGCTACTTAAAATTCTGTAGGGAGGAGGGGAAGTGTATTGGCATTAGGAAAGTTTCCATAATGTTGGAGCCACAGCCAAGAAAGCCCTGTTCCTAGTTGTAGTGTTGCTTATTTTTTACCTCCATTGAGGTAAGCATCCAGAAATGCAAAGCAGGATAGGACTGAGTAAAATGGGCAGTGGAATTCTAGAAGAGATACTTCAACAAGTAAAGAAGTCCTAAACCACTCATGGCTATGTATGCTACTGTTAGCACTGAAGGGGGCAGTGGTGGCTTAGTGGTTATGATGTTGAGCTTATGTATTTATTTATAATTCACATTTATATAGCTTGATGACCAAAAGGTCAGCAGGTCAGTAGTTAGAGACCCAAGTACAGTACTACTAACCAAACAGTTTGAAAGCAAGAAATTGCAAGTAGATAAAAAGGGACCGTTTTGGCTAAAAAAGTTACAGTGTTCTATGTGTTTCAGCATCTAGCAATGCCTGCCACATGATCACACAAACATCTGTAGACAACGCTGGCTCTGGCTGTAAAGGGAGATGAGCAGCATCTCCTAGAACAGGGGTGCCCATACTTTTTGGGCCATGGGCCAATCATGTAGTTCAGGGAGCCGGTCACTAAGCCCGGGTGCCGGGTGCGGCCCCCGACACCAATTCATCCGGCCCGCAAAGCCCTCGTCAGTCCTGGAAGTGGAAGTAAAACACGCCCGGACGGGCACATTTTACTTCCGCTTCCAGGAGCGACGAGGGCTTCGTGGGCCGGATGAATTGGTATTGGGGGCTGCACCCGGCCCCTGGGCCTTAGTTTGGGCACCACTGCCCTAGAGTCAGATACAACTGACTTTTGAGCAAGGAAGGCCTTTACTGTTACCTATTAGCACTGAACCAGGCCTGAACAAACTCTGTAGGAAACTTGGAACAATTGGCTTGAAAGATAGCACATTTGTGAGATCATGATGTTATATTAACCTTGTTAAATTAGACCAAATTGCTTTTTAATTCTGAAATTGTGTTCACAGCGTGGCCAGCAACTGCCTGTGTAAAATGCACACGAAGCATTACCAGCATTGTCATCCTGGTTCTTGGAGATATCAGGCCAATACCTGAAAGGTGGGGGTGAATTCTTTGATGTCACAAGGGT
This sequence comes from Furcifer pardalis, assembly GCA_030440675.1. Taxonomy (NCBI): domain Eukaryota; kingdom Metazoa; phylum Chordata; class Lepidosauria; order Squamata; family Chamaeleonidae; genus Furcifer; species Furcifer pardalis. The sequence goes on from CP126894.1 coordinate 21,227,772, forward strand.
ACGTGTGATGTCACAGCTGCCAAGTAGGCAAAAGATGGGACAAAGGCACACCTAAAAACATCTTCATGCTGATTCAGTGACCCCTGGTGTCAGCTGTGAATGGCTAGAGTTAGTAAAAATAGCCACAAGTTAAGATAATCATTAATAAACTAAACAATCTAATTAAACTAGCTGTTAATATAAACTAGACTAATTCTTGAAAGCAGGACTTTAAATTGGTATTTAATTTTATATTGCTACACTAAAAATCTTCCGAGAATGAAGATGAGAAATCTCATTGCAATTTTATTTCTCCTTTCTCCCATGCCCTAGCGTTGAGCTAAAGAGGGAAGGAAGGGTGCAAGAATATTTGTAAATCCCACTTCTTGCACACCCAACCAGAAAACTTTCCAGTTCTCCCTTCATTAAAACATCTTTCTTTCCATATGCACTCTTCCTCTTCCTCCCCCTCCTCCTCCTTCCTTTCTTCTTTTACCCAATCAGGTGTTGAGGGAGATGCAAGGTTCTTGCTCTGGTACTTCCAGCGGCCTCCACCATTCTTTTTGGGGTTCTTGTAATATTTCTCTGATGCTATCCATACCTAACTAATTTCTCACTACAGAAACAGTGAAACAAAATCTCCAAATTATGTTAAATAGTAATTATTTTTGTTCAATTATGTTAGAAAATGTCCTCCATAAATGGCTATTATGTCAATGTAAATATTAAAGCAGGGATAGGAAAAATGTAGTCCTTTAGCGGTTGTTTGGAATACTACTCTTAGTGTTCCGTTTCATTGGCTGTCTTGGTAAGGATTGATGGCAGGAAATAAATGGAGAATTGTATTTTGCTTATCCCTGCTTTATTTATTTATTTATTATTTATAAGTTCAAATTTATATTGCTGCCCACTCACCGCAGCAACTCAGGGTGGCTTACAAACAATACATTACATTGCAATATGTTGATGCGGGTCAGGGGGAGGGGCGGCGAGGTCCTCAACCTGCCCTGGCTTCTTCTTCCCTGGCCGTTGGTGTGGGCACAGGGGCAGCGGCAAAGTCCTCAACCTGCCCTGGCTGCTTCTTCCCTGGCCATTAGTGAGGGTGCAGGCAGAGGCGCGGCAAAGTCCTCAACCTTATGCATATAAACCCAACTTTATTCTACTTGAGTGCTGTGCTGCGCATTCTGAGATTTGGTTCCCTGCCTGTAGATCTAGAGAATATAACAATTCACTGAAAGTCCAGTCATTGAGAGTCCAGACTTAGTAATTCTATCCATGAATATGTAAAAAATATTTTCTTGGCTGAGAATTCTACCACCCCTATGTCACTTGGAGGGCTCTGAATAGGATGAGGGTCAGAAGCCCTAAATGTAACACCAACATGCTCAAGTAGGGGCTACTGGCAGATAACAACATGCTGTGTGAATTGGGAGAGATACAGAATCCGACTCATTTGCTGGTCTGCCGATTACTTCCAGAAATATGTACCTATGAAGACTAAGTTTGGCAAATGACAAAGACAAGAAGGTGGCTTCATTTTGGCAGTTTAAAGTCTAACCTAGATTCAAAAGAAGAAGAAAAAACCACACCTCTTTTCAATGTACTAGTGTTGCGTGTTAGTAAATACATTTTATGTATATCTAGCTTCCTTATACTTGCATTTTTGCACTTGTTTTTTTTATTGGAAAATAAACTTTGGAGAAATATGGTTACCCTTGGGTAACTGTGCTCTTATTAAAATGCAGACTAAACAAATATCTTCTCCATCCCTACGTCAAGCAGATAAATTTTAAAAGACCATAAAATTCTGAAGAAGGAAATTTTGCTGAAGGTGCAAAACTAAAACCAGGGAGATGGTACATTGACAAGAAGTAGTATAACTCAATTCTCTGAGTTTAAACATCAATGTTAGTATTTTATGCTTGTGGAGAAAGCTGCAATGTATGACTATATGCTGCACCACTTGTGTAGTCATGAACAAGATGGATGCTCCCAGAACACCACCAGAAGTAGAAAGGGGCTGCAGTGGCTCAGTGGTTAAGAAGCTTTCCTTGTTAGCTGGAAGGGTGAATTTCTGACAAGAAATTATTATTATTATTATTATTATTACCAGAAGCAGAGAATGAGTTCTTGATGCCTAGGAAAATCTAGAGAGGTTACAATACGTAAAAAGCAACTCAACAGCATAAAGTAATGACAAAAGGAAACCAGGAACAAGTATATGTGAAACTTGTGAAAAGTTACTTTTTTGGACTCTGCGGTGGCGGCTGCTACTCATGTCTGAGTATACATTTTTTCCTGAGAATGTTTTCAGGAAAAATGCCATTGGCATGAAATTGTTTAAGGTGGATTCCAGCTTGCCATGAAGTGACCCACACACTATGATCATGGACCCATCTCCTGTGCCACATATGAAATGAGACATGCAGGATTTGACACAGGGACTGCAATGGGCTGTCTCAGACTTGAGGATATTGACAAGGTGCCCCTTCACAGCCAATTCATCTGGCATGGCCTCTTCCGTCTCCATGACCATTGGGAATCAGAATAGTGAAGTGGTTCCTCCTCCACTCAGTTTGCCTTTGGGCTTAATATGATGGTTTCCAGTGGCATTTCCTCCACTGAGGGGGGACCATCACCTCACCTAAAGGGGCTCATCCACCCATAGCTTTTGGCCCCTTTAGGGAGTCAGGTTATTTACTGCCACCCAACACTCAGCATTGAGTCGCTGGCTATATGGTCTACTCCATTAGCCAGACAGACTATTAGACTATATTGGAATATTAGTTCCAGAATCCCCTGACAGGAATGGTCACTAGCCAGCATAGCAGCTGATAATTTCCATCAGACTGAGATGGCTCACAGTGTGTGCCTGAGAGGAAACTGTGGCCTATAGCTTGACTGTTTGCATGTATTTCTGAAAATGAGGCCTTTCTAAAGGTTGGTTTTGTTATAGAGACAAAAATAAGTGCATCTGTACACTAAGAACAGTGGTGTCTCTTATAACACTTTCAGTTCTTGTTAAGCTATTGTTTGTGTCCGGCTGAAGACAACTCTTGCTTCGTATTTCAGAAAATGGCATGAAAATGAGTCTTTGTGATGGCAGATGTGAAGAAAATGTCAAGCAAATCCATCTCTGAAGAGCAGAAAGCCATTCCTCAAATGGAAAGTGCTATGGAGGAGGAAAAACTGCTCCACTTATATAGCTTGACTTATGCTCTGCTAGTAAATAATACTGCAAAGTCCCAGAAAAAGGGGGGGGGAGAGATATTTGCAAGAAAATATTCAGCTCTGATTTCATCTGTGCAGTTATCATGGAGGCAAATCTGATATGGGTATATATTGCTCTGACATCCATTGTGATTACAACCTGATTGCTGATCAGCTAGGATCTTCTACTTGAATATCGCCAAGAAAAAAATAACCAAAAATACATACCAGTGGAACAGAAGAAAAGAAAGGAAATAATAATAGTGAACATGAATTTTAAAAAGGCTAATACGCTCTAAATATATTTATGTCCCCCCCCCAAAAAAAAAAAAACATTTTGGCCACTGAAAATGCTATTTTAGCCCTAAAATTGAAGCAATCTAATTTTTTTAATGTTTACTTGGTACCTAATGTCTTGAAGTCAATAATCAAGGCTGGAATTGTTTGGCATTTCTCTCAGTTTGACAGCCAAGCTGATACATCTGGTTCACATCTTTTGTTAATTTTCAGTGGGATCTAACCTAGGCCATTTCTCAGTGTTCGAGAAAAAATACTTTGTATGATATATTACTTATTTTAATCAAATACAATTTTTTCTAATTGTCACAGCTATGGCAAACTCACAGGGGATGGTCTGACTTGTGTACATTCCTGACAGCGAAATCGGTAACAACAGCTGCTTTGTGCCAGCTATCTCATGTACCATACCTCTCAAGTCTTGTCATTCACATCTCCCCTAATTACCAAACATCTGCTTTCCATTCCCATTAACACTCCACTACCAGCTTGTCTAGTTTAATATTAGTGACTCCTGACCTCCCCCAAGGAAGACACTTTATGTCAAAATTCCTCCAAATGGAGCCTGTTTCTGTACTTTAAATTTGTGCATTAAAAATATGATCACTTCCTAAAATCAGTGCTATTTCTATATATACAAAATATATGCTAAACGTCAATTTTCATGCCACAGCCATGGACAAAGTACAGGCATTCACCTTGCTATCTCCAAGAAAAGGGAAGAAAGATTAAAAGCCTAAAAAGCATTAGTATTAAGTGTTATATATAAAGCAGTGGGATGCATGACAGGTTAGAAAAGGCAGCCTACGGGTTAGGGTGATTGTCTATCTGGCAAATATAGAACTATTATCTGAAATGATATCTGTCAACTTAAATAGAGACCATAATGGAAGGTCCCAACTGCCTTTATTATTTGTTTAATTATAGCTTATTATAACAGTGTTAATGTTCGCTGGTTAATACAGGATTTTAAAATTCAAAAGAATTTTGGCTCTATAACTTGCAGCCTAGCCCCACCCCCCTAACCTTTTATTTCAAGTTGCAAAAATTGTAAAAATTTATTCCTATTTGCAAATCAGATGGTACTTAAAACATTTAATAGCTTCTTTGTGTTTTCAAGCTGCATTATTGTACTTTTTTAAAGTAGAAGAGGGGGGTGGAGAAGAAGGAAATGTCTTTTAGAATGAAATGACTAACAAACATAGCTGCCCAGTGTGGTGTTCTATCAAATGGGTGGGGTATTAAACAGGCAGGCAGGCAGGCAGGCAGGCAGGCAGGCAGATAGATAGATAGATAGATAGATAGATAGATAGATAGATAGATAGATAGATAGATAGATAGATAGATAGATAGATAGATAGATAAAATGTTCATAAAACCTGCCACCCACAAGTCAGAAACAGCATAAGAAAAATAGATAAACAAATAAATGGTTCCCTTCCCCAATTTCAACACAATCTTTTGCATTGTTTTGATAAGAGCTGATGGTTTACAGCAGGGGTTTGGGCTGTGGGCCAATCATGTGGTTCAGGGAGCTGATCGCTAAAGCCCGGGGGCCAGGTGCGGCCCCCAACGCCAATTCATCCGGGTTGTGAAGCCCTCTTCTCCCCTGGAAGTGGAAGTAAAACGTGCCTGTACGGGCGCGTTTTACTTCCACTTCCAGGAGTGACAAGGGCTTCGCGGGCCAGATGAATTGGCACCGGGGGCCGCACCCAGCCCCCGGACCTTAGTTTGGGCACCACTGGTTTAAAGGATGAGCTGTAAATAGAAACTAGAGTGAATGCTTTGTTTGGTATAAAGCTGCACAAGGAGCATTCCACCCAATAGAATGTGTGTATTAATAATATCAGATAGGATAGAAATGAGTGATGCTATTAACTTAACTTTTATCTCATATTAAATTTAAAATATAGATAAACCCAGGGCTCTTTCCATTAAATTTATAAAGAAATGTGTGCATCTTGTATTATTTGGTCATCCTTGCTCGAAAGCCAGTTCTCTCCGATTCTAGGGTCCACTGCTCATCCCTGTTTCATAGCCAAAGAGCCAGCACTGTCTGCTTTTGCAGACTTTTCCATGGTCATGCGACAGGAATGCATAGACACCTGAGTGCATGGAACACTGTTTATCTTCCTACTCAAGTGGGCCCTATTTTTTCTTGCTTTTGAACTGCTAGGTTGGCAGGAGCTGGGACAAAGACGGGAGCTCATTCCATCCTGCAGTATTCGGGTATCGAACTGCTGACCTTCCACCTTCCAGTCAGCGTCTTAGCCACTTGAGCAACTACAGTCCCATATTTGTCCTATTCATATTAATGTGTATTAATTCATAATTAATGTGTAATTAATAACCATCTATACTAGCCAAACTTAACAGTACAGTTACAGCTGTTCTAAACAAGAAGGTTGTGTGCAAGCCTTGTAAACTGCTGTTTAAAGATGTGGCCATGAGTAAGGCAACAACCTTAAATGATCCCCCATAAACTGTGGTGCACCCCACTTAAGCACCCACTAAGTCCTCTGCCAGGATGCACGTATCTGCCAGTTTTGCTTCTTCCCCTATTTTGAGTGTTTTAATTTCATGCTCTTTCCATCCAGTTGATGAAGAAACTGGTCCAACCACTAGCCATATAGGGACTATGGGAAGCGCCAGAGTTTGGAAAAATTACTTTTCTAAACTGCTGTTTTCAGAATTCCTAAACCCAGCAAACTCAAAGAAGAAACTTTTTCAGTCTCTAAAGAGATGTAAAATTGCAAATGTAGATGCTGAACTGAACTGAGAATGCCAGAACCAAAAATACATTCTTCCTTAGCAGGAAGAGGTAATAATGGCTAGGTACATTAGATTGTAGGAATGAAATCACACTTTCGCTACAAAATACTTCAGTGCCACAATGGTGTCATTCTGGTAACCAGCCACAAGGGGCAGCACTGTCATTTTCCTTTTATTTTGGGAGGAGAGGACTTCTGATGGCACTACAAAGCCATGAGGGGAAGACACAATGAGTTCTTTCTCCTATATATCCTCCTTTCCAATGCTGTTTCTCAGAGTTCACAGTCACACAATCATAAAATAGCTGAGTTGGAAGGGGTCTATGAGACCATAAAGTCCAAATCCCTGCTCAATGCAGGAATCCAAATCACAGCAAATTTGAATTATGGTGGTCTAATTCTCTCTTGAATGTCTTCAACACTGGAGTGCTCACCATCTCCTGAGATAATTGGTTCCGTTGTCGTACTGTTCTAATAGTTAAGAAGTTTTTCCTGATATTCAGCTTATAGTTTGAGCCCATTGTTATCTGTCCTGCACTTTGGAATGATTGAAAAAAGATGCCGCCTTTCGTCATTTTTTTTACTAACTTTCAAGTACAGGGGTACCTCGGATAACATCTACCTCAGATAACTCTAAAATCGGATAACATTGGGGAATTTGAGGCAAACATTTGCATCGCACAATGTTAAGATAACAACATTAAGATAACATTGTGCAATGCAAATGTTTGCCTCAAATTCCCCAAGGTTGATCTCTGCCCCAAAGCCTGCAGGGCTGGAGACCAGCCCTGCGGGCTTTGGGGCAGAGATCTCTGCTGCAATCAGCACTTGGGTTGGGGGTTGAACCAGTGCGCAAATCAGTTCTTCCCCCAACCCAAGTGGTGATCGCAGGGATTTGCCCTTCCCACCCTGTTGTTTAAACACAGGGGGGGGGGGAAGCAGGGCAAATTTCTCTGTTAACAGTGCTCTTTCTTCAGTCTTTCCACTCCCTGGATCACCCTTGTTGCCCTCCTCTGAACTTGTTCCAGTTCATTATTAACCTTCTTAAAGTGCAGTGTCCAAAATGAGACACAGTATTTGAAATGAGATTTAACTAGTAATTGGGCTGGAACATAATAGTGGGCCTTTTAATGATTTCAGCAGTCAGCAATGAGCTAACTACTGAACCTTGCCTTGACTTTGTCAACACATCCTGCATATCATAAAGGATGGGACAAAATTGTTCCACTTAAATATGTAGGTATGAATGAATTTGGTGATATTTTTGCTTTCTCGGAAAACTTGAATTCAAGGTGGCTCAGAACAAGATTAGCAAAAATAAATACATGAATAGGCAAATAAAAAACAAAAAATATAATGTGAAAACATGCTTTGTTGTTCAGTTGCACAGTCGATTCTGACCCTTTACCACCCCATGGACCATTGTCCACCAGGCACCCCTATCCTCCACCATCCTCCTCAGCCCACCCAGCTCTGTGCCCATTGCATCAACAATATCATCTAGCCATCTCGTTCTCTGCCATCCCCTTCTTTTGCTCTCAAGTGAATCCTCTCTTCTTATTTGATGTTCAAACTACAGTCAAACCTTGCATAAAGAGTGCCTCACTTAAAGAGTAACTCTCTTAAAGAGCAGATTTTTCTCTGAATGTTCGCTTTGCTTAACAAATAAAACCAACTAAAAACTCACTTAACAAATAAATTGGGGTTCGCAACCCCCCCCCCCCACACACACACACACAATTGATCACTTACAATGGTGTTTTGCTTAAAGAGCAAACTTGCTTAAAGAGCAATCCTGTGGAACACATTATGCTCTTTAAGCGAGGTACAACTGTACTTTAGCTTCATCTTTACTATTTGGTCTTCTAAGGAGCAGTCAGGGTTGATTTTTTTTTCTAAGATCAACCTATTTGTTCTCCTCACTGTCCAGGGTAATCTCAAAACTCTCCTCCAACATCACATTTCAAAGGCATCTATTCTTCTGTGCCCAGCTTTCCTTATGGTCAAGCTCTCAAAACCATACATTGCCACCCAGAATACCATTGCTTTGACTATGCAATTTTTTTGTTTGCAAGGTGATGTCTCTATTTTTAACTATGTTGTCATAGCTCAAAGCAATTGAGTTAAGAGTAAATTGAAGGGCCACCAATAAAACTAGTACAGTGCCCTCTATGAATATACAGAAGACATGCTCCTTCTGATTTGTCTAGCTGATTTCCTTCTTATCAGCAATGTGGGACTTTCAATATGGTAAGAGTTCCCAAAAAGGTATCCCCAGCTGATTCAAGATTCCCCAACTCACCCACACCTATGTGCGTGAAACATCTGGCTTCTTCTCTACAGTTCTGTTTAATATTTTACACAGGCAAACAATGTAAAGCTACTGCAGAAAAATGATTCATCTCTCCTTGCAAAGGTTAAAAATGCTTTCCAAATCAGTCATTGAGTCTCTCCATCTTTCACCACCCCTGCCTCTTGGAGGTTTTCACTGATGAAGGGCCATTAGGGACCAAATGTCCTCATTAAAGCGTGATGGTTACCTTGTCAGGAGATGTTCTTTCTTTCATGTTCACTCTCCTCTTGAGTAGCAATATTTTCTGAAGGTGAAGTGTATTGTGTTGTGTGTTATGAGTGGCACTGATGACAGGAATGATTATTGGGGCGGGGGCTCTTTTGCATGAAATCAAATTTCTTGGAGCTCTGGCTAGACTGACAACCATGCTCCACCTTAGTTAAACCTGAGACAAGCCTCAGTCTTTCCCCCCTTTCCTTTGTCTCTACCTTCACTATTCTGTTGGAATATGACTTTCCCATTTGGAGCTGGCTGAATAACTCAGTGATTTAGGTATGGTTAGGAGTTTGATTCCCCCTGTGTCTCCTGTGAGAAGAGGAAGCTTATGCAGCCTTGGGCAAGCTGCAGAGTCCCAGAATACCCTCAGAAGAGGGCAATGGTAAACCACTTCTGAATATTTTCTACCTTTAAAAAAGCCTTGGAAAGGATCACCAGAAGTGAAAATTCACTTGATGACACACAATGATGACGACGACAATGATGATGATATACAAAACACAGTCAATCTATATTACAAAAACATTGACTAATAGTATTTATTATAACAGATTCCAGAAACCTAAGAATCTGTTAAACATTAATGCAATATATATGCTATTCCCAACAATACTGTCTTATGCAGATTGATGATGTTATTTCAGAAATTTGAAGTCAGTTATAATATTTTATTAAATTCCACAACATTGTTCCCAGAACGACTATAGGAACTTCTGAAGTATGTTTCATCCATAATCTTTTAAAGCCCTGTAGTGGTGGGCTGCTCCCGGTTTGGACTGGTTCGCCCGAACCAGTAGCAGCAATCCTGAGGGGATCGCTGGGGGGGGGGGAGTAAACCCCCGGGTGACCGGTTCGGTCGCCTCTCCAGCTGCCCTCAGGATGTCTCTTCCGGGCAGCCCAAAATGGCTACTTGGAAGTGCACATGCATCAAAACTCCATTTGACACATGTTTTTATGTGTATTTAACATATTTATGTTTTATGTGTATTTATTTTAATTTGTATTTTAATGTGTATTTTAATTTAATTTTTTAATTTTTTTACTTTGGCTCCACCCATGTCATGATGTCATGATGTTGACTCCACCCATGACATCATGATGTCGGCTCTGCCCATGAAGTTGGCTCTGCCCACAGTGTGGTAGTAATTTTTTTTGACAGCCCACCACTGCCTGTACAGCTTGGGACCCCTCAGGTCTGTAGCCCGCATCTCACTCCTCTTTATCAGCGCAGCTTCAGGTGCTGTCCCTGAGATTGGCTAGGAGGACTGGGGCCAGGAGAAGAGCCTTCTCAGTGGTGGCACCAATGTTGTGGAATGCTATTCCACTCGAGCTGTGCCAAGCTTCCTCGCTCCAGTCATTTAAAAAGCAATTGAAGGCTATGCTTTTTGAGGAGGACTTTGTAAATGTTTTACCTATCCCTGGCTTTTAGACTCAGGACCAGCTTATGCTTTCCCAGTTCAGTGGCTTAGGACATGGGTCTGCTGTATTTTGGCCCAATTTTATGGCATGTTACTGTCAGTTTTATTGTAGCTTATTTTTATTATATATTTTTTTTTGGGGGGGGGGTATTTTTAAAATGTCTGTTTGTTATATGGGGGATTTTATGTTGTTAGCCACCTCGTGTAGGGATTCATTATCCCTAGAGAGGCGGAGTATAAGTGCAACTATAATAATAATAATAATCAAATTAATTCTATTGATAGGTCTCCAGGTTTTGTTAATATTTTCTAATTCTTTATCTTCAACTCTAGCATCAATTGAATTGCAATGTCAATTATCTAGACATTTCTTCTTTCTCTTACTAGTATGTCTGGTGTATTGGGGCAGTGGAGGGTACTATAGCTGCTTGAAGACAGTTGATTTTGTTTTTAAAATTCATATTGGTAGTTTGCACATATCTGTGCTTGGGAAAAAATTGCTATCAAATTGGATGCATTTTTAGAGATGAATTTATGTGGGATCCCCCCCCCCACACACACACACAGCTCTTCTGTCTTGTGAAAATACAGTAGTACCTCATTTTACGAATGCTTCATTTAACGTAATTTTCATTTAACGAATGGAAATTTATACGAAAATGTTTCCCTATAAATTACATTGTATACAGTGGCCTCTAGTGGCTACTTCTTATAATACTGTGTGTTCTGCATTGTGTTTCATATTACAAATTTTTAATAATATGAACCATCCCGTGGAACACATTAAATGTGTAAAACGAGGTACCAGTGTATGCAGAGAAGAATAATTGGCATCTTCTCTTGGTTGTCATGAAAGCCTGAGACACAACAAAATTTATACCCCCAGCACGCACTGGCAGTGACAGCTGCACCTCATTGAGTTTGATATGCATTAGTTATCAGTCTGTTTCTAGGCTCAATTTGAACTGCTGGTCTGTATGTCTGTTTTTGTATCTTTAGATCTCCAAATTTCTAGAGATCTAATGTGGGTACATTAAGATTTTCCAACCTCCATACATTCTTTCTCGCATGCTATGTTCATATTTGAAAATCTGATTACATATCCTATGGCCATCTCAAGTGTAGTAGGGAGTGACTGCAATTAGTTCTTTTTTGTGTGTGGGGGGGGAAGCTGCTTCTGGTGCTTCATTGTGGCAGAAGGAATGGGAACTGGGCAGCAACAACCTCAAACTATCAGAAGACAAAAATAACACAGCTATACAAAAAAAATTTTTTTCCTGGCATGAGCTTTTGCAGTTGTTTTATACTAATTTCAGGCTGGTGATTACAAATATGATCTCAGATTTGCTCTATCACATCACATTTTTATGCTATTGGCCAACCCAATTGTCATTCCTGACTACATGTTGGTGTGAGTCAGTTATAGAATTATAGTGATAAAATTAGTGATTATAATGTGATGTTATGTAGATAACCTTATTTATGTATATATATTTTAGTGCAGTTTGTGATATAACAATGGACACAACATCGGAAAGAAGGAAATGTCGAAATGATGCAGATATCTTCTGTTACATCTGTGGCAGCTTCAACTTGCAGGATCAAAGGCGCAACATCACTACCTTTGTCAAGAAGGTATATCTTACCTACTTTAAAGTACCACTGGGAGACCAAGACAAACGTTGGGCTCCTCATACAGTGTGCATAACCTGTGTGGAAACATTGTGGTCATGGTCTAAAGGAATGAATTATAAGCTGAAGTTTGGTGTGCCGATGGTTTGGAGAGAACCAAGGAACCATGTGGTTGACTGCTACTTTTGCCTTGTCAATGTCAAAGGTTTCAATAAAAAGAACAGACACCACATACAATACGCCGATATCCCGTCTGCCAAACACCCAGTTGGACAATGTGAGGAAATACCTGTGCCTGTATATACAGAGCTACCAGAGATTGATGTTGAATCCCACAGTTCATCCGGTTCTACTACACATGATGAGGATAATTATGCTCCAACCTATATGCCATCTGATGCAGATTCTGTTAGTCTGTTTAGTCAACCTGAATTGAATGATCTGGTAAGAGATTTGTATTTGCCAAAGCAGTCTGCAGAATTGTTGGTTTCCAGGCTGAAAGGGAAAGGAGTACTCAGACCTGGCACTAGTGTCTCCTTTTATCGTAACAGAGAAGCAGCACTGCGAAAGTACTTCCAATCTGATGGTCCACTTGCTTATTGCAATGATGTTAAAGGGCTTCTTCTCCATATAGGACTGCCCACATATGATTCCAGTGAATGGAGACTTTTTATCGACAGTAGTAAAAGGAGTTTAAAATGTGTGTTATTGCACAACGGAAATATATTTGGTTCAATCCCAATAGGACACTCTGTACAAATGAAAGAAGAGCATGGCAATATAAAGACAATTCTGGATAGATTGGATTACACACATCATGGATGGGTGATCTGTGTTGATTTGGAAATGGTAAATGTTTTGCTGGGCCAGCAAGGAGGTTACACCAAATACCCTTGCTTCCTTTGCTACTGGGACAGTAGGGCTACAGTAAAACACTGGGTGGAAAAGACCTGGCCACCAAGAATCAGTTTGGTGCCTGGTGACAAGAATATTACGAATGAGTCTCTGGTTGATAGGAATAAAATTGCATTACCTCCACTGCACATAAAACTTGGGTTAATGAAGCAATTTGTCAAAGCCCTGAATCACACTGGAAACTGCTTCAGCTATATATGTACAAACCTTTCCAGGTCTCAGCATGGAGAAGAAAAAGGCAGGAATATTTGATGGCCCTCAAATTAGAACTCTCATCTGGGATCCACACTTTCTTCCAACAATGACGGCGGCAGAGGCTAGAGCTTAGAATGCATTCACCGACATTGTTTGGAATTTCCTTCGCAACAAGAAAGTGGACAACTATCTGAGAGATTGTGGAGGAGCTGCTCTTGAGTTTCCAAGCACTTGGATGTAGAATGAGCATCAAGATTCACTATTTACATATCACTTGGCCAACTTTCCAGAGAACTTGGGTGACGTGAACGAAGAGCACAGTGAACGTTTTCATCAAGACATTAAAGTAATGGAAGAACATTACCAAGCCGATGGAACACCAACATGAAGGCAGATTACTGTTGGTCCTTAATGAGAGACATTACACACATTGAATGTTGCAGTGCGTCCAAGAAAAGGTTGTTCATGGCGATGTAAGGTCGATATTGTCAATTTACCTTTTTTGTACATATTTTCATATCTTAACATTTCAATCTTACATGTTAATATGCTTTCACTCTCAACTTTGTGCTTCAGTTCATAATTATATATGTTTGTTCAATAAAGTATTGCATATTATATGTTATTTTATTAGGTCTGTATGTCTGTTTAGCTCAATGAATATGATGATAAATTTGCTGTTCGTAGGTATATTGCAAGATTTGAGATCTCAAAAACCTGATGTGCTAGAAAAAATCAGATGCCAGATTCGGAATCAGCCCCTCAAAATTACCTTAGAATTGTTAGAGTACCTCATGCCAGAAAAATTGTGTTGATAAGTGTAATGAGTGCTCAAGAGGGCTGCGCTCCATTTGCTGCGCTCCATTTGGCTACTTCTAAAACTAGCCAACAATAGTAGTATTCTTTGATATGAAGATGGCAATATGAGCAAGAGAGCCTTCTCATGTTGGCAACAAACTCTTCATGTGGACAGAAATTGAGTGTGAGGAACAGCAACTGCTTTGGAAAGCCTTACTGTTCTGTTCCATAGCCTTTTTGATCACACTGTGTTTCCCTACACCCTGTTCCACACATTCTGCCCCACAATGCCTCTGGATGCTTCTAGAACAGGGATGTCCAAATTATGGCCCATGGACCAGATCCAGCCCACAGCACCATGCATGCATGTGTGCATAACATGGCCATATATGCACATAACACTGCCATAAATGACCCATGACTGTCATAAACATGCATTCCATGTGCTACAGCATCTAGTCAATGCCTTGCCACATGACCATTGAAACATCTGCAGATGCAGACAGTGCTGGCTCTTTGGCTGTAAATGGAGATGAGCACTAGCCCCTAGAGTTGGATATGACTGGCTTCAAGCAAGGGATGCTTTTACTTTTACCTTTAAAAGACAAAGGTCACCCTTGCTCAAAAGCTAGTCATATCCAACTCTAGGGTTCAGTGTTCATCTCTGTTTCTTAGGTGAAAAGCCAGTGGTGTATGCGTTTGCAGATGTTTCCATGGACATGGGCAGGCATGACTAGACACCGGAGCACATGCAGTGCTGTTTACCTTCCCACCAAAGTGGTTCCTAATTATCTACTTGCAATGTCTTGTTTTTGAACTGCTAGGTTGACAGGAGCTGGGACAAAGACAGCTCATTTACTCTGACTTAAATTCAGTTATTTGTTGTACTTTACCTTTATATGCCACCTTTTCTCCATCTTGTTGAAGGTAACATACATGGCTTTGTTTCCCACCAAATTATCCCCAATATGATGCTGTGTCAGAGTGTGACTGTTGTCCACTAAATGTCAACTGAGCACAAGTCTCTTGATTCGGCACATAAACCATTATGACACATTGCCTCTTGCTTCTGCTTTCCAGTTCCATTCAGAAGGACATACTGTGAAGTAAATTATCAGATTGCAGCCCTAAACTAGTTTTACAGTGATTCACTTTCCTAGAGAACGGTAGGCATTGTTTCTTTTTGGAGAAAGAGATTCCTGGAGATTCCTATTCTCATTCCCGAGATGCTTAGGAGAACCTAGTCAACTGGCATAGAATAAACATGTGTTTTTGTTCTCCTCTGGATTGAAGCAATAGTCAATAAAAAGCAACAGTGCAGTATTTTGTCACTTCATGTCGCTAAGTGAAAAATCAAATACAGTGATATATTGTTCAAAAACTCCAATCACACTGTTACGATGCCAATAAGGTGTACAGTGGACAATGAAACAAAAGAATGAGCATCTTTTTAAAAAAAAATCAAAAGGGTTTGAGTAGAAAATATTGTGAATGGATAAAATTCACACAAGTGAGAATTGTCAGCATGCATCCCCCTTCCTCCTTGTTGACTTCCTTTAAAAACATTCACAGGAAAAGAAATATGCAATTTAACATGGGAGGTTTGCTGATGATCTTTTAATCTCAACAATGAAAGCATTTCACCCTGTGTATCTGCTGACAGAAAGAAAGAAAGAAAGAAAGAAAGAAAGAAAGAAAGAAAGAAAGAAAGAAAGAAAGAAAGAAAGAAAGTCCTTCTGAACAACAAAAGATGGAGCAGTAATTACATAAATCTCTCTGTTCTTGATGAAGACACAATGGAGTATAAAGAAATCTATAGTGTTTCTGCTGTAATTCTTGTTTTTATTATGAGCTGAAAGCAAAATTGTTAAAATTGGATTCTGCTCTGCATGTATGCCTGTGTTGTGTGTAAGGAAAATTAATATCCACCGAACAGCGAAGCAAGACAACACAAGCTTTAAATGCTTAGAAATAGCTCCCTGCCACTATGCTTTTTTCTAAATAATTCTTTGTGATGCTGTGAAATCAAGACTTTGGGAAACAGATATCAGATGAGCAATTTCATATTTATATATATATATACTGTATATGTATATAAAAGCAGAGAGAATAATAAAAACACTGCTCTAGTGAGTGCTCAACAGAGAACCCAAAATGCCTAAAGGTTTATGGCTAAATTGAAACCTGTTATTAAATAAACTAAATGCACCCCGAAGTCAAATGTTTGCAGCTTATTTTCAATAAATTGGCTGTAATGATTTTACTTCATACTACCCATTTACACATTTCCTGTAAAGAATGAGGGGTATATGTTTGTGTGTGTGTTTGTGTGCAACTGTTGGTGAAGACAAAGGTGGAAATGATTGCATTTAAAAATTATTAAGAAGGAGCCTGTGTACCTTTGAATTAAATTAAAAGAAAAAATATTTCTTTTTTGTGGAGATGATGGCATTCATATTCTGTTTTTGTGTGAAAAGTAGATTCCAGAAAGCTTTTAACTAATTTGTTCAATTTGTTTCAAAGCCAACATGAATGGGCTTGGTGCAAATTCAGATTCATTAAAACTTAATTAATATGCATCATTATGCAAATGAGGTTGCAGTTAATGAGTTCTTAAAAGAAGCTTTCTTTAATTAGTTCAGTTTTAATGGCATCATCATTTATCTGACTTGTTTTTAAAGCCACATGACATACAAAAAGTGACCATCCTCTACAATGTTGCTGTTTTTTTGTTTGCTAATTGTGTTTTATCTCAGTACTTTAATGCTGCAAACTTGGGGGGGGAGTGATGTTTTGATGTTCAGTTCTGTTTACTGATACTTCAACGAAAATCCAGTGTCTTGGATATAAAAGCATATATAAAGGGTTTTTTCCTCCCTTCGGTTTTTTACTTATGTGTCGACAGTTGTTTACCTACTCAAGATTTTGCTATCTACTCCCCATCCCCAGTGTAAAGATAGGTAAATATCTCTGTCTGCAAATCTCACACTAATATATTATCTTCTTCATCTGTTATTCTTCCCACATTTATGCATTAGAAGGCGTTAATATATTTTTATTTATGGTATTTAAAAAATATGAACAACAGGGCATAGTTGACAGATAACAATGCCACAAGAAGAAGCTGTGATTTAAAAAAGGAAATCACTTGGAAAAACTGGCAGTCAGATCATAAAAAATAAAAGCAGAGACAAAGAAGAATCAGCCCCCGGGAGCTTCATTTCTACATGTGGATATCACGGGAAAACAGTAAGTTTGGAAATAGCATTTTCTCTTCCCCCTGCCTTGTATGTTCTGTTTAGTAAATATGATCCAACGGCTGCATAAACAATAGTTGTTTTTGTAGTGGACTTGGCCATAAGAGAGGGCTAAGGGAAGCTCATAGATTGCAGGATGAATGTAGTGCTCATCCCCAAAATTTCAAGGAAGGGCTGCTTTAATCATAAGCAGCCTATGAAGACAGTTCATAGGGGATCATATGTTTTACAGGCAGACATTTCCAGGTATAATTGGGAGCATCCTTAATAAAGTACACATTTGCACACATGCATGCACAAACAATCAAACACACATTGAAGGTGTGGGAAGGATGTCTATCAGAGAATTTGAAGGTTTTCACCAAGTATGTACCTATGTTTGTGGACACAAAGGCAGTGTGTGCAGATATGAGTACCATCAACTTGTGGTCTACAGCAATGTTCCCCAACCCTTAGGTTTTAGACTTCAATTCCCAGAAGCCTAAGTCAGTACATGACTTAGTCTTCTGGGAACTGAAGTCCAAAACCCAAAGGTAGGGGAACATTGGTCTAGAGGATTATCTTGTTGTTTGAGCATGAAGTATTCCTTGTATGTGGACCACACATGGGTCATAGGAGGGGGCCTGTTGCCTCCATTCCTCGCTGTTGGGGTTTTAATTCCTTTCTGTGTCAAAAAAAGCAGCTATTTACAACAGAGGAAAAGTGGGGCTTTCAATTCTTTGGTAAAGAAAGAGTGCTGTTCATTCACCTCGTAGACATTGTATTTGCTTTATTTTGTGTCATTTATATTTTGTCTTTGAGGGACTGTTTACATGAGAATGCAATATAAGGATGTCATTGGTGCTGTATTCATCCTCATTATCTTCCATGCATGTTGATCCTATAGACTTGGAAAAGGTATGAACAAGGCTCAACTAATGTCCCATGCCTCCAATTTCAACCTAAGTAGAGTAAGAACGAAGGAAGGAGACTGCACTAATCCTGCCCTCCTGTTTCCATTTCTGTTACAGTCTATACAAGAGGGTTACATTCAGAAGTGAAAAGTCTTCTCTATAAGGTGAGGTTCTCTATGTGATTCGGAATCCAGAATATTTCAGAATGAGCTTTTATGTATGTTGATTAACTTAACTATTGCTAGGACACATGCATTACCATCTCTATTGTTATCAATGAACAGCCAGTGCTAGGATTTTATCAGCGTTTTTCATTTCTAAATTTACTTTGACCTCACTGTCAATTTTCTACTCCAAATATACCAGGGGTGGCCAACCTTTTTTGCACCATGGGCCTGATCACGCCCCTGGAACAGCTGAGTGGGCCAAACCACACACACCAGAAGTAGAAGCAGGAACATTTACAGCTGATGTAAATGTGCCCACTTGCACATTTTCATCAGCCTCGGCTGCATTTTTGCATATGCATGCACATTTTACTTCTGACATAAACACACCTGCTTCTACTTCTAGGTGGAGGGGAAATGGCAACCAGCTAATTGGAATGGCATCACAGGCCACTGCATTATACTCTATGCCTCAGAAGACGTTGCCTTAATTTGTGAATGTTCATGCTATAATATATCTGCTCACCTTCAAGATGGCACATGCCACTTTGTTGTCTATTGATGGAGGTGATTCATTAGAAATCACCTTCCATTGATACATGGATGGTGGAGGTAGAAGACCAGAACCATTGCTATTCTGCTTTATATGCAGCATTTCTTCTTCAGGGTGTTTCTTGTCTGCTAAACTGTTTTTTTTATTTTGCTATTCTGTGGTCTCAGTTAAGTTTTGCTGCAGATTTTGCTAGTCACTTGTTGGCAAACAGGCTTTTTATGCAATCAATTCTTTTATTGGGAAGTAACAATTGGATTAGTTTACTGGACCTGCTTGCTGACAAAATGGGGCCACATACACTGTTTACACATATGATCACAGAGAATAACAAGACAAGTCATTTCTCGTCACATGTTTAAATGCGTGCACATGGCTGTGATGTCGTTTCGAGTCATATATGTAAACAAATTCATGTGCCTCTATTTTGACAGCAAGTAGGTCCAGTAAACTATTCCAATGGTTAAATCCAAATAAAATTAATTATTGTATAAAAAACTTGTTTTTTAAAAAATGACTAGCATAATCTGCTAGGTCCAGTAAACTACATATTGGTCGCATCAGGTTCAAGGTGTTAGTTTTAACTTTTAAAGCCCTAAATGGTTTGAGATCTTCCTACATGGTGGAGCGTCTTCCTCTTAAGATATCAACCCGCATCACGCGATCCTCCCGAATGGCACAGCTTCAAGTGCTGACACCAAAATGGCAAGGAAAGTTACAAATTGGAGAAGAGCCTTTTGGTGGTGGCACAAACTTTATGGAATTCCCTTCTGGTTGAATTGTGCCAGGCCCCATCCCTGTTTACATTCAGAAAGCAGCTCAAATTGCTTATGTTCAAAGAGGCCTTTGAGAACGGGTCGACAATTGCCAAGAGTTAGGTTTCTCATCTGGCCTTTTCCTGCCGTAAACAAAGTGTTGTATTGTTATTATGTGGTTTTAATATGTTTTTAATGTGTGTGTTTGTTTGTTAGCCACCCAGAATAGGAAAACCTCCCAAATGGGTGGGGTACAACTGGAATAAATAAATAAATAAATAAATATAATGGTTATGCCTTAGTTGGGAAAATCTGCCTCCTGGTGATTTAACATGGTATTACATGTTATAGACAGATTACTGTACAAATTAACAAAAGTGATTTAAAACCCCAGATGAATATGCTCCTTAGTGCTAATTTTCATGTATCCAAGTTTCACAGTTTTAACATTAAACATGTTTATTTTTATAGACTGCAGATGTAACACTCTCTGGTTCTATGAGGCTATCTATATTTGAGTGTTGCAAACACAAACTTTACAAAAAATAAAAAATAACACTTGTAAAGTTTTGCTTTTGCAGTACTCAAACTGACACTACAGAATAGCAAAATTAAAAAAAATTGAAGACAAGAAACATGTTAGATCACTATGTAGATTCCTCCTTCCAAAGCCTTCCTGACAAAGCCTATTGAAATTCTATTACCTAACCAGGGTTTCCCAACCTAAGGCCTGCATGCCAGATCCAGCCCATGTCACTATTTCATGTGGCCTCTCACCCCTCCAAGGGCATTTGAGATACAAAATGGCCACTCCTTTGAAGCTGTTGGGACAAAATGGCCATCCCCATCATGCATGCAGGGCAAAATGGCCATCCAGCCCTCAAAGCTGACTAAGAGAGCGTGACCCGGCCTCCAGCTTGAAAAACATTTTACTTCATAATAATTTACACTATGAACCACTGAAGGGCCTGTGAAAATTGTAAACGATATAATCACACTGATATCTGCTGTGATAGACCACCTGATACATTATAGACAAAGACAAAGCACATACAATTTTAATTCTGCTTTAACATGTTAATTACTTTTAATGATTAAAGTTTAGCAGTAAATGAATGGTGGAAACTTTCGAGTATGAAATATGGAAGAAAGTGATTCGATTTGAAATATGTAGGTGGGACTGACCAGAGAAAGCTGCAAAATTCCATGCAATAAAGTGAAAAATCCAGTGAGAAGAAAGTAGATTCCCATGGTGGCTTCAAGTAATCCATGCAACAATAAATAATATTTTAATGATTATACCAGGAGTGCTCAAAATATGGCCTGGGGGCCAGATGTGGTCCCTGATGCCAATTCATCTGGCCCACAAAGCCGTCGTCACTCCAGAAAGCGGAAGTAAAATGCGCCCGTACAGGTGCATTTTACTTCCACTTCCAGAAGTGATGAGGGCTTCATGGGCCAGATGAATTGGCATTGAATCCGGTCCCCAGGCCATAGTGATCAGCTCCCTGAACCATGTGACAAGCCCGCAGTCTGAAAAGTTTGGGCACCCCTGGATTACACCTTCATGCCATCACTCATCAAATGTAAGTTTTAAATAGCAAGTGTTTAAACATAAAGAAATTGCCCCTCTCTTCTGTCCCCCCTCCTCCCCGGGAATAAATATTCTACTAATTAGTTTCACTCTTAACAAGAGGAACCAAATTTCCTCCAGCTCCTCCACCAGGATGTCCCACAGTTCAAAGCCCAGGTCAACATATATAAAATGTCATCCCAGTAGTCGTTTAATTGATGTTTCATTCCTCTTAAACATGGGACAAGAGAGAGCCATCAATTACAAGGATGATAGCGATGCTTCCCTCTGTCCTCAGCCACAGAAGAGAGAAGAAAACATTAATTACACAACAGATTTACTGAGTGTGTTATATATTTGACATACAACAGAGCTGGTGGAGGTGAGAAGTTCATTTCTCTGTGTTGCTTCTAAAGGTGTGTATTGTGAATCAAAAGAATGACTTGCGTGCTTGTGTGTATGTACGTGCACACATGCACACACACATATCCATGTACATGCACAGAGGATTGAAAGAAGTATTATCTAAAATGGGTTCTGGACTTCAGTTCCTTCTGGGGAGGAGGAATAAAATAAGAACACATCCAATCTCAGAATTACCATCTCCCCAGCTGGTCCCCATGTTTCTGTCATTCCATGGCTAGCAAAATTTCGCTGTTGCATGTTGACATAATAAAGGTTGTGTTCTGTTTCTGGAAGACAGAGAGCAAGATAAACTTACATTATGAAACACTCCATGAAAGAAAGAGTATTTATGCCTTTAGCGAGTGAAAAGGAGATAAAAATTTCCATATAGGTTTACATATTGTTCGTGCCGCTCCACGTCAAAACACTCTGGATGGTTTAGGACAAGGTTTGACAAGACACAATAAATATATAAAATAAAAGATGCATGAAGTGGATTGTATCCTTATTTTTAAAAAGCGGCACACATGGGGAAAAACTGTGTGCACATGCATAAACATGATGTACCCCAGGCAATGGCAAGTTTCTCATGCTGGCTCATCTTTCTCACACTAGGTCTGGCAAAAGGAGCCTCAGAATGAATTCACTGAATGGTGGCTTTATTTTGGCAATTTAAAATCTTTAGAACAGGGGTTCCCAGCCTAAGGCCCATGGGCCGGACTGAGCCCATGGCACCATTTCATATGCTCCCCCACACCTCCAAGGACATTTGAGAAACAAAATGGCCACCTCTTTGAAGCTGTTGGGATAAAATGGCCACCCTCATTGTGCAGGCAGGGCAAAATGGCTATTTGGCCATCGAAGCTGAATGAGAGAGTGTGACCTGGCCCTCGGCTTGAAAAGGTCAGGAACTCATGGTTTAGGGTGTGATAGAGGCTTCAGGAAATGGGGGAGACTGCCACCTTCATGCATCCCATTAACCAAAGCTTTGAGTGCAATGACTGTTGTGCATTGGCTAAAACCTGCAGCCTTATGAGAACAAAGCCAAGAACAGATCTATCTGTAAGGGACACAAGGGGTAAAAGACAAAGAGAGATACAGATTCATCCTGCTGTTCAGACAACAATTATAGCAAGTAGCTTTCTCTTATCCGTTTATTTCAACAGAATACTCTCTCTCCATCTTTATCTCTCTCTCTCTCTCTTTCATGAACATACACACTTACAGAACAATTAAAGAAAAGGCAGGATAATTGACAGCTCAGTGCTTTCTTAAACAGTATTTTCTAAATGCATCTGAAGGAGATTTGCCATGCGATCCTACAGTCTGCTGTGAGTGTCTCAGGGCCAAAAGGTGGATCGAGTCTCTTATTTCTGAAGGCAAAGGAAAGGGCAAGGGTGATTGGCAGGTTTCTAGTTCTGGGAATCCATTCCAAAGTTATAATCTTCACTTTACAGGTACTGTCTAACATGCCAAACCAGATCCTCAAAATAGATTCATCCTCTTGAATAACTCTTGTAAGGTATGAAAACCTGGAATGGAGTCACAGCCCCTTTGAAACAGGAGTCATCAGATGCCACTGGGACAGGTGCCTACGCTTAGAAAGGGATAGACAACCACAGATTCCTTTCCCAGTCTTAAAAAAACTACTG
Organism: Furcifer pardalis; assembly: GCA_030440675.1. Classification (NCBI taxonomy): domain Eukaryota; kingdom Metazoa; phylum Chordata; class Lepidosauria; order Squamata; family Chamaeleonidae; genus Furcifer; species Furcifer pardalis. The sequence goes on from CP126894.1 coordinate 21,250,808, forward strand.
TACACATTGGGAATTGTTTTTAATCTTGATTTTAAGATTGATTAATGTTCATTTGTTTTTAATATAGCAATTTTGTTTCATTTTAAACTTTTTTAGCATTACTGTCCAAATATCTCCTGCACTATGCAGACTGATAATAAGAACCTGTGAGGTTTTTTCATCTGTTTACAGCTGTTAGTTTTTTTAGCCCTTTAATAAATATTAAAATGCTAATGATGATGTTTATTTCCCCCTAATTGTAGGGCTGTTCAATAGCAATAGCAATTACACTGGACCCTTGTCGCTTTACAAGCTGCTCGCTTAACACAAAATTCACATAACAAAAGTAAATCCATAGAAAATAGTGGTTCAGTTAACAATTTTTTTTCCAGAATGGATTACAGTAATACCTCGGATAACATTAAAACTTGGTTCCACGAGTCTTAAAAATTTTAATGTATTTTTAACGTTGTGTAATACATGTATTGCACAACATTAAACTTCATAGAGATACATTATAACCAGCACAGACTTCAGGAGAGATTGTGTGATATATCCCATAGGGTTTAACATTGTGCGGTGCAATGTTTTTTTCAGATTCCTTAACGTTATTGCAGTTTTAACATTGTGTGGTGTACATGTTATATGGGATATTACTGTAATTGGTTTTCAATGCATTCCTATGGGAAACCATGTTTTGGTTAACAAATTTTGGTTTTCAATGCATTCCTATGTGAAATTTGCTTTACAATCTTTTCATAGTACAAAGAAACCAGAGAATGCATTAAATTTGTATTTATATACTGCCCCATAGCGCTTAGTCTACTCTCTGTGCAGTTCGCAATTAGCATTTTGACCCCTACATGCTGGGTCCTCATTTTATTGACCTTGGAAGGATGGAAGGCTGAGTCAACCTTGAGCCCTTGTCAGGATCAAACTCACAATGTTTTGGCTGCTGTACATAAATTAAACCACTGCACCACCAGGGCTCTTCAATGGGTCACATCTTCCTGGGATATCAATAAAAGTGGCCTTGAAATCTTTTGTTATGTGCCATCAAGTCTTATTCAACTTATGCAACCTTGGCAGAATTTTCAAGGTTATATGAGCTATTCCAGGACTAGTTTTATCACTGTTACTGAGTTTCCATGGGCCAACATAGATTTCTGTCCAGGTCTTCTGAGTGCTAGCCCATCACACTATCCAGTAACCCATCCTAGCTTTTACTGGTATAATCCTTATATTATGTCAAAATCCAGAACAATATGATTTTTACTAATGAAGTGTTAAGGGATTCGGGGTCAGCATTTGGGTCTCTGCAAGGAGCAGGACATGAGAGGAGACTTCCGAGGCTATAAAGTGAATGGTACCCTTCCAAGGTTCAAAAACTATCATGAAAGAGGAAGAGAGAGCTTCCAATGACTGATTGGTGAGTGGGCTCCATCATAGTTCATAATTTGTTCATCAAGATACAAACTCACACTCCCTGGACTAGCAAGGTTGTGGGCTTCTGGGATTTGCAGTCCCCCAAATAACTTTGTTAAGCCTCCATGTAGATCAGGGCATCATTTTATGCTGCACTGAAGAATGAATGTAGACAGTTAAAAAACATCTCATTTGCTGAGACACGTTATATGCAAAAACTAACCAACTTGCCTTGCATGGGCTTGCTGGGAAACACTGTAAGGGGTAAGCAATAAATAGGAAAATAGGAAAGAGCACATAAAACTGATGAGTACTTACCCTCTATTCCCTACTGATGTTTCTACTTGGCCCTGCTTAGCATTTCAATCTATATAAAGTCAATGGGCCATATAACCTTCTTCTACATACACCAACCAATTAACATTACTCTTTAATAGGAAGAAGTTTAGGGGATGTGTTGTCTTCCTCTTTTATTCCAAGGAACATTGTTTACTAAACCATAGTACTGATGCCTGCTTCAAGGAGCAGGATTAGTTTATGAGGCGTGGAAGAGAGGATAGGGTGGGGGAAGAGGACAAGAAAATATATCTATGTACTTTTTTCCTTCCAAGTCTAGCAGAGCTGTTCACAACATTAGCACCACAACATTTGGCATGGAAAGTTCTACAGTCCTCACAATCTGGACTCTTGCAAATTTAGGAGTATTTGTGAAAGGATTCTCATGGGGGTTGGTTGGAAGCCTGGAAAATAGTTGTCCTTTTGCATACATTTCTTAATAATTGTATTCTGTCAAGTCCATTCTGACTTATGTTGACCCTTTCCAGGGTTTCTTGGTAGAGAATACTGGCTTGATTTATGTGAGTTTCAGGGATTGAGCTGGTGGCCTCACTTCATCTTCCATGTCTAGGCAAGATGTGAAACTGCCAAAATGAAGCCACCTTTCCATGAATTCATATTGCAATCCCTTCCACCTGACCTAGTGTGAGAAAGATTTATCAGCATCTCCTCCTGCCACTCCAACCCCGGTCTGAGAGAGATACACCACCCGGCAGGACCCTTCCGCCCGGGCTCCCTCTTGCTAGTTCTGTGAGGGCCCCAGCCATGAGAACCTGGAGTAGGGAAGTCTGCCCTGGCTTTGTATGGGTTGGACCAACAAACCCTCCAACCCTCTGAGGATCATCTTGGCTTCAAGTCTCCTCAAGCGAGGAACTATGGCACCACTCACACACTGTTATAAAAACAGAATTACATTTATTGAAAAAAGAAGAAAGGAATACCCTAGAGACAGACAGTAGACCTATTTCCCAAACAGAAACAAAATCTATCTAACATAGCTTCTTCCCATCATCTTCAGCTTTCCCCTTTCACTGCTTTATAAGGAACCCAGACCATGACTCAGCTTCTGTAACCTCCACCACCATACTACACCCCATCAAGCTTACTGAGACATTTCCCTTAAAGCCCAACAGCTCTCTGTGTGGGGGCACAATACCATGACAAAGATTAGCTGGCACAAAGTGGCCATTCAATGGGGTATACCCAGTGGTGGGATTCAGCAGGTTCACCCCAGTTTGCCAGAACCTGTAGCAGAAATTCCAGCTGGCCCCACCTATCCAAGTTTTGAAATAAAGTCATCCTAATTAGGGTGCAACACAGGGCTTTCCCCCTGGCCATGCCCAATATACCACACCCACAGAGTAGGTAATTTTTTTTTTAAATCCCATCACTGGGATACCACAAGTATACCCACTTGTGGTTCAAAAATACCACAAACTTCAAGAGACTCTTTCTGTGTATACCAGTGACCCACTAAGCACTCTAAATTGCAGGGCGGTTGGTCAGGTTGTCAGCAGTCTGAACAAAGAGGCAGATGCTGAAGCAAGGCGATCCTTTAAAGCAGGGTTTCTCAACCTTGGTCCCCCAAATGTTCTTGGATTTAATTCCCAGAAGCCTTGACCGGCAGATGTGCTGACATCCGTTTCTGGTAATTGAAATCCGAGAACACTTGGGCCCCCAAAATGCAGAAACCCTGCATTAAGCTGTGATGCCTCTTTCCACTGATACCAAATGTTATGGTTTCTCCATCTTGGACCCCCAGGTGTTCTTGGTCTTCAATTACCTAAAGCCCAAGTCAGCACACCTGCTGAACGGGGCTTCTGGGAATTGAAGTCCAAGAACATCTGGAGGCCCAAGGCTTAAAGCTTTTTACCCTGCTTCCACCCAATGACTGGCACTGATGGTAACTCATCTCCTGCCTTCATGGTACAGTGATACCTTGCTTAAAGAGCATAATGCATTCCACAGGATTGCTCTTTAAGCGAGTTTGCTCTTTAAGCGAAACACCATTGTAAGTGACCAGTTGTGGGGGGGATTGTGAACCCTGATTTATTTGTTAAGTGAGTTTGTGGTTGGTTTTATTTGTTAAGTGAAGCGAACATTCAGAGAAAATTCTGCTCTTTAAGCGAGTTACTCTTTAAGCGAAGCGCACTTTATGCAATGTTTGACTATCTTCCTCGCAGAAGGGGAACTCCCTCCCACCCTCAGTTTTATATCATACTGCAGCCTCTATTTTGGAAGGGCACATTTATACTTTTGTGTGAAATGCTTAAGGGGTAGCAAAGTCCAGCTGTAACATGTAGTGTGAATCCCCTGCTTCAGGCAGCAGAATAGGAAAACCAGTGTACCAAGCATTTGCCAACCAGCTCCAGGTTGTTTATGTCTGCCTGCATCTGCTAGGAAGGACCCAGGTATTTCAGAGGAAAGATGCTGTCTGTCACTCATGCTGTTATTGAGTTGAAGTGGAGGGTTAAACTACACACTTTATAAGAATGTGGTGGAGATTTTTTGCTTGCCGGCAGACATTCTCTCTTTGAGTAGAAGGTTTATTTGTAAAAGGAAAAGAGTACATAAGCTGAAGGTTCATTTACAAGGCTGTCATGGAAACAGCATTTTAAAATAACCACAACTACATAAAATGATAATCATCAAGCCAAACAAACTAAATGCCAAAATACTTTGAAGCCTAAAAATAAGAACTAGGTTTTAAATTACCCTAATTTCTGTGGGGTGATCCCCCCCCCCAAAAAAAAAACCACCTCCATTTCAGCAGGTGAATCACGTTTCGGGCACACTCTCTTTGTTTTCCATTCTTGAAGAGCAGTGAAGTGGTTTGTGAATCAGGCTTTTAAAAGACATTTGGCTGTAGCAAAATTGTAATAAAAATGCATAATATGTACTTAAGAAGGAAAGTAACACCTCTGCCACAAATTGGTTCTTTGAAATATTTAAATTAAAAAGCTTAAGCCATAGTATGCTTGAATAGAACAGAATTAAACAGCATGTAACAAAGATATGGGGCTTCTTATGTGGATACATTTAAAATAAGGAATACTCAAAGACGGGTGAGGAGGAATCTTTATTAATGACTACATTATTGGGGATTGTTTTCTCCAGTTCAGATATTTTCCCTTTGTTGTGGTCCCAGAAATTTGCCTGTTATTTAAAAAATTGTTTTGAACATCAAAATTGCCATCACTATCCATATATCTTTGCATTCTGGGGGGCTTACTCTGGTTAAAGGGTACCCAGAGGAGAGAGTGTTGGATTAGGATCCTGGAGGCCAGGGTTCAAATTCCAGCTCAGTCATGGAAACTCACTGTGAGAATAAATAATGGTAAAACAACACCTTAAACATCTCACTTAACTAGAAAGACCTATTAGATTTGCTATAGGTCTGTTCCAATTTGATTGCACATAACTTACAAGGAAGTTCCACCTGAAGAGTAAGAGTACTCCAACTATGGCACTGATGGCCAACCTTGGAACTCCAGATGTTCTTGAACTTCAATTCCCAGAAGCCCTGATCAGCAGGTGTGTTGACTTGGGCTTCTGGGAATTGAAGTCCAATAACATATGGAGTGCCAAAGATGGTCATCACTGAACTATGAGATTTTCAGCAGATCCAAAGCCTTGCTAGACTCTTTGCTGATTGAACAGCAAGGGGAAAAGAGATGCATCATCCTTTACCCCTTTCAGGTTTAAGTGAGCAGGTAGATTATCTGATTTCCTTCCCATTGCAGTTATTTGCAGCACCTCCAGGATTGTTCTGTTTTTTATGTTGGGGTTGCATTTGGGGGTTGGAGTTAAAGCATTCCCTGATCCCCATTTGTCAAGTCCAGCCTGTATTTGTTTGGTTCTTTTAGCATGCAGTTGGAGACAAAATGTGAAGTTGGGGGGAAATGTCAGTTGAAAATGGCCAGATGTTCAGTTGGACAAAGAGAGAGAGAGAGAAATCAGATATGTTATACATATTTATTTATTTATTTATTTATTTATTTATTTATTTATTAAAAAGTTAAATAGTTAGTGTCATGAAATCCATATAATGGATAGGAAATGCTTGGTTTCCCTATTTAAATCAGATTGGCCAAACCATGTTAAATGACTTCTTTTTCTGATCCAGAACTTATTTTTCTTTACCTACATCAGGGATTCCCAAACCTTTGTGCCACGGGCCTGACCACACCCCCTGGACAGCTGAGTGGACTGATCACATGATTCTTCCTGCTATAAAGGCTGCTGTAAAATGTGCCCTCGGCTGTCATAAACAGTTTATGACAGCTGCAGGTTTATTTACAGCAGCGTTTATGGCAGGTGCAGGTGCTTTTTTGCATGTGCTGGTACCTTTTATAGTGGTCATAAATGTACCCACTTCCAGGAGCGGTGAGAGCATTGTGTGCTACATGAAATTGTGCCTGCTGTAGTTTGGCCACCCCTGACAAGTGTCTCGCTGGGCACTTGTGCAGCTGGAAAATCAGATTTTAAAAAAGACCTTGGCCAAACTCTGATCCTTAACTTGGGGGAAAAACCCACTGAGAGCTCCTGAAAAACCACTGTAAGGAGGCTAAATCCAAGCTCAGCATTCCTCAGAGGGAAGATCTTCTTTATCCTCAAAGGAGGAGGTCCAGGAAATGCACATTTTAAAAATAAACCATTGCAATCTTAAACATTTTTAAAAACCAAACAGAATCTTTATGACAATTTAGGGGTGTGGAAGGGAAACTGCATTTAGTCCTGGCAGCAAACTGCTGCATTTGAAAGAGGTTCTGGTTGCGTTCTTGGTGTGTGTGTAGAATTTTAGCCACTTCTCTGGAGTTTCTGGCTGCAGTCTGAGGCTCCAAACCTATAAACTCTAACCTAGAGTCCAATTGCACCTTCCAGGGCTGTAATAAAGATCAGAATGTCACCCTAATTGATATTTTACATTCCTCTGAATTTTCTGATGCAGTTCTCAGCATTACAAACCTTTTCACACTGACCCAGTATTTCTGTGGTGCCAGCTCAGGTTTAAAACAACTTCGCACAATAAAATAAAATATTCTAAATTACATAGATCTACTCTAAAACATCAACAACCTGAGATATACAGATGATACTACCCGAATGGCAGAAAGTGAAGGAGACCTAAAGAACCTCTTGATCAGGGTAAAAGAAGAGAGTGCAAAAGCTGACTTGAGACTCAACATTAAAAAACCAAGATAATGGCAACCGGCCCTATCACTCCCTGGTAAATAGAAGGGGAAGAAATGGAAGTAGTGACAGACTTTACCTTCTTAGGATCCAAGATCACTGAAGATAGTGACTGCAGCCATGAAATAAAAAGACAATTAATTCTTGGGAGGCAAGCTATGAGAAACCTAGGGAAATAACAAAAAGTAGACACATCGCCCTGCCAACAAAAAGTCCCCATAGTCAAAGCAATGGTATTCCCAGTAGTAATGTAAAGTTGTGACAGCTGGACCATAAAGAAGGCTGAGCACAGAAGAATAGACACCTTTGAAATGTGGTCCTGGAGGAGAATTTTGAGAGTACACTGGACCGCAGTGTAAGAGATCAAATAAGTAGATCCTGGAGGAAATGAACCCTGACTGCTCCTTAGAAGGACAAATATTGAAGATGAAGCTAAAATACCTTATACACCAAATGAGACAAGAGGGCTCACTTGAGAAGGCCTTGATGCTGGGAAAGATCAAGGGCAAAGAAAGAGGGTGCAGCAGAGGATGAGATGGCTAGATGGCATTGTTGATGCAATTGGCATAGAGCTGAGCAGGCTGCAGAGGATGGTGGATGATAAGGGTGCCTGGCATGCAATGGTCCATGGTGTTGCAAAGGGTCAGATTCGACTATGCGACTGAACAAAAACAAACTCTAATTAGGGCTAGTAAGTCAATTGAAACCTGAGAGTTTCCAATTAGCAGGTGACTGGATAGCTCAGTGAGTTGGCTAGTTGGTTGGAGAGCCAGAGGTCAATTCCACAAACTGTCTCGATAGCATGCAATTGTTGTTATATTCATGTGGGTATAATCTTATTCACTATTTGTATTTTATATTGTCAACTATTTATTTATTTATTTATTTGGATTTCTATACCGCCCTACTTGGTGTGACCAACTCAGGGCGGTGTACAACATAATTAATATACAGTCGATCAATAGAGTCCAACAATAAAGGCAGAAACATACAATATATAAAAAATGTAACAGTATAATAGCAAGATAATATTCCATTCAGCATTACAAATATGATTCAGTGTCATAAATACAAATATCAAGTCACAAATACAAATACAAATATCATCAACTTTCACAAGTATAACGTACGCCCGCCAATAGCTGTTCCTAATCAGCTGTCGGGGAATAGCTGTTCCTAATCAGCTCTCCTCACCCCCGCCGCCAGTCTTTTATCGGCCTCCGGGCCGAGGTGGAAAGAGGTCCCGGAGGGAGGGCGGGGGGGGGAACGCCTCACCGGCCACAGCTGCGGCAGCTTGTTCCATCCCCGGGCGAGGTGGAAAGACCCGGGGAGAAGCGGGAGCGTCCAACTAGTCTTCTGGATTGGGGGAAGGAACTGCTAGAAAATTACAATCCACTTTCTTTCGGCCTATTTCATGCTTACCTATTTAAATGTCCCATGCTTTAAATGAATCATAGTTCATGGTGTAATAAGGTACATTTTTGTTATAATTTATTTCGGGGGACTTATTAAATTATCTGTTTTATTTGTTTTACCACAGTGCATAAACCTGACTTTGATGATTATTGTAATTTCAACCACATGTTGTGTTTTTCCTCTTTCATAAAGTCTGGTGACATCTCATGTTCTTGGTGATGTCATAAGTTTGTCTGTTTCTATATCTCCAGGGATGTTAAATAGCAGTCAATGGTGGAGAATGGAATCAAGAAAATATAGTGTTTACTGATGCCCTATAATGGTAGTTATTCTCTGTCATCACATAAGGGCAGGAGTTCTCAACCTTTTCAAGCTGGGGTCGGCTCACCCTCCCTCAGACAGCTGAGGGGGGTGGATGGCCATTTTGTCCTAATCTGCACAATGGAGGTTTGCTGCCCACCACTGCTGTAGCACCATTACATGTGGCGCACTGCCCTCGTTCCCACAGCCACTGCTGGAAGCTGTGCCATGTGTGGTTCCCTTTTTAATGTAAACACAACTTTGAAATGCTGTTTACATTAAAAAGGAACCACACATGGCACAGCTTCTAGCAGCGGTGGCAGCGGCAGCAACAGTGGCGGTGGCAGTGGGAGCAAGGGTGGCGTGCCACATGAAATGGTGACAGGGCTAGATATGGCCCACGGGCTGTAGGTTGAGAACCCCTACCTAAGGGTGTGAGTACACAGTGGAAAAAATCTACTTTGATGCAAAAATTTCCAAATCGAGTCTCTCCTTGTTTCCACAGATGAAATTGATGTAGCTATTGATATAAATATGAACATTTAGAATCAGCAGATGGAAAGGCAAAAAACTGTGAAAAAAGATTGGTGATTTTCATTGGGATTAACATTTACCTTTTCCTCTTTTTCTTTTACCTTTTCTGAGGTAGCATAGCACTTATATGAATCAGCGCTAACATTGTTAAATATTAAAAAAAAAAAGAGGAGACACTGTTTGGAGAAACAGGACTTTGTTGAAAGAACCAGATACCTCCACAACCACACTTTGCTTCAGCTCAGGTGATCACATGGGGCAGAACATTCTTCTTTAGGTACTATATCTGTTCCAGATATTGACTATCATCATGGCGATAGTCTTCCTGCTCTTAAATCCTTGGAACAGTTCTTCCAAGGACATGCCATACCAGTTTTTCAGGTTCTTCAGCCATGAAGTCCATCTACATTCAGGGCCTCTCTCCCCAGGGATCTTTCCTTGCAGAGCAACTTTATGTTGTTTTTCATGACATGGCCAAAGTATTGGAGCTTTCTTTGCTTAATGGTCTTAAAGAGTTATTTTTCTTTATCCATCTGGCACAATACTTCTACATTAGTCACATGGTCAACCACTGATATGCTTAGCAACCATCAAAGCTTTGATTCTCTTTTCAGATGCTTAGTCAATGTCCAAGCTTTGACTCCATATAGCAACATTGGGAATACATAACATCTCACTATTCAGATCTTTATTGTAGTGAGTAAAGTAAACCATCCCTGACAGCTGATGAGAAAGAGATTATTCCCCACTGAAAATAAATTTCTTCATTCCCATCCTACACTGAGCTTTAGACTATGTAGTCACCAATTTTATTTTATCTGTGACAAATCTGATGCATACTGCCGTGTAAGTCGCCAATGACATGACTCTCAGATTCACAACCTTTTTCTGCAGGCCACAGCAATGTAATTTGCCTAAGTGTAACCATAGTTCTATAGGGTCCATGGTGACTTAGTGGCTAAAATGCTGAGCTTGATAATTGGAAGGTCAACAGATCAGCAGTTTGAGACCCGTGTGCTGTGTGATGGAGTGAGTGCCCATCATCTGTTCCAGCGCCTGCCAACCTAGCAGTTCGAAAGCAAGAAATTCCAAGTAGTTAAATAGGTATTGCTTTGGTGGGAAAGATAACAGCATTCCATGCATGTCAGTGCCTAGTCACGCCTGCCACATGACCATGGAAACATCTGCAGATGCGGACAGCATTGGCTCTTTGGCTGTAAATGGACATAAGCACTACACTTTAGAGTCAGATACGACTGGCTTTCAAGCAAGGGAGAACTTTACCTTTACTAACTATACTTCCCATCATCCTCATCTTTCCTGCAGGTCACAGGAATATAATTTGCTCAAGTATAGCTATGGTTCCCATCATCGTCTTCTTTTTTGTTCCCTGACATAGGACATTTCTCCACTGGCCCTTCAATATAAAAAAACATCTGTTTTTGGTTCTTATAGTACATCTTTGAGGGAAACGGTCCATTACCTGTCTAACTAAACAATCCATGGAACAGTAAAACAAACAGCAAAGAGTTTGATAAATGTTCACTCATTGTCTATACAAGAGTTGACAAGGGAGAGAGACTGGGGAAAGAAATGCCAAAGAAAAAAAGTAACCCAAAATCCCCACTTGAACATGTGCACACACATCTCTTTTATCTTAAATAGTTTGTCTGTTCCATTCAGTGCCTTTATGGCGCTCCCCTGCAAGTTTTGCTTGGAATTCTTCCGTATTAGTCTCAGTTTAGCCTCTTGGAACCTGTGGTTATTAGTACATTACCAAGGGAAGTCCTCATCTGAAATGAGAACCACCTCTATGGGCTATAAATCAAACATAATTAGCCTCTCAAGTCAAGTTCTAGCAAAACATACCAGAGACTTCACATGCTGGGGAAAGGAAAAGAAAACAAGTCTGGAGCATAGCATGCAGCAACAGAGAGCTATGTGTATATAAAGAGGGTTCCAAAAATGTATACACATTTGGAGAAAGGGAAAAAAACAGTATTAAAAGTTTAATACTGAATATATACCAGTGATGGCGAACCTTGGCACTCCAGGTGTTCTTGGACCTCAATTACCAGAAGCCCAAGTCAGCACTCCTGATGATCAGGTCTTCTGGAAATTGAAGTTCAAGAACATCTGGAGTGCCAAGGTTCACCATCACTGATATATACTGATAACAAAAGATGAATACAAGTCACATTTGACTTCTGCCATTACAAGAAATGCTCAAAATGCATGCCATTTCAATTCCTTCCTGAAGTACCACTAGTGTAGTCGGTTTTCTATGGTACACCACATCCTTTAAGGTCCCCCATAGGTAGAAGCCAAGGGATATTAAGTCAGGAAGACCTGGGGGAAATTCAACTGCACTCCATCCTAGCCACTGTCCTGGAAAATTGCTTTTGACATTTTCTTTGACTGTCTTGCCCATCACATGGTGACACTAGCACTAATTCTTTTGAATGCATGTCATACTACACATTGCTACTGTAATTCAATTTAGCTACGCAAAGTAAAACATAGATAACATCTCTTAAAATGTGCATATATTTTGGCACCCTCTCTCTTTCTCTTTCTGTGTGTGTATGTGAGAAGATAGTAATGAAACATCAGTTATACATAAAAGCCCACGTTATCTCAGTGTAGGACAAGTCTTTTCCAGGGCTAGTTCTAAGTTTGAAGGGTTGCTCAGAAAAGTGATTGCAGGGGACCACCTCTGCTGTTTTGGTTTCCTGAAGTGCCTTAAAGGTAAAGGTCACCCTTGCTCAAAAGCCAGCTGTATCTAGCTCTAGGATTCACTGCTCATCTTTGTTATAGCCAAAAAGCCAGCACTGTCTGCATCTGCAGATGTTTCTGTGGACATGTGGCAGGCATGCCTCAACACCTTCCCACTGAAGTGGTCCCTATTTATCTACTTGCAATTTCTTGCTTTCGAACTGCTAGTTTGGCAGGAGCTGGGACAGAGCCAGGAGCTCATTCTACTGTTGAGTACTTGGGAATCGAACTCCGACCTTCCAGTCTTCGAGTTCAGCATCTTAACCACTTGAGCCTGGAATCTCCTTCAATGATAACTACTATATATGTTTTAGGAGTGAGTTTCCAGTGTAGTTAAATCTGTGCTCACTACATTTTTTAATAGAACAATGGAATACTCTCACAACGAGAACAGTGTTCAGTTTCCGTCCTCACATTACCTTGTCTGAAATGTGCCATCTTTAGCCTCCCTGCATAGAACAGCTTTGTTTGCCACATGTTTATCCTACTCATCAAAGTGACATCCAATAGGATCTTCATAACAAGCTATCTTGAGAAATAGAAACTTGAAGGCCACTCTTCAAGTTTCATGGAGTCAAGATGGAATTTGAACCTGTGTCTTGTAAATTCAAGACTCCCCTAGTCTATAATATTAGTGTTCTTTTATTGCATGGCTAAGAAAACACCAAGAACTATCATTAATGATCTCAAAGCTACCACTTTAAGTTCATATTATCGCTATTATTGCTGGCTAAATCAACTCTATTATTGCTAGTTCTCTCTTTTTCCTGGAAGTCAATTTAGCATGTCTGTGTATTCATTGCTTCGTCTTTTATAAAGAAGACAATATTTATTAACTATCCAATTAAGGGCATTTTATTATAGAGTTGCTGCTCATGACACTGTACCAAAGGGTCTTTTGGCATTGCCACCATAAACTCTTGCCTCAAAAGGTTTAAAAGCAGGAATATTAAATCTGCTCTTTGGATTACAAGTTTTCAGCTAACGGACAAATTGATTTCTAGAGGCTGTGGTTATGTTTAAATAGCAATGCTTTATTTTGCCGATGGGCACACCAGCAAGGAGGCAGAATCAAGAGTGAAAAGAGCTTACACAACCCAGCAGAATTCTGTGGGTCACAATATACAACACTGATTTTAACAAGTCCATTTTGCCAACAGCAAATGTAAAACTATGTACCACTATAATTTTAATGGAAGTGGACTTGATCCATGAAAGCTAACAATAAAAAAATGTAGCAGTTAGTCTTTAAAGTGCTACAGTGTTTTTTATTTTGTTTTGTTTTCTGATATGCCTGAACCACAGACTAACACAGCTACTATTCAAAAAAAAAAATATAATCTTAATGCACATAACTTCTTTAGTAGTATAATGCAACTGTGTCTATTGCACTGCCTCACGTGCTACCCAATGCTCTGTTATGGGCAAGGGGGCTGCAGTGGCTCAGTGGTTAAGAAGCTTGCCTTGTTAGCTGGAAGGCTGGCAAGTCAGCAGTTTGAGACCCAGGTACTGCATGACAGATTGAGTGCCCGTATCAGTCCCAGCTCTTGCCAACCTAGCAGATCGAAAGCAAGATATTGCAAGTAGATAAATAGGGACCACTTCAGTGGGAAAAGATCTTGGGGACATGAAAGGAGCCTCATTTGGGCGTCCCCTGAGTGGAGTTTCTCCAGCAAAAAATCCTCTCAAACCAGAATAATTTCTGACACAAAATTATTATTATTATTAGGGGCAGGAAACCCTGAGCTGAGTGGGAGGAGCATGTGGTTTTATACCATAGGTTTGTGGCATTTCATTGTTGTTTTTTTTAAATTATGTTTGGAAGAACTCAATAAAGGTAAAAGGTCTCCCTTGCATCAAAGCCAGTTGTGCCCATCTCTAGTAGGAGAGGCTCATCTCCATTTACAGTCCAGTTACACTGCCTACATCTGCAGACATTTCTGTGCTCATGTGGTACGGATGACTAGACACTGCAGTGCACAGAACACTGTTACCTTTCCCACCAAAGCAGTACCTATTTATCTACTTGCAATTTCTTGCTTTTGAACTGCTAGGTTGGCAGGAACTGGAACAGCCGACAGGCGCTCACTCTGTCTCAAACTGCTGCCCTGTCAACCTTCTGGTTGTCAAGCTCAGCATCTTAACCACTAAGCCACATTGTCCTTAACTGCTTGCTTTAAAAAAAATCACCAAGTTCTAGTTCTAATACAAATACAATCACAATCATGTTTATATTCTCATAACTGCTTAGATACCACTCTGCATTTCAAAAGCTCACATGAGGATAAGAACACTGTGTATAACCACCACCACCCAACCTTTGTCAACCTCCAATACGCAGAAGACAATAAATCTGAAGATGGAGAGCCTACATTCTCGGAAGGTGTCCTTCCTATAAATCCAGATGTTGATTTTCCAGTGTTTTCAATAATGTGGAGAAACTCCACAGGGAATGGATGCTTTGCAGACTCACCTCTCTCCACATGAAGGAGGAAGATGAAACAATGAGGTGGTAGGTGATGCAACACCAGTGCTCCCCTTTTCCTACCAACTTCCTTAATGTCCGTCCGTCCGTTGGATATTTACCCATTCTGGGTGGCGTACAACAGATTAAAAGATTTTTACAAATAACAACACAAAATTAAACATAATATGAAGGTCTCTCGATACCCTTTGAATGGATATGTGCCTCATTCCCACTGGCTCAGATCCAAAAGTAGCTTTATGGCAAGAACAAACATTCTTGAGGGTACACAAAAGCAAAAACAACTTAGAAAATGGAGGAAGAAGCTCACTGGACAAGGAATAACATTAAAAGAGGATAGATCCAAGGAACTCAACCTCTCCTACATCACTTGGAGAACTCTGAATAGGATGAGGGTTGGCATCCCCAAATGCAAGAGCAACATGCTCAAATGGGAGCTGCTGGCAGACATCAACATGCTGTGTGAATATAGGGAGATACAGTACCAGGTTCATTTATTGGTCTGCCAATTACTGCCAGAAACATGCACCGATGAGGACGTCAGTTTGGCCAATGACAAAGCCAAGAAATTGGCTTCATTTTGGGAGTCCAGGGTTTGAATGGGACATGACAGAAGAAGAACATAATGTAATACACAAAACCAGCAAGCAATAAACCAAACAGAATAAAGTATATAGTTGTACCTTGCTTAAAGAGCATAATGTGTTCCACAGGATTGCTCTTTAAGCGAGTTTGCTCTTTAAGCAAAACACCATTGTAAGTGATCAATTGTGACTTCTGGTGGGGAGGGGGATTGTGAACCCTGATTTATTTGTTAAGTGAGTTTTTGGTTGGTTTTATTTGTTAAGTGAACATTCAGAGAAAATTCTGCTCTTTAAGCAAGTTACTCTTTAAGCGAGGCACCCTTTATGCGAGGTTTGACTGTAGACAAAAAGCAATACGCAATGATAATACTGTACCCCAATACCTGGAATATCCCTGGAAATAGTTTCTGTTTCTACCCTAAATGGTGGAGCTTAATATCACTACCTATGTATCAATTTGAAATCAGTGCATGTCTGGTTTTTATAAAAGTACTGTAACAATTGTCTTTCAAATACACGCACACATCATTAAAATGTGTAACAGCACCAAGTCTCCCAATGTATCTGTATGAATTTGTTCTACAAGGCTTGTGACTCAAATGCATTTGGTAACATCTACTGTACTGTTCAACAGGGATACAGAGAGACAGCATTTTGTCTTGTAGAGAAGTAACACTCTTTTTTGAAAAAAAAACCACAGGCAGGTTCAATAAAACAGCTCCAAAGTAATAGAGATTATTGTTCTGGTGAGAAGGACCAATGAGGAAAATATTTCCCTTCCCCTTTTGATATTTATAACAATCTATTTCTAGATAAATTTATTCAGAAGCATATCCCACAGTGCTAACTACAACTTAAACCCCTGTAATGTGAATTTAAGAATGCTACATAAAAATAATCCTACCAGTGGCAGTGTGCTAAACTTACAAGTATGAAAGTCCACATACAACTTCCCAATTTAAATTTCTTGTCATTGTCAATAAACATATTATTAAAATATATTGATACAAAAATAAATGTACTGTATGTAACAAAGTATGGAAACTGTTTAGAGAATAGTAGAAGATGCAATGGAAGAGTATCATGGGCACACTGGTAACTCTAAAGGCCTATCAAACAGAAAAATGCACAGGAGATGTTTATTGTATTACAGAAGGTCACCCTTGCTCGAAAGCCAGCCGTATTTGACTCTAGGGTTCAGTGCTCATCTCTGTTTATAGCAAAAGAGCCAGTGCTGTCTATGTCTGCAGATGTTTCCATGGATATGTGGCGGGCATGACTAAAGGAGTGCTGTTTACCTTCCCACCAAAGTGGTACCTATTTATCTACTTGCAGTTTCTTGCATTCGAAGTGCTAGGTTGGCAGGAGTTGAGACAGAGATGGGAGCTCACTCCATCGTGCAGCGCTCCGCTCTCAAACTACTGACCTGCCAACTATCCAGTCATCAAGTTCAGCATCTTAACCACAAAGCCACCACAGTCCCTTGTATTTCAGTAGCATCCCACAGTTTTCTTCATAGGTTCAAGGCACTCTCCTTGGATTTTCCCATAAATTCCCCCTCTAGAACAGAGCTGCACCTCCTCTAACTCAAATACAAATTAAAATAAATCCATAGTTTAGGTGGGGGAAGAGAAAAGAAATGCAGCCACAGATGTGGATGGTTTAAATTGACTGGCTGTATTAACTTCCACTGTACTGAACGATAGGTTCACCACAGATTCCCCCCCCCCCCCATAGCAAGCTGGCCCCCAGCTGTTTGTGCTTGTGCCCAGGGAAAATGTGTTTTGCACGGACCAAACCACCTTGAACCACTTTATTTCTCAAAATCCAAAGGATTTGTTACATCAGGCTTTTCAAAACATTTTTTGCCAGAAGTGTTAATGTGTGTCATTAAAGCTGCCAAGTCTCGCACGGCAGACTCAGGCCTCTGCCAGAGTTTATAGAAACTGACATAAGAATGTTAAAGAAAACAGAGGCAGGAGATGGGGAGTGACAGTTGATTATTTATTTTTACATATTTTTTCAAAGTATCAATAAATCCATTTGAGACTTCATGACTTGAGAGGTTGTAAGAGCCGCTGGATAATTAAGCCCCATTTGCTTTCAACACACACACACACACACACACAAAGAAATGGCGGGGGAAAGAGGATGCATATATAAATGAACTTTGAACTATCAAATAAACTTTGGTTACTGGACTTGGAGGGGAAAATTCTGTCCTTGTGAAAGGGAAAATTATGTTTTAGTTCACAGATGTTATGATCTAAAACCAGGGGGCAGATTTTGGGCAAATTCCTGGAATAAATAGACTAAGTCAGGGGTTCTCAACCTTTTCAAGCCGAGAGCCAAGTCATGCTTCCTCAGACAACTTTGGGGGCCAGACAGCCATTTTGCCCCACCTGCCACACGTGGCAATTCCTGGTGTGGCAGAGGCAGTGGGGGGCCACATGAAATGATGTCATCGGCCACATCCAACCCCCGGGCCATCGGTTGAGGATCCCTTGACTAAATGTTAGAGCTCTAAAGGTTACTTTTTGTGTCAAAAGAGAAAAAGGGCAAAGTTCCCATGCTGGCACAGGACTTCCAGAATTTATATCTGCCAAAAAGTAACTTTTTCAAGCTCTTTTATTTATGTAGCAGGCTGGGAGAATGTGATCCTTTACATCTGCAAATCTTTGACATCTGCAAATGTCCTGTCAAAATTCTCCACACTGTAAGAAGGGGTTGACACACCCAGGGGTCTTGAGAAGTAAATATGGGGGTCCTGGCCCATCCTTTTGCCACATAGAGATAGAGATACAGTACCTGTTTCCAACCAGTATTTTTTTAAAAAAAAAAAAGCAGTGAACAAAGAGTATGAATATGTGCAATATGTGCGTGCATGCATGTGTGCGTCCGTGCGTGTGTGCACATACAATATATAATTCACAAAAATGTATCTGACGTCTGTTTGAGCCCCTTAGGTTGCACTTTGCTATAAGTGGATGAAAAAATCTGATGAGGCAATGTTTTTTATTTTTATTCTATTTTATTGCATTTATACCCCACTCTTATTCAAGGACTTAGGGTGGCTTACAATTTAAAACAATTAAAAACACATTATCCACAATAAGAGTTAAAAAATTAAAAGTTAAAAAGATTAAGCATTAAAAACGTTAAAATACAAGATAAAAAACAACACAGAGAGAAGTGGGGTTATTCAAAGGAGTCAGCCAGCCAAGCTGACCATCTGGCCTGCACCCCACCCCACACATTTCTTATATTTCTCCATCAGGCATTTTCTAGCAGTCTCTCAAGGTGTAATTAACCAATACACAGTGGTAGAGTACTATTTTTGTTTTCTACTTCATGTAACACATTGGTGGATTTTTCGGGGTGGGGGAGAGGCATACAGAAATAAACCTTGAGTTTGTTTGAAAAATGTCTTCCGAAGGTGTGGTTGCAAACCTAGAAAACCGGCGTTGACATGGGTAAAATTGATTTAGAGATCAATGATTACATGACACACAAATAATCACACATTATAAAGGCTGAAAAGTGGCTTATCTGAAACAGCCTGAAAGTAGTTGTTTGTTTTAAACTAATATCTGTATCAGTATACATTGTAATAGTTAATAAAAAGGGACAAATGAGTCTCGAGATCAATCAGAGTGTGGCAGCTGCTGACAGGCTCTTCAACGTGATCAGTTGGGGGTTCCTCAGCAAGGACGGAGTCAGCGAGGCTGCTAAGATGGCAGTCTACAAATAGACCTTTGTTCCTAAGCTCAGGTATAGCAGCGAGACATGGTCGCTCACCTCCCAGCATTACACAACTGCAAACATTAGAGATCAGGTATCTGCAGAAGGTCAAGAAATAGACCAGGTGTGAACAAGTGTGAAATGTGACCATCAGACAGAACCTGAATGGTCAACCACTGAGTAGTACAATTGGGAAGGGTAAGCTATGCTGGTATGGCCACATCAACCGAATGGCTGATACCAGGATTCCATGGCAGCCGTGATGGGATGCAACAGGTTCGCACCAGTTTGCCAGAACCGGTAATAACTTTTCCCAGTGTCCTGGAGAATCAGTAGCAGCTTTTGGGGGGAACCACCTTCGGGGCTTACCTTTTCACTGGTTCCTCCACTGCGCATCCGCGCCAAGCACTTGGTGTGCATGCACGCCTACAGTGCTTGGTGCGTATGCACGGTGTCCTTGCTATCCTCCCAAGCGGGGAGGAGGAAGAGAAGCTGCTAGCCTGAAGCTCCCTATAGCCTGCTCCCCAGGGTAAGTGACTCAGCTTTGGATGTGGTGTGTCTGTGTGTATTTTAATGTGTATTTAATACCTTTACCTATATTGATGTACTACCACAGTTCCTAAAAAGGCCTGGCAGCCGGCAGGCCTGGCGGCCTGGCTTGGGGTTTTTAAGCAAAGTCTTGGAGTTACCTCATCAATAAGATACATCTGTGCTGTTCCAATTGCTGTTCCAATTGGGGAACCCTTAAGGAGGCACAGCTGTTTTACATTTAAATTAAGGCATATTATCCTAGAGAACTGGTACAATAACCATATCCATCTTGCAACATGGTGCTGCCCAGGCACTTATACGAACAGGTAAGTGACGGGCTTGTGTTTGCAGTGAGTGGGTGGGTTGATTTGTGTTTGGGGTGGGTGGCTGGGTGTATTTTAATGTAATTTTTATTGTATTTATTTAATTTATTTACGAGTTTGTGTTGTGGGTGGGTAGGTTGAAGTGTGTGTGTGTGCTTATTTTTATTTATTTTTCTTTGGCCCCGCCCATGATGTCATGACATCATGACATTAGCTCCGCCCACACTGTGATGACGCCACGGTGGGGTAGTAAAATTTTTGACAACCCACCACTGCATGGCAGGCATGTGAGCCCCAAGTGCAGGGTGCAAGATTCTGTGGCTGGCCCCATGTCAACTGGATTGACAACATCAAGGATGCCCTCCATCCTCACAGTAGTGATCTGAGGCGAGCCATGGAGCTGTCTAAGGAAAGATCCCAATGGAAATCCTTTGTGTAATCTTCTGCACCATAAGGTAGAACAGAAGGCAATTAAGTAAGTAAGTATACATTGTATCAATTTCGGCTGTATGCCCAGGTGAATCAGTAAATATAAATTTTCCCCTCTGGGATTTTTAAGCTGAAAGAATGTGGAATAATTTTAACATGTTTTTTGCTTTTAGCTCTACATCACTTCAGCACTGAGAAATGCAGGGAATAAAAGTAAATTTAAACACGTTATGGCACGTTAGGAACACAATGACCTCTCTGCCCTCGCCTCTGGACTCTCCCCCGGGCAGAGAGGCTACCGCAGCTGTGAGACACCAGGACCATTCCATCGCCGGCTCCTCACCCAGCCCCGTGCCAGCTTAAAGGGAAGCTGCAGGGACTGGATTCTTTCTTTTTCGGACTTCTCTTGCACTTTTCCCAGCTACCTTCTATAGGATTTTGCTTATAATCATTGTGGGACTCAGTATATGCGATTTTTGTTTTTGCTGTTGTTTTTTGTAATACTTTCTTGTAACATTTTATTACGATATTAATACTTTTGGATTGTTACTGTGTTATTGATATTTATATATAATTTCTGATCCTGTGATGATTGTGATTATGATAATGTGGAATTTGTGATTGTAATGCTGTTAACATTTATAATATGTAAGCTGCCTAGAGTCAGGTTTATCTGAGTAGGGCAGGGTATAAATTTGAAATGAAATGTAAAACAACAAGCAGAACACAAAACCTCATTTCTGAATGGGTTTTTTGTTGTTGTTGTTGTTGTTGTTCAGTCGGACAGTCGACTCCGACCCTCTGCGACCCCATGGAATACTGTCCGCCAGGCACTTCTGTCCTCCACCATTCTCCTCAATTCGCTCAGTTCTGTGCCCATTGTCTCTACAATACCATCTAACCATCTCATTTTTGGCCACCCCCTTTTGCTTTTGCCCTCCACCTTTCCCAGCATCAAGGCTTTCTCAAGTGAATCCTCTCTTCTCATTTGATGTCCAAAGTACCTTAGCTTCATCTTTACAATTTGATTTTCTAAGGAGCATTCTGGGTTGATTTCTTCTAAGATTGACCTATTTGTTCTCCTTGCTCTCCAAGGGACTCTCAAAACTCTCCTCTCAAAGGCATCTATTCTTCTGCGCTCAGCTTTCCTAATGGTCCAGCTCTCACAACCATACATTGCCACGGGAAATACCATTGCTTTGACTATGCGAATTTTTGTTTTCAATGTGATGTCTCTACTTTTCACTATGTTCCCCAGGTTTCTCATTGCTTGCCTCCCAAGAATCAGTCGCCTTTTTATTTCATGGCTGCAATCACCATCTGCAGTGAGTTTTGATCCCAAGAAAGTAAAATCTGTCACTGCTTCTACTTCTTCCCCACCTATTTTCCAGTGACTGATAGGGCCTGTTGCCATGATCTTTGTTTTCTTTATATTGAGTCTCAATCCAGCTTTTTCACTTTCTTCTTTCAACCTAATCAACCTAATCTGAATTGGCATAAAATAAATTATTTTCTAAACCAGTGTAGTCCCATGCATTGATGTACTAAACTGGAAATACACTGAGTTTTCTGAGTTCAATGTGGGTGCAAAAGTCAACTCAAACACCATGTGATCTTAAATCTAATTGTCAAAACACTGATTTTGAAATGGATTGTGGAGGGATTGAAAATACCTCTTCAAGGAGTCTTGTCATGCCAAGAAAGCCAAAACAGAAAAGAACATAACATTTAAAAAGAATTATTTTCAATCCTAGTTCTTGGTACATCTTTAACTACATTCTATATAAAATTCCATATAAACCTATTCTGGAATATAGAATAATATAGAACCTACAGGTGAAGTCACAGTGTGTCAGCTTAAACTTGCCTGCCTATTGTTCAGGCTGATGTAGTCGACATGCAATAGATCCTTCTTCATTAGAAGGGGGGGTGTCATAAATTACCCAATAGTAGAGGATAGGAAAATAGTAAACCAATAGTAAGTGTGATCTCTGTTATCAGCCAATACTACATGTATTATTTTGATCCCTTTGTCTCTTAAGCCAATGCCAAGTCTTAAATCCTAAACCTTCCACATGCGGTGAAAATAATGCATTTCCTGTTTACTGTGTATATAAACTCTGTGTTTTGAGCCCTTCGGGGTTCCCAGATTTGAATTGCAATACTCTCTGTGAACCATTGTGCAATAAAATATCCTGTCCTGTATGACCCTGGAATTGCTGTCCCGTCTCATCTTCTGCTACAACAAAACGGTGGCTTTCTAGAAGAGTTAATTGTGCAATAGGCAGAAATTGAAGAAGACCTAAAGAACCTGATCTGAGACTGAACATAAAAAAAACCCCAATATAATGGCAACCTGCTCTATCATGCCCTGGCAAATAGAAGGGGAAGAAATGGAAGCAGTGATAGACTTTACCTTCTTAGGATCCAAGATCACTGCAGATGGTGACTGCAGCCATGAAATAAAAAGATGATTAATTCTTGGGAAGCAAGCTATGAGAAACCTAGGGAACTAAATAAAAAATTGAGACATTGCCCTGCCCACAAAAGTCCCCATAGTCAAAGCAATGGTATTCCCAGTAGTAATGTATGGTTTTGAGAGCTGGACCATAAAGAAGGCTGAGTGCAGGAGAACAGTTGCCTTTGAAATGTGGTGCTGGAAGAGAATTTTGAGGTTTCTCTTATTTGATCAAGGAAATCAAATAAGTCAATCCTGAAGGAAATCAATCCTGACTGCTTCTTGGAAGGACAAATATTGAAGATGAAGCTAAAGTACTTTGGACACAAAATGAGGTGAGATGACTCGAGAAGGCCTTGATGCGAGGAAAGATGGAGGGAAAAAGAAAAAGGGGCAGCAGAGGATGTGATGGCTAGATGGCATTGTTGACGCAATGGGCATAGAGCTGAGTGGGCTGCAGAGGATGGTGAAGGATAGGGGCGCCTGGTGTGCAATGGTCCATTGGGTTGCAAAAGGTCGGACTCGACTATGCGACTGAACAACAACAACAACAACAACAACAACAACAACAACAACAACAACAAGAACAACAACAACAACAACAACAACAACAACAACAACGTTACCTTAAAAATTAGGGCTTAGTTCATTTCCTGGTGGAGAATTAATTAACCCCAAAAACTGATACGGAGGCATGGTTTTGATCAAAACAAAATTAGTTTATTGGCAGCGGTAGGACTCTCACACCGCCAACGCTAACACCTGCGGCTGGAGGGAGGCCGCCTCCGCGTTCGGCCCCCGGGACTTATCCATCTGTGTATGAACTGTCCATCTGTGTATAACATTGCTGGATCATGTACTTTATTTTTATTTTATTTTTTTTATATTGTATCCTATTACTTTAAACTATGTCATGTATATGTATATGTAACTGTACTTTGTAACTTTATACTTTGTAACTTTGTTTTGCAGTGTCATTTTGTTTGTGGCACTGCTGTACTGTATTATTATATTTACTGCATTGTATTGTATGATTTTTATTATGTTTATTGCCTTTGATTGTTTGATATGTAGGGTCCCTGTAAACCGCCCTGAGTCGGTTGCACCGAGTAGGGCGGTATACAAATTAAATAAATGAAATGAATGAAAATGAAATTAAGGGTTCTAATTTACATTGGCCGGCTATAAACTAGAAGTCTCTACCTCACCCGTTTTGAAGAGAACCACCCTCATGAACCAATCCACGTTATTCTGTGAATGAGCTGAAGTCCCTCCCACACCCCAACATTTTTATACTTTTAATCAAGTAAAGGCAGGTACAAATGCTGTTTTCTGAAACGGGCAATTAAATGGGTCTTTACCCTTTTTGATTACATGTTACAAAAGCTTAATTAAACAGTGCAGAAGTAATTTCCGAAAGTACACATGATGATTTACAAATACAAAGGTTAATGGCGAAATGTTGTAAGAGTCTTTGTTTGCTGGATGAGGAAATCTACTTTAGGCAAGTTCTGATACAAAGTGTCCCTTTTTCATCAATTGCAGTCTGTAAATTGTCACATTGTTTCCTTTCTGAATCTGTGAATGAACGAAGAGGAGTGCCTTTGCTTTTCAGCCAGGAAAACCGGTTCTACTGAGTCCACACCTTTTGTCACACCTCTGGGGAAACTCCTGAGGCTCAGAGAATGGGGACAAAAGATTGATAATTAGTTTTATATTCTTATTTGGAGGGGAGAAGCCAGATCTGTTAACTTTTAATTGCTTGCATTCCTTGCCAGAGTACGTGACCCACTTGGAATAATCAATATTCTTTACCAATGCTCTTAGGCAGATTTTTATATCAATCCTTATAAAATTTAGTTCTATTTTCCCCCTTCACTTAAGCCCCTTTGCAGAGGTTTATATCAAACCTTGTATTATTTTATTTCATATGTTATCTATTAAGCGTTGGCTTCTCCCCATATATTCATGCCTTGGCCCATGTGTATGTAGTGGTTCTTTGGTTGTAACTTTAGCAAAAAGAAATAAAATGAAACAGTGATGTTTGATCTTAAAATTTAGGTAAAAAGAAGAAGAAGTTCATTTGAAATCTTGCTCGCTAATTGAAGATTCAGCCCCTGCATTGTTTTCAGTCACAGGCTTGCAGCAATTACAGTAAAACCTCATATAACGCTAAAACCTGGTTCCACAAGTCTTCGTGTTATATGATTTTTCGTGTTATCTGATCCTCTATGGGATCCATAGAGATACATTGTAACCACACAGGCTTTCGCGGTTGTTATCTGAAGCATCCCATAGGATCTTAATGTTATCTGATGCAATTCTTCCCCCCAGATTCCTTGATGTTATGCGAATTTCGTGTTATTCGATACTAATGTTATATGAGGTATTACTGTACTTATTTAATTATAGATCAATGTATGTGCATCCGATTTTGAAAAGCACCACAAGCCCAATTTGGCAATCAAGCTTTGGACTACTGTTTTTACAAGAATGCATATAAGGAGGTCAAAGAAATATTGTGCTTTAAAATGTATTTTAACTTAACGGTTAAATGTTATGGTTAGTAACGCCTCCACCTTCCAGTAGTGTTTTGCTCTCAATTAATAACTTGTTTTGAAGGCACCTGTTGCCAGCATTTAATTTCTGTTTAGCACATTTCACAGAAAATATGGCCATGTGTCAGTGTATAGTTCCTGCTTGATGTTGCATATAATTCTTATAATATTCTGAACGGCATGTGCTAATTATTTAGTACAATAGCTCATCTCATGGAGACATAAGGCTGGGAGAGAGGAGTAGTAATTACCTGGATTGAGGATGTCTTTTATGTTGTTGTTAAGACCAATGTGTGGGAGGGGAGAAAATGTAAAATCAAAAGTGTGTTCAGTTCAAGAACATTCAAACAATGTTGAAAGAGTTAAATGTTTTTGACAAGTTTATTACTGATACATCTGGAATCTTGGGCATCTAAAGCAAGGGTTTGGTGAATCGACAGTACAGTAATTATGAAATCAGATGTACCTGTTCTAGGAACTTTCCCATTTTCTAAACCAGCTTTCTCAGATCCTGGCATTTTCCTTGCTGTTGTAGCATAGCTTTCTAATTGTTTTTTGCCTTCCCTGCCTTGACCTGCAGCACAGGGTGAAAAGAATGCAGCAAGGGGCCTAGAAAGAAGAATCAGAATAAAAGAAGGCTTTATTTAAAACAGGGAGAGAGAAGTGATTGAAGGGACATAATTTACATCAGAATGGCTGCTTTCATTTGCTTGTCAAAACTCAAAAAGGTGTGACCTTGACAAAGTACTTTGGAAGAAAGAATTTTTGTCTGGAGCCAACCTTCTGCAGAGAAAGAGAAGAGAAGAGAAAACTAGTCACAGTAGGAATCCAAAAATAGCTGGCAAAAAAACAAATGTACTTCTCTAAAGTTACAAATGCCAAAGCTGATGGTCTGAGGAGCAAGGAAGAGTTGGCCTCCTGCCTACACAAGATGAGGGTAGCACCTTTTAGTTTCTTGTTTGTACAGGTAAAAGTAAAGGTCGCCCTTTCTGGGAAGTCAGTTGTATCCAATTCTAGGGTTCAGTGCTCATCTCTGCTTATAGCCAAAGAGCCAGCACTGTCTATGTGTGCAGACGTTTCCATTGAGATGTGGCAGGCATGACTAAACACCAGAGTGCACAGTACTCTGTTACCTTCCCACTAAAGTGGTACCTATTTATCCACTTGCAATTTCTTGCTTTCAAACTGCTAGTTTGGCAGGAGCTGGGGCAGAGACTGGAGCTCACTCCGATGTGCAGCACTTAGGTCTCAAACTGTTAATCTGCAAGGCATCAAGTTCAGCATCTTAACCACAAAGCCACTCCAGCCCCTTATAGTTCCTTTGTTTGCATAGCATTCCCAAAGTGAATGAGAATAGTTCCCTGCCACCCCCAAAGTTTACCACTTAAAAACAATTGACAGAGAGCTGACAGCAAAGGAAAGGGAAGATAATGAACACAGGAATAAATGGGAAGAATATGTATTCATTTTAGTTACATAGGGAGAATTTAACAGCTACTGTGCAAAAGCTTCAAAGAAAAGGTTTTCTGATGATGGATTTAAAAGAGAGCTATGGATTTATTTATTTATTGTGCTTTGGTGGCGCATAGAGCAGTGGTTAAAACGACTGTACTGCAGCCAAAAATCTGCTCATCTTGTGAGTTCAATCATGATGGGGATCAAGACTGACTCAGCCTTTCACTCTTCTGAGAACAGTAAAATGAGTACCTAGCATATTGGGGGCAAAACGTTGATTACCTTGTGTGCTACCCAGAAAATGCACTAAGTGCGATGGGGCGGTATATAATTGTAATTGCTATTGCTGTGTTCCAGACTTCTGTATGAACTTGTAGATATTTCTTCTTTCTATTATTCTCCTTCCATTTTTAGCATTCCACATGGGCATAAGAAAAAACATGCTGGATTCCATTAAGAAGCCTATCTAGACCACCTTTCTGTCCCACAATGACAAAGCAAATGACTAGGAAGCCCCCAAGTAGAACATGAGTCCAATTATGTCATGTTTTCCAGCATGTTTCTTCTGACACTGGAGGTATGATAGCCATTGTGGCTAGGGAGTATTGTTCGACTTCTCTATGAATTTATGTACTGTATATACTTGAGTATAAGCCTAGTTTTTCAGTCCCAAAAAATTAGCCCCCAAAAGGGGAAATGGCTTATACTCAGGTCAATGACCACGAGGGCCCCAACACCGTGTCAGATTGAGATGCACCAAAAATTTAATCAATTGTACCAAATTTTCATGTGTTTTGATTATTGAAACTCACTAGCAGCTGCTACATTTCCCATCCTCGGCTTATACTCAGATCAATCTATTTTCCTGGGTTTTCTGGTCAAAATTAGGTATATCGGCTTATATTCGGGTTGGCTTATATTCGAGTATATACAGTAATTACTTTTCAGAGCCATGCAAGTTGGTGGCCATCACCATGACTTGTGAACTGCCCAGAAAGTGCATTAAGTGCTATGGGGCGGTATATAAGTATGATTGCTTTGCTTTGCTTTGCTTTTGATAGGAAACCCTACAGATCAATATTTGTGTGTGTATGAAACAGTACTGTGTTTTATTTGCACTTTGTCTTCCACCATTAAACACTGTTGAATGACCTCAGGTTCTACTGTTATAAAAGGGGAGAAAAATTCCCACCTTCTTTCTATCATTTTTCGACAAATCGAGCAAAATTGTACTCACTTCTGTCATGTCTCCACTTTCTTGTGTTTTAGATGGGATGGTTTGGTAAACGGGAAGAATTTTTTTTTCTCGGCAGGTGAATCATATGCTAGTCATTGCTTGTGAATTTTTAAGCAATGTTCTAACTTTTTTTTTGTAACTTTAGATCTTACCATTTGTTTGATAAATGAGATTGGCTGCTCTCAAACAGCAGTGCGCCTGCTTTTAACTATGATATAATTGATGTTAGGAACACAGGAATGCAGAAATCTGCATTTTAACAGAAGATTCGCTTTAACCACAGATCCATGTAGTCAAGCATTGTCAGTGCAGGCAATGACTCTCTGGGAGCATAGATTGAATTTTTCCAAATATTGCAGAAGATGCCACAAGATTGAGCCTGAGACATACTCTATAAAAAGCACATGCACCAAAGCAGCGGTGGTGAACCTATGGCATGCATGCCAGAGGGGGCACTCAGAGCCCTCTCTGTAGGCACATGTGCAGTTGTCCCAGCACGGAGTTTGCCCATCCCTCTACACAGCAGCCCAATGAGAGTGCTTCTTCCCTCCCCCAGCACAGAGTTTGCCCCACCCCTCTGCCTAGCAGCCCAATGGGAGTGCATCCTCTCTCCCCCCAGCACAGAGTTCACCCCACTGTGATGGCACTTTGCGATAAATAAGTGGGTTTTGCGTTGCAGTTTGTGCATTCCGTCTCTAAACGTTCACCATCACTGCCCTAAAGCCAAGCTACTGTCCTGTTCTAGTGCTCCTGACTTTGAAGGACGAGTATATTAAATTGAAGATACAGTAATACCTCGGATAACACTAAAATTTGGTTCCACAAGTCTTGGTGTTATCCGATTTTTAGTGTTATCCGATGCATGTTAAAATCCTATGGGATGCATTAGCGTTATCTGAGGTAAATGTTAACCGAGGTATTACTGAACTGTTTTATTATTTTAAGTTTTTATTTTCTAGCTAATGCTGGATAACCAGTATTCAAAATACATTTGCTTTTCAGGTTCTGCCATTGATTCTTTAAGAAGGGTGGTTATCTTTCATGTTCCTTCAGTATGAACATTTTCTTTCTGCCTCACATACTGAGAAATATGCAAACCTAATCTGGTGGAAATTATATTTAAGTTTTGTTGTTTTTTGCATTAGATGCCAACAATATATTCTTTTATTTTGAAAAAACAAACACTATCTAAATGATCTCATTCTAAAATAATCGGGCTCACTTCCAAGTAGCCTTAACTATTTACATGAATGCCAAAGCAATGTCGAGATCATTTTCTATTTAAGAAAGAAGGAAAGTCTGTGCAGAGAAAAATAAATAATTGCAAAGTATAACAAGTTTTCTAATCATCACACACACACACACACACACACACACACACACACACACACACACACACACACACACACACACACACACACACACACACACACACACACACACACACACACATTTGGGAGCCTTCTGAACACATATCAGCACTTTCCATAATTACAAAATGAGGTTACATAATAACCAGTTTTAAATCTGTCAAAATATTTTAATGGCAAATGGGAGATATAGTTTGTGAATTATCTCTTCTGCTTATTAGCTTAATGACAATCTCACCTTTCACCTGTAACAGATCACAAATAATGTTTCAAATCTGATAGAAAGCCAGCTTTTTGTGTGTGTGTGTATCGTACTCATCATCTTAAGAAAATTGTTCTGGGCTGTAACTGTTTTGCGTTATATTGTGTAGCTATGATCCCACTGGCTGTCTGGCCAGGTTATCCAGCTATGGTAATAGAGTAGACCTTACAACCCTGAGGACTAACAGTTGTGGGTCCACAGGGAAGGGTGATGGTCCCCAAGTGGATTAAATCCCACTTGAATCCATCTTGATGGAGGGAAGCAGCTTCATCAATCAATCCTGGTCTGGGGCCGATGAGGACTTTGTGTACCAAAAGGCCTCAGGACTAGAAAGTGACTTGTGGAACTGGATCAGTGGTATGGGTGTCATGCTGCAATGCAGAAAGCAGATGAAAGACCACTGCATTGTATTCATAGGACAGTCTTCATGGCTTATCGCCATGAGGATCACCAATATTCAGATTCAGATATGGCAGAAGAAGAAGATGAGCCCCACTGTTCATGCAGCCCCCACACACGGGATCTGTATTTGTCCACATGCTCCACAGTTGTGTTTTGGATCTTTAACTGTGTTTCTCAAGCTACGGGCTTTTCACTACATAGTATGACATCCAAGAGAGATATTGATATGAGATCTGCTCATTCTACTTCACCACATTGAAGACACACACATGGATTCCACAGGCTGCATTGTGAAAGAACATGTGAGGATCATGGCTGAGCTAAGGGCTACTTTACTGGTGACCATACTGGTGACCAGTGATGGCAGAAATATCACCCCACTCTTAGTACATTTGGCTAGTATGGGAAAAGGCTCCATGTCTGCCAAATGGCCATAACTGGGATTTTTCTTCTTCTAGCAAACTGGGATATGAATTGATATTCTTCTTTTGTGTCCAGGTCAAACTTTAAACTGCCAAATGATGCCACCTTTTTAGCTTTGTTGTTGGCCATACTTAAATCCTAAGTGGTACATGTTTGCTGTAGCAATTCTCATTTGCAATTTGTGGCAGTAATTCTCATTTGTGAACAATAGTATTCTATCATGTTGATTTTGTTGTTGTGGTAAATGTAAAGGTCATCCTTGCTCGAAAGCCATTCATATCTGACTCCAAGGTTCAGTGCTCATCTCTGTTACAGTCAAAGAGCCAGCTCTGTCTGTGTCTACAGAAGTTTCCATGGACATGTAGCAGGCATGACTAAACACCAGAGTGCATAGTACTCTGTTACCTTCCCACTAAAGTGGTACCTATTTATCCACTTGCAATTTCTTGCTTTCATACTGCTAGGTTAACAGGAGCTGGGACAGAGCCACGAGCTCACTCTGTCATGAAGTACTTGGGTCTTGAATTGCTGGCCTTAATATAGAATAATCACAAATGCAAACACAGGTAGGTGAAATATCATGCCATTTTTCAAAAATGAAATGCCATTTAGAGAGAAAAGAACTTAAAGCATAAAAGTAATAGTGGAGTAAAGGGTATCAAGTACCACTTTCCCAGTATTTCTTAACCCATTCTCCCCAGCTGCATCCTCTTCCCTTCTACCCAGCAAATACACAGATGCACACAGTTCCAAAGTGTGGTAGTCTGGCCTATCAATTGCTTCTGGATCTGCTCCAGATTTATTCTACCCCAGCCAGATCCCATTATTCCACTCTAGGTTCTAACTGGAGCAGAAGTTTGTCCTGTGCCTCTATTCCTAGGTAACTAATTACACTGCCAAAATCTGTATGAGTTCCGATTCTATAGCATACAGAGCGTAAGAGTTAATACAGCTTGGCTTAAGCAGCCTTTGGCAACACTTCATACAAACAGATTTAAGAGTTCATGCTCACCAGCTTGAATGTATATCCAGAGCGAGGTGAATGCATGGATTAAAGAAAGCCAGCGTTCATCAATTTTTTAAAAAAACAATTTTTCATGCTTTTTAAAATAACTTCCATATTCTCCGAGTCTCACTGTTGTGTGGTTTGTACAAATTGTTAAAATGATTCCAGTGTTATTGGAGCTGTTGGGTAAGTTTCTTCTTAAAACAGTCCAACCTGTTCAGGATGGATTTCCCTCCGCCTTTTCTTTGAGAGACATCTTAATTAGTCTAATCCTGACTGGTCTTTTTCCAATGTTCCCGTTGGCACAGTTGGATTTCAATTAACATTCTGCTTTAGTGCTGCAAATGCCCCTGCTTGGTTTTTTGTTTTAATGTTCTATTCTGGATGCTCTCCCTCTCTGCTCCCCCCCCCTTTCAATTTCAAAAAGATTATTCAGTTTTTTCCAAAGGTTTTGGAAGCAAAAGCAGTAGTATCAATTTCTGCTCTTTCCGTTTGTTAAGAAACAGACAATTGTTTCAAGTAGCTTCTTAGACACAAAATGTTTTATAGGTTTGTGATTTGTCTAGGCTCAGCACTGTACCTCTCGCTTTTAGCAGCCCAGTGTCAAAATCTTCTAGTGACCACTCCTTTTCATGTTCTATTCCTCTTGTGTGAAAATAACATATTTGAAGAAAATATACTAAAATACTAAATTTTTGAACTCATTTAATTGTGTTATGTGATGCAGCTCCCCTTGTGGCTTCATAGTTAAGACGCTGAGCTGGAGACTAACAGGTCAGGTTTCGATACCAGAGGCCTGTACTTTGGGGAATGAAAGGAGCCGCATTCAGACATCCTCTGAGTGGAGTTTCTCCATCAAAAAACCTTTCAACCCAGATTAATCTGTGACACAAAATTATTATTATGTGTTGTGATACTTAAGATGAATTTGATGGATGTGCCTCAGTATTATAGAAATTTGGAGGAACGACAAAGAGTTAAAAGCCCTTTATAAAACCAGAAATAGTTTAACTTTTTGGAATAGTAGCCGTGTTAGTCTGTGGTTCAGGCATCTCAGAAAACAAAACAAAACAAAATAAACAAAATAAAATAAAATATAACACTGTAGCACTTTAAAGGCTATAGCAATGGTTTTTTATTTTATTTTGTTTTGTTTTGTTTTCTGAAATATTTTAACAAATGCCTCAGTATGTCAGTGTGGTAGACACTTTAGTATCAATTCACATCAAAACATAAGATGAACAACCAGGAAAAAAACCTTTTTTATTATTATTTTCCATGCTACTCATATCATTCTACTTTAAAACCAGTGCAAAATAGGCAATATAATCATTAACATGTAACATCAGTTGATATGATTAATCCGTTATTAGAAATACATAGGCCAAAGTCAGTATCACAAGTACAATGAGGAGCTAGATCAGTGTTTCCCATCCATTGTTTTTTTGGACTTCAATTCCCCAAAGCACTGATCAGCCAATGATCTGATTTAGGCTTCTGGGAATTGAAGTCTTCCTGTGGGGTGTGTACCCACATTGAGAACAACTGAGCTAGAGCATCAGAAGATGTTTTCCATTTCCCCAAGGCAGCATGAGCCCTTTGCAGGATGATCACTTACAAGCTCAGCATTCTCATGCTGCTGTAGTTCTTACATCTCCAAATGTAATAAACACTGGCCCTTCAAGTCCTCTTTCTGTGAGCTCTAGATAATATCTTTGCTGCTTGGTGCTATAGCATTATATGCTCCCTGCACTAAAATAATGGCCAAGACATTTC
The DNA here is from genome assembly GCA_030440675.1 of Furcifer pardalis. Classification (NCBI taxonomy): domain Eukaryota; kingdom Metazoa; phylum Chordata; class Lepidosauria; order Squamata; family Chamaeleonidae; genus Furcifer; species Furcifer pardalis. The sequence goes on from CP126894.1 coordinate 21,283,806, forward strand.
AGAACAAAATAATGCTTCTTCCTTCCATGGGCAGAACTAGTTTGGCAATTGAACCTTAATGGCTATAGGACAGCTTCCACCAGTGCAGCTAAGTGTAGTGGCTTAATTTAGTATCTATATGCTTGCAGACTCAATGGCATGTAACAGTTCTGCTCTCATTGTTACTCAGAATTTCTGCTGGAATTGATTATCTAACTTGTCCAATGGTTGGGCCAGCTCTACACTGAACAGTCATATATGTAGTGGTATAACTCCTCATATTCCCAACCTTGCATACAGAAATATAGGATTGTATCCTCTCGCATTTTTCTTCACTAGCAAGGAAAGAATTCCTTGACACTCCTGATAGAATTACTGGCTTGGTCAAAATGAGATTTAACAAAAAATTGTCCCTTCTGTACAAAACCTTGAGATTGCATGAATTGTGCTATTAACCTAAATTGGACTGACGGCTGCAGCCTTCTAAAAACGTGAATTCTTGGTTGGGTTGTTTGTGTCTTACTTGACACTTAGCCAGTCCTTCTGTGGTTGCTGTGCTCATACATATTACTTCTCAAAGGAAAAGGACACCTGAGACATTTTGTGCACATTACCAAAGCTTGAGGGAAGAAAGAGCTTTTCTTTTGCTCTTGTCAGAGTCCAGGGCATGGGCAACTGGCAGATGACATTAACACCAGGACCCAGGTAATAATCCAAGCAGTAACCATATCTGAGTTCAGAGTCAAAAACCAAATCAAGCCAAGGAAGTAGGATTAGTCCAAATGCCAAAAGCATAGTCCAAGTGAGGCAGAAGTCAGGTGAATAGAAGAACAGCCAAGGCAGAGTATCTTCAGGTGCTGGAGCAAAGCAAGGACAGACTTCCAGGAGCCAGGAAAGGCAGAGCAACACTCCTCAGGAAGCAAGCAAGAAGTCTTCTGAAAACCAGGAATAAGGCAGAAAATCCAAGAGCCCAGCAAATGTAAATCTGCTTCTGCTTCTTCTTTCGTGTCCCAATCAAACCCTGGACTGCCAAAATGAAGCCATTTTCTTCACTTTGTCATTGTCCGAACCCAAGTCCTCATCGGCAGCAATCAGCAGAACTGAGTTCTGTATCTCTCCACATTCACACTGTACGTTGTTGTCCACCAACAGCCCTCACTTGAGCATTTTGGTTTTACATTTAAGGACTCCAACTCTCAACCTATTCAGGGTCCTCCAAGTGACATAGGGGTGGATGAGTTCCTCAGCGATATCCTCATTTAATTTTGACCTTTTGGGAGGATGGGCTAGTTCTTATATATCTAACCACCCAGGCTCTCCAGATGGAGCTTATGACAGTCTAGAAACTTCCCCAGGGCTCTCAAGTGAGGCTTATCAGATGCATCTAGGCTGAAGGTTCTTTAGTCCTGCAAGACTTAGAGCACCATTTGCAAATCCTGACAGCTCTCCACTGTCGGTGAGCAATCTTACAGGTCTTAAAAATTTCTTGTTGAATCCAGATAGATGTCTCCTGCTGACAAGATAGCCTTGACTGTGGAGAACTGGGAAATATGTGACTTATCTGTCCTCTTTTTTGTTGTTGTTCAGTCACACAGTCGATTCCAACCCTTTGCGACCCCATGGAACACTGTTCACCAGGCACTTCTGTCCTCCACTATCCTCCTCAACTTGCTCAGCTCTGTGCCCACTGTGTCTACAATACCATCTAGCCATCTCATTTTTGGTCGCCCCCTTCTTCTTTTGCCCTCGACCTTTCCAAGTATCAAGGCCTTCTCAAGTGAATCTTCGCTTCTCATTTGATGTCCAAAGTACCTTAGCTTCATCTTTACTATTTGACCTTCTAAGGAGCAGTCAGGGTTGATTTTTTCTAAGATTGACCTATTTGTTCTCCTCACTGTCCATGGGACTCTCAAAACCCTTCTCCAACACCACATCTCAAAGGCATCTATTTTTCTGAGCTCAGCTTTCCTAATGGTCCAGCTCTCACAACCATACATTGCCACAGGGAATACCATTGCTTTGACTATGCGAATCTTTGTTTGCAATTTGATGTCTCTACTTTTCACTATGTTCCCCAGGTTTCTCATTGCTTGCCTCCCAAGAATCAGTCACCTTTTTATTTCATGGCTGCAATAACCATGTGCAGTGAGCTTTGATCCTAAGAAAGTAAAATCTGTCACTGCTTCCTACTTCTTCCCCATCTATTTTCCAGGGACTGATATGGCCTGTGGCCATTATCTTGCTTTTCTTGATATTGAGTCTCAAGCCAGCTTTTTCACTTTCTTCTTTCAACCTAATCAGGAGCTTCTTTAAGTCCTCCTCACTTTGTGCCATTAGGGTGGTATCATCTGTATATCTCAAATTGTTGATGTTTCTCCCAGCAATTTTGATCCCAAATTGTGATTCTTCCATCCCTGCATTGCGCATTATGTGCTCTGTGTATAAGTTGAATAAGCAGGGTGACAAAATGCAGCCTTGTCTTACTCCTTTTCCTATTCCAAACCACTCCGTCATTCCATATTCTGTCCTAACTGTTGCTTCTTGATTCATGTACAGATTTCTCATGAGGCATATAAGGTGTTTTGGTATTCCCATATCTTTAATTACTTGCCACATTTTGTTGTGGTCTACACAGTCAAAGGCCTTAGTGTAATCAATGAAACAGCACTCCCACATTTAAAGCACAACAGAATTCTGTTCTTTCAGGCTTTGCCATGTTCTCCAGCAGATTTAGTAACTCTGGGACATGCAGATTACTTGTGTGACTAGAAGAGTACCACAGTAGGAAATGTGTCCAGGGGAGAATAGTTCATACCTATTCTTTATCTTCTATGTAGCCAGCAGAATGTGCCTTGCCACCCATCCTATTCCTACAGCTTTGCTTCTAGTTCATGTAGACATTACATATATTTATCATAGATGTTGTTCTAATTAATACAGAGGTGCCTCAAAATTATACTGTCTTCAGAGACAATGCTCAAAATGAGATGTTTACCCACTCTGCATGTGGAACATGCCAATCCATATGCAGCTCTATATTTTAAAAGAGAAATTAAATTAGTGGTTCTAGCAGGCAGGGGTGGAGCACATAGATGGTAATGGTAAGAAAAAAGATGTGAGTGGGATCTTCCTTTGAACATAATTCTTCAGAACATTGAACGTGATTAACAAAAGAGAAATTAAAGACAATGCTATGCCATCAGTGTCAGCTCAGAATTTCAACTGCAATTATAAAAGTCTTCTAATAGGGTAGTAAATAAGGCTTCAGGGCAAACATCTGTGGCCCCAAAAAAATGACTAACAGCTTTGTGTGGAAAACTCAGCCCTATCTTACTATTTTGAGGTAAGGTCACAATAGTAAAAGGTTAAGAGCAGTTAATGTTAGCTCTCCCACCATATTCTATCATCCTTTCCCAGTCTTTTCCATATTCATAGCAAATTGTCATCCATATTCATGAAGCACACCTTTGACATTCAAAGGAAATTTTAGTACTATAAACTCTTATTTGGCACTGCAATGTCTTCTTTTGTAGGCACAATGAAGGGCATTACATTAAGATCTCTGTTATCATAGGTGGGGATAATTAATCAGAATAATTGCACACTGTTGAGTCACTTCTTTCGAGGGTTTTCTAGGCATAGCGTGCTCAGAAGTTGTTGACCATTCTTTTCTGGGAGCACTCCAAGATTGTGTAGCTTGCCTGGATGTTGTCAGGGAGCGCACAATACCAAATTACGCTCCAGAACTCAACTCACTGAGCTATCCAGCCATCCTCAAAAGGGACTACAAATATTTCTAAAAATAGGAGATTAAGTGTAGAGCCCTGATAGTGCAGTGGTTAAACTGATTTATTGCAGCCAAAACTGCTAACGTTGTGAGTTCGAGCCTGACTTAACTTCCCATCCTTCCAAGGTGAGTAAAGTGAAGACCCAGCATGTTGGTGGCAAAAATGCTAATTAACTTGTGAACTGCCCCAAGAGTGCACTAAACGCTATGGGGTGGTATGTAAGTGTAATTGCTATTGCTATAGATCTTCAGTGGGTAGGGAGGCTGTGGAGGAAGGAGATAGACAATAAGTCCTAGTTTGCTGCAATGTTGGCTTTGTTGAATGTGTATGAAAAGTAATTAAAACAAAGCATGAAACAAGTTTGCTAAATGAAATCAGAATAACATGTATATGGGTTTACACCAAGTTATCAGATATAGTTTTAAAACATTGGTCTCCCATGTGAAATCTTCCCAAACTATTCATAAGGGCACTTGTTCAGGAAGACCACCATGAAGTATAATGGGGCAACTACCAGAGATATTTTTTTTTTAATGAGACAGTCATGGTATTTTTATTGATTTTTTTAAAAAGAGGACCATTCATTTTCACAGTGGCAGGTTATCAGTGCTGAATGACCATGCAAGCAAGATAGAAAACTCATATTCATAGGGAGCATGTTTCTCAACACTAGATGCTAGTAGTTAACCAAAGAAGAAGAAGACCTATAATCTCCCATAGCCAGGTGGTAAGCTACCCAGCATCTTTTGGCTGCCTGCTGTTCGAAATAGAGTGGTGGGCCAGATGTACCTTTGGTCTAATAGAGCAAGGGACTCGTTATGTTCATCATAACTGAAATGGTATACTACGTGCCTCTTGGAGACAGAAACATTCCCATTCATTGAACACTTTTGACTGAAAATGGAAAACCCACTTCTTGCGAAGAGAAAAAAAGACTGATTATTCATTTGATTCTTTCTCCTGATGTAGAAAGAAGATATGGCAGGTGCAATATTTCATTTTAGGTTTCACAAAAATCATCTCCCATTCAAACCACACTGTGCTTGGGACCTATAGCTTTTGGGATGACACAAAGAACCCATATGGGAATTCCAAATTGAAAGGCCCCAAAAGAGGCTTTTCTTCTTATAAAATGAAAGGACTATTACATGAAAAATATAAAATCAAAAGAAGCACCTCTTCAAAAGAGGAAATATCCTGGGAGGTGGGGGAGAAGGGACATGTACGGGGAGGGGGATCTGTGTTCTCCACCCCCACCCCCAGGATATTTTCTTTTTTGAAGAGGTACCTCTTTTAATTTTATATTTTTCATGTAATAGTCCTTTCATTTTACACAGAAGGAAAGCCTCTTTTGGGGCTTTTCAATTTGGAATTCCCATAAGGGTTCTTTGTGTCATTCCAAAAGCTATAGGTCTGTGATGACAAACCTTGGTGCTCCAGATGTTCTTGGACTTCAATTCCCAGAAGCCCAAGCACCCTGTGAATCTACACAAATGGGTTTACTGTGATTCATCCGGCCCGCGCTGCCCTCATCACTCCCGGAAGTGGAAGTAAAACACACCCAGATGTAATCGTGTGGATTCACAAGGTGCTTCGGCTTCTGGGAATTGAAGTCCAACAACATCTGGAGTCCCAAGGTTTGCCATCATGGCTATAGGTAAAGGTAGAGATCTGTCTTGCTTGAAAGCCAGTTGTGTTAAACTCTAGGGGATGGTGCTCATTTCAGTTTACAGCCAAAAAGCCAGTGCTGCATCTGCAGACATTTCTGTGGACATGTGGCAGGCATGACTAGGTTGCCAGGAGCTGGGTCAGAGATGGGCACATTTTACTTTTACCTTCACCTTGAACCACACAAAATAGTACATTTTCATTAGATGAGCAGCATATAAATGTATTAACTAAAATAAAATAAATTTCAGGACAGAGCTGGGCACAGCAGAAGGCAGAAGGAGGCAGCCATCTCAGCCAGCAGAAGAGGAGTTACTCCCATAGCATTTCTACTTAAATAACGCCTATGTTATTCTGCCCACTGCACTCATGGCTATTAACATAATAGTGCCATGAATTTAAAGAAAACTTGATAAACAACAAGAAGTTACTTTCTATGTTTTATTTACATTACTGATTTATACAGTACTTATTAGGAATCAAATACTCTTTATTGAATCTAGACACAAAGTTTCAAGAGCTATAAAAATAAATCTAACTGATTCCACCAGGGAGAGTTGGACGTATCAGTTAGAATTATGATTCATTGAAAACTGGACATTTTTAATCCATATCTTTAAAAGGATTAAAAAGAGTCACTCATCATCCTTTGCAAGCAGGATGAAATTAAAGATATAATGACTTAGGTGGTATACATGTGGACATATCTATTTAAATTAATCTCTGGCTTTGCCAGTATAGAGACTGTCATGCTTTACTCATGTTTTTTGTTTCATAATGAACATTTCTGATTATCCAAAGAGAGAGAGAGAGAGAGAGATGGCTCATGTAAAGCCAGCTCTTATGTCTTCCCAAATGGAGACCAGAACATTAGGGTTAATATCTCCAACATCTACTGAGTGACCAAACTATGTCCTAATAAATTTATTATTTTTTCCCACACACCCTTCCCCTTAACTATCTCAAAGTAGCCAGCCACATAAAGTCTGGTGGCTGCCTCCTTTCTTCTACCACCTTCAACTCCCTGGATTTTGTATTCAGAAATAATAGAAATGTCACATTACCTTCCCCCAAAAGGCAGGGTCTTTGCCCTAAACAAGGCATGGGGAGTTTCCTTCTTTTTTTAGAATTGTGTGTGTGGTTTCTACACTGAGAATTTTCAGGTTTTCATCAATATTTGTTTTGTTTACTTCTGGTGGTGCAGTGGTTAGCTGTCCTGCAACCAAAAGTTTGTGAGTTCGATCCTGACCAGGGCTCAGGGTTGACTCAGCCTTCCATCCTTCTGAGGTCAAATGAGTACCCAGCATATTGGGAACAAATGCTAATTAGCCTGCGAACTGCCTTGAGAGTGCACTGAGCTCTATGGGGTGGTATATAAGTGTGATTGCTTTGCTTTATAAAGTTCATTCTAAAAACTTCTGGTGCCTCTGGGTTGAAAGGATTAGCCAGTGAAAAATCTCTGTTGCCCAGAAGTTGCCTGATCGCTGAAGTAGCACTTCAGTGCACACAGTGCCCCTCAACGTGCACTGAGGAGGACCTTATGTTGGTAAGAGGAAATGCTTTTGAAGTGGGCAAATGTCATCTAGCCCTTTTAAATTCTATTTTATTTTTAAGTGCATTAATTTTAGCTTTGTATGTTATTATATGCTGGTGGTTCATCTGACAAGGATAAAGAAAAAATATTCTAAAAACTAATAAACATTCTATTATTTTATTTTATTGTTAATTGATTCAGAGTCCATCCTTCTCCTGGAATCACAGTGTTTGGAGCTTAGAACTTGAATGAGAAATTTTTTAAAAAGGTTACTCTTGATAGAACCGTACTATCCAATATAAAGCAACAATAACAGCCAATAGAAATAGCATGAGGAATAAAAAAGAGGAGCCAGTTCTTAATGATGATGGCAGGTCAGATGTTAGCTTAAATAGAAGCATCTAAGTGAGGTAACAGAAGGCAAGGAGAAGACAAGGCAGAGAAAATTATAGCCATGAAGGAAGGCAGCTGTAATGTGCTATAAAGGGCCGTAGTGTTGAAAGATTTCAGTGCCTGCATCTCAACAGAGCCTCTCACACAGTGGAATATCATGGGGGAACAACTTCTATTTCTTGGTACAGTATTCAAAAGATGTTTCAATGTCCTGCAGAACCACAGATGCATTGTAATGTTAGTGCAGTCTCTGGTAATTAGCATTTGCCCCAAACATGCTGGGTACTCATTTTGCTGACCTCAGACAGTTGGAAGGCTAAATTGAACTGAACCTACAGGAACTTACTGATGTGTATGTCTTTGCTTTGTTTCTTTTAAAGCTGCTACATTATTTTTAAAGGATAATTTCCCCCAACACTCCATTTTTTCCCCTGCTTCATGAGTTAATCTGCAACTTTCACCACAATGCTGAACTTGTGGCTCATTATTTTGTAACACACTCCACTCCAAATTGTTTCCTAAGAGGGTTTCATTTTCGACCTCTGACAGTCAGTTCTAAAGAGAAATATACCTTGTATTTTCTGCCCATTTTTTCAGGCAAATAGACTGTGTACAGGAGATACCCATTCTAGGTTGCAGTTCTGAATTGTCTAGTTTATTCTTTTTTTCCAATGCAATTTTCAGGAAACTTCCTGCTGCAGTGAGACAGTTTTCACAGAGGGCTCTTGAGTTTAAGAGGAGAAAGGAAGCTGTTGGGATGATAGGTGTGTTGATAGGGGACAAGCAAAGAGCAATCGTGTCAGTGATTGTAAGCAACTTAACCTCCAAGATGAGACTTCTTGAAAACTCATGGCTTGTTTGGGGCCCTATTTAGCTACTTGCAGTAGATTCTGGACATCCAGCATCATGAAATATTGAGTTACCTACCCACTGAAGGGGTCCCTATTTATCTACTTGCAATTTCTTGCTTTAGAACTGCTAGGTTGGCAGGAGCTAGGACAGAGACGGGAGCTCACTTTGTCATGCAGTACTCAGGTTTTGAAGCCATATAAGCAATGGCAGAAACAACCACACTATAAATACTAACCCACACAGATGCACGGTAATATTACCTTGTTTGGGGCCACAGCTGAGTACTGCTCAGTACTGAGTACCCTTCAGTGGGTAGGTAACTCAATATTTCATGATGCTGGATGTCCAGAGCTTTGAAATTTTAAATTAAAAATTGATATTTCAGAACAACAGAAACCCCCCCCCCCACAGTGAATTACCATTAGATATCTAAAAACTCCCAAGTAGTTATAGTTATAGTTATAGTTATAGTTATAGTTATAGTTATAGTTATAGTTATAGTTATAGTTATAGTTATAGTTATAGTTATAGTTTTTTAAACTGTAGTCTTTGTTTCCTTGTTATTGAGAAGTAACTAAAATGTGTACATTCAGTGTCTTTAAAAAAAAAACCTTAAGCACACTACTAACTACAGTCTCTGGAACAAAACACACTTAAGTAGTAAAGCTATAGATCCAATGTATTGGAAGAGCAAATACATTGAATCTTCTGAAAAGGAAAACACAAACTGTCACTCAAATGTAATAATTTTTTTTCAAATACAAACTTGATTAGTAATAAAGGACAGCTATATTGGGGTATACAGAAAGAGCTCCTTGAAGATTGTGGTATTGTTGAAGCACAATCAGGCATACCCTGGTAACGGCAACCTTGTATTGCTGGCCAATCTTTCTCATACTAGATCAGGTGAAAGGAACTGCAGAACTAACTCACCAATAGGTGCCTTCATTTTGGCAGTTTCACGTCTGGCCTAGACATGGAAGAATTGACCCAGCCTTCCATCATTCTAAGGTTGGTAAAATAAGTACCCGGCATGTTGGGGACAAAATACTAATTAACTGGTGAACCTCCCAGAGAGTGCACTAAGCGCTATGGGGCAGTTTATAAGTGTGAGTGCTTTGCTTTTAACCAACCATTCTCTCCCGCTGCTGAACCCAAGGGTACCCCTCCTTTCTCTGCTATGTATTATTTCCCCCTTTTTAATTGATATAATCTGTTTTTGTTGCTGTTGCTCTATTCATCTGGTTGCTAACACACATGCAGTAAAGAAAGCAGCACATGTCTATAATTCCAAGTAACTGTAAGTAAAGAAACATTTTAATTCTTTTTCCTACAAATGTCTCAGAGTGAATTATTGAGTGCCAGTTGATGAGAAAGGGATAGGCTCTAGGAGACTTGTAGTTATTCTCCTCTGCAGGTGTCTGCACTTTTACAGCTAAAAGAAATTTTACCAGAAATGCAAAAACCGCAGCAATATTTGCATATGAGAAGAAGTAATAGCATCTCATGTTATGTTACAATTTACAACTCTGATGTCAATGAAAATGTATCTTCATGGAAGGGGAAGGGAAGAGGAGGAAACGGTTAAGCCAAAGACAAGGAAGGAAAATAAAGAACAGAAGGACAAAGACAAAGAGAGATACACACCACCACCGACACAGGATGCACCAGCGGAAGAGGCGACCATATCTGGACCATCGGAAAAAATTGACATGATGTGTGCTGCAATTCAAAGTTTAACTGAAGAAATGAGGGGGGATAGAGAGCTGGCTAAATTGCATTATGAAAGTTTGAATAGGTCTCTTTCTGACTTACAGAAAGAAGTTGCAGACAACACAAGTAAAATTAAACTTATTACAGATACAATTCAAGAGGATGTAAATAAAATGAAGATAACAGTGAATGAAATTTAAGTACAAGAACATGTTACTACAATGAAAGTGCAACAACAAGAGAGAAGAATAATGATGGTTGAGGAAGGGTTGAGAAAACAAAACATTGTGATTCAAAGGATGCCTGAACGAACGCCAGACAAGCTTAAAGATAGGGTGATTGAATGGTTGAACTCGTTAAAAATGGGGAAAGATTTCACGACGGAGGACATTGAGAGTGTATTTAGAGTGGGGGGTAGAAGGGGGAGGAATGCACCTAGAAATGTATTGGTCAAGTTTGCAAATTGGGCGGATAAGTTGAAAGTGATGGCTTACATCAAACAAGCAGGATCTGGCGTTCTGAAAATGGAGGGAGTTGATGTGGAAATCTACAATGACATTGCACCAGAGGAGAGGAAGTGGAATTACATAATGAAACCTGTGACAAAGTTATTGACTGCCAAAGGAATCAAATACAACTGGAGATTTCCACAACAACTGAGTTTCTTTTATGACAAAAGAATGCACATTATTGATTCAAGAACTGATGTGTTAGAGTATTCATGTCAAATTGGATTGATTAAAGTGGCTTCAGCAGAATGGATCGAATTAAGAACAGGGTTGTATGCCGCAGGTGCAATGGGTACAGTCTTGAAACTGGGGGAGGAGGCGGGGGGAGCTGTGGGTGGGGCGGATCTTTCAAATTCATTGAGTGTTGAAATTGTAGAATGAATGTAAAAATGATAATAAAAAACTATATACTGGCGGAGGGAGAGAGGAAATTAGGAGGGTTTAATGTTCATCCTTCCCGGTCCCCCCTCCCCTCTTTGGAAGACAAATGTGATATCTCGAGAAAAGGAATGGGGAGGGTAACAGATGGTGGTAGAATAGGTACGTTCTTTTGTTTTAATTTTCTTTTCAATTTGCTTCTTCAGCATTACTTTCATCTGATTTTGTCTTATTCTTTGTTAAGTAAATTCTTTACTCTTTATCAAGTATGGGGGAGGAAATTCACGTCCGGGGAGTATTGTATGAAGCAGAAGGGTTTAAAATTAAAAATTGGTTAAAGAGCTAAAAATAATATCGTGGAATGTGAATGGTATGGGGAATGCCTTAAAAAGAAAGAAATTACAGATAGTGCTAAATAAGGAGAGAGCAGACATTATTTTTCTGCAAGAGACCCACCAAAAGTCTGCAGAGGCAAACAAGTTGTTTATAAAAGGAATGCAAATATATGAAAAGGCTTATGGTTCATCTAAAGCGAGAGGGGTTGCTACTCTAATATCAGAAAAAGCAGGTTACAACATGACAGAATGCATTGCTGACTCAGAGGGAAGATATCTGATAATCAAAGGAAACATAGATGAGGAAGAAGTGACATTCATAAATATTTATGCTCCGAATAGTAATCAGGAAGAATTTTTAAATAAGATGGAAAAAATTCTAAAAAAAGGAAGGAACAAAAAATATGGTTGTAGCGGGGGATTTTAATTTGTTAAGATCAGAAATGGATAGTACGAGTAGCAAATATATATATATATATATATATATATATATATATATATATATATATATATATATATATATATATATATATATATATATATATATATATATATATATATATATATATATATATATATATATATATATATATATATATATATATATATATATATATATATATATATATATTGGATGATTGGAGTAAAACAATGGGTGTAAAAGATGTCTGGAGGGAGCTTAAAGGGAAGGAAAGAGAATATACTTTCTATTCTCAATTACATAATATATATTCTAGAATTGACTATATATTTGTCACAGAAGGTTTAATTAGAATGACAGAAGATATCAAGATAGGAACAGTCAAGGAATCTGACCATGCAAAAATAATAATAGACATGAAATTGTATAGTTTAGTAGGAAGAACATATAGCTGGAGATATAATACAAAGCTTTATAAAGAGGATACTAATTAAAAGTATATAATGGAGAAATGGGAGGAAAGCTGGGAATGGAATGACAATAATGAAGTCAGCTATATCACTGTATGGGATACTATGAAGGCAATTTTTAGAGGTGAGTCTATAAAATTAAATAGTATGAAATATAAACAGGATAAGAACAGATATCAGGAATTAGAAAAACAATTAAAACAACTTCACTCGGAACATGCAAGGACTAAAGACCAGAAAGTCCTTATAGACATACAAAAGGTTAAGAAAGAACTAGATGGAAAAGATATAGAAAGAGTTAAAAAGGATTTGTTATTTTTAAAAAGAGAATATTTTGAGTACAGTAATAAAAATTCCAAATTATTAGCAAAGGCAGCAAGAGAGAAGAAATGCAAAGGACAGATTGGGGTCTTGGTGGATAAAGATGGAAAGAGATGTAATAAGAGAATGGAAAAAAATGACAATAATAGAAAATTTTTATAAAGAACTGTACTCAAAAAAGGAGGTAAATTTGAAAAAGCTAAGAGATTATTTTGAAAAACAACACATAACACCAATCTTAGAGGAGCATAAGAATAAGATGGAGGAAAAAATTTCAGAAATAGAAATTGGAGAAGTAATAAAGAAATTAAAATTAGACAAAGCACCAGGGGAAGATGGGTTACCGGCAGAATTTTATAAAGATTTTAAAGCATGGATAGTTCCAAGATTACACAAATTGTTCAACAAAATATTAGATGGAGAAGCAACTCCAAATTCATGGAACAGGTCAGTAATCGTTTTAATACCAAAGCCTGGAAAGGATTTAGAAAAGGTGGAGTCGTATAGACCGATCTCTCTAATTAATCAAGATGCAAAAATCTTCACAACAATAATGACAAATAGATTAAACAGTTTTATTGCCAATTATATAAAGGAGGACCAAGCTGGATTTGTAAAGAATAGGTATATGTCGGATGTAGTAAGAAGAGTGGTGGATTTAATGGACATAGCAGAACAAAGTAAAGAAAAAGTTGCCTTCTTGTCATTAGATATTTTTAAAGCCTTTGACTCATTACAATGGTTAACAATTCAGGAAATGATTAGGTTATATGGATTTGGTACTAAATTTCAGGGAGTAATAAAAAATTTATATCAGCAAGGAACAGCAAGAGTCAAAGTTAACGATAATTACACAAGGGAAATTAAATTAGAGGCAGGCACAAGGCAGGGCTGTCCATTATCTCCAACCTTGTTTATACTAGCAATGGAGTTTCTGGCTAATTCCATACGTCAAGATGAGGGAATAATTGGAATTGATGGTATTAAAATCAGTTTATATGCAGATGATACATTAATAATCGCAAAACAACCAATAAAGGCAATAGTTAAGATAAATGCACACTTAAAAGGATTTGAGGAAGTGACAGGGTTGAAAGTGAAATGGGATAAAACAGAGATGATATTGAGTAATGGGATTAAAGAAGAGGAGGAAAAAATAAAGGAAAAGTACATGATACAAGTTAAAAACAAGTTTAGATACCTGGGGGTAATAATATCTAGCAAATTTGGAGAGTTAAGGGATTAAATTATAGTAAACAAAAGAAAGAGATTGAAAAGAAAATAACACAATATAACAAACTAAATTTGTCTTGGTTTGGTAGGGTAGCAATTTGTAAAATGATGTTGTTACCCAAATTAAATTTTTTATTTGAAGTTCTCCCGATAAAACATACGGATAAAGAACTAAAAGAATATCAAAATATTATAAATAAATTTTGTAATGGCAAACGAGGGGCTAGAATAGTTAAAAAACTATAGTATTTACCGCAAAAAGAAGGTGGTTTGGGTATACCAAATATTCATAATTGTTGCAAAGCTTTTCAAATAAGAAATGTAATTAAATTATTAAACAGGGAAGAATCTATATGGGTAAAAATTGAAAAAAGAATTTTCAAAAATCGGTAAAGCAATTTTTCTAAGTGAAGAAAAGGGAAAAAAGAAAGTACAGTGTAGATTGTTAAAAACAACTATGGACGAGTGAAAAAAAAATAAAGGATCTTATCCCAGGTATCTCACCTATTGTAGAATTAGAAGATTTTAACAATTTTCCAATAAAAATAGATAGAGAGATCAAGAGTATTTTAGTAGAGAAAGGTGTATTGTTACTAAAAGATTGGGTCAAAACTTGCAGAGATCAAGAAAAAAAGAGAATTGTTTTTGTTATTGAAAATAGGATGGTTTAAGGCTCTCCAGATGAACAACTGGAACAAGAAATATTTATTGGAGGACAGTTTAAATAGAGAAGTTACAACATTTAAAACACTTCTGACCAAATTAAGGAAAGGAGATATAGGGATCAAAGGGATAGTAAGTAAAATTTATAAAATCTTGAACAAAGGTGGTAAAATTCAAGAAGTACTGAAAAGCAAATGGGAACAAGACCTGAATGTGATAATAACAGAGGAGAATTGGCAGAGGAAGTGGAGGAGAAGAGTTATAACTATGTCTGTCAGAGTGAAAGAACATAATTACAAATTGATATGGCAGTGGTATAGGACTCCAGTTGGGCTGCACCAGATAGATGAAAGGATAAGTGATAAATGCTGGAGATGTAAACATGCGGTAGGAACATATGTTCACATGTGGTGGAGTTGTGACTGTTTAAAAACTTTTTGGAAAAAAAATAGAATGCGAAATTAGTAATATATTGGATATGCAGCTCAAACTGGGTCCAGATACAACTTTGCTAATGGAGGTGGACAAGTTTAAAATGAGTACTGAAAATAAAGAATTAATGTCTGTGATGTCAGTGGCAAGACAATGTATTGCGAAGAATTGGAAAAATGATGTACTATTAAAGATACAGGATTGGTATAAAGAAATGTGGGAATTGGCACTTAACGACAAGTTAACATGGGAGTTAAATATTAGAAAAGATTAGAGTTCAAGTCAACAAATTCTGGAGAGTCTGGAAACCATTTGTAGAATATGTAATGGTTAAAAAGCAAGGCACTACTCCGGTACCAGATCAAAGTGGTTTTTGGAAATCATGAGTGGTTACAATCCCCCCGGACAATGTAAATAACACAAGGGTGATAATAAAAGTGTGAATTATAGAAGAGTAGAAAATTAATTGTATTAGAGAATTAGATATAAAGATGTTATCGGTGGTGAATTATGAGAGTGTTTCTTTTTTCATATAGTATTGTTTGGATTTCTGCCTTCTTATTTTTGCTTTTTTTATGTGCTGTATTTACTGTAGAGTATGTGAACGAGTTGTTTACTTTATGTATGAGATTATTCTTTATGTATGTTTTTCTTATTTTTTATTGTTTGTATTTTTTTATAAACCTATAAATAATTTAAAAAAAAAGAAAATGTATCTTCACCACAGTTATGCCAGTTGGATACCACTTGAATTGCTATAATCCCTGATCGCAGTATCAGGATCTGCAGTTCTGAATTCTCTTCAAGCAAACAGGAGTTCCACCTTGTGTCATTTTAGAGGACTAAAAAATCAAATCACAAATAAATGCAGAAACAAGACAGGACTCAGCCAACACATATAAAATTGTCACAGAGTGGAAATAGATTGACCCATCCATCCTCAACTGTGACTACAGCATTCGACCAACTTTCTCAAGACTCCTACATTTAATAACTCTTCACACCTTCTTATTTACTGAAATCCCTACATTCAGAACAGCCCGCACTGTTCAGTGACAGTAAACTGTGCAGACTGTTCAGAATTGTAGGGATTTTAGCACATGACAAGCTGTGAAGAGTTATTTAATGTAGTAGCATGTCCATACTTCACATCAGTGTCTTAACAACTATCCAGGAAGTTAAACTTCATGTCAAAACGGAAGGTCGCTTTCCAAATCATAAAACCAGAAAATGTCAGTAAGTACAGAAAGTGAATTAAAATTCTGAAATTTGGCTCAGGTTTTCTTAAGGTGGGCTAAACATTTACTCCAGCTCTACAACCTTTTTATTTTTACAGATTCCTATCATGGAAGGGGAAGGGAGTATAGGTAAAGGTAAAGGTTGCCCTTGCTCAAATGCCTGTCATATTCGACTCTAGTTTTCAGTGCTCAAAGAACTAGCTCTGTCTACTTCCACAAAGGTTTCCATGGACATGTGGAAGGCACAACTAGACACCGGAGGGCATGGAATGCTATTACCTTCCCACTGAAGTGGTACTATTTATCTACTTACAATTTCTTGCTTTTGAACTGCAAGGTTGGCAGGAGCTGGAACAAACAATGGGTGCTCACTCCATCATGCAGTACTCAGGTCTCAAACTGCTGACCCACAGATCTTCCAGTCATCAAGTTCACCTTAGCCACTAAACCACCAAAGTCTCTGAAGGGAGTATAGCATGGTTTTAAATTTGTAATTTGAGGTTGTGCATTGCCAGTGCTTTAAACCTGTCAATATGGCATTAGTATCTTTTGGATTCATTTAAATGACAAAAGCGTTGAATTTGGATATTTTTTAAAATAAATAAATGGAGTTGTTTTCTTTAACTACCATTGTGCTATGTCAGCTATAGATTTCAAGGCTGGATTCCCCCCCCCCCTCCACCCTTTCAGATTTATCTGACACCTTAAATGTAGTAATTCTCTGTAGAAATCTGATTCTTAGCACCCAAAGGTGAATTTCATTGGCTTCATGCTGACATTTTCTAAGGAGCCCATTTGTAAAACACAATTTCCAACTTTTGTCGCCTTCATTAAGAAGAATGTTGATTAAGTGGAATCAGCATGCAAGAAAATATTTAGCAGCTGTTCTCTTACTGCAAAGCCGAAAATATATGGAAAAATAATCACATCGATATTTTGTGCCAATTAGTGAAATACTTTTTTAATTAAAGTAAATGCTAACATTACAGCATGATCTTAATATTACTAAAGCTTAAATAAACACAATCTTTTAAAGCTGAAAAAACTTTTAATACATCAGATCGATTGGCAAGAAAAGCAGATTATCTCCAGTCATCATCACTCCATTTGCATTTTATATAGGTTTAGGATGGCGTTTTTTAAATAAAAAAACAACCTCCCCCCTTGCTGATGTGGTATATTATATGGCCTAATTTTAAAGAAATTCTCTCCATATTACACCATTAAAATAATCAGAATAAATGGCATTATTCTAAATCATGTCTTATGTCTATGTTGCCCAGTTCTTTGGTTTGATTTGATGTTAGAAAGATTATCTGGCAAGGTTGTTGCCCAGGGTATGCCCGATTGCATTAACAATCTTTCAGGAGGTTCTTTCTGTGTAAGGAGAGAAGTAGCAGCTGATGCTGAGAGAACTTAGCATGAGAACAACCCTCGACATCCTCTGAATGGATATGAGCCTCAAATCTTCTGGCTCAGATCCAGGAAGAGCTTTATGGCAAGAACAAACATTCTTGAGGGTAAACAAGAGCAAAACCAAATTAAAAGATGGACACTGGACAAGGAACATTAAAGGAGGATATAGCTAAGGAACTCAAACTCCCCTATGTCACTTGAAGGACCCTGAACAGGCTGAGGGTTGAAGTCCCTAAATGCAAAACCAACATGCTCAAGTGGGGCCTGCTGACAGACAACAACACATGCTGTGAATGTGGAGAGATACAGAATCCGGCTCATTTACTGGTTTGCCGATTACTGCCAGAAACTTGCACTGATGTGGACTCAAGTTTTGCCAAAGACAAAGTTGCTACATTTTGGCAATCAAGGGTTTGATCGGACATGAAAGAAGAAGAATCCCAGGTTTTTCCCCCTAAAAAGTTTCAGTGACCAACACATTCAGTAATCAAACCCATATTTATGTTCAGAGTAAGTACAAATTAAACATGTTTTTTTAATGCTACAAAGGCTGTTGTAGAAGCTATTCATGTTGTCGTTTTGCTTTGAACAATCCATCATTGAATCATATTGTGACTGGGTTGGTCAGGTGATGTTATCTATCTTTCAAGATGCATTATAATAAATGTAGTATTCCCAGAAAAGTTCATGAGCTTGGCACCAAGTCCAAAATTAACAATGGCCACATGACAGAAAAGGATCCTGGAAAATGAGGAATAAATTGACTAGTTCTACAGACAACAGATTTAGTCCAGCACCTTACTTTTATCTTGACTTTTTTTCTATTTCATTTACACACTTTCTACACCCCTAATTCTTAGCTGACAATTCTCAGTCCCTCCCCATCATCTCAGCCACAATGAAAAGTTAATTGAATGTTTTATGCTTTAGTAATATCAAAGAAATGAAAAGAACGTAGGTTTCAACTGTATTTCAATAATAAGTGCATTAATTTTTACCTTTTAACTGACACTTGTACTAATTTCCTTAAATGCCCTTTTTTCTTTTCTCTTCTTTCCTTTTTTCCTCCCCCTACACTTTTTTTTTGATCTGTCTGGCTTTGTCGGGTCTGATGATGAGGGCTTACTTCAAATGCAAAAAGATTAGCTCTCTTTCCTTTAATAGCACAATTATAGAGCGTGTGATGTCTAAATCATGAAAGATATTGGGGACAGACGTCTGAAGTCGCATCAGTTTATTACAAAAGTGGCAGTAATCATTTTAATATCAAAATTACTCTAATTTCCTAGTGGTGTTTAGCATTTGCTGTAGGGGGTGAAAAAGGGGTGGGCGAGGTGAACACACAACAACAACCAATCTGGTAGCCTTTTGCTTCTAGACTGATTTAAGCTATTGTTTTAAATAACACAATGAAATCAAAGGCTTTCAGAGAGAGTGAAAGAAAGGGGGGAATGGGGTGGGGAGAGATGGATCTGGAAAAACATGGGGAATGCCAAGACTTGACATTTTATCTTAATGTTTTGCAGGATTTCAAGCTTCTTGAAATGAAGCATTCACAGATAGTTTCATGGACTATTGTGCAACTTGTATATATTCTCCAGCCCTGAAAAGGAAGAGTCCACAATTATCCCTTTAGTTGGTGGGTGAGTTTTTCAGGTTAGCATCAGAAAATGTCCAACAGTGATGGTCAGCAAGGTGGAAGGGAATTAAGCGCATTCATGAAGTATAGTAAAGGTAAAGGTCACCCTTGCTCAAAAGCCAGTCATATCCGACTCTAGGGTTCAATACTCATCTCTGCAGATGTTTCCATAGTCATGTGGCAGGCATGACTAGACACCGGAGCACATGGAATGCAGTTTACCTTCCCACCAAAGTGGTCCCTATTTATCTACTTGCAATTTCTTGCTTTCAAAGTGTTAGGTTGGCAAGAGCTGGGACAAAGCTGGGAACTCATTCTGTCCTGCAGTATTTGGGTATCGAACTGCTGACCTGCCATTTTCTACTCACTTGAGCCACTGCAGTCCCTCATGAAGTATAAGGATCTAAATCAAATTGGTAGTTCTGATTAGAATAAATCCACTGGATCCCTTGTTGACTAGAGAAACAACACCTATATAAAGCGTCTTGATTTAATAAATTCACTTTAGTTGGGACTATCAATTGGATTCAACCTAAGATTGTCAATGGCAACCAGTAGAGATGTGGCAATTTTTTTTGTTTCATTAACTTTCATATTTGTTAGTAAATAAGACAAAATCCTTACCTAACCAAAACTGCAAACTGGCAGACTATGTATCACTGCCAGTACCAAAGGCACCACTCGCTGAGGAACAGGAATGGTGCATACTTTTGTGTTCAATCTTTCTTGTATACCTCTAGGAAGCATCACATTGGCCATCAAGAGAAGTGAATGCTAAACTAGTTGAGGCTTTTGGATTGATCCAGCACAGCTCTTCTGTTTTTAAGTATGATGGTGTCTGTTGACTCAAGGAAAGACAACTCCAGCTCCATGGTAGAGCATTTTGCAAGTTCCAGTTTTCTGCAGTCTTCAGTTGAAAAGACCTCATATCAAAGGTGATGTGAACAACCCTCTTCCTAAAACCCTGTGGTACCAGTGCCAATCAGAAGCAAGCTGGGCAGGATGGACTGATTGTTTGACTTGGCATAAAGCAACTTGCAAAGCAGGGCATAAGAGTTAGATCATAAGCCCATTGTCTCTTCTGTTGCATTCTCCCCTCTCAGTTAGCAAACTCTGTGGATAGGTTTCATTTGCTGTCTGTTGACAGGCACATGCTCTTCTATTGGGAGGGCTGGAGGAATTCAGAGATATTTCTGCACGCATATAGACCTATAGAAACAAATGCTCCCTTTTTCACAAGAGCAGACACTGTCTATCATCAGTAGAGATGGCTTCTTTCCCACCCTATCCAATGTCTGTCCTTGGCTGAAAACAGAGCAAATACAAGAATGGGATTCTTCTTGTTTTTGTTCTGCCATATCTGAATCCAAATATTGCCGATCCTCATGGCGATCAGCCATAAAGACAGTCCAGAGAATATAATGCAGTGGCCTTTGATCTGCCTTCTGCATTGCAGTATGACACCCGTACCACTGATCCAGTTCTGTGAGTCACTTTCTGGTCTTGAGTCCTTTTGGCACAGAAAGTCCTCATCATCCCCAGACCAGTATTGATGAAGCTGCTGCCCTCCATCAAGATGGATTCAAGTGGAATCTAATCCACTTGGGAACCACTGCCCTTCCTTGTGGACTTTGGCTCCCAAGGCTGCTAGTCCTTGGGGTGTCAGGTTAGTTAACTACCGCCTGACACTCGGTGTTGAGTCGCTGGCAGTATGGTCTACTCTATTACCAGTTGCTACACTTTCTCTCTCTAGCAACTGATTCAGGATTTAGCAACTGTATCCAGTTTCTGGCTTTGTTCTCTAAATACTATCACCTAAGTTATCATGAGCATAATTTTTGACATTGAAAGGGCTGAAATTGATATAAAACAATTAGTTCCCTCTAATGTACGAGGGACTTATTACTTACAGTGCTGAGATCAGATGATAAAGAAATAGATTAAAATTTCCACTGAGTTTAGATGATGTAGATGTTGCTACCTTTCAGTCAAGCCAAGGTGATTGGACAAAGGAAGGAAGGAGGAATGTTTAAATTCTTTGAAGAAAAGATAGAGCACAAGTGCAGTTAATTAGATAAGCACATTGAACTCTGGGCACATGAATGACACGAGATTTGCCAAAGTGATGCTAAAGATCTACTGAAAAGGGGGATCTAACAAGTCTGAATGTTTGTGGCTAGGGTCTCTTCCTCTTTGTATAGCCAGCGACTCAACCTGGAGTGTTGGGCATCAATAAATAACCTGACTTCCTTAAGGGGCCAACGGCTATGGTGGATGAGCCCCTTTAGGTGGGCTAATGATCTCCTCAGTGGAGGAAATGCCCCTAGAAATCATCATATTGGGCCAAACAGCAAAATTTAAATTTCTACCCCGTCCAAACAGGGGAACCCGAAATGAGCAGAGGAGGAACCACTTTCTGATTCCAAATGGTCATGGAGGCCTAAGAGGCCATGCCAGATGGACTGGCTGTGAAGGTGCAACTTGACAATATCCTCAAGGCTGCGGCAGTCTATTACAGTTAAATCCTGCATGTCTCATTTCATACGTGCCACAGGAGATGGCTCCATGATCACAGTGTGTGGGGCACTTCATGGCAAGCTGGGATCCACCTTAAACAAATTCACACCAGTGGCATTTTTCCTGCTTGCTTTGGAGGGAGAAGATGTCCCAGAGCCAGCTGACCTCCAAGACCAGGCCTCCCAATGCCCTGGGACAGGAAAAACATATACTCATATTGAGCTGCAGCCGACAACAATTGTTGGAAGAAGAACAATCTTGTATGTTTCTCCTTTAGCTATCAGAATCAGTGGAGAGCATCCTCTGTGTGTGTTTCTAGCTGTAGCCAAGAGTGTGACCAAACAGAAGTTTGTCTTGGGTTGATGTGAACTTAACTATACTACATCCGAGCATTTAAACTGGTACAGTGGTTCACACAAAAAGTTTAATTCTTCCAGGAAGATGTGTTTCATGTGCCCATAGTGCTCATTCCATGAGTGTTATATGCCAATGGTGGTGAACCTATGGCATGCATGCCAGAGGGGGCACTTAGACCCCTCTCTGTGGGTACTCATACCATCGCCCCAGCGCAGAGTTCACCCCGCCCCTATGCCCAGCAGACCAATAGGAGTGCTTCTTCCTTCCCCAGGACATAGTTCACCATGCCCCTCTGCCCAGCAGCCCAATGGGAACACTTCCTCCCTCCCTCAGCATAGAGTTCACAGACCACACTTTTTGCTGGCACTCAGATCCCTTACCTTATTAAAAAAAATAGCAAGTGAAAAAGCACTGAACTCATAAGATATAGTAAGCATTTGATTTAGCACTGTATCAATTTAGTATTCCATCAGTTTAAAAATACACTTCACAAATTAAAATTCAGTCATTCCTGCCACTGCAAAAGAAGGGCAGGTCAAAAGAGCAGAGTTTGTTCCCACACTATTCCCTGCTCTGTGTAGCATCAACAAAGTCACCTGGACATGACCCTCAATGACCTTACAGGACCAATAGTAACAAACACTGAAGTCAAAAGCAAGGCAAAAATTGTGTAAGTAAAAGGGCTACAAAAAAAAAAACCCTCTCATAAGCTCAACTATACCTGGATACTCATGCCAAAGGATCAGTGATTAGTGCTCGTTCCATGTATGTGTTAAGGTAAAGGTAATGGTCACCCTTGCTCAACAGCCAGTCATATCTGACTATAGGGTTTAGTGCTCATCTCTGTTTCATAGCCAAAGAGCCAGTGCTGTCTGCTTCTGCAGACATTTCCATGGTCATGTGGCAGGCATGACTAAACACCGGAGCACACATATATGTGTTATATGCCATCAAATTGGAACCAGCTTATAATTAATACCCTGATTGATACCCTGTGTTCCTCCAAGCACTACTCTGAGTAGTCTATAGATTAAAACAGAACCCACATAGCTCCATACATCCTACAGTATGGAGATAAACAGAAAATTCATACTAAATAGTCAAGAATATGAAAAGTGTTTTTAAAAAATAGAATTAATACCATCCGGGAGACTCAGTTTTGAAGGCAGCTTTTAATAATTCAGTTTTTACCACTTGCCTACAGCCTGATGTACTGTATCTCAGTTGCTAATTTATTGGAGAGTTTAGGAGCCCTGATGGAAAAGTCTTGATTCCTTGTAGTCAGCCTTTCTTGGTGTGGCAACGTGTGGGATCATCGATTGAGACAGAGCAGGTGAAATGGGTAGCTAATTTCTGAGAGAGCTGCTTCAACAAGAATGGAAGTTCCAAACCCTTAAGAACACAACAATAGAGTTTTTATCATGCCTAAGATGCTGACTGGAAGGTGGGAGGTCAGCAGTTCGATCCTCAAATACTGCAGGATGGAATGAGCTCTCAGCTTTGTCCCAGCTCCTGCCTACCTATCAGTTCGAAAGCAAGAAATTGCAAGTAGATAAATAGGGACCACTTTGGTGGGAAGGTAAACAGTGTTTCATGTGCTAGTCATGCCTGCCACATGACAATGGGAACATTTGCAGAAGCAGGCAGCACTGGCTCTTCAGCTATGAAACAGAGATGAGCACTGAACCCTAGAGTGGGAAACGACTGGCTTTTGAGCAAGGGTGACCTTTACCTAAATATATTAATTTTCTTTAAGCAAGAAGCGTCCAGAGTGATTTTCTTTCTTTCCAGCAGAGAGGGTGAGATTGGGCTGATCTATTCGTGTTCTTTTTAACAAACATTTTTAGCAGCCAAAAAAAAAAAAAAGGTGTATAACTAAATTCCAAATTACTTCAACAGTTACAAATATCCACACTGATTTTTTAAAAGGAGAAATGATGAAGAGATTAATGAATAAAAGGACCCACATTTTAGAGCTGGGTGAAGAAATCCTATAAATGTACTGTCATTATATGTGCCCATGGATTTCACTAATAAAAATGCCATTGACCCCTGATTAATAATGCTGAACTCTGCTAAAGAGTTGTCAATGATTATTCCATTCCCATCTAGCAGTTAGTGTCTATACATTTCTGAAACCGGGGGGGGGGGGCACACACTAAAATGCACTTTTTAAAATGGAGATGTACGAGCTGTTATATAATTTCCCTGCATTAATTGAAGAGGCTGACTTCATTAAACTGTTTGCAAGGATTAAATATTTTTAAAAAGGCGGGAGGGAATCAATGAGAATGTGCCCAAGGAGCACCTGTTTTATCCAGGCATTTCTGTGTCTTTATTGAAGTATCAGCCTAGCTAGTTATCAAGATATTTCTATAAGGAGCAGCAACACCGTGGATCAGTCTGAGAGAAAACTTGAGCACATTTTAAGTTCAGAATAGTTAAACAGGACTAGCTTGACCTGTTGTCAGCCTATTTTAAGACAGAACATTTGGTAATTTCTAATGGGGTGGGGAGGGAGTACAGAGTTTAAACTTTGGCAGAAGGAGTTTCTTTTTTTAAAAAATGGACTGGAATAAAACACGATGTCTCTGATTTGTACTTTCAGTACAAGCAATAAACATGTTTCATAACATGACAGGGAAGTTTGAGAAGAGGTAGGGATTTCATTTCAACTCAGGCCCCAAGAGAAGGCTAGACCTGGTGTTTTTCTTAAACTGGAAAGAGCATGTAGAACATGTGCAACATCCTAAAAGTAAGGTAAAGATTGCCCTTGCTCAAAAGCCAGTCATTTTTGACTCTAGGGTTTAGTGCTCATCTCCATTTATAGCCAAAGAGCCAGTGCTGTGTGCATCTACACCCATTTCTGTGGACATGTGGCAGGCATGCCTAGACACCGGAGTGCACAGAACACTGTTTACCTTCCCACCAAAGTGGTATCTATTTATCTACTTGCGATTTCTTACTTTTGAACTGCTAGGTTCACAGGAGCAGGGACAGAGACGGAATCTCACTCCGTTGTGCAGCACACAGGTCTCAAACTGCTGACCTGCTGACCTTCCAGTTGTCAAGTTCAGCATCTTAACCACTAATCCACCACAGCCTCATGCCCATAAGGATAGAACCAAAAGACTGCAGTTTTCTTCCTTCTTAATTTCCATCTCTGTCTGGACACAACAGTGATGGGATGTCCCCGGTTCTATACGGTTCCCTGGAACCGGTAAGAACAATCCCGGAGGGTTCTCCGGGAGGGGAGTCCACTTTTGAGGCGTCCGGTTCCGGACGCCTCACCGAAAGAATTTTTTAAAAAAAAAATCGGAGCTAAAATGGCTCCGATTTACTGCGCATGCGCAGAAACTCAATCTGCCGCATTGCGCATGCGTCAGATTGAGTTTCTGCACATGCGCAATAAAATTGGAGCAATTTTTACTCCAGTTTTACTGTGCATGCTTAGAAACTCAATCTGACGCAATGCGCAATGCGGCAGATTGAGTTTCTGCGCATGCGCAGTAAATCGGAGCCATTTTAGCTCCAATTTTTAAAAAAAATCGGCAAAACCGGCAGTCCTCAAGAACGAGATAGTGGCGGCGGCGGCGCTGACGGTGGCGGCAACACAGGCAGCGGCGGCGCTGACGGGAGCGGCGATGACGGCGCCAGCAGTGGCAACAACGATAATGGCGGCGGCGGAGATTGCAGCGGCGATGACTTTGGCGGCAGCGTGGGCAGGCGGCACCAGCCCTCAGAGGAGGGCACCTCCCCCGGGGCCACAAAGCCCCCACAGGCAAGTTGAGGCCTGCCCTGCCCTGGCCGTCCGCCCCTGCCGAGCCCTCCCAGTGAGGGGTTTGTGTTTGTATTTTTATTTAATTTTAATTTTATTTATTTATTTAATTTATTAACGGGTTTGTGTGGTGGGTGGGTGGGTTGGGTTGAGGGTGTGTGTGTGTATTTATTTTATTTTATTTTATTTTTTATTCTAAGGCCCCGCCCACAATGTCATGACGTCATGATGTCAGCTCCGCCCATGACATCATGACGTCATGACATTGGCCACGCCCATGACGTCGTGACGTCATGGAGTGGTGGTGACAAATTTGTCATCCCATCACTGGGACACAAGCAGAATTTATAGACACTTCTTCCCATTTTAGGGAAAGAACAGGCAATGATCATCTCCTGGCTTGGGGTTTGGGGCAATTGTGATCCAATAAGTAACTTTTCCAAGCCCTTCATTGAAAACACATCATGTGGTAAGTTCTCAATCATGTATGTTCACTTTGATTACCATCTTCAAGCCTGAATAGTGTTGACCATTTAAAGATCAATCCTTGCCCCAAGAAAATAGGAAATGTGTCACAAAAGAGTAGGAAAAAGCATATGTGCTAATTGTTATAGATGAACATTCGCTGGTTAACTAGGTAGCTAGAGACAATTGCTAGATCAGAAATGAACATTCACTAACTGTCACACTGTGTGTGTATGTGGGGGTTCACAACCAACCTGTGTCTGTTCAGGCTGCCGCCCAGTTGTTAAGGCTTGATGGCCCCTCATTTTGGCTCCGTCTGCAGTTTAGACTGATACTGCCATGAGTACTGAAACGGAAGGAAACGGATTTTCTAAATTGCAGATGATGTAATTCTTCATTCTTGGAATTCTACCTACTTTAGAAGCCCACTGCAAACACCAGAGGAAAGCTTTGAGATCTAGCTAGGCCAAGCGCTGCCCAAGTTTCTTATTCCTACTCTGGTGCTAGCTGGGAGCTATTTTTCTTCTGAGCAGGACATTTATGTGGAGCTAGGCCTAGCATAGTGAAAGCAATCATCTTCCCAGTACTAATGTATAACATTGAGAGCTGAACCATAAGGAAGACTGAGTGCAGAAGAATGGACACCTTTGACCTGTGGTACTAGAGAAGACTTTTAAGAGTCCCCTGGACTGCAAGGAGATCAAATCAGTCCTACTACATTTTAATTGTACTTTTTACATTGTTTTATATGTTAAGTTTTAACTATCATGTATCCAATCTTAATATTCATCAATTTTATTGTGTCAATTTTAAATCTTTGTGTATTTGTTATGTCCTTGTTTTTATTGTTTGACTTCCTGTATTTTGCCATGGTCAATTGACTGGCGCAATAAACTTCTTGACTGATGGACAGTCAATCCTAAAGGAAATCAACCCTGACTGATCCTTGGAAGGATAGATACTGAAGCAGAAGCTCAAATACTTTGTCCACCAAATGAGAAAAGAGGACTCACTGGAGAAAGCCCTGATGGTAGGAAAGTTCAAAGAGAAAAGGAGAATGGGGCAGCAGAGGTTGAGATGGTTAGACAGTACAGTAATACCTTGGATAACATTTACCTTGGATAACGCTAAAATCGCATAACGTTAAGTAATCTGGGGAGGAGAATTGGATTGAATAACGTTAAGGTCCAATGGGATGGATCGGATAACAACCACTAAAGCCTGTGCGGTTACAATGTATCTCTATGGAGCTTTAACGTTATCCGATCCATCCCATAGGATTTTAACATACATCGGATAACACTAAAAACCGGATAACACCAAGACTTGTGGAACCAAGTCTTAGCGTTATCCGAGGTATTACTGTATCGTTGATGCAGTTGGTATGGATGGTGGATGACAAAGGAGTCTGGCATCCTGTGGTCCATGGGGTCACAAAAGGCTGGACTTTGGCTGTGTGACTAAACAACAACAGGCCTAGCTAAGCCACAAAACCTTCCCATTTAGGCCTTTCTTCCAGGTGCACAGCACTTAGGTATTTGCAAGGTACCCGTGAGCAGTGGTGGGATGTCAAAAAAAATACCACCACACCGTGACATCATCACAGTGTGGGCGGAGCTAATGTCATGACATTGTAGGGGGGGATAATAATTAAAAAATAAAATAAAAATAAGCACGCAGGCGCACACACACACACCCCTCAACCCACCCACCCACAGCACAAACCCATAAATAAATTAAATAAATAAATATATAAAATAAAAAATACATTAAAATACAAATCCCAAACACAAATCAACCAGAGCTTTTAAACCAGAGCTTAAAGCTTATTCTGGCTAATTTTTCTCACACTAGGTCAGATGGAAGAAACTACAGAATGAACTCACCACAAGATGGCTTCATTTTGACACTTTTCAACAGTTAAAGAAGTTAGGTGCTAAGTCTTTGCCTAACCAGTTCTCTAGGATAATATGCCTTAATATAAATGTAAAACAGCTGTACCTCCTTAAGGGTTCTCTAATTGGAACAGGAATTAGAACAGCACAGGTGTAGCTTATTAATGAGGTAACTCTAAGACTTTACTTAAAAACCCCAAGCCAGGCCACCAGGCCTTTTTAGGAACTGTGGTAGTACATCAATAGAGGTAAAGGTATTAAATACTCATTAAAATACACACAGACATACCACATCCAAAGGTGAGTCAATTACCCTGGGGAGCAGGCTATAGGGAGCTTCAGGCTAGCAGCTTCTCTTCCTGCTTGGGAAGACAGCAAGGAGACCATGCATACATGCCAAGCACTGTAGGCATGCATGCACACCAAGTGCTTGGCACGCATGCGCAGTGGGTAAACCAGTGAAAAGGTAAGCCCCAAAGGTGGTTCCCCTCAAAAGCTGATACCGGTTCTCCAGGACACTGGGAAAAGTTACTACCGGTTCTGGCGAACTGGTGAGAACCTGTAACATTCCGTCACTGCCCGTAAAATAGGTAGAATTCTCAGTATGGTGAATGATAGTATTTGTAGTTCTGAAAATCTGACAATCCTGTCCCTACTGGGTGGTTGGGTAGAACCCTAGACAGAAGCATTCCACATTATAACATTTTGATGCAATTTTAATTTGTGATTTTATATTTTCATCATAATACCAAAATGAGGTTATTGCTCTGTTATGAATAGAGACAACAAATTACTCAGTTTCCCTTTGTGAAGGATACTTGACAGCCTTGGATTATTAATAAATTTTTGGCTTGTTTAATAAAAGTGACATGTCTAGAGGTATTCCTATTTGCATCTCATTTTATATTCACAAAGGTATTAAATTTTGTATTTCCCACCATTTAAAAAGGGATTTGATAAAAAACAACAACAACCACTTGCCTTTATTGGCTTGACACAACAATCATAAAATTTTCAACAAAGCATTTCCTTTTCTCCTTTCAGTGAAGGTTTTAATTTTAATTCTTTATCGTAGATGGAAAACTGGCACTGAGTTTTATTAAGCAAGTGACTGAGCTGTATTTAGCTAACTTGTTAGAAGCAACGATGTGTCGTTTTAACTGAATCTTTACCAAAAGGACTTTGACAGAGTTTGAAGAACCTAGATAAGAGAAATCTCATTTCTTTTTTAAAAAGTGGACGTGCTAATTTAATGAGCAAGCCATAGCGTCATGAATTGGGAGCCCATTTTTAAAGTTCATTATTGAAAGTATTTGTCTCCATATGGATTAAACATGGGAAAGTTAATTCTTTTGAATAACTGCTCTTAAAATATCCTAGCTGGCATGGAATCTGAAAAGAGTATATTTTCCGAGCCCTATCTGTACTGTATGACTGAGGGTAAAAAAAAATCATAATGCTAATATGCAGTAGGGGTGGAGGAATCTGTTTCTTCTGCATTCTTCCATATTTGCATTTTTAAACCTTATGTTCTTTCTGTTTTGAAAAGTGTAGTAAAGTCTTCAAAGATGAACTAAAATGAGTTCTGTTTATTAACACTAGCCAAATTCAATAGGTTGACAAACCCCTTGCACGTAGATGACGATGTTGAACTTTTCTTCTCTGAACATGCACAGACTTCTGATTTGAGAGGATTAACAAGACCCTTCCATTTTATTTTCAGAGCTTGGGGAAAGTTATATTTTTCCATTGGAAGTCTCAGAATATTTCAAAGAACATGGCCATGGGTAGTCTTCATAGAGTCATTATCCAAACAAATAAACAAATGTTATGATCATGATCAAGATCATCATCATCATCAATTCCATCAATACTGTTGAAAACACACTGGTGTTTGCATTAAAATTTGCATAGGTAGCTGTGGCTAATTGTAGCTAATTGATGAGTCACTTGGGCATGTCTCTTTTGCATGCTGGGGTGCCCTGACTTCTATGGAATTAGCTGCAATTAACCATAGAGATTTAAATGTGATTTTTAAGCAAAGTCCTGGGCTAAGATCAGCATATCTATCCAAGAGAAAGCAAACTTTATGATCACTTTTGTGGATTTTCTTTGACCAAAAGCGAAACCAGTCAGACAATGTTTCAAAGCAGATTAAGAGCAGTAATTGAACAGTTAGACTTTCAGGAGTGTAGGATGTTACAAGACTGCAAACCAGGAATCAAGCTTATCTATCACGTTGGTGTCTAAGGATCCTCATGAGACTCTACTGCCCCATTTTCCCCAGCAAAAGGGGGACCTGCCACCTCTTGAAACTTCCATGAGCAGCAATTTGACTCTTAAGTAGGCTTCAGAACCCCAAAAACTCACCAGTTTTTTCTAATGGCAAAGTCACATTTTGGCAATCTGTGATCCCCAGAAGTTCCCTGAGGGGCAGACAAAAAGCCCTAAACCAGAACTTCACCATATCTGTTATACATAAACCAGCTACTTGGGGGGAACTGGGATCTGTCATCCAAAATGGCAATATAATCAACCTCTGAAATAAACTACAGTACATGAAACTATGGTTCAGCCTCAGAGGTAAATTGATCTTTTCAATGGTGAAGTACAAGTAGATGCTTTCAGGGCTAAATTGACCTCCCCCCACCGCTACCCCCACTTTACGTATTGACATGGTTGCTCCAGGGAGTGTGATAATGCAGCCTTAATTGTGTCTGGTTGAACTTGGCCATTTATGCGACTAACCCTTTACTGCCTCGGTTCCCTTTTATATATTAATAACTGTTTTGAGTGATGTCTCTCCTCCATTATAGTGTCATTCTGTCAGCAGCATTGGGCTGATTTTTTAGCACACAAAAAATGCCACAAGGCAGTCAGGCAAAGCACTTTTGGCAAAATGAAGAACATGTGACACTTGGAAATGGCAATGATTAATTTATTATAAATATCTTTGAAGCTTTTTGGAAAAGAAGTCAGTATAAATGCCTTTAAAAAAAGGATTGTCTCTTCTACCCCAGGCAGAGACAATAGAATGTTGCTTTTTAAAAAGTGACATGGCTTTCAGACAAAGAGCTGTCAAGACGGGTATTCAACTAATGGAATGCTGAACTCAGCAGTAACTGTTTAGTTTTTATGTGCAGAGCTTCTGTCTTTATGGAAAAATAAGACATGTTGTTCCTAATGCCAGAGCTTGAAGAAATAGTTCAGTGGTTCAATCGGGAGTTCCATTCCCCACTGTGGCTCTTTGACAGAATCAGGATTTGTTGATCCACCGGGTCTCATCCACTCTACATTTCGATTGTGATGATGGTAGGGGGTAGGGGTGGTTGCTGTATTTCCATTTTTAAATTTGATATTTATTTTGGACTTCCATTTCCATCAATCTCCTGCCAGCATCCTCACAAAGGGATTCCAGGAGCTGAAATTTTTAAAAAGGAGCTGTTTTAAGATTTTCTTGAGGGATGGTTGAAAAGGAATATTAAGGAACTTGGGATCAACCAGATGTTGTTGTACTCTAATTCCTATGAGTCCAATCTTGGCCAGGTTAGCCTGCTATGGTAATAGAGTAGACCATACTGCCAGCAACTCAACACTGACTGTCAGGTGGCAACCCTGAGGACTAATGGATTTGGGGGCGAAGTCCACAGGGAAGGATGATGGTCCCCAAGTGGATTAAATCCTATTTGAATCCTTCTTGATGGAGGGCAGCATCAATACTGGCCTGGGGCTGAGGAGGACTTTGAGTGCCAAAATGGCTCGGGACTAGAAAATGACTCATGGAACTGGATCAGTGGTACTGGTGTCTTGCTGTGATGTGGAAGGCAAATGAAAGGCCACTGTATTATATTCTCAGGACAGATTGTCACCATGATGATCGGCAAGATTCAGATTCAGATATGGAAGGAGGAGAAGAAGGAGAAGAAGGGGGATATGGTGGAGAAAACTCTCAAAGTGTGGGGTTTTTTTTTCGGGGGGGGGGGTTGCCTGTCTAGAGGTAACCACTTGGAGCTAACATATTACATACTATTATCACAAACTAGCTACTATCCCCATTGGCTAGCCCTTTCTGCCAATACTGGATCTTCCTTCCCAACCCAAATTTATTATTGAAAAGAAACAAAAACAACCATCAACCAGGCTTCCCTCTAATGGGAGTGGGATTGGAATTGAATCCTGCTTAGATATCTTGAACCATAAGAAAGGAGAGCAGAGGCTGTTATCTGCTGTGAGGACTGAAATTTTGAAATGTTAAATTTATATGTAGTGTAGTTGTAGAATGACAGACTAGGCTGCTGGAGACCAGGGGTCAAGTTCATACTCAGCCATGGAAACTCACTGCGGGAGCAGAACTGGTAAAACCACTCCTGAAGTATCTCATTTACTTTGGAAGCCCTACCAGGCTCACTATAATTTGGTTCCAACCAGTGATGGGCAGCAAAAAAAAAAATACTACCACACTGTGGGTGGAGCCTATGTCTTGGGTGGAGCCTACATTATGAGCAGAGCCTACATCATGGGTGGAGCCTACGTTGTGGGAGATCTAGTCATGCCTGTCATATGGCCATGTATACATCTGCAAACACAGGCACCACTCGCTCTTTGGCTGTAAATGGAGATGAGCACTGCACCTTAGAGTCAGATATGACTGGCTTTTGAGCAACAGAGTCGTTGAACCACTTGCAGGAACAAAATCTGATGGAGCAGGGCAGGGAGGTGGGTGTGGCCACCAAATTTCACTACCCCCCCTGCCCGAAGGCCACTTGATTTTGCCACCCTCCTGCCCCAGAGGCCACACAATTATGCTCCCCCCCCCCCTACCGGGGGGGTGCAAACCTGTTGCTGCCCACCACTGGTTCCAACATATGGCCTGGTAGGCAGAAAACCAAGTTTACATGCAAGAATTATCCTGACAGGCAGGGCTGTGTGATCACCCCACACCAAGAAGGGACAGGCAAACTCCATAGTCCCAGAATGACATGAGAAGGGAGAACTGGTAGGTCATATCTGATTACTTTATTAGCACCTTAGTGGTTAAGGCACTGAGTTGGAGACTGGAAGGTCAGGTTTTGATATCTGAGAGCTGCACTTGGGGACATGGAAGGAGCCTCATTTGGGCATTACCTAAAAATACTTACAACCCAGAGTAATCTCTGACATGAAATTATTATTATCCTTAGCAAACTCTGGGTGTGTCACTGTAAGTCAGAATTTACTTGATGGCAAGTTTGTCATTATGTGTGTCAAATTACATCTGATTTATGGTGACTCTGGCAGTGTTTTCAAAGTATGTGGGAAGTTTAAGGAGTTATTTTACCAGTACCTCTTCTCCAGTGCATTTCAACAGCGAAGTGGAATTCATACCTATGTCTTCTGAGTCCTGCTTTCTCTATTAGCTACCTGAGACTAGGTGCATTGATTAACCAATTATATTTATGTTCTGCCTTTCCTCCAGTGATCACAAGATACCAATCATGGCTTTCCTCCTCTTCTCCAGTCTATTCTCACAACAGCAACCCTGTGAAGTAGGTTAAGTAGAAAGGGAGCCATAGTCCAAAAGTCATCCAGTGGGTTTCGTGGCTTGGTAGGGACTAAACCAGGGATCCTCAACTTGCAGCCCACGACACCATTTCATGTGCCCCACCACAACTTCCACCACACCAAGAAATGCCATGTGGTGGAGGAAGGGCAAAATGGCCATTTGGCCCCCAAAATTGCCTAAGGGAGTGTGACCCGGCCCCTGGCTTTAAAAAAGTTGAGAACTCCTGGACTAAATCCTTGATTTCCTAAGACCTGGTCAATTGAAAAGGAAGGCTGTTGTTCACTGTCTTACTTTATCAATACACTGAAAAGCCCAGTAAGCCATTAAGAAGCCCCACAATCCTGTATGATTTAAGAAGAGCAAAGGGATGCCTCTCAAACAATGGGAGTAGTCCCAGGAGGAACCCATCCCACACTATGCAAAGGCCAATGTAGGGAATAAGCAGAAATAAACACCCTTTGTTCTGAAAGCACCCAATATACAGGGTTTTTTTCAAGGCTACTGAAACTGCTGATTGTGTTTTGGGGGCATCATGTTTTGGTGCTGATTCAAGGGAAAGAGTGCCACCTACTGAAACATTAAACAACATTTGAATTTGCCTGGGGGTGAATGCGATCTAAGGGGATGGCACCTAGGTTGCCAAAACACAACAAAAGAGAAAGTGCTGTTCATCAGCAGGTGAGATCAACAACAACAAGAAACCTTGCTAAGAACAGGGAAGGTGAAAAGATAGATTTCATAGCCCATGCAGCAACACAGCACAGAACAGCAGGAGGCATGGAGAGAAAGTGTGCCATACATGAGTCAGCAGCACTTGAGGCTGGCATCATTCCTGGTGATGACTCTGCATTATCTGCTAGCTATGCCTTGATCACTCCTGCAAAGAAAGAGGGATAGCTGCACATGGATTGAAGACAGGTGAAAGGAGTATTTTTGGGAGCTGTGAAGAGGAATATGGCCAGTTTTAAATACTATCTTGAGAACATCAAACCATGAGTAGGTGTAGCACAACCCTCCAGATGACATTGGACTACATCTCCCTCTGCTATAGCCAACATATTCATTAGCAAAGAATGCCGGAATTGGTAGTTTGGTGGATACTCTCCCCTCATACACTACTTTAGGTAAAGCTAAAGGTCACCCTTGTTTTTAGCTGAAGAGCCAGCACTGTTTGCGTTTGCAGACATTTCCATGGACACGTGGCAGGCATGCCTAGACACTGAAGTGCATGGAATACTGGTTACCTTCCCATCAAAGTGGTACCTATTTATCTACCTGCAATTTTTTGATTTCAGACTGCTAGGTTGGCAGGAGCTGGGAGAGAGCCAAGTGCTCATTCCATCATGAACATAATAAAATAGATAGAACTAGAAAGTATTTAGTTCTTTGCTGTAGTTTAGTGGTTAACTGAGCTTGATGACTGGAAGATTGGCAAATCAACAGTTCAGGACCTGAGTGCTGTGTGATGGACTGAGCTCCCATTGTCTGTCCTAGCTCCTGACAACCTACCAATTCAAAAGCAAGAAATTACAAGTAGATAAATAGGTACTGCTTCAGTAGGAAAGGTAACACAGCATTCTGTGCAATTGGCATCTAATCATGCCAGCTACATGACCACAAAAATGTTTGCAAACACAGATTATTTGGCTGTAAACAAAAATGAGCACTGCCCCTTTGAGCAAGGGAGACCTTTACCCTTTACCTAATGAAAAGATAAAATAATTCAGATGTGGATTCAAACCAACCAACCATCCATCCATCAACCAATCAATCATAGTAGTTTG
Source organism: Furcifer pardalis (assembly GCA_030440675.1). Lineage (NCBI taxonomy): Eukaryota > Metazoa > Chordata > Lepidosauria > Squamata > Chamaeleonidae > Furcifer > Furcifer pardalis. The sequence continues at coordinate 21,319,126 of CP126894.1, forward strand.
AAATTATGTTGCTTAGTGTAGTGAGTCACACTAGAATACAGTCAAACCTCACATAAAGAGCGCCTCGCTTAAAGAGTAACTTGCTTAAAGAACAAAATTTTCTCTGGATGTTCGCTTCACTTAACAAATAAAACCAACCAAAAACTCGCTTAACAAATAAATCAGGGTTCACAACCCCCCCACACACAATTGGTCATTTACAATGGTGTTTCGCTTAAAGAGCAAACTCACTTAAAGAGCAATCCTGTGTAACGCATTATGCTCGTTAAGCAAGGTACAACTGTAGTTCCTTTGAATCAGTGGGTATTTAGCAAGTCAGCTCTTCCATAGGTTCCATTGATTCAAATGGACCTACTCTACTTGTGACTAACCACATAAAAATAAATTGCAACTAGATTAAGCCCATTTGAATCAGAAGAATTTACAGAGGATTTGACTCACCATATCCCCACTATTTCAATGGATCTCCCTTGGTTTGATTTACTGAGCTAATCACCAGAATGTCAACTAGTTTTTTCCATGCTAAATATGCACAGATTCCCCTCCCATCAGTAACAGCAGTTTCAATTATCTATAGGTCCAAACATACTCAGTGAAAATTTACCAGAATTGGCCAATAGAAGCATGTAATGTTAAGAAGGAACAGATCTCCCCCCCCCCCCAAGAATCATTTCCTGAGCAGACCTGAAAGATTGTTAGAGACAGCGTGCACACATGGTTACATTATTTTTAATTTTTTTTTTTTGAGTAGTAGCTGTGTTCATCTGTGTTTCAGGCATATCAGAGAGAGAAAACAAAAATGCTGCAGCACTTTAAAGACTAACTGCTATATTTTTAATGTGATCTTTTGTGGATCAAGTCCACTTCATCAGACATAGGAATAAGACTCATGATTACACAAGTCAGCTATGCAGGAAATAGCATGAGCTTTGCTGCTTTCTGCAGTTTCAGGTATTCATGAAAGATCTTGGAAGGTATTTCCCACAGATGGGAAGGAGCTGTATGTGTATATCATATAAATGTGCATATGTGTTTTAATAATGATAATTGTGTACTGTCAAGTCAATTCTGGGTTATGTTGGCCCTTTCCAGGGATTTCTTCTTCTTCTCTCTTACCCAAATATTGTTGATCATCATGGCAATCAGCCATGAAGACTGTCTTGAGAATATAATGCAGTGGCCTTTCATCTGCCTTCTGCATTACAGCATGACACCCGCAACAGTTCTGTGAGTCACTTTCTGGTCCCGGGCCCTTTTGGCACACAAAGTTCTCATCAACCCCAGGCCAGTATTGATGAAGCTGCTGCCCTTCATCAAGATGGATTCAAGTGGGATTTAAACCACTTGGGGGACCATCACCCTTCCCTGTGGACTTTGGCTCCCAGGGCTGTTGGTCCTCAGGGTTGTCAGGTTAGTTAACCACCACTGTTCTGGACACTTGGTGTTGAGTCATTGGCAGTATAGTCTACTATTCTATTACTATAACAGGATAACATGGGCAGATTTCTAGGTAGATAAAACTCAAAAGTGTTTACCTCCTTTTGAGCCTGTCTCCTAGAACTGTGCAGCTTGCCCCTGGCTACTCAAACTGGTTCTTCCCCTAGGAGGTACACTGAGGAACTGAACTCCCAATCTCTGACTCCGCAACTAGATACCTAGCCAGACATTTGCTTTAGGAATAATTATTCTAGTATTTTATTGTTGATCTATCTTTCAATGCTGATCAACCAACTAGAGCACCTTGCACCCTTTTCACCCAACATACAGTTTATACATTTTAGAAATAAACAAAAACCTGTCCTAGGCTATTTTCAAACATAGGTACATGGACCATTTTCTCCAAACCCACCCGGTTTCATCTTCCATCACCAATTTTGTGCATGAGAGACCAGCTATTTAGAAAAAATATTTTGAAATCTCAACCATTTTTAAAAGCATGAAAATTGGCAAAGGAATAGTTAAACATTTTATTATTCATACCCCATTCAAAGTAAATTGTGTAACAGTTTTCATGTCTTAATTACTTAAATTTTATATTGAGCTATAGTGATATTATCTCTCTTTTTTGTCTCCACACAATTGTATTTTATAATAGCTTTTATTAGGGCCTACATGAATGGAATTTCAAATGAACACATCATTTTGGTTACTTGGGCAGTTGTGAGGGAAAGAGAGAGCTCCCCCCCCCCCTGATATTTGGCATGAAAACCACTTCCCTTTGTGTTTTATGATATATACAGAGTTGTATTAGGCAAGGACATGTTTTTCAGCAGAATAGTAACCAAGGGAGAGAAAAAAGAATGGTGGTGTCATTTTTAGGAAGACCTTGTGAAAATAGAGAAGAAGTTGGGTTTATTCAGCTTAAGGAAAATGATACCCCTAGGATAAGAATGTGGGGATATTTCTAAGACCCCTTCTTCTTCTTCTTCTTCTTCTTCTTCTTCTCCTCCTCCTTCTCCTTCTCCTTCTCCTTCTCCTCCTTCTCCTCCTCCTCCTCCTCCTCCTCCTCCTCCTCCTCTTCCTCTTCCTCTTCCTCTTCCTCTTCCTCTTCCTCTTCCTCTTCCTCCTCCTCCTCCTCCTCCTCCTCCTCCTCCTCCTCCTCCTCCTTCTTCAAGTGCCATATCCATTCCAAATATTGGCTATCATCATGGTGATAGTCCTCCTGATCTTAACAGTATTCTATACTTCATGTCATTCCTCATGTTATGCCCAAGATATTAGAGCTTTTTTTGTTTAATGGTCTTAAACAATTCTTGTTCTTTATCCATACAGCACAATACTTCTACATTAGTCACATGGTCAACCCATGATATCCTTAGCATTCATCTGTAGGTCCACATTTCAAAAGCTTTGATTTTCTCTTCAGATGCTTTAGTCAATGTCTGAGCTACAACTCCATATAGCATCACTGGGAATACATAACATCTCACTATTTGGATCTTTGTAGCGAGAGTTAGATCTTTAGTGCATAACAAATGTCACATTTTTATGAGGTGGATCTTGCCGTTTCTATTTATATTTTAATCCTCATTAAATGTCAGGACCCCGCTTTTCATTTAATGTACTCCACAAATAGACAATTTCATCCTGTCTTCCGCAGTTGAATGAGAAGGATAGCTTCCAATGCAAGAGGGTTGACTTGGATTCCAACACATAAAACAGATTTTGGTAAAGTTACTTTTGGATCTCTGTCTTCCATATCTCTCCTACTAAGGCTGCATCAGCAGGGGTTTTTTTTCCAGAGTCGTAGGGGCTTTTGTTGTTGTTTTTTTAAAGTAACTCAACTCTGCTTTCACAGAGACAGTAAATATGCTCCAGGTTTTAACCTGCAGTTTCTAGGTGCTGTCCGGGGTGCTGAACTTCTATTCTGAAGAATTGCATTGGAGTTTATTTTTTTAAAGAACTGACCAACCTATTTATATATGTTGCAAATCGTGTTTTTAATAGATTTGATTGTTTGGTTAATTGTTTAATGATCTGTTTATCATGATGGATTTAGATATTTGCTGTAGTTTAGTGGTTAAGATGCTTAGCTTGATGACTGGAAGGTCAGCAAATCAGCAGTTCAGGACCTGAGTGCTGTGTGACGGACTGAGTTCCCATCATCTGTGTCAGCTCCTGTTAACCTAGCAGATCTAAAACAAGAAACTGCAAGTAGATAAAAAGGGACCACTTCAGTGGGAAAAGATCTTGGGGACATGAAAGGAACCTCATTTGGGCATTCCCTGAGTGGAGTTTCTCCAGCAAAAATCCTTTCAACCCAGAAAAATTTCTGAAATTATTATTATTATTATTATTATTATTATTATTATTATTATTATTATTATTATTATTATTATTATTATTATTATTATTATTATTATTATTATTATTATTATTATTATTATTATTATTGAATGCTTGCTTAAAATGTAATCTATCTCAAGTTCCTTGTATGAGATGGAAGTGATAAACAAACAAGCCTCCAAATTTCTTCATCTTTGGGATAGAAAAAAAGGTAAGGTTAAAAACAATTTGATTGATGGAGAAACTGAAAATGACAGATCTTTCCATTCAGAATTCAAAGCAGTACTGTATAATCTTTTTTTTAACTGGCACCCTGTATGGTGTAGTAGATATTGTGACATACAATCCTAGGTCTCAGAATATATGGGTTTGAAATCCCTGCTTGCTTATGGAAGCTCACTGGAGAAGTGGAACTGTAAAACACACTTGTTAAATATCTCACTTACCTTGAGAGCCCTATTAGGGTCACTATACATTAGATGTAACTTAATAGCCTGTAACACAAACAATTTTTTCCCTAAATCCTCCAGGCAGTCTTTCTCCAGCACAGAAAACTGAGATTATTATTATTTTTTGAAAAGCAAGAGGTGCCAGGGATTGGACTTGGGACATTTTATATGCAAAGCATCTGCTACCACATTAAGCTCAAGGCAGTGCTGAAGGCAGATAACACATATCTATAGCTATGCAAACAAAAAACAAACAAAAACTGTGTGGTACTTGAACACACTCTGAGGATAAGAGACTTACTGAACCTGCTGAACTTTATTCAAGGCAGATAGGTGACTGGGCCATAGTTTTGTAGTAGCTCAGCTTCAAAACAAATTTACTAAAATATACAAATTTCTCTATATTTGAAACAGAAAGAACTTAAGAATTAAGAAACAGGATGTAAGGCAGGAATTCTCAACCTGTGGCCGTGGGCTAGATGTGACCCACAGTGCCACTTCATGTGTCCCACCTCCACCACACCAGAAAGTGCCATGTGGTGAAGGAAGGGCAAAATGCCATCCGGCCCCCGAAGCTGTCTGAGAGAGTGTGACCTGGCCCCCAGTTTAAAAAGGTTGAGAACTCCTGATGTAAGGGAAAGCAAGATACAGTATCTTCCATTCATGAAACTAGATGCAGTGTCAGTTGTTTGCGTGCAACTAATTTTGTGTGGTTTTTGTGTGTGTGTGTTTTGTGATGTAAATAGCACCCACAAGGGAGATTGTGGTCCATGTGTGACTCAAAGGCAAGGAGAGGTGATAATAAAAGTATCACCTCTCCTTGCCTTTTTAGCATTGCTATTTATATCTTGAGTGGAGCTTCTTTGGGTAGAGGGCTTCACCTGAAATCTTAGTAATGGCTTCAGAGCAATCCACCATACTGCTCTAGAGTACCTTTAACAATTGTGTGGAAGGGAGAATTTGAATAGGGGGAGCATACCCTGAAATCTGTTGTTGTTGTTGTTCAGTCACACAGTCGAGTGCAACCCTTTGCAGCCCTATGGGCCACAACATGTCAGGCTCCTCTGTCATCCTCATGAGTCTTTCCATATCCACACTCAACCACATCAATGATACCATCTAAACATCTTGTCCACGGCTGCCCCCTTCTCTTTTTGCCTTCAATCTTTCCCACCATCAGGACCTTCTCCAGTGAATCCTCTCTTCTCATTTGGTGGCCAAAGTATTTGATCTTCAGTTTCAGAATCTGTCCTTCTAAGAAACGGTCAGGGTTGATTTCCTAAATTCCCTCTTCCACACAGCTTTTGAAGGTACAGCCCTGTCCTTTCCTTCAGGCATCCTTCATAACAGTCATCCAACAGGACTGAGTGAAAGGACTAAGTGAAATCAGGGCTCCACATCTTTGCTTTTGAGACTCCCTGCTTTGTTCCCAATCTTCTGCTTGAACTCTTCCTTCCAGTGGTTCAAAACCCTTTCTAAACATGAACTAGTGCTAGGATTTGATTCATTTCCCCTCATCTTTCCTTTTGTCTCATGCCTCTTAGATTATAAAACTGAGAGCAGGGACTCTATATTTACTTATTGTCATGAGCTATTGCTGTTCTGGTAGGGTTCCCCCCCCCCTTTCTTTTGGCTCAAGACTGGGTAAAAAATGTGTCTGGCCCACACATTCACAAAACAAGATGCTTGGATACCAAGAGAAAGAAAGAAAGACAAATGTGAGGGCATGTTCCCTCCTTACACCTCCCCAATATCCATGGCAGCCGTTCTATGAACATTCGATGTCTCCTTCCTGTCCTCACCCACTTCAGCCCTTTTGTACAAATGGTAGGAGTTGTCTAATGTTTCAACCACATCCTTCCATCTGTTTTGCTAAATGTCACACCTTCTGCATTGATCTCCTAGAGCAGTCATTCATTCGGAGTGGAATTTTTTTATTTATTCCAAAGAGCAGGTTGATTTTTGTTTTGTTTTATCTCCTTTTTTTCCTGCTTATGTTCAAACTCACCCCTCCCCCTTATTCTCATGCCCCCCCTCCCCCAGTCTTTTATTAACATGTCCACCCTGTTCCTAAGCATAAAGGGTTTCTCAAAGAACCAATTTCACTATATTTGTTTGGAAGTTATATGGATCTCCGGAATGGAAATTGAGAGTACAAAAATAGATTTGGTTGATTTATGAGGCAACTCTGTTTTCAATTCACCATCAGTATGTGCAGACACGGCACAGTCAAGAAATGAAGCATCTGGTTCCCCCACATTTCATTTATGAACTTTAGCACCAGATGTAAATCATTCATAAAAATCCCAAAGTGTTGGCGAGGCCTCTTCCTTCATTTTAACAAACACAGAATGTGAATACTGTACCTAAGACTTCACATCATTTGTTACCAACGATAGGATCTGAATTTTAAAAGCTTGCAGAAATAAATTTCCACCAGAATGGGAGGAGAAAGATGGGGGGGGGGTAGAGAGGCAAACGCAGGTAAGTCTCGCAACGGCCTGTCAGCAAATTTTCTTTGGAAACAGAAGCTGTCACTTGAGTTTATTCAAAGGGAACGTAACAAGCAAGGCAGGGCTTTTAATCAGAGAACAAACCGATTTTACGTTCATCCTCCCCAAATTCTTTTCATTGGATTAATATCCACCACCAGTAAACAATGAGAAGTAGCTCAACCTCAAGTCCTTATTCTCAACATACACAAAAACACGTTTCCCTCCCCCTTTCCATCAATCACCCATTTTCCCACCTCCTGATGCTTCTTTCAAAAGTTTATACCCTCCCTCATCCTTCCTAAATTCACAGCTCCCTCCCTTTTTTTCAGGACTGTCTCTTATCTTTCCCACCCTAAGTGGGGAAGGATGACAAAATGCAAGGTCAGAGCATTGCACTGTAAGGTCTTTGGGATAGAGAAATCCCCAGTTCTCTTCTTATGCTGATGGCTCTTATGAATAAGAAAACTCGTCTCTGCTCATAATGAGCATTGTTGTTGTTCAGTCGCACAGTCAATTCCGACCCTCCGCGACCCCATGGACCACCATCCGCCAGGCACTCCTGTCCTCCACCATCCCCCCTCAACTCACTCAGCTCTGTGCCCATTATCTCTACAACACCATCTAACCATCTCATCTTGGGCCGTCCCCTTCTTCTTTTGCCCTCAACCCTTCCAAGCATCAAGGCTTTCTCAATTGAATCCTCTCTTCTCATTTGATGTCCAAAGTACTTTAGCTTCATCTTTACAATTTGACCTTCTAAGGAGCAGTCAGGCTTGATTTCTTCTAAGATTGACCCATTTGTTCTCCTCGCTGTCCAGGGGACTCTCAAAACCCTTCTCCAACACCACATCTCAAAGGCGTCTATTTTTCTGAGCTCAGCTTTCCTAATGGTCCAGCTCTCACAACCATACATTGCCACAGGGAATACCATTGCTTTGACTATGCGAATCTTTGTTTGCAATTTAATGTCTCTACTTTTCACTATGCTCCCCAGGTTTCTCATTGCTTGCCTCCCAAGAATCAGTCGCCTTTTTATTTCATGGCTGCAATCACCATCTGCAGTGAGCTTTGATCCTAGGAAAGTAAAATCTGTCACTGCTTCTACTTCTTCCCCATCTATTTTCCAGGGACTGATGGGGCCTGTTGCCATTATCTTGGTTTTCTTGATATTGAGTCTCAAGCCAGCTTTTTCACTTTCTTCTTTCAACCTAATCAGGAGCTTCTTTAGGTCCTCCTCACTTTCTGCCATTAGGGTGGTATCATCTGCATATCTCAAATTGTTGATGTTTCTCCCAGCAATTTTGATCCCATCTTCTTTTTAGCTTGAATGTTCAGAAGAGGACTGGGACTACAGTGGCTTAGTGGTTAAGATGCTGAATTTAACAAGCAGAAGGCCAGCAGGTCAGCAGTTCAAGACCCAAGTGTTGCATGACAGACTGAGCCCCTGTTGTCTGTCCAAGGTCCTGGCAACCTTGCAGTTTGAAAGCAAAAAATTGCAAAAAGATACATAGGTACTGCTTTGGCAGCAAAGGTGTCTAGTCATGCCTGCCACATGACCATGGAAAAATCTGCAGAAGCAGACAGCACTGGCGCTTTAGCTGTAAATGGAGATGAGCACCACCCCTAGAGTCAGATACAACTGGGTTTTGAGCAGGGATGACCAAGGAAAAGGACTATTGGTTAACTACTGTTTAAGGAGATTTTCTAGAGTATTACCAAGCTTAGCCTAGATAACAAAGAGTCTTGTAGCACCTTACATAATAATAGTGTTGTTTTTTGTGGCATAAGCTTTTGTTGCTCAGAGTCTACAAAGCATGAACACAAGGTGAGTAAAGAGCGATTGGCTGGTTATAACATGCAAGCAACCCATTTCAAGCCTCAAACCTGTCAATAGTCCCTAAAAGTAAGAAGCAGTTCTTTCCATTTTTGAACAAATTCTTCTTTTTTTGTAATTAAAGAGAGAGGCTTTCCAAGTATAAAAATGTGACAATTCCTCATTGCCTTCTATGAAGATAAGGGAATCAAAGATTTACATCTCTGTTGAACAAAGTCTATCCTTCTCACTAGCAGGTGTGAGCATAGAATAGGATGTGAGTGTTCTTAAAGAACTAGAAACTGAAAGAACTAGAAAGCACCTGGTGGAATTTACTGTCTGCAGAACCAAAGCAAACAAAAAGGAGGAAATGCCACTTCCTCTCTTGACAGTCATGTTTCCATGTTCTGTATATTTGATACTTTAACTGTTTAGAAAGAAACTGAGGAAGAGGTAGTAATAGCAATGGTCATTTTATATTTGTGTCAGATGCACCACCAGCATGTAATAACATACAGAGCTAAAATTAACACATCTAAAAACAAAATAGAGTCAAAAAGGGCTAGATGGCATCTAACCAATATTGGGCCACATTAATAGCATTTCTTCTTGCCAACATAACGTCCTCCTCAGTGCACGCTGAGGGGCATCATGTGCATTGTATCATATAGGAGATAGTTTGTACTTCTCTGCATTCACACAGGCTATCATCTATAGCAGGAATCCTCAACCTTTTAAAGCTGGGGGCCGGATCACGCCCTTCAGACAGCTTTGGGGGCTGGACAGCCATTTTACCCTTCCTCCACCACATGGCACTTCCTGGTGTGGTGGAGGTAGTGGGGGCCACATGAAATGGTGTTGTGGGCCACATCCGGCCCATGGACTGCAGGTAGAGAATCCCTAATCTATAGGGAAACCCCACTTTCTCAGATAAGCCCTTGATCTTCCTACCTCTACACAAAACCTATTTAAAGCTTTCCACACAGGCCATGGTTGTTCTTGGCCAGGTGGGAGAGAGTCATGTGGTTCTGTCCAGTTATCTGCTCACCTTCCATAGTTTTAAGGTGGTCTGTGGGGGCTGGTTGTTCAAAGGGAAAGAAGTTGTGAGGAAGCTATGCCTTTATTTCAGTCTCTGCTTTGGTGGTTGGTGATCAAATAGCAGGTGTGTTTCTGAAGAACTAGCTTTGACCCACTCTTTCTGAGCAGCACTTTCTTGATGGAATTTTGATGGAGGGATGCCAGCTAGATAATGCACTTTTTCTATTGGGGTTGGTTTTAGGGATCCTGTGACCAATCTCACTGTTTTATTTAGGACCACATCCACCTGCCCTGCATGGTTTGATCTGCACCACACTGGACTAGCATACTCTCTGGCAGAGTAACATAAAGCTAGCACATAAGTTCTTAATGTTTTGCCTGTTATTTTTCTCAGAATATTGTTCCTGGCAAAAACCTTCTTCTGTTTAGTATTAATGAGTGGATCCTGAAAGTGAGAGTTCGATCTAGGGTAACTCCCAGGTATTTTGGGGGTGAAGCAATGTTCAAGCCTGGTGCCATTCCAAGTCACTTGCAGGCTTCTTGATGCATCACGGTTTTTCAAATGAAAAGCACAGAGTTCAGTTTTTAGGCAGTTTGGCTTTAGTTGGTTACCTCCTAAAATATATAGTCATTAAATTCAAAGCCTCTGTCAGTTTTTTCTCAACAGCCTCATAGGTTGTGCACCGTGCGGCAATTGCCAGGTCTTCAGCATAATGAAAGCTCCTAGTGGCTTCCAGCAGTGGTTGATCATTAGTATATATGTTAAATTGGGGGGGGGGGGGTAGCACACTGCCCTGCTGGCGGCCATTTCTTTGAATTCTCAATTGGCGACATTGTCCTTGGAAATCGACAATGGAAATTTCCAATAAACAGCCTATGATTTTTGTGAAATTAAAATCTTTTATGATGTGGGAGACTTTCTTCAGCAAGGGTACATGGCTGAGTGTGTCATAAGCCTCAGTGAGAGCTATAAACACTAGGCTGGTGACTTCTTTCAGTTCAAAACCATCTTCCATGTACTGTGTTAAGAATTTGTGATGTACAATTTTTGCCAGGTCTGAAACCAGCTTGCTGTGGTATAAACCGTGGTTCTACTATTGCAGAAATCAGTCAAAGATTTTGTCTGACGAAGTGGACTTGATTCACTAAGGCTAACATCAGATAAGGTGCCACAACGTTTTTTGCCCTTTTGTTTTGTTTACTCTCTGATATACTTTTTATTGTGTATCTGTTAGAAATGTATTTCCTCTTCATTTCCCCCTTCAGACTTGTAAGCGTTAAGTGTATCCAACACAATGCATACCTTTGCCATCAGTTTTTATATCATTCTCATCCTCTGCAGCTCTTGAAAATATTTCTCTTGAGCTAACATTGAAAATGTTACAAAAATAGCCCTGTCTAATTGTTTTCTACTCACTGCTTTGGAATTTATACAGTGAAATGAATCAATAATTATCTTGTCTGATTCTACCTCTGTTACTGATGTTGTTTAATCGTCTAACTAAGAAGTAAAAATTTCCCATTAGCTTTTACCTTACCTCTTATAAACCTAATGCAATTCTTTGTCTTATACATTTGTTCTAAAAGGTTCCCCATTCTATCAATATTCATTTGATTAGCACCTGCATTAGCTTCAATCATCACCATTTAATCTGTAAATTACTGACTTCAACTTGCATTTCATTTTAGTCTTCACTGACTGATATAAAGTCTGTAAACCACTTATTAGTAGATCTTTATGAATTTCAGTTCTTCATACTTTTCCTCTAAAGTTTAGAACATTAGAAAGTTGCCTTATGATGAGTTAGTCCATGGTTCATATAATAGAGGAAAAACACTAAATGTCACATGTACCATTGATCTCATGAATTTATTTTTTATTTGTCTAGATTCAATCAACTTGAAACAGTTATGCAACATGTTCATTTGATCAATCTTTTAAATTAATTTTATACAGTGACTTTTAATAGCACAATCATATCTACTTGGAAATAGGGGCTTTTCCAGTATTATTGTTCTATGGGTTGCTACTTGGGTGTCTATAGTGTTACATGGTAGCCTCAGCTAATTAATAACTTATGTTGTACTAATGTAACACTGGCGCTGCAATGGTTCAGTGGTTAAGAAGCTCACCTTATTAACTGGAAGGCTGTCAAGTCAGCAGTTCAAGACCTGGGTATTACATGATGGATTGAGCACCCATCTCTGTCCCAGCTCCTGCCAACCTAGCAGTTCGAAAGCAAGAAATTGCAAGTAGATAAACAGGGAACACTTCAGTGGGGAAAGATCTTGGAAACATGAAAGGATCTTCATCCAGGCATCCCCTGAGCAGAGTTTCTCCAGTAAAAGTCTTTTCAACCCAGAATAATTTCTGACATGAAATTATTATTGTTATTAGTAATGTAATGTGCCTCTTCCAGGTAAGCAACAGTTCTAGAACTATCAGTGCTCCAGAGTACTGTATTAAGAAGATTGAGCTGACAATAGCACAGAATAATTAATCATAACAAAATTGCCTAAAGTAGTAATGCATCTGTTAAAAATGTATGGGTCTGCCTATATTCCACATCTTCAGCAGAGACTCTACTATGTGACATCATCTGGAGAAAATAGGATGGTGAGTACATGAGACAGATCGATCTTGGTAGCAGCAGACCTCAGTTATGGAACTTCCTGAGAAGAAAATTCAGGCCGGCTTTCTCCCTGAGGAGTTTTGTCCTACCTTAGTTCCAAATGTCATTTGGTGTGCAAAGCTGTGGTTTAGGTATGGTTACAGAACAGAAGCAGGTTGGGTTGTCTTGGTGGAAGTCCTACACCAGGAACTAGAACTAGACAGGGGGAATGTGTCTCTGTTGGCTATGCTGTACCTTTCAACAGCATGCAGTACCATTGACTATGCTATGGTATTCTTCTGAAGCCATTTTCTGGAATGGGGCTTGTACATACCATCTTATAATTATTCCTATCCTTCCCAGATGGCTGAACTCAAAAGATGATGTGGTGTATAGCCATGTTGATTGCCCCAGGTCCCAAATTTGCTAGTTACAGTGCTGGAGAAACCCTTAGAAAGGGGTTATGTTTGCAAGTATCTAGTTAGAAAGAGAGAAAGCAGGAGAAGAAATTCTTGAACATTCTTGGTCAGAGAGTAAACAAAACAAAAAGACAAAAATGTTGTGGCACATAAAAGACTAACTGCTGTATTTTAATGTGAGCTTTTGTGGATCAAGTCCACTGGCTCTTTGGCTATAAACAGAGATGAGCACTGAACCCTAGAGTTGATAACGACTGGCTTTCAAGCAAGGGCAACTTTTACCTAATAACAGAAGATCCCTGATTGGTATTCAAATTTGACGTCAGGTTTTGTCCCTGCAAGTGGTTAAAGGTCTCCCTTGCTCAAAAGCCAGTCATATCCAACACTAGAGTGCAGTGCTCATCTCCATTTACAGCCAAAGTGCCAGCGCTGCTTGTGTTTGCAGATGTATACATGGCCATATGACAGGCATGACTAGATTGCCCACAACATAGGCTCCGTCCATGATGTAGGCTCCACCCATGACATAGGTTCTGCCCACGGTGTGGTAGCAATTTTTTTTTGCTGCCCACCACTAAGCTGATTTCTCTGGAAGTCACAACATATCAATATCACAGGCTTTCTTCTTCATAGGCTTTGTTAGGCATGGCTTGAGTGAGCTATTGAAATAATGTTTCTCTGTGGGTTCTTTTAAATATGCGTAAACCTTAAGAATTATAGTGCTTTTTTTACTTTTAATAAATGCTTTTTACTTTAACATTTTTATTTTTAAAGACTGTAATGTTTTAAGAAGTGCTTTTCACTTTTAAAATGATGTATTTTATATGTGCCTTTTGGGGCTACAAGCCCCTATATTTTTAGAATGTAATTGAAACATTATTTTGGGTAATTTCATTGTACTTGTCATGCTCCTGCATTTTTGCATTTTGAAGTCTACTTAAATTCAGTTTAGCAAATGTGCCTACATTTTTTAATAGGACCTTTCCTGTGAAGTAGTCTTTGGATATGGAACATAGAAGCAGTGTAAATAAACAACGTTCGTAGAAATAGGTAAGCCAATATTGTCCTGAATGACTGAAACAAAGAAAAGTAAATTTGTCCTGCTGTCCTGGTGAATTCTGATGTGATTGGAAATGATTATCTGATCTCATCCGGGATTTAAGACTTTACTGAGACAAAGGCCAGCTGTAAAGGACAAAGGCTCCTAATATTTTTTCTGGAGGTCTATAAAATCTGTAGGACTTCAGGGGGTAGTGATCAGATGTCAGAAAATTGACCTTGACACATGAATATTAAGACTGTTGGTTGCACAAAGCAACATGATTTCAGCCATTGAGTTCAACCGGGTTTACTCTTAAGTTAGTAAGCACATAACTGTATCCTTAAAACTCTTGATTCTGCTGTTTTCCATAGAGCTTCTTGTACCAAGCAGAATCTAGACTAAATGTATATTAACTCCCGCCATTTCCCCTTTCATCTGTGCATTTGCCCCGATTAATATTCTTTTCTTTATATCATTTTGAGAGCAGAAGGAACATAAAGAAATATGAGGGATTTCCCTCCCTCCCATCCTCAGATGCAGCAGTAGCAGGCATGGCAGAAAACTTTCTAATAAATGAGATTTGTTAAGGATAAAAGTACAGTAATTGTCTTTTTAGGGGAAAGGTCATTAGTATGTGGAAAAAAGGTTAATAGAACAATATTAATAGCTTTATATTGGGCAAGAGAGAGGCATGCAGTATTCATGCGAATGAAAAGAAGAATGAAGATGCTGTCCATTACCAAAAGTTAGGTCAAAATTCAAAAGGTCATCTTAATCTCTGGTGGGCCCAGAAATGACAAATTAGGAAGAATATGAAGTATTATCAAGGCTTTCCATTCAATTACATTAACTGAAAACTAGAGGAAGGAAGCAATTGGGGGGAAAGTCTATAGCAGTGGTTCCCAATGTGGGGCCCATGCCCCACAGGGGGACTTCAATTCTCATAAGCTTAAGTCAGTACTATGTCTGGTCAACATCCCACTATGATAATGGAGTAGACCATAGAGCCAGCGACTCAATGCTGAGTGTTGGGCGGTGGTAAATAATCTGACTCCCTAAAAGGGCCAATGGCTAGGGCAGATAAGCCCCTTTAGGTGGGGTGATGGTCCCCCTCAATGGAGGAAATGCCACTGGAAACCATCATAATGGGCCCAACAGCAAAACGAGTGGAGGAGGAACCACTTCACTATTATGATTCCCAACAGTCATGGAGGCAGAAGAGGCCATGCCAGATGGACTGGCTGTAAAGGTACACCTTGTTAATATCCTCAAGGCTGTGATAGTCCATTGTAGTCCCAGTGTTAAATCCTGCATTTCTCATTTCATAAGTGTCCCAGGAGATGGCTCCATGATCACAGTATGTGGGTCACTTCATGGCAAGCTGGGATCCACCTTAAACAAATTCACACCAAGGGCATTTTTCCTGTTTGATTTCCAGGGGGAAAATGTATACTCAGCTACAAGTAGCAGACGACGACAATGATGAAGTCAGTACATTGGCTGACCAGTGCTTTGGGGAATTCTTAGGCTTCTGGGAATTGAAGTCCAAAACCTAAAGGTTTGGAAACACTGATCTAGTGTCACAGCCTATGGCCAAGTTCTATGGAGACAGCAAGAGAAGGCAGAAATGGGGAATGGTTGTGGTATACAGCTACTTGAATCCCACAGTCAGCATGGCCTCTCTGAGGAGACATTGTGAAAAAGGAATAAAATTGTCATTATGTTAGCTTTGGGTTTTAAACTCAAGGGGAAATCAACTGAATTTGCTTGAGCTCTTCTTTTATTTGCATTAGCAAAATGGCAGCTGCAGAGCTTGGCAGCACATTTTACAGTAGTACTCAAACTGTAGCTAAAAGTATGGCTACATTGGAGAGCAGAACTGGAAGGATTCGGCTCTACTGCGGTTTGAATCTCAACCTTAATCACGCTTGAAAGCTTAACAATTGCTCACACTGGATTTGAGAACAATAGGGCAGAACTGAATCACCTGGGATACAGGCAGGTTGGCTTGTTGGTGCAACAGAAGCCATGGACAATGGCTGTGGTGGTATAATTTTGAGCTGCAATAACCACCAGTTCCTGTCCCCCTGCCTGCCTCACTCCTGGCCAAGACCAAACAAAGGTGAAATGCCTGAAGAGGGTCAAAGCCAATTCATTTGGTGGTTTAAGCTGGCAAAATAAGACCTCCACATTCCTTTCTGCCTTAGATAGAATTTTTATCCCTCACCCCTCAATATTCTCCAATGGCTGTAGAGCTGTTACTGGCTCTTCCTCCACTAACAGCAATCTCTTTTCCTTTTCCTTCTTTCTTCTCACACCTTTCTCTTACATTATCTTCATCTTTGTTCCACTTCATTCACTGTCTTCTTCATAACCACAGGCCCTGCTGCAATTTCATTCTCGAAATGCCACCTAGAGATGCACCCCTTGTCAATATCTTCATGTTTGAAAAAAGCTTCTGGATCTTTCCAGAATGAAAAAAGTAGACTCTTTACTCGCTGGGAAAAGCCATGTTACAAAGAACAAAGCTTTGGACGGAATCAATGCAGTCTTTATGTCATATGGACTGCAAAATACAGGTAATGAATTGCTTTCACCTGTTTTATAAGTGGAACAAATCCCAATGTCTTGATAATACAGTCACTTGTTAAGCAGTGATTATCGATACACTTAAGGCATTTAGTTCCTCCACAATTACAATTTATAAAGTTACTTCTTTATTGTTTCATTATTCAAAACTAATGGGAACAGATACTTTTTAGTTAGCTTTTTAAAACACACACAAGAATAGTACAAGTTATTGTAATAGACTTCCCACAAAAAGGGGTCTTGCAGCTCACTCTACACTCAAATTTCCCAGGGCTACATATACAAAAACAAAATAAAGCATAATTAAATGAATAAGGTCTAAAAGCAAATAGTAGTACTGAACCAAATGAAAAACTGTGAGCAGCCACGAAAGTAGGAGAAATGAAGAATTGAGTATATATTGTGATTATTTTAAGGAGAATTGTTCAAGTATCAAGGCTGCTAGAGTGACTAGAAGGAATAAAATATGAAATGAGGTTATAAGGGAAAGAAAGAATTGGAACAGAACCAATCTTGCACTACACACAGAGACAACAAATAAAGTGGTTTGCCCATTTGGAGAGAATGTCTTGGAATTCCATACCTTACAAGGCATATGTGGAAAGAGGAGAAGGACAAAGACCATGAGGCTGACCCAGAGGAAGGTGGAGAAATAACATCAAAGAAATATTACAAGGACACCAAATAATACTGGTGGAGGCCACTAGAATGCCAGAACAAGAGGCTTGCATCTCCCTGGACACCCAATGCAGTAAAAGAGGAAGAAAAGAAGAGGAGGAGAATCATATATGATATGTAAAAAAAAAGTCTGCATCAAATTAATCTTAAACTATGCCAGGACAGCTGATTGTGACACACCTTTTGATGGAGAGGAGAACTGGAAGTGGATTACTTCAGTGGGTTTTGTCACTTAATGATTTCTGGACTACTTGATAAGGCTGGGGGGGGGGGAGTCTTATCAGGTGTTTAAGCAAACAGCACTTGAAGGAAAAAGAACATCTCCCAAATATTTGCCTACCATTCATGAAAATATCTCAGGTCAAACAAATAAAAACAGGATTGAGGAGGTGAGATAAGGAATGCTTAGTCAGCTGAGGCCCTAATATTGCCTAGGGCTGTTTTTCTTTTAATTAAAGTGTTTTAGGCACCTTGCCTCTGCAAAACGTTTGTAGCTTCTGAGAAGGGAATACGTACTGACTATGCCTTTGGAGGGAAACAACCCTTGTTTCCTTGTAAGGTGAATGAAAGTCACATCACTCAACTTTGACCCTAATGTGGCAGGAAAAATTTTTCTCAGACCTTCTGAAAAACATTATCTTGGTTTAAATCAAAACTAGAAAGTGTGGTTCTTAAGCATCATGTGCCCCCTCCAAAACTCAGTCTTAAAACTATGAGTGACAATTGATGTCATGGATTGCACACTGTGCTGCAGTCAACACACAAGTTAGCTAATTTTAAGTTATTTTATTTCTAAATGTCAGCTGTTGCTTTGTTGTCATGTACAATTTGATTTACATACCTTGAATTACAGTCTTGATTACATGACACCAATTTTCATATTCCTTACCTGAAAGCCAGTCATGTCCAATTCTAGGTGGTGGTGATCATCTCTGTTCACAGCCAGAGAGCCAGCACTGTCTGGGTCTGCAGATATTTCCACGGTCATGTGGCAGCATGGAATACTGTTACTTTTCATGGCAATATGGTGCCTATTTATCTATTTGCAAGGTTTTCAAGAGCTGGGGCAGACAACAGGAGCCCACTCCATCATGCAGCACTTGGGGCTTGAACTGCCGACCAGCCAACCTTTCAGTCATCAAGCTCAGTGTCTTAACCACTAACCCACCATGCCCCCTCTAGCATACATACTAATGCATGTAACTGTAGCCCTAGAATAGGCAAAAATGGTGATTTAACTTCCCCTGTCCCTCTACAGGGAAGCAGGGGAAGTGTTCAATTGACAGCAGAAGCAGCAGAAGGGTTGCTTGAAGTCAAGATGACTTACATGAGGATTGTGCCAAAAGGGATAATTTAATTTCCACCCCTCAGCAACCTTATTCAGGCTACACTAAAAAGAGCCAGTGTGATCAGACCCTATAAAAATATGGGGATACTGTCTTCTTTTTCTCATAGTCAGCTGACATCCTCTGGACACCTAGAAGCTTCTCAGACCTTCATATGATTAAGCATGGAGTTCTGAAGTGAGCTCATAAGGACAAAATATTTCCCATTATATGACATGAGTATGAATCTGATCCAGAGGGAGATCTTGTATCCATCTGTCATTTACTGCTGTTGTGAGCATCTTGCATTGTAAATGGCCTCCCTCCCATCTCCAAAATTCCATGATTTCAGGGGAAGGAAATACCACCATCACCACAGTGCAAGTGTTGGCTGGAAGGGTGCATGTTTTTGGTGTCAGTGGTGGTGCATTATCAACATCGTGCTTGTACAATGGTCTTAGCATTTACTGATTTCTCCCATCCATTTCCAGTAGGAAATTGAAATGTTTCTCATCTCTCTTGATTACTTTATGGGACCATCCCCTAGTTCCTAAAGCGAGCTGCTTCTGAACATAAAACAAGCTGGAGATTAACCCCAAGATTGTTGTTGTTGTTCAGTCACACAGTTGAGTCTGAACCTTTGTGACCCCAGCACACCAGGCGCCTCTGTCATCCGCCATCCTCCAGAGTCTGCCCAGGTCTATGGCCACTGTGTCAATGATGCTATCTAACGATCTCATCCTTTGCCACCCCCTTTGTCTTCAATCTTTCCAAGGATCAAGGTCTTCTCCAGTGAGTCCTCACTTCTCATTTGGTGGTCAAAGTATTTGAACTTCAGTATCTGTCCTTCCAAGGAGCAGTCAGAGTTGATTTCCTTTAGGATTGACTGATTTGATGTCTTTGCAGTCCAGGGACTCTTAGAAGTCTCCTCCATCACCATAGTTCAAAGGCGTCTATTCTTCTGCGCTCAGCCTTCCTTATGGTCTAACTCTCACAGCCATACATCACCACTGGGAAGACCATTGCTTTATGCGGATTTTGTTTGCAGGGTGATGTATCTCCTTTTTATTATACTACCTAGGTTTGACATAGCTTGTATCCCAGGGAGTAAGCGTCTTTTTATTTCATGGCTGTAGAGCCCCATAATTACACGAAGCAAAACTCCTTATAGGGAAAGGTACCAGCACAAACACACTCCAAACCATTTAAGCCGTTCATTCTTCTTCTCAGAACTGGGAAAGATTAGAGGAGCTATGTGCAACTTCAAGCACATCTACATTGTCAAAAAAGATTTGTAATGTTACCAACACAGTTTTTGAAAATGAGCAAATTTCATCAAGGGGTTTAAGCTTGACAAAGGTGCCTCTCCCCCTCCCTCCATATATAAATATATTGAAGTATTTAAATTGCTTGTAAATGTAAAGCTACCCATGCACTGACACTTCAAAAAGTATAATGTGCAATCAGACATCATTTTTTTTCTGATAGGATTTTTCATGTTGTCTTATAATGTAGTAAATTGAGACGCTCAGAAGCAGAACTGCTAGTGGATTTGTAATTTTAACCTTTTATATATACACACACATACATTCTCTTTAATTTCCAGAATGTAATTCTGCCCCCAGCTGGTTAAAATATCGCTGACATGGGAGACAGAAAGTAAGAGAATGTTTGAACCTATGAACTCTCCTGTCTCCTAAGATGATGACTCCAATTTGCATCTAAAGTGTTGGCAATTCTAGTGCTTGGTACAGGTGCTGCTAACAGATTTGAAAGTTTTTTTATGGGTGTGCAGCCTGCTCCCTCTTTATTAGAGTGCTTGTAACAGGTAGTGATGCTTTAAAAAAAATACTTCACACTGATTATGGCTAGCGCACTTTACAACTAATGAGCTACTTATGGCTGGGCTTAGTAATTATTACACCTGTAGCTGTATAATACTAAATGGGGAATTAATATAGATGCTGAAGATTCATAACTGCACTGACACTGCATTCAAAAATTAAAAGATTATAGGCTGCTGAATGGCTAAAGTCCTCCCAGTATTTTGTTTGTTGAATACAGTATTCAGTTCTATTTTCTCATAAGTCAGTTATGTATCATCAAGTGAGAACTGACTTAGAGGGACCCTAACAGGACTTTCAAGTAGGTGAGATATTTAAGGTGTAGTTTTACCAATTCTACCACCCCAGTGAGCTTCCATGGTCAATGGGAGATTCAAACCCTGGTCATCAGGGTCCTGATTCATCACTCTGTCCCCTTTGCCACACCAGGTACCATAAGTAGTCTGCAAAAATATATTATTTTGAATAGGGCAATGCAACAGTAGTGGAAGATCCCACAATTTGAAATGAATGAGCCTGATCTGGACTGTTTTTTTTTAAGAGCTCTGATTTGTTTTCAGGGTGAGCGCAGACTTGAATCAGCTGGGACAGAAATTGCTTCCATTTTCTAATTTTGTTTGTCTTTGTTTGGTTTAAGTGAAACACTAAAGAGACATCATATATAAACCCCTGAAGCTGGCTCTTCAGCAGATTTTATCCTCTCTATTAATGGCTCTTATTTTTCTATGTGCATTCAATTGGTTTGTACAGACTTAACAGTGTTCTTAACTTTCTTGTGCCCACAAGAAGAAACAGGAAAATGGGGGTAATATTATTTGTTCTCTGGTATAGAGCTTCAAAAATTACTTTTCAAAGTTTTGCTATTCAGTAGCGTCCTGTGGATTTCAGCCGCCCGAGGTGTAAGCCAAATTTGCTGCCCCCTGGTGGATGCCAGCGCCAGCTCCTGCTAGGGCTTCTGGGAATTGCAGTCCAAGAACACCCGTAGCCCAAAAAGTGCCACCCAGCGCTGGCCTCCCCCTTGGGGGGCACTACGCTACGCCACTGTTACTATTTAAGTGATTTTTTTTGGAACAGTAGCCATGTTAGTCTGTGTTTCAGGCATATCAGAAAATAAACAAACCAAACCAAAACCAAAATGCTGTAGCACTTTAAAGACTAATTGTTAATTTCAATATGAGCTTCCGTGGATCAAGTCCACTTCATCAGACATGGGAGTGAGATTTCATGGCATCAATTTATGCACATCAGGTATAGATAAGCATACAAATATATGTTTATCTGTTATGCCAATCAGTCACTCCCATATCTCACTTCCATGTCTGGTGAAGTTGACTTGATCCACAAAAGCTCACAATGAAATATAACAGTATTTAAAGTGCTACAGCATTTTGGTTTTGTTTTGTTTATTCTCTGACACTTTAAGTGAAGAAGCATTGCTGTTAAAGTAACATGTTCAAAGATCATGAGTAACAGAGAAAATGAATAGTATTAGTTAACTGGGGTAGTTTTTAGAGTTACAGGAGAGTAGCTGGTGGCGCAGTGGTTAAACTGTTGTTACTTACTTGGTTACTTAGTTGATCTGTACTTCACACATCTAGTTTGACGTGGTGGATCAAAGCATGAGATTCAGCCAAAGCATTGTGAGTTTGATCCTGAGGAGATCAGGCTGACTCAGCTTTCCATCCCCTTGAGGTTGGTAAAATGAGTACCCAGCATGTTGGAGGCAAAATGCTAATTAACTTGTGAACCACCCAGAGAGTTCTCTAAGCGCTATGGGGCGGTACAGAAGTGTTGTTGCTATTGCTAACTCAGTTTACATTTTGTTTAAACTATGTATTAACTATTAGAAATAAGTTGGAAGTTAAACTGTAAGTTAAGTTGTAAATTATCTTATCACACTAAAGACACTTGAAACAAAGCATTGATGGCTTCAGAATTCGCCCTGCTGTACTGTCTGCTGGCAGACTCACTCCCTTCCTAAGTAGTTCATCTTCTTAAGAGACAGGAGGAGGAGGAGGAGGAGGAGGAGGAAATCACGTCTTCCTGCACTGGATCTAGCACTGATATGCATGGCAAGTCTTTGAATGAGAAAGACAAATAATACAGAATATGCCATTGAATATGTATTTGATGATTTAAAGGTTATTTTAATGAATGCAGCCTGTGCTAGGGAAATGAGATCCTCAGAAGTGTGTTTCAGCTCCTAATGACTGCTCCTTTTAATACCTATCAAGCACCAGCTATTCCTTCCTATGCAATTGCTTTTGTTGTTTCCCTACACAATAAGTCTCTTTGTTTGATCACTTGTCCTGATCTTGCAGGACTTTCACCAGTTTCTGGTTGTGGTGGATTTTGGAAGATTACGATCCATTTCCCCAGTAATGTTGCCTTTTCTCTTGTTTGAAAACACAATTCTGCAATGAGTCAGATATCTCTCCTATGGCATGATAGCGGCAACTCCCTCAATTTTAAAATAGCATCTTTATGAATGAAGTAGGGCTTAAACTCACATAGAGCAAAATTTTCTAAGTGTCTCCTAAAACACAGGATTTCAATGAGTTGAACAGGCTAGGAGTCTTCACATGTTCACCTAACTTAAGGTGCAGGGAGGAGTAGTGTTGACTTAATACACCCAACTTAGAGGGCACAGAGGAATAGGGCTGACTCCATGTCAGAATCTGGCCATCCCAACTTAAGGGCCTCTCCCCTGGTTCCGGGGACCCAGTTAAAGAGCCCCCTTACATGAACCTTAGCCCTTCTTCCCTTGGGAGAACTGGCCTGCAAAGGCCTGCCAATCCAGCAGGCTTCCTACTGTGCTCATTCAATGGAGCACTTTGGGGAAATTGGTAGCGAGGCTTCGTGTGTGTGCAAGTTACCTTTGACTGACAAAATGAGACATAGATCTTCAGCACAAATAGTAGGTTTATTGATCAGGTCCTTAAAGCATAATCTATAGAGAATAAAACGTAAATAAAGGTCAGTAACATAAGTCAGTCCACAGACAGTTCAAAACAAAAGATACTAGGTAATCATTGTGTAAAAGTAGTAGGGAAGTATTCCCATGCTTGTTAATTCCCAGACATCCCAAAAGGAACTGAGCTTCTCCAAAATGGAGATCCTTGGGTCAGGTGGGGGTGTTTAGGGCAATCAGAGACAGCTCCTATAGTAGGAGAGATTTTCCCATTACATGGAAAATGTTTTACACATATGTAGTCACAACAAAGCGCAACAAAAAGCAACAAGGCTTCCTCTACTAGCTAGAGAGATAAGAGACATACACTGTACTGGAAAACAAGCAATCTTGTGACACAGCCTTGTGACACAAAGAAGGGAAATGATTTTTAAGGCCTAGTGAAAACCAAGATGTTAGGAAAAAAGATGTCGTTCCATGACACTCCATGGTATGGGCCCAAACAATGACTTGTACCCTCGTGGACCAATAAAGTTTCCATGATCTTTGGATCCATGTATTTTTCCCCTTTCTACATCCTACAAACATGTCACCACTGAAGGGAGCGCAATGAATAAATGTTATTTGTCAAAAGAAAGAAAGAAAATTCCCAGTATTTCTATTATTTTAAAGTAGTAGTAGTAGTAGTAGTAGTAGTAGTAGTAGTAGTAGTAGTAGTAGTAGTAGTAGTAGTAGTAGTAGTAGTAGTAGTAGTAATAATATCATGTCAGAAATTATTCTGGGTTGAAAGGATTTTTATAGAAGAAACTGCTCAGGGAATGACCAAATGAGGTTCTTTTCATGTCCCCAAAAGCTGGGATGCTCAATCCGTCATGCAGTACCCAGGTTTCGAACTGCCAACTTGCCAGCCTTCCAGCTAACAAGGTGAGCTTTTTAACCACTGAGCCAATAACAAAAAATAACATTTTTAAAGTAATGTTACTGGACAACAAACTCTGCTCTGGAATTCCTGTTGTATTTTTGTCACAGACAGAGCAGTTTATGGACTGGGATGGAAAATTTTGAGGCAAGTACTCCCTTCCTCTGGTCATGAGGCTCCTTCGGTCACTGGAGTTAAAAGACAGCAAAGTGTGCAACCACTATAGCATAAGAATGCGGGTGTGTTGTCTCATAAAACAAATACAAAATATTTCAAATTTAAAATAGGAACAGTGTTTCATATCACAAAGTATTAAGATAAATGTAATTTACCTTCAGAAATACCAGAAACAAAGCAAATTAATGTGAAGAGTGGTGCTATATCTCATTCTTGTCTAGGAATTTGCTCATTTCCACCTCTTGAAGCATAATGACAATATGAAAAGAAGGGACATGAAAGCTGGAAATGCAGCTGTGGGCTCCCAAAAGCTGTTTTAGAACTTACTGGTGTTGGACATTTCAATGACAATTCAGTCCTCCATGGCAGGGGTAAACAATCTTCAGCCTTCATGCAATTTGGACTAGTTGTTTATTTTATTTTAGTTAAATATATACCTACAAAACCTGAACAGAGTTGTATGTGAACAGCTTATGACTGGGAGACTTTGCCCTTAACTACCCACCTCTCAACATGTCTCCCATGCCAACTGCCATTGATTCCTACCATTTATCATAATACTGTACAGTTGTACCTCGCTTAAAGAGCATAATGTGTTCCACATGATTGCTCTTTAAGTGAGTTTGCTCCTTAAGTGAAACACCATTGGAAGTGACCAATTGTGGGGGGGATTGCGACCCCTGATTTATTTGTTAAGCGAGTTTTTGGTTGGCTTTATTTGTTAAGCGAAGCAAACATTCAGAGAAAATTCTGCTCTTTAAGCGAGTTACTCTGTAAGTGAGCCGCTCTTTATGTGAGGTTTGACTGTACATGTATGTCAGCATGATAAGCACAGCTCAGAAAAGTTCCTTTTTCAGACTGTAGAAAAACAGCCATTTTGGCTAAGGAATTCAGGAAAAAACTCCCGTTAAAATAATGTTTCCAAGTTCAAGTACTAGGGCTCTCTTGTCATAGAATTATAGAATCATGGAATAATTGAATTGGAAGGGACTTATGAGGCCATAAAGTCCGACCTCCTGTTCAATGAAGGAATCTAAATCAAAGCAGATCTGAGAGATGGTTGCCCAACATTCTCTTGAATGTCTCCAGCATTGGAGTGCTCACCTCATGTTAACTTTGTTCCAATGTTTTCTGGTCATTCCAGAGTACCATCCTTATCTCTTGGGTAGCTAAGAGAGAGGTACTCTTATTCGGCTACATTCCCTCCTATTTATACTCTTCAAGTTCTTATAGGTCTTCGTACAATATGTATTTTACCTTCTCACATTATGTACTTTCTCCACAATGTCTTTCCAAAATACGGTAAAACCCTAGGTTACAACCACCTCAGTTTAAGTTTGCTGCAGTTTACAATGACAAATCCTATGGAAATGCTGTCCCTGGTTTCCAACTTTTTAATGTAGTTTTTCGGTTTACAACTATCAATTCAGGACCTTTTTTTAATTTTTAATGCATCCCTATGGATGCTTCAGTTTACATTTTTTTTTTGGGTTATCACAGAGGCTTTTGGAACGGACCTCCGGCGTAACCCGGGGTTTTACTCTACTATCAAAAACATCCCACCATCAATTCCAAATCTAAATTTGTACTTCTCCAACTGGAAGAGAAAGGCAGACTTCCCATTTTGTCTTGAATGTCCTATAGTTTCCGAACAACAAAATGCCTTTGTTCGCACTACTGAAGTATGCATCAAGAATCAAAGAAGCCAGGGAAAAAAGGGAATGTTCCAAGCTATTACTGTAACTATCCAATTACAATGCCTATCAAACTTAACTTCACAGGTTATAGCTCCTAATTGCCTGACAAAAATTGACACTTCAGTCGCAACAGCATAATATAATCAGAGTCCAAATTAAATTTGATCGTGGGCAGAAAACGATGCTATCATTCGGCGGCATGGAAACAGGAGATCAACTAGCATGATATCAAGGATCAGAAATGAAAATTATTCATTAATGGCAGTGGTTTTCTGATAATGGAAATGACACAGTTCAGACGGCTTCGTAAAAACACTATTAATTAAAAAGATGATAGACCTAACAAGGCATAGAAACTAGCGGAACCTTTTCTCCCCCGTGCTTGTTAAGGTGAAGGATGGTGATGTTTAAGAACAGAAGTTTATGCACTTTTGTTAAAAGTATTCCGCTGATTCTGGAGCAAGTTTACTGAGTTCTTGCTTAGTGAAGCATCTTTCTCCAGGGTGCTATGTCTGAGGGACATAAAAAGTGTTGAAGCCATAATATGGCATTGTAATAAGCAAGAATAGTTTGTGCTATAAAAAAAAGAAGGGTCCAATTCATAAAGGAAATACACATGGGATTTATGCATGCTACAGAAGAGGAAGGGGGGTGGAAAGAGTTCAGGGAAGGAAAAGAATCCTTTTATTTTTCCCCTACAAGCAGCTGTCCTTTCATTTTACACTGGAGTAATATAAAAGCAAAAGTGTGCTACTGAAGCTGCCAGGCTGCTTTACGTACAGAAACACCGAAACTTGGTTTAGTCATGAGAAAGGAAGACGTGTTCAAAAAGGATCTCAACGGACTCATTCTTTTATTTGGGATATGAATATTCCAGTCTCTCTCCATAGACAGACTTATTTAATTTTATTTTCATTTTTAAAAACCTACAAAGGTTGAGCCAAGTGAATGTATTTAACTGTCTAGAGTTATAGGGACTAGCCCTAAGTTTCCGTGTCACCGCTGTGTGTGGTGAGCCACCTGAGCTAAAGAGAGTCTTACTCGGCAGGAAAAGCCTCCTGGATGCAAGAATAACTCCAACTATCCAGAAATGTCCAGAGGGTAACCAGAGTAGTCTCTTGCTGCAAAAAAAAAAAAATACTGTAAAGATCTGCATAAACTCATAGATTCCAATCCACTTCATCAGATGTATGATTGGTTCCATTAGTCAAGGTTGTGTCCTAGCTCCTCTAATGTGAAAATACTATAAAGTCTTGTGTATCAGAAGGAATTTTGCCTTGACAATAACACTAAAGATATCTTGACTTTTTATTATGCAAGTTGTTTTACTAGAGCTATGGAAGTCTCTGTCTTGGTTTCATTGCATTTCTTCCAATTCCACCTGCATTTCCTTCCCATTCTTGTTCCCTATTGGATTAGTTTTTTACCCTCTTTAAAAATGGTGAGCTTTAGAGGTCCTCTTTTCTCTCTTTAATGTCTGCCCTTGTTCACACATTTTATTTCATATATACATCCCCCAAACACTCTAGCTATCCTGACACATCATCTCTCCCGCAGAGTTTAAGAACCTTAGACTCCCCCAATATTTTACCATAATATAGGCCAACAAACCCTCAACAATCCCAAAACAAAGCAAGTCTCAATCTGAAGATGGAGAGAAGAAGGAAACAACAAGAAAATTTGACAGCTGGGGAGGACATGAATGACAAGACCAAATAAGAGAGAAATAGAGAGTAGGGTTATAACAGATGAAAAATCAGCAAGCCCTGAGTTATTTCACGTGGATTTATTTCACAGTGGATAACATTAAGTTATTAAGCTCTTTAGTTCTACACTAAGCATGGATTTAGCTGACATGTCATCTTTGGTTTCCTCAGATAGAGGCCTGTGAGTGTTTTCTGATATTCAGGCTAGACTTAAGGGTTGCCATCAAGTTTATTTCACAGAAAGATCTTTCAAGCCTATTTATTTGTGTTTCTGTACTTTCATTGGGCTTCTCAACCCAGAACATCAGGCAACCTTGCAAGGCCAAGAAGTGAAGGAAAAGCAGCAGCACTAGAAGAGTGGTGCCTGCCATAACTGAAGACTGTCTTAACTTGTGATGTGTGCATTTGTCAATATTCCACTGGTAAACGGTGTTTGGAGCTGCAGACCAACAATAACTAGATCAGTACATTGGCTGATCGGTGCTTTGGGGAATTGACTTAGGCTCTCGGGAATTAAAGTCCAAAACCAAAAGTTGGAAAACACTGATCTAGAGGGTGGCACTTTATTCACAGCTGATGTTAATATTCAGCTACTACTGAGAAAAGGACCAAAGGTTCAATTAAAGGGGAATTGTACATTTGCAATATTAAATGTACACTCAACATTCAGGCAGTCATAGCTCTGTATACTATGAAGGTACCAGACTAGCAACAAGCTCTGAAATCTTTGATACCTTACACAATTAGATGTAGAACACCTTACATTTGCACTATGGTTATTTAAGCTATCTCTTCCTCACATGTTCTCCACTTTTGAATGTGAATTCTGAAGATATTTGATGAGCCTATCCTGAAAATGTTGTTGCATCAAACCCTTGGAAGAAGATAGGTCATAAACCTAAATAAATACATTTTTGATACAACTTGCCTCTTTAGCCCACTATGCAAAGATACTTTTGACATTGTGCCTCTTCTGGAGAAGATCATTGCTGGAAGAAAATTCATTGCACAGTGCACCACTGAGCCTCAAACTGTAAACAGCCATAGATCTTGGTAGTCATTTACACACTCCTGTTAAAAGAGAAAAAAAAGATGTATTGCTCTTTTAGCTTATGTGTGTTATGAAAAAGGTGTGTAGTAAAACCATAAAAAAATTTTGAAATACATTTTAGCCCAAGCCATTTGTTCTGGTGGAAAAGAGAATGCAAAGAGAGAGACGTGTTCCCTCTGTTATGGGTATATACTAAATTGGAAAAACCAGCAATCCAGGTGAACAGGTCTTAAAAATGCCATCCAAGTAAAATTTCTGCTCTGAAATCAGCTTTGCTCTCACAGCATCCCAAACCTCATCATGGTCTTTATTAGGAACATTTGCTCCTTAAGAACATTTTGGCCTTTATTGCCAGTTTTTTGGCACTTTGTTCCAAGAACACATAGGTTAGAGCAGTGATGGAAAACCTTTTAGAGACTGAGTCCCCAAACAGCTGTCTGCCCCACACCCTCACACCGCATGTGAGCCAAGCGCCTTACTCCAGACAGGGGAGGGAGGAAGTGCTCCCATTGGGCTACTGGGCAGAGGGGCGGAATGAACTCTGTGCTGGGGGAGGGAGGAAGTGCTCCCATTGGGCTGCTGGGCAGAGGGGTGGAGCAAACTCTGCTGGAGGAGGGAGGAAGCATTCCCATTGGGCTGCTGGGCAGAGGGGAGGGGTGAACTCTGTGCTGGGGTGATGGCCACATGCCCCCAGAGAGGGCTCTGAGTCCCCCCTCTGGCATGCGTGCCATAGGTTTGCTACCACTGGGTTATAGCATTGTTAGGTCTGCCACGTACTGATGCTTAACCAACAGTGAAATGTGGGACAAAACATCTATATGAATTTAAGGAGGGGTGGCCTATGGTTTGGGGGCTGGTGTCTCATCCTGAAGTGGTGATCTGAGGTGTCTCCTTGTTTAGACCACATGTCACTAGACAGGGTAGAAAACTGGTGGCTCTCCATACATGGTTGAGTTGGAATGCTCACAATTTCTCACTACTTGGCTATGTTGACTGATAGCAGCTGCTATCCAGCAACATCTGGAGAGGCAGAATTTTTTTCAGGCTTTCACAAAGGAAATAGCTGAAGCCACAGAAATATACATATCCTTTCCATGACCTTACAAATGAATGGCATAGTGTTATTAGAGGATGCTGTATATCCTCTAATAATATCCAAACTGAATATTCATTTCCATGCTATTACAATGGTACTAATATGTACCTAGATTTTTCCCACAATAACTGAGATTTTCTATGCTTCTTTTGACAGCTGTCTCATTTCTGTTTTCCAAATCTCTTTTAAAAAGACAAGGGTAAATATTCACAATTTCCTGGTCTTGCCCCAAATATATCTTTACAGTTCAACTGTTAACATTAAGCAAAAACAGACAAAGGAAGTGGTTTTAAAGTAGAAAGAAGGTGCTAAAACATTTCATGGTTTGGGTTGTTGTTTTAAGCTAATATAGAGTTTATTATTAAAGTTTGATCTACAGGTTCAGCTTTGCATATGATTTGAGAAGCACTGAATATGCTTTTGGAAAATGACAGACATACTACAAAAAAGAAATGGGTCCCTCTAGGCGGCCGTTTCCTTCCCATATGTAATGTCCCTGGAAATTAAAATGACGTCTGTTGAATCTCAGTGGTATATCTGAGGTTTCTCGGTGTTTGTACAGCCTGCTTCCTAAATTTAAATTGATTTCTTTTGAAGAAGGAAACCCCCACCAACCATTAGTTCAACTACCACTTCATGTAGTCACACTCAAATCTTGGAAAAGTTACTTTTTAGACCTCAAATTCCAGAATCCCCCATCTCCCCTGCTACATTCCGGGACCTATAGTCTAAAAATGTATTTCCCCCCCCCCCCAAGTTATGGTAAAAAAAGCCTCCTCACGTTGCTGGATGAAATTTCACAGACACACTATTTATTCTTAAATGACTGTGTCAGTGACTAGTAAAAGGGTGTAATTATTAATTGTAAGGAAAAGAAATTATCTTAGAATCAGATCCATCTGGGTGAGAGATGATCTGGAGTGATTTGAAGGGGGAAATCAACTGGCTTGTCTGTGAACTCAAATATGACTTTTGTACTTGTAATGTAAATTAGCATGTGCTAATATTTTGTAAATTTGTACTCTCAATTGTTGTACACGTTGTATTTTTTGCCAATGTGCACATGGTTACTATATGCAGAAAATATTAGGCAATAAAAGATCAGCAGTTAAGAAAATGACTAAATTTTTAGATTGTCAGCTATGATTCAGTGACATCCCATTCAAGTGCTTAGAACAGTTATTTTCTTGGACTTCATAGTTCCAGAATATATGTATGTGTGTCCCTAAGATCATATGGCCACATGGCTACAGGGTTTTGGAAGCTGTGGTCCAAAAAAAGTAACTTCTCCCAACTTTGCCCTGCTCTAGACTTGTTTCACCCAGACACACAGTATTTCATTCATTGTTTAAGGCAGGCATTTTTAGGCCTTTCCATTCTAGCTCTTCTCAGAACATCCAGCTCAAGTGACACATTGAAAATGTTAGAAAGTAGGCTGCAATGGTATCAGTAGCTTCAATAATTTACAGATTAGCCATAAATCAAGCTAGCAAAAGATCAAATAAAAATAAATGAAATTTCTATCATATTTACCAAGAGAGGAAAATAAAAGGATATTGACTCAAAGGGACAGAAAATATTAATTCTTAATTCTACAGCAATGTACATTACAACTTTAGGTTAATGAAGGATACCTTCACGACATAACTGTAACTTTTAAAGTTACTTGTATTGTGACAAGGGAAAAATCATACTGGCTTATTCTTCTTAGAGCAATCTTATGGACGTTGAGGAAATGAACAAGTAGGTCAGAGGACAGTTTGATTTATATCACAGATTCCAACATTCAGAGGTATGTACTGTATTTTCAAATTAGCTGAAACCATTTATGCCCATGACTTTTGAGGAATGGGGAATATATCACATCTCCAATGCTCTTCCCTTGCCTAAGGGGAAAATTGTGAGCTGTGAAGTCAACTCCGTCTTATGGTGACACTTCCCAGGGTTTCCTAGGTATAAAGCACTCAAAGGTGGCTTACCAGTACTTTCTTCTGGTGGTGTTTAGGGAACCATGCAGCATGTATCTGGGTACACATGATGGTTCTTCTTCTAAGTAGAACTTTAGGGGATAAAACTCTTTGACTCTTCAGCCAGGCATATGAGGATATGCTAGTACTCTCTTCCCTTACCTTGAGATGGGAAAATATATTTGTGCATCATAGCCACCATGACTGTGGAATTCTGGGAGCTACCTGTCATGTACTTATCCCAAGCAGAACATGTACTTCTGATGTACTGGGCATACTTTGCCCAAAGATTCCAGGAAAGTCTTTCTTCTACTTACTATTTCCTTGTGGGCAGTGGCAAACCTGGGCAGTTGTTAAAACCAAAAAGTCTCTAGAAGCCAAACTTGAAGATATTTTCAACTACCCCATAGTAAAACTTTTCTCTGGAAGCAGGCATTTTAAACAGAGCTTTAGTTGTACCATAAGCAAGCCAAAACAATTTTTTTGGGATACAATCCAATTTTATGTCTGTGCACAGGAGGTAGCATCTAATTACCACTCTGATTTCAAGTAAGACAAGAATGACAAAATGTGTCTCCCAATCATCTACACATTCTTTTTTCTGCACATACACACACCTTGTGAATTAATCAAAGGACTATGTCTGGCCGGACATCCCACTACAGTAATGGAGTAGACTGTACAGCCAGCGACTCAATGCATAGTGCTGGGTGGCAGTGAATAACCTGACTCCCTAAAGGGGTCAATGGCTATGCATGGATGAGCCCCTTTAGGTGGGGTGATAGTCCACCTCAGTGGAGCAAATGCCACTGGAAACCATCACATTGGGCTGGACCAGTCGATCAAACTTTAATAATCACTATTCTGATTCCCAACGTTCATGGAAGCAGAAGAGGCCATGGCAGATGGACTGGCTGTGAATGCACACTTATCAATATCCTCAAGGCTGTGGCAGTCCATTGCAGTCCCGATAGCAAATTCTGCATGTCTCATTTCATACATGCCGCAGGAGATGGCTCTGTGATTACAGTGTGTGGGTCACTTCATGGCAAGCTCGGCTTCACCTTAAACAAATTCATGTCAACCCTCATCAGGGTGTTGCAGTGGGAAACTATTGCTTGAATATCTCACATACATCACATCTCCATTAGGTTCAATATAAATCAAGTGATATAGCCAAACTGAGAAAGAAGCACTTAACTCCGCATCTCTTTATCACAGCTTTGCTCATCTTAGCAGTGACAAGTCTGAATGTCTAGAGCAGTGGTTCCCAATGTGGGGCACATGCCCCACAGGGAGACTTTAATTTCCAGAAGCCTAAGTTAGTACATTGGGTAATCAGTGCTTTGGGGAATTGATTTAGGCTTCTGGGAATTGAAATTCAAAAACCAAAGGTTGGGAAACATTGGTCTAGAGGCTACACACAGGAAAGATATTTTTAATCACTCCTCGGGGAAGAAAAGCAATGCTTGATGGACATGAGGATAGTTTCTCGCCTCTAAATATGTACATAAACCCAGAGGCTAGTGTGCATGAAGAAGGCTCCACTCTTCTAGCAGAATCTACAAATAGAACTAGGTGGCCAGACCAACAGCTTACAGTTCTCTCAGATGGTAGGTCTGAAACTTGAGACAGTTGGAGCAGATGCTTACAATGTCAAATAGTGTTTCTTGTGGCCTTCTTTTCATAGAAGTGGGATATGAGGGATTGGGAGGAGGGTTAGAATTGCTACTGGGACAACTGATTGTAAGAACATGTTCACTCACTGACTCTCTTTGCAGTCCCCTTCTCTCACTCCAGTCCTTTTGGGATGTTGTGCAAGCACAACAGACGACAAGCAATTTCACATTGAGCCAATGAGCTCTGCTTCTAGCTGTGAAGAAAAGTGTGCCCAGCATTTAAAGTCACCTCACATAAAAAGGAAGCTTTCTCCAGTGCTTCTCACCCTATGTCTCCTCACTAGGGACATCCAATGTAATGTAGAGACAGAACTAAGAATCAAGAGACCTCGATTATGATCCCTCCCATGCCACTGAAATCCACTTGGAGGACAACAGTAAGCAATTTCCTGAATATCTCCTATACCTCAAAAAAACTATTAGTGTTGCTATAATCCAGAAGCAACTTGATTATATGTGATAACAATTACAGACCTAGAGAAGCATAGCAGCTTCCTCCAAATTTAGCTGGTAGTATGAACCTAATACTTCTACTAGTAACAAAGGGAATTCCACTATAATAGGGTACTGCCTAAGTAATCTAGTATGGTGCCTTTAAACCCTGGTGACCTCGTATTCATCAGGAGTATATCAAACATTCTTTGATAGGTTAGTAATGTCAGTCCACTCTCCCTGAATGACTGTAAAGCTCAGACGTGGCTTTCAGCATTTCAGGCTTTCTGAGTTTTGAATCATCTCACCCAATATTACTGATGTCCCTTAGCAATGTGCAACCATAACATGTGCACCATAGGGATCCTGGAGCCTTGCAAGAACTGAAAGTTAGTGCTTCAAGAACCCCCCACTGAGCAACAGATGTGCCAGATGTGCAACAGTTTCTCAGCGGTCACATCAATGTGGAAATTGTTCCCCAAGGGTAAGAAATTTGAAAACTATTGATCTTGTGCATCAAATGTTGGCTATGGATCCATCGACCTGCTGGGCGGCCTCTGGTAAGTGGTGGCCTCTCAGGGCTGCTTCAGTTATTTCACCGAAGCACAAATACTAACGAACCAATTTTCCTTTATTCATCCTAAAAGGAGGAATCCCGTTTCCTCCCTTAAAAGACTGTTAAGTATGAATTCTTCCTACATTATCTTGGATGCTTGTGCAGGGCACACACAGCGAATATTAGAAATTAATGTGTCACACTTTTAGAAAGAAAAGCAAACAGATAGAAAAGTCACTATTGAATTGATAAACAGCCATGACATTAACAGACTGGTTAATAATCAATTTGTCACATTTTTATTACTTACTTGGGAGTGGTATTTTAAGGGTGTAGCATTTGGAGAGTTGTTTTACTTATTTGGATTGTTGGGTCTTTTTCAAATTAAAAAACCCATTAGCTATTGTTCAATGGCCAAAATCCTGTTGCTTAATGTATTAAATTGCACCCAATGAATCTGAGGGAGTTGGTCTCTAACTGATTTGGGACTCGAACTGCAACTTACTTTAGCAGAGTAAGTCACAAGTAAAGTAGGCCCATTTAAACTTACAGAGAAACTGACACATGAAATCCCTATTGATTCAACAGTTCTACCCTTGTGCCATTTACTCTATGCACAAATTCATCTTACAACTTTTACTAATACAGTTAATTTCTGCAACTTATTTTCCAAATTAATAATAATGAAGCACCTTTAACACCAATGTTTCCAGTCTCTAAATCTGTTTGGGAAGAATGATGTATAACATAAAGAAATCTTAAATTATAGCCAAAGAAATTGAAAAAGCCAGTTGCCAACTATATCAAACACACTGATTTTTGTTCAGAGTTTGATCAGTTTTGACACCACTCAGACTGACAGTATTTTATATACCGGGGAAAGGAGCTTTTTTCTGCATAAAGGACAGTTGTTTGAGACCTTGGTCTTTCTGCTCCTTTATATATATGAGAATCCGGATGCCTACTTCATCTCCTTTTTCATTTTGAGAAGCAACAAGGTTTCATGGCAGAGAGCGTGATTTCGATATACTGTACAAGCTTTGAAGTTTCATTGTTGGCATTTCTCAGTTAAAATGAATCAGGGGATAGGAAAGAAATTTACCAAAGAACCACTCCCAAATGGAATCCACAATAGACAGACGAATATCCCGTTCTGACAGAAAGCAGTTTTCTGTACTGTACTAGATTTCAAACACAGATGTATGCTGTGGGCAGAGGTACCATCTCAACCATTAACCACTGGATAACCCTCATCTCTTTCATTCCTGGCCCATATAAGAGTTAGTGCATGAAACATAAATGGAGTAGGGTTAGTCGAGCTAATTAATACCATCTTCTGGAAATGAGCTTGAAGATTATTTCAATTAAACCTGCTATAGGGAAAGATTTGATGTAACTAGTATGGTGAAGAATTTTTTAAGAGGTTGTCCTCTTTACTACTCCTTGGAGGAAAACTAAATGCTACATTGGATTTTATCATCCCACCTTGGTTATTGCAACCTCATGTTCTCAAACCTTTCTGTCGCCCTCTTGTTGCCCATTTCAATTCTAAGTCTCTTAGCATGCAACAACTAAAAGCTGAAATGGTGAAGAGGTGTCATATTTTGAATTTTTCGGGGTAGAGGAGATTCTATATGTTGCTGTCTATCTTGCTTCAGATACTGCAGTGGCTCAAGTGGCTAAGACACTGACTTGAAGGCAGCAGGTCAACAGGTTGATACCCAAATACTGCAGGACAGAGTGAGCTCCTGTCTCTGTCCCATCTCCTGTCAACCTAGCAATTCGAAAGCAAGAAAATTGCAAGTAGATAAATAAGCACCATTTCGGTGGGAAGGTAAACAGCATTCTGTGTGGTCCTATGTCTAATCATGCCTGCCACATGACCACAGAAATGTCTGCAAACACAGACAGCGCTGGCTCTTCAGCTATGAAACAGAGATGAATACTAAACCCTAGAGTCAGATACAAGGATAACCTTTACCTTTATCTTGCTTCAAAAGATTTCCACAGCTTCCACAGCTGTGTACAGTTTACCATCCCATATAAACAATGTATAAATTTTCAATTTTGGACAAGGTGTTCTGAGTGAAGAAATATATCCAGAGATATATCTCCGGCCAGGTTACCCTACTATGGTAATAGAGTAGCCCATACTGCCAGTGACTCAATGCTGCTCATCAGGCTGCAGTTAACTAACCTGACTACCCTGAGGACTGGGTGGCAAACTCCACAGGAAGGGGTGATGGTCACCAAGTGGATTAAATCCCACTTGAATCCGTCTTGATGGAGGTCAGCAACTTTATCAATAATGGCCTGTGGCTGATGAGGGCTTCATATGCCAAAAGGACTCAGGACCAAAGAGTGACCTGCTAACTTGGATCAGTGGTATTGGTGTCATGCTGTGATATGGAAGTTAGGGGAAGACCACTGCATTATGTTGTTCCCAGGCCAATCTACATGACTGAAAATCAAATAAACATGACCCTCAGTCCCCAGCAGCCCTTCAGTGGGCAAAGTGTGCTAAGAATCTCCGGGTCAGCCATAAATGTCTGTACTTGGAACATCAGGAGTATTTATGAAAAAGGAAATACTCCAATTCGTTATGCAAGGGAAGATCCTTGGGAGAGGAGGTTCTGGACATAGGCAGACTTTGTGGCTAAAAAAACCTGAGAAACTCGTGCAGAATGTCCTTGGAAGAACTGTTCCAAGGAGTTAAGGATAGGAAGACTGTCTCCATG
Source organism: Furcifer pardalis (assembly GCA_030440675.1). Lineage (NCBI taxonomy): Eukaryota > Metazoa > Chordata > Lepidosauria > Squamata > Chamaeleonidae > Furcifer > Furcifer pardalis. Next base: position 21,356,145 of record CP126894.1, read on the forward strand.
ATCATAGCCAATATTCAGAATGGATATAGCAGTTGAAGAAGAAGAAAGAAGAAGTTATCAAGAGAAATCAAAAGGGCCAAGTACCAGCTATATCAAAAGCAAAGGATGTTGGTCAATTTTGGTGGAAGAACTTCCATTCAGAATGGCAGTATTTTATACATCTGGAAAAGATGCTCTGTCTTCTGAAAAGAAAATCTTTGTGAAATCTTGGTCTTTCTGCTCCTTTATACATAAGATAATCTTGATACTTACTTCATCTTCTTTTCTAGTTGGAGAAGGAACAATCATGTCACGATAGAGAATTTACAATCCACAGGTTCTCACCAATGTTCTGCTCAACCATTCCTTATGTATAAAATGCTCTCCATTGATGGATGCCTATTTCCATATAAGCTCTACCTCTCTTTCAAGCAAATCTCAAGAAGATGTCTCTTTATTCTCTGTTTTCTCCAATCAAGATTTCTTTATATACTGCATATTGGCAGTTGCTGAACCAATCTATTTCTATCCTAAGCAAGTTACATATGTGTTTACCACAGGTTTACCCACAGGTCTGTTTTGTCTCATTTTAGTGTTAATTTACTATTTTTTTAAAGAATGAAAAATTTGCATTTATAATATATTTTAAAAACACATTTAAATGTACTTTTTGTCTCCAAATAAGCAATTCCAAACATATTTTCTTTCAAAATACACATTTCTAAATGGATTTTCCTTCAAAACATCCATGTTTAAATGTGGGTTAATGTGTTCAGACTGCCAAAAATCCCACTGTATCATTCAAAGAAGTGGAAAATCTGGTGGGGAAGTATGTTTAGATGAACAATTTATCCAGGAGGTGCTGTTAACATTGATTCAAATCAGAATTCATAAACATCCATTTTCTGAAGCACCCCTACTGCAAAGTTCTGATTCTACCAGTTCATTCTTTGGGTACATTGTAATAATAATTATGTAACATCAAGTCAATTATGACTTATGGCAATCCTTTCAAGGGTTTTCTAGATAGGGAATACAAAGAGGTGGGTTATCATTCTCTTCTAGGATTTTTTGGAATAGTAGCCATGTTAGTCTGTGGTTCAGGCATATCAGAAAATAAAATAAAATAAAAATAAAAATAAAAAAATACTGTAGCACTTTAAAGACTAACTGCTATATTTTTATTGTTAGCTTTTGTGGATCAAGTCCACTTCTTCAGACAAAGAATGAAACTTACAGGCATCTTCTTCTAGGGGTGCCCTGGGACTGTGCACCTTGCCTGGACTACACAGACTGCCTCTTCTCTCAGGAATCACAGTGGGGCATTGAGCTCTTGACCTCTGGCTCTGCAGCTAGATATTTAAACCAGTCAGCTAATTACATTGCCAGTGCAACTATAGCTATGTGTCTTTAAGACTGTATGCTTGCATGAAACACCCATTGATTTCAATGCTCATAGAATCATAGAATCGTAAAATAAATTGAGTTGGAAGAGGTCTATGAGGCCATTGAATCCTGCCTCCTACTCAATGCAGAAATCCATATCAATGCAAACCTTGTAAATTATTGGTCAATGTTTTCTTGAATGCCTCCAGCATTGGAGCACTTGTCACCTCCTGAACTAATTAGTCTCGCTGTCGCACTGTTCCAAATTAACTTCTAAGTTAAGACATTTTTCCTGATATTCACTCTAGTTTCCTGTGACTTGAGCCCATTATTAGGTGTCCTGCACTCTGAAATGATTGAGAACAGATCCTGCCCCTCCTCTTTATGATTATCTTTCAAGTATTTGAAAAGTACTATTATATCCCTTCAGTCTCCTTTTATCAAGGCTAAACATGCCCAGTTCTTTCAGTCTTTCCTCATAGAGCTTGGTTTCCAGTTCATTGATCATCCTTGTTAACCTTCTCTGAACTTACTCCAGTTTGTTGGCATCTTTCTTAAATTGTGGTGCTGAGAACTGGACACAGTACTCTAGATGTGCTTTAACTGGTGCCAAATAGAGACTAGTATCTCCTGAGTTTTGGAGACTATATTTCTGTTACTGCAGCCTTTTTAAAGCCATGTTGCACTGTTACTCATATTCAGCTTATGATCTACAACAATTCCAAGATCCTTTGTGCTTGTAATATTACTGACCCAAATATCCACCAACTTGTAACTGTGAATTTGTTTTTATTTTACATGTAGAAGTTTACACTAATCCCTGTTAAATTTTATCCTGTTGTTTTCAGTTCACTTGCTGTCTAGATACTTCTTGTTCTTCTTTCTTTTATTATTATCTTTGAAGGACAACTTGTTCACTAACGAATGATGAGCCTAAGCCATCTAAAAAGGTTTAGGCTGGAAGAAACAACCCAAACTGGGATAACACTCAGGACAGGAATTAAGAAAGGGTGTTTCTTCATCAAGATGTCACTTTGGGTTTCCTGTTTCATTCTCAGGTTGGCTTGTGGTGTGTATGTGTTTCCCCTGCGGAGAATATCTGAACTTGCAATTTCAGCCAGCTTAGAGTCTAGCAAAACTATAGGTCAACCACCAAAGATGTTACTGTACTAGCTACTGACTGTTGTTATCCATAATGAGCAGCAAAATAATCCAACTGTCCTTAAAAAGAACTTTGCTTCATCCACATGTCGATGGGATAATTTGTAAAACAAGCTATTGTGCTATTTCAAAATAAGATATTTTGCTGTTAAGCATCCAGTTGAAGGTAGCTTCAAAGAAAAGGGGCTACCTCTTGTCATGATCTTGGATCGCTAAGCCTTATAATCACAATAGAGCCTTTTTCTCTCTGTGTATGTATGCTTGCTATGTAACAGAATTAACTATTCAGTAGAGTAGTTTCTTTACTCACCACTAGGAGTACTGGGCATGGAGGAAGGACTTCCCCATGACCCATGGTCACCTCCCCAGGCCCAACATGTGACTACCCACTTCTGAGAAGGGAGGAAGGGTGTCCTTGACATTCTAAGGGGGAAGGAATAGCGTCCTTGAACTGTCCATGACATTCCAATGGGGGAGGGGCAGTGATGGGATGTCCCCGGTTCCAGACGGATCTCTGGAACCGGTAAGACTAATCCCGGAGAGTTCTCCGGGAGGGGAGTCCACTTTTGAGGCGTCCGGTTCCGGACGCCTCACCAAAAGAATTTTTTTTTTTAAATCTGAGCTAAAATGGCTCCAATTGACTGCGCATGCGCAGAAACTCAATTTGACGCATTGCGCATGCGTCAAATTGAGTTTCTGGACATGCGCACTAAATTGGAGCCAAATGGCTCCAATTTTAAAAAAAAAAATCTTCTGAAGCTGGATGGGAGGTTCCCCGTCCATTCATTTATCTCCCCCCTCCCAGCCTCCAGCTCCACCCTAAGAGAAGGGCACCTCCCCTAGCCGGCTACCTGGCTCCCACAGGCACGTTGGTGCCTGGCCGCGCTGTCCGCCCACGCCGCGCCGCGCCGTCCGCCTGCGCCGCGCCGTCCTAGGGTCTTGGGCCCAACAAACCCCCATGCCCTGGGTAAACCCGGCGGGGCTCGCCACCGCCGCATCCTCTTCTGTCGGGCGCCTGGAGCTTCCTCGGGCCGTTGCCTTTTCGGCCCGGCTCTGGCTGCAGCCACGGAAGGTAAGTGAGGCTTTTATATTTTGGGTGGGTGGGTGGGTGATTTAATTGTGTTTTGGGTGGGTGGTTGTACTTTTATTTAATTTTTATTTTATTTATTTCTTTATTTTATTTCTTTAAGTTAATTACGGGTCTGTGTGCCGTGTTTATTATTTTTTTTTATTTTTATTTTTGCCTTGCCCACAACGTCATGATGTCATGACGTTGGCTCCGCCCATGACGTCATGACGTCATGACATTGGCCACGCCCATGACGTCCGTGACGTCATGGCGTGGTAGTAGAATTTTTGACATCCCATCACTGGGGAGGGGTGACCTTAAGTAGATAAAGATCTAACCTTTAGATACCTAACATTCCAAAGGAGGGGGTGAGTAACATTTTAAGCTATAAAAACCCCAAACAGAGGCTTTTGACTAGGAGAGAGAGGGGATATTTTAGATGATCTTTTATTCCTGTTTTGTTCATTCATTTGGACTTCATCATGTAGCTGGAAAGGATGCTTATTCTGGACTTTGAAAATACTTTAGAACTTTTTATTTCTTTGCAATGCCAATGCAACTTTCTTTTATGCTGCTAAGAAAAAAATCTGAAATAAAATCTTTGTCTTCGGACTTAGAAAATCTGAAACTGGTTTCCTTTTGTGATCCTAAAGGAGAAGAGGAAGGGAATTGACTGGGCATAGCTATTGCACTCCCTTTCTGCTTTAAACTGCTACTGGAAAAGAACTGCACTCGCTGGAAGGAGAAGAATCACAGGGTCAGGTGTCAACAGAAAGCCAACTGGAGCTGTAAGAGGGAGGTGCAGAATTTTATAACATTTTACAGCTTCAGTCACACCAAGGCTAAGGCCACACCAGCTTGAGTGTTGTGAGACCTCTTGCTGAGGACATCTTGTACAGGACTTCACTGTCAAATCTTAATACAATAGCAATAGCAATCACACTTATATACCACCCCATAGTGCTCAGTACAGTATATAAGTGTGATTGCTATTGATGACAAAGGAGCCTGGCGTCCAGTTGTCCATGGGGGCCACAAAGAGTTGGCCTTGACTCTGCGACTGAATAACAACAAAACTGCTTAGTGCCTTCTCAGGGTGGTTCACAAGTTAATTAACATTTGTCCCCAGCCTGCTGGATACTCATGTTGAATATAAATTCAATTAAATAAATAAATAAAATAAATAAATAAATTTTACTGATCTTGGAAGGATGGAAGGCTGAGTCAACCTTGAATCCTGGTCAGGATTGAACTCACAACCTTCTGGCTGCAGTGCAGCAGTTTAGCCACTGCACCACCAGAATTCACACAGTTCATGGCAGATGTCCATGCCAGGCCTAGAGTTGAGTTTGAAAAACGCAGCTGTATTTAAAAGGATATTTTTATGGATTTTGCATCAAGAGCTTACTTACTAGTCTGTTTCATTCATTCCCGTCCACTGAATATCTTACAATGAGTTGCTTTCTTTTTTATTTTAAAACTATTACCTATCAAGGTAATGATGGAAGGAAGAAACGCATATTTACTCATCAAGCAAATGTGATATATTCCATTTAGATGCTGTGACAAGCAATATATTTCATTATGTATAGTACTTTAAGTATATGCCTGATTGTCAGGTTTTTGTTAAAAGAAGAGGCGGGTTACAAGTGGAAATGTGATTGACAAGTCCACCAAAGGCTCATTAATTAACTTGGTGGCAGCAGTCAGGAAACTGCTGGCAAGCAGCCAAGTAAACTTCTCTGTCTGTTTGCTTTTGGTACAGGTGTAAAGGAACTGACAATAAATTTTTATTTAGTTGGAGGTGAGTTTTCCTTTCAATCTTTTAGGGATCAGATGGCTGTTCACAAGAAACAGTGCATGCTTGAAGTGGACTTGATTCATGAAAGGTAGTGTAGCATTCAATTGTTTTGCTATCCAATAAACATATCACCTTGTTCCTGGACTGCAGTGGCTCAAGTTTCTAAGATGCTGACTGGGAGGCAGGAGGACAGCAGTTTGATTCCCAAGTACTACAGGATGGAATGAGCTCCCATCTTTGTCCCAGCTCCTGCCAAACTAGGAATTCGAAAGCAAGAAATTGCAAGTAGATAAATAAAGACCACTTTGGTGGGAAGGTAAACAACATTCCATGCACTCCGGTGTCTAGTCATAGCTGCCAAATGACCATGGAAACATCTGCAGTAGCCAGTGATGGGATGTAACAGGTTCGCACCAGTTCGCCAGAACCTGTAGTAACTTTTCCCAGTGTCCCGGAGAACCGGTAGCAGCTTTTGGGGGGAACCACCTTTGGGGCTTACCTTTTCACTGGTTCCCCCACTGCGCATGCGTGCCAAGCACTTGGTGTGCATGCACGCCTACAGTGCTTGGCATGTATGCATGGCCTCCTTGCTGTCCTCCCAAGTGGGGAGGAGGAAGAGAAGGTGCTAGCCTGAAGCTCTCTATAGCCTGTTCCTCAGGGTAAGTGACTCACCTTTGGATGTGGTGTGTCTGTGTGTATTTTAATGTGTATTTAATACCTTTACCTATATTGACGTACTACCACAGATCCTAAAAAGGCCTGTTGGCCTGTCAGCCTGGCTTGGGCTTTTTAAGCAAAGTCTTGGAGTTACCTCATCAGGTACAGCTGTTTTACGTTTACGTTAAGGCATATTATCCTAGATAACTGGTTAGGCAAATACTTATTTTTATTTTATTTTTATTTATTTTTCTTTGGCCCCATCCACAATGTAGGGACTGCAGTGGCTCAAGTCACTAAAATGCTGACTGGGAGGCGGAAGGTCAGCAGTTCGATTCCCGAGTACTGCAGGATGGAATGAGCTCCCGTCTCTGTCCCAGCTCCTGCCAACCTAGCAGTTCGAAAGCAAGAAATTGCAAGTAGATAAATAGGGACCACTTTGGTGGGAAGGTAACAGCGTTCCATGCGCTCCGGTGTCTAGTCATGCCTGCCACATGACCATGGAAATGTCTGCAGAAGCAGACAGTGCTGGCTCTTCGGCTTAGAAACAGAGATGAGCACTGACCCCTAGAGTCGGATACGACTGGCTTTCGAGCAAGGGAAACCTTTACCCACATCATGACATCATGACATTGGCTCCGCCCACACTGTGATGATGTCATGGTGGGGTAGTAAAAATGTTGACATCCGACCACTGGCAGTAGCAGACAGCTCTGGCTCTTCGACTTTGAAACAGAGATGAGCACTGAACCCTAGAGTTAGATATGACTGGCTTTCAAGCAAGGAAAACCTTTACCTTTACCTAAGACTTATTCACAAAACACCAGACCCAAGCCAATATCTTACAGGAAAAAATTATCTTTCCTGTGAAAATATCTGAAATTGTAATTTTTCTTGGTCTCCTAGTGCAAGTCACGTTGACAAAACATCACATTGACAAATTTCCTTGGAATGTTCTCTACTATGTTATTTGGTGAAGATTGGCCATTACTTAAAATGATAAAAGAGCCAAGGTAAGTTGAGGAGAACAACTGTACGATATGGCCAACAGTGACCCATGGGGTAGGTCATATAAGATGGTAATGGCCAGGTTAAAAAGCTATACAGTGGTCCCACCATCTTGCCCAGTGCTGCTCGAAAAGATAGTGACTACTCTCTTCCCAGGCCAACTGAGATTCGCCTTTACCGAGGATGTATCAGCTGATCACTGCTTCGATGTACCAACTATTTCAGAGGAAGAGCTGATCAGGGCCTGTAGTAAGATCGGGGATGTGAAGGCTCCTGGCCCAGATGGTGTGCCCAACATTGCCCTTAAAACTGCCATCAGGTCCCGACCAGAAATCATTCTAGAGATGTATAACATGTGTCTCTCTCAGGGAATCTTCCCAAGCTGGTGGAAACTGCAGAAATTGGTCCTTCTTCCAAAAGGGAAAAAGCCGCTGGATGATCCATCATCTTATTGACCAATATGCCTTCTGGATATGGCAGGTAAGGTACTCGAGAGGATCATCTCTCATGTAATCAGATGGAGGATTTCAGGGATTGTCCGAAAGCCAACACGGATTCCGGAAGGCGAGATCTACCGTGGATGCCATCAACGTAGTCATAGATATTGCCCACAAGGCCATAGATGGCAAACACTGGAAAAGAGGTGCCAAGAAGTACTGCACTATCATCACCTTGGATGTGAGGAATGTGTTCAATTCAGCAAACTGGAATCATATCCTGGATGCACTTAGATTGATGGAGGTTCTGGAGTATATCAGATGCATAATTGTGAGTTATTTCACAGATCGAATCTTGATGTATAACACCGATGCTGGACTTTGAACCTATAACATCACAGGAGGTGTTCCACAAGGTTTGGTGCTTGGTCCCTTATTGTGGAATATTATGTACGACAGAGTCCTTCGGTTGCCTATGCCAGTAGGGACAAGGACAGTTGGGGCTGCAGACAATGTCACGGTGGTGGTTGTTGCCAAAGTGCAAACGAGAGTGTTGCCAAAATTAATCAGTGGCTCTCATTAGCTGGTTTGCATTTAGCAGATCATAAGACTGAGGCAGTTCTCATGACCAGTAGGAAAGCTAGGGAGACCATCACCCTTACTGTTGGAGGCTGCAGTATTCTCTCGCAACCGTCACTATGATATCTGCGTGTCTAGATAGATGCCAGGCTATGTTTCGATGAGCATTTGCAAATTGTGAGTGCAAGGGCCGGAGCAGTATGTAATGCATTGACAAGGATCATGCCAAATATTGGAGACCCACGGCCGACTCGCCGAAGATTCCTCTCGAGTGTTGTTAGTTCCGTGTTACTGCATTCAGCCCCGATTTGGTCAGAAGCCACAGCAGGAACATCATACATGCGACAAATAACTTTAATATACTGTAGGATTGCGCTGCAGGTGGCTCAGGCAGTTCGAACAGTCTCGTACGATGCCGTGTGTGTCATTGCCGATATGATGCCGATCCATCTGATTGCAGAGGAATGGGCAGAGATTTACTAGCAGAGGCGAGAAAATCAGGTGAAGGAAAGATGCACAATTGCTATAGAAGCCAGGATTGAGAGGATAGCACAATGGCAGCAGATCTGGGATACATCGACCAAGGAACGGTGGACTCATTGCCTTATCCCAGACATCAGTGCATGGTCAACAAGACAGCATAGAGAGGTGGATTACTACTTCACACAGCTATTGACAGGGCATGGCTGCTTCAGAGCCCACCAACACCACTTTAGGCTGGATGATGATGCTTCCTGACCCGTCTGCCAGTCCGTGCAGGAAAACGTGGAGCATGTATTTTTTCATTGTCCACACTTTGATGCAGAACGGGAAATTTTACAGAGGCATCTTTGACAACAGCTGTCTCTGGAAGACATCATTGGCGAGATGTTGAGCAGGGAGACTACCTGGATCACGTTGTCCAATTATGCGGTCGGGGTCATCTTGGAATTTAGATGTGTGGAGAGACTGAGAAGAGGACAACCAGAGGCATAGAGGAGGAGGGGAAGTAGCCAAATTGGAGGAGGGATTTTAACAGCCAGTCTGCTCCCTGCAAAGTAATGCCTGACGGCAGTCCTGCAGGATGGCAGGGCGTAATGGGAGGTGATTTTAGTGGGTAAAAATCCCACACACTGTGAAGCTGAAGCAAGGGCTCACAGAGTCTTTTGAAGATTTCCACCTGCCCTTAAACACACACACACACACACACACACACACACACACACACACACACACACACACACACACACACACACACACACACACACACACACACACACACACACACACACACCTACTTTATTTCTCCCATCCCATTTATTTGTCTTCTTTTAGCTTAAGTCATAATCTCAACAATGTGCAGATACTGTCTTAAGAAAAGCTACCATTAATAAATTCAGTGTCAACCTTTTCAACTGTGTGATGGGCAAAGATTTTCAGTCATTTTAGGCTGGGTTTCTCTTGCACTTGAGGTCACTTTTGTGCTCTTTGAGGGTTACAGCCCCTTTACAGGAAGGCGCAAAAGTGAAATTAAGCTTTAAAATGCCATTTATCTGATCCCCAATTAAAACATAATCTTTTTAGAGTTGTCAATAGCTACTGACTGGAATCAATAAAAGGAAAGATTATGATTGATAGTACCGCAGTGATACTGAGTTGAAAAGGAGATATATTGCTGTTGACAGGTCAGCAGGAAGAATGGGGTTGGGAGGGGGAGACAGAGAGTGGACATAAGGCTTATCTGCTTCATAAGAAAGGCAAAATTAACACATTCTGGCTTGTTTCCATCAATTAAGAAAAAGGGGGAAATTCCAAAGCGGAACACAGAAGGTTCCTTCTTTAGCCTACAGCTCCCAGAATCCCGCAGCTGGCATGTAGTCTAAAAAGTCATATTTTCAAGCTCTGTGTACTGTGCAAGACTCTTGCTTAACAATTATAGCACAATTATGTACACATCTATTCACAGGCAAGAGTGCAATCAGAAAAGTTATAGCTTTGGATTGTTTGTGGTACAGTCCAATGGGAGTTATTTTTGGGTGATCAACTACATACAGAAAATCATGAATCAAAGTCCTAGGCTTTTTCAATCCATCAATAGGGTACTGTGACCTCAAGTAATTCCTGTCATTTTAAAAGATATTGCTTTCAACAAATTCACCCTTTCCGGCCCACTCTGCCACGATCTTCTACTACTATCAGTGAGTTGAATGGGTCTTCCTTCCAAGGTAGTATATATAAGGTTCCTTAGGGTGTAAAAATATGAATCTTTATTTTTCAATTAAGGTATTCTCTCTTTTTCATCTCCCTATACAGAAGGTGCCAAAATACATACACATTTTAAGAGATATTATCTATGTCCTACTTTTCAAAGCTGAATTGAATCACAGTAGCAATTTGTAGTAGGACATTGTCTCTAAAGAATGAATGCTAACGTCACCATGTGACAGGCAAGACAGTCAAAAAAATTGGCGGAAGCATGGATGCTGTTTGAGGAGTGCAAGGCAATTTTGTGAAATGGTATTTGAAATTTGAGAACAATGTGCAAGTACAACAACAATGCAGGTGTGAGTTTACACCAGAACCCCAAACACACCTAAGAACTGCATACATTCATGATATGTTTGAGACACATGGTACGGTGTGTGATGTGTACAAGGGAAGATCCAGGAGGCCTTGTACAGCAACAAGTCCTCCTTCTTCTGCTTTGGTTTTGGAAAAGTTTACATGCTCACTACAAAAGTCTACCAAACAATGTACAAGTGAGACAGGAGTTAGCAGAACAAGCCTTCTTAAAACAGCAAAATGCTGCATGCACAGAGATACAAGTGGATACTTTGGTCAATGTTGCTCAAGCAGTAGTTTGCTATAATCAGAAGTGTCTGGACGCTAATGGTAACTACTTTGGGCACCTCCTGCTACTGAAGAAGTGACTTGTATACATCTTTTGATATATATTGAGTATTGCAATTTTAATATTTGTTTCCCCTATTGTATTCCAAGTGTATACATTTTGGCACACTCTGTATATCTACTGAAGTTCCAGTGTCAGTCTCTCAAGAATGGAGGACTTAGATTCCCCCTCCCCTCATTTGCATTGAAGAAATATAAGCTTACGTTCATTTAAGCAGATCCTGGATATTCCTCATCTTCGCTTCAGGAGTTAAAGTTTTAACTATCTAAATCTAATGTTTGACATACACGCAAATATGTAAGCTTAGGGTAATAGGACTAAAGTACTCTTCTTTGCCCTGACCTACATTATGATCTCAGATTTCTAGGCCAGCTTAAGAAGTTCATGCCGAAATTCAATTTCCCAGTGTGTGTGCCGGGAAAAGGAGTTCTTTCAAACGTAATCTCTCCCCACCCACCCCTCGACCCCTGTATTCCAAATGCTGCAGCTTGCCTAAAGTGTCAGGGTAATGCATGTGTCAAATGACAATACATCTTCAGCTTCATTTTGTGGAAGCCAAGACATCTAATGTGATTTGGTAGGCAGCACTTAAAATCTTCACAAAGCAACAAAGGAAAGTGGCAGAACATGGGTCAGGGTTTGAGCATGAGATAACAGGCTAATGTCTTGGGTTATGGCCACTACATGGTAGCAATAAACACAAAGGGAAATAAATAATCCTTGATTTTGACTAGTCTGACTAGTTCCTAGGCTTAAAATTGTGATTGTGAGACCCGGTGGTGCATTGGTTAAGCTGCCATACTGCAGCCAAAACTGCTGACATTATGAGTTGGATCTTGATGGGACTCAAGGTTGACTCAGCCTTCCATACTTCCTAGGTCAGTAAAATGAGTACCCAGCATGTTGGGGGCAAAATGCTAATTACCTTGTGAACCACCCGGGGAGTGCTGCACTAATCACTATGGGGCATTATATAAGTGTAATTGTAACTGAACTACTAGCAAACAATGTACAAGTCAGAAATAAATGTTAGTACAGTGATACCTTGGATAATGTTTGCATCGGATAAGGCTAATATGGGATAACGTTGGGGAATTTGAGGCAAACATTTGCATCGCACAACATTAAGATAACGTTGTGCGATGCAAACATTTGCCTCAAATTCCCCAACTTTGATCTCTGCCCCAAAGCCTCCAGGGCTGGATCCTGCGGGCTTTGGGGCAGAGATCTCCCCAAAGGTGAGAGAGATTCTCCCTGCCTTCCGTGCTGAAACAACAGGGTGGGCAAGACAAATCCCTCACTGTTAGATGAATCCCACACTGAAATGCTTGCAAACGTAATAGTGAGGGATCCCTCACTATTAGACGAATCCCACACTGAAAGGCTAATAGTGAGGGATTCATCTCACCCACCCAGAAAGGGAACAGGGTTGTTGTTTTTTAAAACATTGTGCGATCAATGCATTGCACAACGTTAAAAACCGGATAACGTTAAGACTTGTGGAACCAAGTCTTAACATTATCTGAGGTACTAGTGTATTCTATTTTAAACCACTGCATATCTCAGTGGCTTAGGTATCTGGCTGCAGTGCCAGAGATTGGAGTTAAATTTCCCACTGGACCTCCAGTGAGTAGAGTCAGTGTATGTAGCCTTGACCAAGCCACATAGTCCCAGGCAATGATAAAATCCCTTTGAATATTCTCTACCTAGAAATCCCTGATGAGAGTCACCATAAGTTTGATTGACTTGATAGCATGATAGTTCTGTTCTAATGGTAAGACAAATTATATAAACTTTCCCCAATTCTGGCAGTCCCCAGGTCACCCTACAGATCATCTGACTCAGGGGTTTTCAACCTTTTAAAGCCTCAGGCCAGACCATACCCCCTCAGCCAGCTGAGTGGGCCAGAATGGTGGTCCTCCCCCATAAACGCTGCCATAAAACATGTCCATGGCTATTGTAAATGCTTCCGCTTCTGGTGCCAGTGGCGGTGGCAATGAAATTGTGTCATGGGCTGTAGATTGAGATCCCCTGATGTAACTAGATGTGTAACTAATCTTGTGGACAGCGTAAGAGTAGCTGGGCAACAGGGAGACTGCCTGAGTCCAGGGAACATGTGTGTGACCACCTTTCTGCAATATCACAACACACAACAGACACTGGCAAAAAAGTTAGAATACTTTGTTTACTTGGTTTCCATATACATAATGGAATTATTCAAAGGACAACTGTCAACAGTACAAAATGATTTCAAATCAGTGATGATGAAGCAATCTTTTCATTGCATGGCAAAGAGAAATAAGTCTCATTGTCCATAAACATGTTCTCTATTCAGATATTAAAGCCACCAGATGGTAAGAATCATATACAAGATACAAGCAGAAATTAAAAGTTGTAAGACATTGCCTATGTTAAATCAGGTCACTTGTCCAATGACCACAGAACTGTCACCTTTGAGTGGCAACAATGCCTTTCCTAGAGATCCTACAGGCTTCTTTCTTAGCCCTCCCTGGAGATGCCTGGCATTTCAGGTGTTCTCCCATCCAAATAATAAGCCACCTTGACCCTGTTTAGTTTCTAAAACCTGAGGAGATCAAGTGTGTTCAGAACAGTATGGTGCCCCTTGACCACTAACACCTCTTTCCACACAAGGAAGAGGACTACAATGGAGAGTGTGTTCTCCTCATGCCAATTTCTCACAATTTGAACATAAGTACTGTCACCTTAAGACCTTCTCCTACAAAGCATGGGGAGATGGGGAAAACCCAACTGAACTCCAGCTTCTAGAATCTTCCAGCCCTCAACCATCATGTTGGTTGAGGGCTGAAATCCAGAAAAATAACTTTTGATACCTTGAAGGGGCAGGAAAGTTTCAGAGTAGTGATAAAAAACAATTGCTTAATTCTTTGGTTTCTCAATGTGATGAGGTACACCTCCAGCTTGATACCAAGACAAAGAATGCTTTTTGCTCAAATAAGGTTTTTGCAACTTAGGCAAAATGTCTCTATGGCAGTCTGGGCAAATCTAATGTATTTTGAGTGTAATCCCCATCTGTTTCATATCCTAATGATATTTCCAGTCAGAATGTCTGAATGAATCTTGATAAACAAATTGATGCCATGAAGTCTCACTCCTATTTCTGACAAAGTGGACTTGATCCATGAAAGCTAACATTAAAGTACAGCAGTTAGTCTTTAAAGTGCCACAACATTTTTTTGTCATTTTTTTTGTTATATTTACTCTCTGATATTCTTGAAAATTCAGCAGTCACCCTAATAAGCTGGAAAAGGTGCAAAGTGTCCCATGTGGCATAGAATCCATCAAGTCAGGATACTAAATAGACAAGTAACAATAATCTATTGGCCCTTATAAAAACTCAGCCAAGCCTTGCCTTTTGTTTAAGCAACAAGCTAAATGCTTTGACCACTTTTCATCTGTCTCATCCCACCCTTAAATTTAAAGAAACCTAGTTTAAAAGTAGGCAAAGCTGAACCTTATTGTTAACATAAACCATATCTAAATAACTGAAAGCCATTATTCTCTCCTAATCATACCCCTGTAGAGATTTTCCCCACACAGTAATGGGAGCATATCAGAGGCAAAACATATGAGAACTGCCAGTATCAGGCTAGGTCAAATGTTAAATAAGTTCATTCTATCCCTGCTATTTTGTGTTCTAAAGCAGACATTTAGTGAAGGCAACCTCTTTCTGTTATTATTATTTCTTGAATGATAAGCACTGGGATTGACCTTCAAAAGAGATTTAAATGGGTCTTATCCAGAAAGACAGTCTGTGAACATCTATAAACTAATACTCTGCTTTTTTACACCTTCCTTTCTGAGGTGTAAAAAAGACAGCACATCAAAGTCAGCAAGGAATTTACAATAATGGATTTCAAAGTCAAAAATCTAATGCAAATCTCACTATTTGCTTACAAATGCTTTGAAGTCCTGACAGATTAAGTTTAGAAGTATTTTCATAGATGCTATCTATGTAATCTAACATGGATGATTTCAGGAACTGAATTGATGTTTCCAGCAGATACTTCATCTGTGCATCACCAACACCACCAATATGAAATGCATCTGCTCTTTAATTTATTTATTTTTTCTTTGCGTTTGCTGTTTAATTTTTTTAAAGGTGCCATGCAATTTACAGCACAACACCAAGGGGTTATAAATAATATTCTACCTCTGTGGAAAGGTCTTTATCTCTGTAGGGGGGGAAATGGCAGATGTGCACGATAAAGGAACTCCATCTCTGTTGAGCTTATATAAGGTAATTGACTTTGTTAAAGGACATTTAGGTGTTGTTTGATTTACATCTAGTGTCGGCTTAATGCATCAACCACATAAGGTTCCACTTGTTTAAATATTTCATTTTAAAAGGTGCAGTAAGCTCATAACTTCATCAGCATCCACCCTTCCCTGACTGAAATAGATTCTCTAGTTTAATCTATTGGACCCATGGCTTGAAGTAAATGAAGACTTCACCCCATTTTCCTGACAAGGGAACGGAAGCTATACTTATTCCCATCGAAATTAGATAGAGGGGAGGGCAGAACTCTCCCCTCTATCTAAATATGTAGAACTGCATATTTTCTTTTTCTTCATGAGAAAAGATGAAACAATGGTTAAAAACAGTTTTAGAAACGAGAGGCTGCATGGGTAAAGTGGTGTACTGTATTTGAAACATTCTTGCTTCTTGCTTTTTTCTTATCAACGTCTCACTTTTAAGAAAGAAAAACATCTGTTCTTCTTTCAAGGCCAACTGGATTTATGTTTGCTTCTGAACATGGTATTATGCATGATAAAACTGGCTTGCACTGATTTAGGCCCTTGGCTGCCTCTGATCAAGGCTGTCAAGACTCTGTGGTTTTCCCAGTTTTAGGCAGAGATCCTTTCAATTGCAGTTTAATTTTAATGTCATTTAATTTTCGCACTTATATGCCACCCAATCAGGGAACCCAACTCAGGGTGGCTCACATAATCATTAAGCAACATACATAGTAAACACAATATACACAGTAAATTAAGCAGTGTACAATAACCAATATACACAGTAAATACAAGGTCAATAAACACATAGTCATATAGTATACAAAATTCATTCAACAGTTCCAGTTATATGTGTACCTTTGAGGCCAGAAATACTGGGTGAGCAACCTGCAACATGCAGAAGATTTCAAACCCTACCATCCAGTGGTGGGCATCAGCAGGTTCGCACCAGTTCACCAGAACCGGTAGCAGAAATTCTGGCTGGCCCCGCCCATCCAAATTTTGAAATAAAGTAGTCCTAATTTGGGTGCAACGCAGGGCTTTCCCCTGGCCAAGCCCACCAGGGCCACGCCCACCATACCACGCCCACAGTGTAGTAGTAAAAGTTTTTGAAGCCCAATATTTGGAGCCTACCATTCTGTTATGCCAATCTTGCTTGTTCATGCAACCTATGCTTGCACATGTCTATTGGAAACATGAAAGGGTAAAAGTGAGGCCTATAAAACATTATTGATTTGATCTGTACCTAGAAAACAACCCTACCAGCTAGCCAGCCGTGCCTTCTTCCAGGATACTCCATTTCATTACTCACTGTAGTTTTCCACTGGCTCCACCATCAGACAACTAGGATTCAATGAGCACTGGACATTTGTGCTCCTCACTGGTCTGTTTAGAGACTTGTTTTTCCTTCTGCAAACTTTTCACCTTCTTTGGGTTTGCTAGTATTTAAGAGTGCCATGAGATGGCAATTTATCTAACAGAATTGATCTACTACTGGCAACTGCATGACAGTGAAGCAGCCTGACCTTTCTCCATGGCAATTCCTACATTTTAGGGATCATTATCAGGGGCTACTATTGTTAGGTTTTTTTTCTTAGCACAAATAGGATATCTCAATTTTATTTCAATTTCCAGTATTTATTTCAATTTCCAATGGAGGGTACACTTCATGGTCCACCATGATATCCAAATGGCTAAAAAACCACACACAGATGGACTTGATTTCCCAGGTCAATTTGCATGTACTGAATGTCATCATGGAGATGTCTACCAATGCCTGGACTCTTCACTGAATAACATCTCCAAGGTATCCAAGGTATCCAAGGTAGCTGCAGTATTGAATGAAAGTACCATTGGTGGGTGTTTCATGTCTCTTGGATAGCAAACCAAGCAATTTGTTACCTCTGAATGTTTTTATTATTATTTAGGTTTCCCTACTCCTTGCAGAGGATAAGACAAGAGGTCTTTGAAGATAAGTATAATTGCTATTGCAGTTACTGTTGCTAAATAAGGACTGATATCTATTGCAGAGATAGAAAACCTGTTCAGTCACACAGTCGATTCTGACCCTTTGCAACCCCATGGACCACCGCATGCCAGGCACCCCTATCATCCTCCATCCTCCTCAACCTGTCCAGCTTTGTGCCCATTGCATCAACATTGCCATCTAGCCATCTCATCCTCTGCCGTCCCCTTCTTCTTTTGCCCTCTATCTTTCCCAGCATCAAGGCTTTCTCAAGTGAATCTTCTCTTCTCAGCTGACATTCAAAGTACTTTAACTTCATCTTCAATATTTGACCTTCCAAGCAGCAGTCAGGGTTGATTTTTTAAAAGATTGACCTATTTTTTTTCTCTTTGCTGTCCAGGGTACTCTCAAAATTTTCCTCCAACACCACATCTCAAAGGCATCTAGGCCTAGGCAGCCTAATAAAAAGTAGAGTTTATCAACTATGTATTTGTTAAGGGAAAGGGTATGAAACTTGGTCAAGAATCATACAGTTTTTGGAAACAGGAAGTGAGTTGTTAAAAATGAGAAAAATGTCTGGAATGTCCTTCAGTGATAGGAACACATTTGCAATTGTATTTTATTGTAATATGTGAATTGCATTGTTTACTGTATATTTTTTAGCATTATGTTTCAATTCAAGAAAAGTAGAGACATTATATTGCCAACAAAAGTGTGTAGTAATGTATGGCTGTGAGAGCTGGACCATAAGGAAGGCTGAGTGCAGAAGAATAGACATCTTTGAACTGTGGTGCTGGAGAAGACTTGAAAGTCCTCTGGAGTACAAGATCAAATCAGTCAACCCTAAAGGAAATCAACCCTGGCTGCTCCTTGGAAGGACAGATACTGAAGCTGAAGCTGAAATACATTGGTCATCAAATAAGAAGAGAGGATTCACCAGAAAAGGCCCTGTTGCTAGGAAAGGCAAAAGCAGAAAGGAGAAACAGAAAATGAGATAGTTAGACAGCATAGATGATGTGGTGGCCATGGATCTGAGCAGACTCCAAAGGATGGCAGACTCCAGGAGATGACAGAGGAGCCTGGCATACTGTGGTCAATGGGGATGCAAATAGTCAGACTTGAATGTGACTGAACAACAACAGTCTATTGCATAGCCACTTATTGCCTGGTTACTTGGATAACAGTTGGCTTCAGCAGTTCTGAAGGCCAAAGCTTTTATACTGTATTGAGTTTCAAATCATAGTCCTAAAAGATGGGAAGAGCTTGACTGATGGCTTATGTGACAGAGGAAATGCTTCTTTTTCTGCTCATGCTTCCAGCTTGCTTAGACAATTGGGTAACTTCCTCCTCTTTTCTGTCATTAGTATATAACATAGCAGTGGAGAAAAATAAATGGCTACAGCTGTCATAGCTGTGAGTCAGAGAAGAAGCAAAATTAAAGGTAAATGAAGCAGGATGAATAAGATTTGGGATGGTTTCCCCAGTTTCACCTCCAAAAAAATTGTTGGATGATATTTCAGTTTGGGTCTAACATGTCTATCTGTCTCTATTTTTGATTAGCCCTGGGTCAGTATGTCTAAATAGCAGGTACAGGTCTTCCAAGTTTTTGTTTCCTTAATGGGAAGGACCATGGAGGTCACGAGGTTCAGATCTTAGAAATGTTACTTCTTAAACTATGTTCTTAAACATCGAAACCAGATTGATTACATACTCTGCAGTCAAAGATGGAGAACTTCCATACAGTCAGCAAAAACAAGACCAGGAGCAGATTGTGGCTCAGATCACAACCTACTGATTGCAAAATTCAGGCTTAGACTAAAGAAAATAGGAAAAACAATTAAGCCAGACAAATATGACCTAGACAACATTCCTTGGGAATACACAGTGGAGGTGTGGAACAGATTTAATGGCTTGGATCAGATAGACAGAGTGCCAGAAGAATTATGGACAGAGATGCGGGACATCATGCAGGAGGCAGCAAGGAAAACCATACCAAAAGAAAAGAAGCGCAAGAAAGCGAAGTGGTTGTCCGATGAGGCTCTTAAAATAGCAGAGGACAGAAGGAATGCAAAATGTCAAGGAGAAAAGAAAAAATACAGTCACTTGAATACAGAATTTCAAAGAAAAGCAAGGAGAGATAAGGAAACCTACCTGAATGAACAGTGTAAAGAAATAGAGGAAAACAATATCAGGGGTAGGACTAGAGATCTTTTCAAAAAAATTGGAGAACTCAAGGGGACATTTAAAGCAAAAATGACCATGATAAAAGACAAAGATGGCAAGGAGTTAGCAGATGCAGAAGAGATTAAGAAAAGATGGAAAGAGTACACAGAGGAACTCTACAAAAAGGACCTCAACACCCCTGATAATCACAATGATGAGAACATGGAACATGAGCCAGACATTCTAGAGAGTGAAGTCAGAAAGGCCCTAAAAAACACTGCAAACAACAAAGCCAGTGGAATTGATGGTATCCAAGTTGAACTTTTCAAAGCCCTGCAAGATGATGGAATCAAATTATTGCATTCTATATGCCAGCAGATTTGGAAAACACAACAATGGCCTCAGGATTGGAAAAGATCTGTATACATTCCACTCCCCAAAAAGGGTAACGCCAAAGAATGTTCAAATTATAGAACAATTGCGCTCATCCCTCACGCTAGCAAGGTGATGCTCAAGATAATACAAGATAGACTGCAACAGTATGTGGAGAGAGAATTACCAGAAGTGCAGGCGGGTTTCAGAAGAGGCAGGGGGACTAGAGACCACATCGCCAACATAAGATGGATCATGGAAAAGACAAAGGAATATCAGAAACAAGTCTACTTCTGTTTCATTGATTACACTAAGGCTTTTGACTGTGTCGACCACAACAAAATGTAGCAAGTTATTAAAGAGATGGGAATACCAGAACACCTTATAGGCCTCATGAGAAATCTGTACAAGAATCAAGAGGCAACAGTTAGGACAGAAAATGGAATGACGGAGTGGTTTGGAATAGGAAAAGGAGTAAGACAAGGATGCATTTTGTCGCCCTGCTTATTCAACTTATACACAGAACACATAATGCGCAATGCAGGGATGGAGGAATCACAATTTGGGATCAAAGTTGCTGGAAGAAACATCAACAATTTGAGATATGCAGATGATACCACCCTCATGGCAGAAAGTAAGGAGGACCTAAAGAAGCTCCTGATTAGGTTGAAAGAAGAAAGTGAAAAAGCTGGCTTGAGACTCAATATCAAGAAAACCAAGATCATGGCAACAGGTCCTATCAGTCCCTGGAAAATAGATGGGGAAGAAGTAGAAGCAGTGACAGATTTTACTTTCCTAGGATCAAAGCTCACTGCAGATGGTGATTGCAGCCATGAAATAAAAAGGCGATTGATTCTTGGGAGGCAAGCGATGAGAAACCTGGGGAGCATAGTGAAAAGTAGAGATATCACATTGCAAACAAAAATTCGCATAGTCAAAGCAATGGTATTCCCTGTGGCAATGTATGGTTGTGAAAGCTGGACCATTAGGAAAGCTGAGCGCAGAAGAATAGACGCCTTTGAGATGTGGTGTTGGAGGAGAGTTTTGAGAGTCCCCTGGACAGCAAGGAGAACAAATAGGTCAATCCTAGAAGAAATCAACCCTGACTGCTCCTTAGAAGGTCAAATAATAAAGATGAAGCTAAAGTACTTTGGACATCAAATGAGAAGAGAGGATTCACTTGAGAAAGCCTTGATGCTTGGAAGGGTTGAGGGCAAAAGAAGAAGGGGATGGCCCAAGATGTGATGGCTAGATGGTATTGTGGAGGCAGTGGGCCCAGAGCTGGGTGAGTTGAGGGGGATGGTGGAGGACAGGAGTGCCTGGCGGGCAGTGGTCCATGGGGTCGCAGAGGGTCGGAATCGACTGTGCGACTGAACAACAACAAAAAAAACTATGTTGCTTCCTGCTGGCTTGGGGGTCTCTAATAACCTGTGGTTCAAAATTATAACTCTTCCAAGTTGAGCATGACATGTATAGGAGTACTGTATTCTGCTTTAAAATATAAATGTGATTAGTAAATTCTTATAAGTGATAAATAAGCCCCATCAAAGTGTTTAATATTGCTTTAACTTGTGTTTTGTTTACCCTCCATTTGCTATTAAAGAAATGTTTATGCAAAAATATAAGCTGATGCATATTTATAATGGACTGCAGGTTAATATGTGATATCAGGAAACAACAGTGGGTGGGGGGGACACCTGATCTGACTGTTAAGTAGATCCAGGAAAATAGTGTCCTCTGCATTCAATTTGGCTGCACACTTTTTAAAAAGCAACCCAACTTTTAAGGACTTTTATTCCGTCTCTTTCCTTTTTACTTTATTCCATTCCTCCTTGTTTCCTAGTCATGTGGAGAGTGTAGGTTTGTTTGGTTTCTGGATTTTAATAAAACAGATTTTGTCTCTTTTTCTCTTTTGTGCACATTTCCCTTCTTGATCCACTTTCCTTGGAATGCTTTGGGAAGCTGAACGGTCTACTCCATCCAAAGCAACCCCTTAGGAACCATTTAAGACCTAGTTGCTCGTCTGTTCACCTGACATATGCTTGGTTTCATTACAAAAAAAGCTGTTCCCTGCTTATTGTCCTTTCTTCTCTCACTATCTATTTAAAGCTGCATCAATTTTTAGACAGGAAGGTTTTTGGCAGGACGTTGATTTTTAAATAGTTCTGCACCAACCTGATCATTACACATTTCGAATGAACGCCTCACTGAGATGCCTGCACTGAGACCTTGGGGAGAAGGCATATTTTCCAGGTTTGTACATCAGCAAAAATACAGCTTCAGTCTAAAGGCCCCACAAGAAGACTTATAATTGTGTCCATAGAAAGCAAACCTCTTAGTATAAAACCATTTCTGGCCAAAGGCAAAGGTGCCCAAAGTATAGCCTGTGGGCCAGATCCAGACCACGACACCAATTAATCCAGCCAGTGCTTCTCCTCGGTAAAGGTCACCCTTGCCTGAAAGCCAGTTGTGTCTGACTCTAGGGTTCAGTACTCGTCTCCGTTTACAGCCAAAGAGCTAGCACTGTCTGCATGTGCAGACATTTCCATGGTCATGTGGCAGGCATGACTAGACAGTGCACGAAATGTTGTTACCTTTCCCACCAAAGTGGTCCCTATTTATCTACTTGCAATTTCTTGCTTTCGAACTGCTAGGTTGGCAGGAGCTGGGACAGACAATGAGCTCTCATTCCATTGCACAGTACTTGGGTCTTAAACTGCTGACAAAGCAATCAAAGCAAAACAATCACACATATACTGCCACATAGCACTGAGAACACTCTCTAGGTGATTTATAAGTTAATTAGTATTTTGCCCCCAACATGCTGGGTACTCGTTTTACTGATCTCAAAAGGGTAGAAGGCTGAGTCCACCTTGATCCCCATCAGAACCGAGCTCACAACCTTTTGGTTGCAGTACAGCAGTTTAACCACTGAGCCACCAGGGCTCCTCCTTCTAAGCATCAAGTTCAGTATCTTAACCCCTAAGCCAGGAGTTCTCAACCTTTTTAAGCTGGGGGCTGGGCCACGCTCCCTCAGACAACTTCAGGGACCGGACCGCCATTTTGCCCTTCCTCAACCACATGACACTTCTGGGTGTGGTGGAGGTGGTGGTGAGCCACATGAAATGACACCATGGGCCACAGGTTGAGATCCCTGCTGACTAAGCCATCATGGTCAAAAGGTTCCCTCGTTCAGAAGACCATAGTACCTCTTTGAAAGACCCACAGCATTTCAGGCATTAATGAATGTCAGCCTTCATCAACCATTTAGGAGGCTGGGTGAGGCTGAAGGGCACCAGGATCTGGCATCTGGAGGATTATGGCCTAACTTCCAAAAAAAAAAAAAAGCACAATCCTGCATTTACAGCTTCCTGTGACACCAGGAATATACAGTGCTATGAATGTATGAGACCTAAAATATTTGAATGGCTACACTCAATTACATTCTGCAGCTTTGAAAACTTCCTGTAAAACCTCTTAGGTTTATTGTTTATATGCACAAAAGGTGCAATATAAAGCCTTTTATTTAAAAAAGGTCAAATCAAAGCATTATGTATATAACTGAGATTTAAGGGATCAGGATTTACAACCTGCTTTCTTTTAGCTGTTGTTTACTGGGAAGCATAATAGCACTATTCATGCCACTGTAAGCACAGACCTGAAATTGATGTCCTGTTGAAGCCAGAGGCAGATTTTCTGCCTACACCGTGCTTGCTTACCGGCTGGGCAGAACATTTCCAGAAATCCAGGCTTTGAATGTTCACATGCTCTCAGCAAGCTTGGAACCAGGAGTTCTGCTTAAGATGCTTTTGATAAGCTATGATCTAGGGTACTGGTGTGACCACTCGTGAATGAGTTACATGCTGTTCATCAGAAGGTTTGACACAATGGCCCCAATTTTCACTTTACAATACTACTCAGCTGTCTGCAAGTTTAAAAACAGCTTGTGCCATGGAAGACAGAGATGGGGTTTTGCTTACAAATAAAAATAACAAAGCACTAGGAACAGAGGAAGGTGGATTCTGTTGTCATGATACTTGTCCATCCAGCACAGCAAGAGTGGCTTTTCGGGGTTTTAGGCTGAATTTGTTTGTAGTCCTAGCCTTTGGACTTTCCTGGTTCTCCAAAGTCCAAGAGCAGGGGTTCCCAACCTTTTCAAGCCGGGATGCAGGTCACGCTCTCTCAGTCAGCTTCAATGGCCGGATGGCCATTTTGCTCTGCCAGCACAATATAGATGGCCATTTTGTCCCAATAGCTTCAAAAGGGTGGTCATTTTGTTTCTCAAATTCCCTTGGAGGGGTGAGGGACACATGAAATGATGCCACAGGCTAGATCCAGCCCACAGGCCTTAGGTTGGGAACTCAATCCTAGAGGTTCATTAGCTGCCTGAGAAAACTGACCCCAATTATCAATCCTGTGGTCATGGAAGTGTTCTTTTTGGGCTAAGAGAACCCCAAAGCCCCTGTTTTTTAAAAAATCATATGAAGAAGGTGAACATAAGGTGTGATTGCCCTGGCTGTTTTGGTCTAAATAGGAACACTGGAAGTCAGGGAAAGGAAGAATATACTATTTGGTGCAATCTTCACATCCAAACAGCATGTTGACCTTAAGTGGCCTTATTTCCAGTATCATGAGGTGGCTTGATAAGTTAGTTATTTTAGAATATCAGCAAATTGAACACTTTTTCTGCTCCTCTGTGGAGGGGCAGGGGAAGTTTTATTATTTTTTTACTCTACTAGACCATTACTGATGTGCTGAATCACTTAGATTGGGGGGGGGGGTGTTTTGCCATGTGTGTAACGTCAAACAAGTATTTGTCCAAAGTTTCAATTGTCTCTTCACACAAAGCGAGAAAACAAACTTTTTAAAAAGTTTAATCCAAGGATTCTGGGAACATAATTAGAGCACACCTATCCTTACTGCAGGAGAGAATGAGCTCCTGTCTTTGTCCCAGCTTCTGCTAACCTAGCAGTTTGAAAGCAAGAAATTGCAAGTAGATAAATAGGGACCACTTCAGCGGGAAGGTAAACAGTGTTCCGTGTGCTCTGGTGTCTAGTCACGCCTGTCACATGACCATGGAGGCATCTGCAGATGTAGACAGCACTGGCGCTTCAGCTTTGAAACAGAGATGAGCACTGAACACTTGAGTAGGATATGACTGGCTTTCGAGCAAGGATGACCTTTACTATCCTTACCAAAAATGTAGAAACTCCTGATGGGGACTCAAAAAGGGGTGAATAAGGACCGTGGTGGCTCAAGTGGTTAAGATGCTGACTGGAAGGCGGCAGGTCAGCAGAGATGAGCAGTGAATCCTAGAGTCAGATACTACTGGCTTTCGAGCAAGGGTGACCTAGTAGTGGTCTGGGGAACAGTTTGGTCTGCTCTAGAAACCTGGTTGTCTAGTTGCTGTAAAAAAAAAGAGAGAGCAAAACCATTCCCCCACCACCTACAACACACCAAGAAGTGGGACAATCGCACATCTGATCAAATTTATGCTGTGGTTGCACACATGCATCCTGGATTAGAAGTCACATTGTGGATGTAACGTTATTACCTGTTTTGAGTTACTTGTGCATATAAATTATGAAGGTTTAATTGGGGAATGAAGATTTAATAGCATCGCTCTAACAAGTAATATAACAACTGGTAATGTTGTTACTTTTCTTCTTACTCCAATGAGTAACTTTTACTTCTTAATCCTTGAAGATTGTTTTGGGGGTCATCTGAGGAGGGGGCGTTTTTAGAAACTGTAACAAGTAGAATTGACAAGTAACATAATGATCTGAAATCTCAAAATACTGCTATGTCCCTTGTAAGTGGGACAAACTATTCAACCATACCAGCAATGCCCTTTGTAGATTTTTGATGGGGCCTAACTATTTGTAATGTGAATGAAGTACTGTCATGTTTTATGTCCCTGTCTTGACTGCAAAATTTGCTGGAAATCAATTTCTCACATTTTTGTCTATTTCTTTTCAGAATTTCTGACTTGCTAGCAATATAGAAAGCACACAGTGCCCATCACAGCCCCGTGGTATATGTGGTTACATAGGTAACTAGCTAACCAATTAATACTTTCAGTTTGATTTAATCTGGATATATCTTTGGATGCCTATGAGGTGAAATAACAGAATTTGTTAAGTATAGATAAATACATATGATTAAACATCAATGTTCTATCTCTCACCTGGGTCAGTTTTCACTAGGCATTCAAGGCAACCCTATAAAAAAAACAAGAACTCATTTCCCCCTTGCTATTACAATTGTGCAGAAGAAAGAAAATACATACAAAGAATCCAAGAATTGAATCAGTGAAGCAAAAAAGAGAAAGCTGTGCCGTTTTAACAGAGTACCAACAAAAATGTACTTCTTCACTCAATTTGACTAGCCTTAAGTTTTAAATCGAACTCCAGCAATCAAATTTTCAGAGTCTGATCAGCTGAGAAATAAGGATATTAAATATGATTAAATGTGATTGCATTTGACTGTGAGGACTATTCTTCCATTACTGCTTTGATTAAAAAAAGTAATCTGAGCTCTGAGGTAGAGAAGTTAAATGCGGCAGGAAGGGAAAAGACAAAAGTTTGTCTTCTTTTGCTTAAAAAGGGATAAGAAAAAAACATGATTTTCCTTTTCTGAGAAAAAAAGAAAGGCTTCCATTTGGATATAACACAGGCCATGCTTTGGTTTTAACAACTGGAAAGGAGGCCAAGTTTGAAACTTGAGAAATAGAATACTAGCTCCTTTCAGACATATAGTAAACATTGGAGGTATAACTAGCAATGTTGGCACCTGAAGCAATCAGCAATGTCCTCCTGTGTCTTGAGGCAAAGGAACAAGTCCCTAATAAAAAATGAAGAGAAAATACTGACACCTCCCCCCACCACCACCACCAAATAAAAGAAAAAGGGTTTGCTTTCAAAGAAAGAAAAATAAATAATCAGGAAGTATTACCACTGGTGCATTTTCCTTTAGATCTCAATACCCTACCATTTTGTGCACCTCTGTCCTACCCTAATTACAGCAATGCTACAATCCAGAAAAGTTGCAGGCTTCTAATCAGACAAAACGTTGTGAGTTCAGTCCTGATGGGGATCAAGGTTGACTCAGCCTTCCATCCTTCTGAGGTTAAAAAAAATGATTACCCAGCATGTCGGGGCAAAAATACGAATTACCTTGTGAACCACACAAAAAGTACACTAAACACTATGGGGCAGTAGATAAGTGTAATTGCTATTGCTATCTCCTTCTTTTGCCTGTAGCAAACGAGGAGTATATCCAGACATTGATATTGTAGCTTACAAAAAGACCATTAAGACAGAAGGAAATGAACTACTGCATATGACAGGAAGAGGAGAGAAAATGGAAAGTCTATCCCTAGAATTGAAATAAATGGCAGAAACACAAAAGAGACCATTCATGCTCTGTTCTTAATTGAAAAAGCTGGCTGCTGATCAAGAGCATGTGGTGGCCAGCAGAAACTACCAGGATACTAGTAGATATTCTTACCTGGTTTTCTCCACCCCAAAGAAGATCAATCACAAATTAATGTTATATTAGTGAAAGTTTTTTTAATGGCATAGCTGGGAGGGACAAAAGTCTGCATAGTTAAAGCAATGGTCTTCCTAATAGTAATTTATGGCTGTGAGAGCTGGACCATAAAGAAAGCTGAATCCAGAAGAATAGATGCCTTTGAACTCTGGTGCTGTAGAAGACTCTTGAGAGTCCCCTGGACTGCAAGGAGATCAAATTAGTCAATCCTGAAGGAAATCAACCCTGACTGCTTTTTGGAAGGACAAATACTGAAGCTCAAGCTCAAGTACTTTGGCCACCAAATGAGAGGAGAGGACTCACTGGAGAAGGCCCTGATGCAGAAAGATCAAAGGCAAAAGTAGAAGGCGGTGGTAGAAGATGAGATGGCTAGGTGGCATTGTTGATGTAGTGGGCAGACTATGGAGGATAGCAGATGACAGAGGATCCTGTCATGCTATGCTCCACAGGTTGGTGAAAACATTATTGTACACACAAAAATGACTATATTTCTGGCCACATCCTCATGCAATATATAATCCTTAATCCAGAGATTCTCAACCTGAGGCTGTGGGCTGGATGCGGCCCATGGCACCATCCCATGTTGCCCTCTACCACACCAAGAAATGCCATGTGGTGGAGAAAGGGTAAAATGGTTGTCCGGCCACTGAAGCTGTCTGACAGAGTGTGACCCGGCCCCCGGCTTTAAAAGGTTGAGAATTCCTGCCTTAAGCTAATCTTTTTGAGGACAACAATGATTCATTTATACTAAGACAATGCAATACATTTCAACAGTCTTCCCTTCTCCCAGAAATACTCATTCTGCTCTCCTTCCTGGACTGGTGCCTGTTAGAGCGCATTGCAAACAATTATCTGCCCTGATGTACCGTCAGTGATCTAAAAACATTTAATACATAAATATTGTCTAAAGGACCTTGCTGCTGTGGCACAAGCTGTGAGAAAATAGCACCCTTAGCTACTCACTAACCAGAGACCTTTGGCCCTCTTAACCTCCTTGGATAAATGAAGGTTTTGAAAGCCTCAGGAGGGCATAATTAATCTCAGCTTTCTTTTCCTTGTCCCTCCTTTCATCTTAAAAATATTAAGCACCAAGCCACTAAACTCACTAATGTACAAGCATTATAGAAATTCCTGCAGTCAGACATGAGGTAAACATGCAAGCTTTGTCTGTATGTTGTCTGTAACAAACCTGTTTTGGAAGGTGGCTATGTAGCCTACTTTACAGAGAAGTCAGATCTGCTGTTAGGCAGAGTGAGAAGAAACCCGAGCAGCTGATCTCAGATAGCCAAAAAGCTGAGGAAGATGTTATAATGGCTGAAATCCTATTGAGCTGCCTCATAAGTTATGGTTAGAGCAGGCCCTTTGAATGAGTGTAATGGGCAAGAACTGACTCACCAAATCTCCACTGTTTCAATGGGCTTGCCTTCAGTACAACGTACTGTGTTAAGCAACCACATTTCAGCCTTAATATATGGGGTACACAGAAAGAGCCACCAGCAGATTCTTAAGACAGATCCATTCAAATGTGCCACCTATAGACACTGCAAATGGAACTGCCGTTAGAAGGGGGTTTTATCCCGTCTGTCTCTGTGGCCACTTATATTGAAGAGAACTGAATGCCCCATTTCACTGCGAGAGGATGTGAGTTAATTCACATTTCCATCACTGTGTAGTTGCACCCTGAGTAAAGAAATAAATAAGGACCCTTATTGATCATTATGACAGGCCCTCTCCTCCTAATATGTCTCCATACCTACTGAAGCCTAGAGTTCTACATGAGTGTTAGAAAGATCTCACATATCCTGTCCTCCTCCTCCTCCTCCTTCTTTCATGTCCTGTTCAAACCCTAGACTGCCAAAATGAACTAACTTTTTTGACTTTGTCATTGGCCAAACATAAGTCCTCATTGGTGCATGTTTCTGGCTGCTGCATCCATGAGATGACCAAACTACAAAATCTGAAGTTTCCCCAAAGCCTTCTTGATCCCTGGCAGCTTAGGAAATCTGCACTAAAGCATCCCTGATAGGTGGCCATCTAACCTATGCTTTAAAATCTTCAGTGTAGGAAAGTCAACTACCCTTCAAGACAGTCAATTTCCTGGTCAAATAACTGTCCCTGTTAGAAAGTTCTTTGTAATGTTTAATCAAAATCTCCTTTCTTTTAACCTGAATCTATTACTTCAGGTCCTATCCTCTTGAGTTACAAAAAAAAGAAGTCTGCTCTATCTTCCATGTGACAGCCCTTCAAGTACTGGAAGATGGCTATCATATAATCTCTCAGCTTCATTTGTCCAGTATAAACTGCCAAATTCCCTCAATCCTTCCCAACCTAAGGCTCGTGGGCCAGATTCAGCCTGTAGCACCATTTCATATGGCCTCCCACTCCTCCAAGGGCATTCAAGAAACAAAATGACTACCCCTTTGAAGCTGTTGGGACAAAATGGCCACCCCCATCATGAAGGCAGGGCAAAATGGCCATCTGGCTCTCAAAGCTGACTGAGAGGGCATGATCCGGCCCCCAGTATGAAAAGGTTGGGAACCCCTATTCTAGATTCTCAATGTCCTTCTTAAATTGTGCTGCCCAAAACTGGATGCAGTACTCTAGATAATGACTTATGAAAGCAAAATAGAACAATACTATTATGTCTCTTGACCAGGATATTATATTTTCATTGAATAGCATTCACAAGACACAAATGTATTGTATGTTTCCCGAAGTACTTGTCCATAGAACATATAATGAAAACAGAGTTTAAAAGTTAGCTTTTATATTTTTAAAAGCAAAAAAAACAGCAAATCCACCTGTCCTTCAGTTTAACTAATGCAATAGGCAATTAAGAATCAGCTTGGGAAAAACCCTATTATATTCATTTTTGCACACAATAAAGAATTTTAAAAAACCTAGACAACTACATCACAATATTTGGAACATTGTAAGAACTTGGGAACCAAGTGTATTATGGTTCACTTACTAGACAGGGATGAGCGAGTTAGGTGATTTACATTAAAATATGAACCAAACAAATTATACCTCCATCTGTAGTGTTATCCTACTTCCCCCATATATATTTGACCTAGATCAACATATGAATGAGACTTCATCTTCATGCAAGAACAGCATACCAAGACAGGAGAAGCATGTTCAGCAGTGTGGAATAATTCAGAAAGTGGTGGAATGGTTATTTACAAGTGTGATGTTTAAAATGAATAATCCTCTAACAAATATATATGGCTGTCCCTATTTCCCTAGTTTCTTTGGTGAAACATTGGATGGTATAAGATTAATTCTCCCTCTATTAAAAACACCACCTGTTCTTTAACTTGAACAAAAATCAAGAGGCATTTCAAGAAGCAATTAAGCTGACATAATCTTCACCTCCGTTTCATCTTAGCATCAACCCATTTTCTGTGGTTTGTGTCCCAATTATATCATTATTTTAGAGTTATTTTTATTGTATCTAACTTTCAAGCTTTGTAGAAGTTTTTTAAAAGTCAACATTTCTTTAATGGAGGGCTCTCTGATGCATATTAATTAACTAAGAGACCAGAGAGAATCCTGTGGTTAAATACATATTTATAAATCCTTTTAAAATGTTTATTATTTACCTAATAGACAAAAACTGCCCTGGAACAGTTTTTCTTCTCTAATCAGGTAAATACAAATTCACAGGTTTTTATTTAATCATTCATTTACTGAGTGGCTGGAAGGGTTTCTCTTCTCAGGAGTTCTGTTTTGGGTTTACAAAGTATGAACTTGCTTTCACGCCTTTTGCTCAAAGAAAATGTCAAGTGATATTAGGAATGTTTTTCAAGTACTGTATTCACTTTCCATTTTCATTCTCTCTTTTGCTGTCTCTCTCCATTTTAAGGCATATCAGAAAACAAAACAAAACAAAATAAACAAAATAAAATAAAATAAAAAACACTAGCACTTTAAAGACTAACTGCTATATTTTTATTGTTAGCTTTCATGGATCAAGTCCACTTCATCAGACAAAGAGTGAAACTTACAGGCATGTTGTTTATATACCAAATTCAGGAGCTCAAAGGGAGAAGGCGTGTGGTCAAGCAAGATGACAGACAAGCAAGCACAAGAGTGCAGTTTCACACAGCCATTAGCAACAATAGATCATTCAGATAAACTCTAAATGACTCCCTTTCAATCTCAAGGTTGCTGACAAAGCCCTTTATGGTCTCTGATCAATTTGTGACCTGCATGGGGGGGGGGGATAAACACCTGTACCTGGTTTCTTTCTCTTTTACTAAAGAGAATTGGCAGGAAAGTTGTAATATTTTTTTTACTGTTAGACTAGATTGTCATATAGCAATCTGTGTATCAAATTTGATATGTCCCAGAAACCCTTCACTAATATTTAGCCCCCTGTGATGGGTGTCTAACAGATGGATGTATTTGATTTCTGCTGTCTCCCTTTCAATCCTAGTTTTGTAATTTCTCTGTTTCAGAATTGCAACTTTCAGGTCTTGGATAGAGTGTCCAGTTAGATTGAAATGGTTTGAGACAGGTTTCTCCATGTTGCCATTCTGGATATCTGATTTGTGTCCATTAATTCTTTTGTGTAAAGATTGTCCATTTTAAATATTTGCTGCAGAAGATATACAGCAGGGGTGGCCAAAATTTTTGGGCCATGGGCTGGTCATGTGGTTGAGCATGCTGGTCAGGTTGTTCTTCCCACCCAGAAGCGGAAGTAAAACACACATGCGTGTTTTACTTCTGCTTCCCAGAGCAGCAAGGGGTGGCGCATGCTGGATTAATTGGCATCATGCGCCAGATCCAGCCCATAGGCCTTAGTTTGGGCACTCCTGCTATAGAGAAAAAACATCCAGTTTGTAAGTTTGCATCCTGAGCTTTATAATGCCAATGGGAGTTCCACTTACAGAAAAGAAAAGAGCAAAATTAAGAAGTTGGCTTTTCCTGATATTCCTTTTGTAGCCCTTGATCAATCTGAAAACCAGTTTCAGATGACTGATGATCTTTCTAAAAAGGGAGTCTCAACCTGTGGCCTGTGGGCCAGATGCAGCCCATGGCACCATTTCATGTGGCCCACCACCACCTCCACCGCACCTGGAAGTGCCATGTGGTGGAGGAAGGGGAAAATGGCCATCCAACCCCCAAAGCTGTCTGAGGGAACACGACTCAGCCACTGACTTTAAAAGTTTGATAACTCCTGATCTAGCATACCAGATGGGCATCGTCGGCTGCAGAACTAAGAACATTGTGAGAAACGCAATTTCTCTTCTATAGTGGATGAAAAGTCCTCCATGAATTGCAGACTGAAGTAGACCCACAGAATCAATTGCTCAGTGGTAAGTCAGGACTGAAGTACTGTAAATGTCATTGATACATTGGGTCTACTATAATTCAGATCAGCCTCTGGATCTGGGTCTTCTGGTCCAAGTCATTATCATCATAGCAGCAAAGTAATTATTTTAGGTAAAGGTCACCCTTGCTGTGTGAGAAGGTGCAATATTCTGGATTGTCTCTTAAACAAATGTTATGTGTGCAACATACATAAAAACATATATACAATGAGCAGAGATGGGATGGGGTAAAAGTCAACTCACACTATAAAATCACATTTTCTCCATTGAGTGTCTCCCTGAGCTGTATCTCCATAGCCAAAGACCAAGGAAGCATAGTAATTCACTAACATTTCTGCAGGTGCCATATCTTCACACCTCAAGTGTTTTTACTCTGCTTGGTAGAGAACTGCTTCGTTCAACACTTTAGTAAAGGTAAAGATTTGTTCAACTCTTTAGTAAAAGTAAGATCGCCCTTGCTCAAAAGCCAGTCATATCTGACTCTAGAGTTCAGTGCTCCTCTCTGTTTATAGTCAAAGAGCCAGCACTGTCTGCATTGCAGACGTTTCCGTAGACATGTGGCAGGCATGACTAGACACCAGAGTGCATGGAATGCTATTTACCTTCTCTCAGAAATGGTACCTATTTATCTACTTGCAATTTCTTGCTTTTGAACTGCTAGGTTGGCAGGAGCTGGGACAGAGAAGGTAGCTCACTCAGGTCTCAAACTGCTGACCTGCCAACCTTCCAGTCATCAAGTTCAGTGTCTTAAGCACTAAGCCACCACAGTCCCCCCCCCCCCGTAAATATTTTACTCATTGGAATAGTATTAATAGTATGCTTTACTTGTTCTTAAAAGAGTGGGTAAATAGGGCTTCAGTTTACCAGAACTACTTAAAAGAGTATCATTAGATGTCATCTTGATCATCTGTCTTAGAAGTCCAACAGACACCATTCTTGACATAAAGATTTGTCCTTCATCTTCTCTGCATATAGAAAACTAAAATTTGAATGGTAGAAAGAGGCCCAATAAGAATTTCCAGGTAAGGTCATCTTGTTTCATTAGCAGTGGGGAATCCTGCTTTGAAGAAGAGGTCCCTGTTTTAAACTATTTCTCTTTAAAGCAAACTGAAAACACATGAATCTTTCTTTCTTTCTTTCTAGGGAGATATAAAGAGATTAGTAACAAACATCATCTCATACCTTCTCCTCTCCAACCTTGTAAATCTGATCCTGCCCTTGGTTAAAAGCACTAGTGTTAAATACTAACTCTTTGCTTTTCTTTTCAGATTTCAAGGTGATGACAAAAGAGAGAACGGTCTTAGCATTTGTTAATACCCACTTGACCCACAAAAGAAATTCACCAGCATTTGCAGCTTCTAATTTAAAAACCATTAGACCGTTCCGCTTGGTGGACCAGATCTAAATATTCTTAAAGGGGTGGTTTAATTTAATCATTACCTTAACAAGCCCCCTTTTAAAATGATGATCCGCCAAATTCAGGGGATTTGTTTTGGAATCTGATCCAATAACTGGCTTTGTACAAAGGGAAGCATAGCTGCATCTGATTTGGTTCAGAATGGGGTGATAATCATGAAAATTACTTTGCATATTTAATCACTGTGAAAACATGAGTACAAACTACTTTCTAGAGATTACCTTAAATATTTTTTTAAAAAAGCTTCAGGCTTTCCAGCAAGCATGCCAAGTACTTTGATTTACAGAGAATTATTTGGATTTTAGAGACAGCTCAGTGTTTCAAAGACTTCAAGCTAGTCAGCCACTGGCAAAGAAACTGTTTCACAGTCATTGCTAACAGGGGGGAAGAGGGTGGAGGAAAATCCTTGAGACTTCTTTAAAAAGAATGTTAAGGCCAATTTCTTTGGCCTCTACAGTTTATGGGCTTCCTCCTCTTAAGAACTTATATGTTACTATAATATCGACCCACCCCTCAGCTACTACTCCTGCCATTGACTAGAGGATCCAGCAGGTTTCATCTACCAAAACTTTTCTAGGTTTCTTGAAAATTTGTACATGTGAACTGCAGATCTAACTTTGAAAAGTACAAGAGTTTGTTTCAAAGATGCTGCCGCTTCAAGTATATATGGGAATGGAGCCAGAAGCATTTGCAGCTTTTCACAAACACCTTCAGCAGCACAAGAGGGAGGGAACTTTCCCTATTTAAGCAAGTTTCAGCATAACTTGTGAAAAAGTTTGGACCTTCTTTGCATCACGCTCACTTTCCTTCATGCACCATTGTTTTACCTAAACCTTGGTGACATCACCATGAACACCATATTGATGTGATATTACCTCCTATGAAGTCCCTGATTGGATGAGACCCATTTATGAAGGAAGAAGAAGGATCAGAAGCCAGGTAGAAGAAAGCAACTAGAATGGCAGAAACAAAGCAAATGAAAATATTATAAGTATATTCGTGTGGTTTTGAAGAAACAATTCTATACCACACAAATAGTTAGCTTCTACCAGAAAATTAAAATGTGAGAGTATTTGTCAGAACTGTAAGCAGAGAGGAATCAGAATATCTCCCATTCCCAAAAAATGCAATTGTGAAGTGATTCAATAATCTTATATTGATTAGTAATTTTATTTTAACTGTTTGACCAATCAACTTATCGATTAAATTTAAATAAGTGTAGATTTTCTCATCCCAAACACTTTGGAAAAAGGGAAAGATATGTGAATGATCTAGTCTGTTAAATAAATTATTTCTTGCAATCAAGTTAAGAATTAAGTCAAAAATATGTGTTGACACCATCTCATAACTTCTGGTTATAAGTAAGAAGGAGAATAACTGGTGTTATATGCTTAATGAATAGTGCTGAGTGGCTCCACATATTTGGCCTGATAAATGAAGCACATGTTTTTAATATCTGAGAATTATCCTGGATTGCATGAATTTGAGACAATGGACAGATCAAGAGGGTAAAATCCTAAGGACACTTGCAACTAGTTAAGAAATGGAAGCTTTTATTTTTTGGTTGGCCGCTACCTACATGACTTGATATGTGACAATGTATAACAAGCACTTAGTACTTAACTAATCCCAATTCACAGTAGTAATAGAAGCCTCCACTATAGCTGAAATCCTGTTGCACAATGTTACTGATGATGTCATTGGCCATTGCAGTTGATTGTGTCATCAACCACCACAGTTCTTTGTAAATTAAAAATTTCCATTCTCTCTTAGAATGGGAAGATTAGAAAATTTTAGTTTACAAATTTGCAGTCGCAGATGACATCATCAGCCTTATGTGCCTTAAGCTGTACAACAGGATTATAGTAATCATAAGAGGCTAAGGCGCTGACTGGGAGCCGGAAGGTCAGCAGTTCAATTCCTGAGTACTGCAGGACAGAATGAGCTGCGGTCTTTGTCCCAGCTCCTGCCAACCTAGCAGTTTGAAAGCAAGAAATTGCAAGTAGATAAACAGGGACCACTTTGGTGGGAAGGTAGCAGCATTCCGTGCACTCCAGTGTCTAGTCATGCCTGCCGCATGACCATGAAAGTGTCTGCAGAAGCAGACAGTGCTGGCTCTTCGGCTTTGAAACAGAGATGAGCACCTAGAGTCAGATACAACTGGCTTTTGAGCAAGGGAAACCTTTACCTTTACCTTTACCTATATGTCTTTTTGAGACAATAAACTGTAAAACAAAATACACAGAATTACACAATACTGTATAATGAATTTCGAGGGAGGGTTGCCATTTTTGCATTAACAAATGTCATCTGTCGTAAGCTTTTGTGAATTTCAGCCCAGTTCATTACCTGGGGTGTAAAGAATCACCATGGTCTGATTAGTCAAGCAGGGAATACATGTTAGGTTGATTCACTTAAAAAGGTGGACCAAACAGATTTCTTCTCATTCCTTTCTGAAATGAATCTTCTTACAAAGTAACCATCCATAGGATTGTAGCCTACCAGTCCAATCCTATAGGCATTTACACATAGACTCATAGAAACGTAAAGCTGGAAGGAAACCCTCATTCAGCTCCTTACAAAAGAGGAAACTCACTGTTGCTGTAATGCTGATAGGTGATCATCCAGCCTCCATTTTAAAACCTCCAATGAAGAAGACTTCACCACCTTTCAGGACAGCTTGTTCCATGTCAAGCAGCTCTTACTATCAGGAAGTCCATCCTAACATTTAGTTGAAATCACCTCTCTTCTAAAGGTAAAGGTAAATTTTTGCTAAATTCAGTGGCACTTACTCCCATGTACAATTGCATTGTGCATAGGATATTATGAATTTTAGTCAGATCAGTCAGCCACAAATATATGTAAAAGCTGTATCAACATGCACATATACAAACATACAGTACAGTAATACCTCATATAACATTAGTATCGAATAACACTAAAATCGCATAACATTAAGGAATCTGGGGGGAAGAATTACATCAGATAACATTAAGATCCTATGGGATGCTTCAGATAACAACCGCTAAAGCCTGTGTGGTTACAATGTATCTCTATGGATCCCATAGAGGATCAGATAACACTAAAAATCATATAACACCAAGACTTGTGGAACCAGGTTTTAGTGTTATATGAGGTTTTACTGTATATCCCTTTAGGCACCAGATTCATTTAATATATAACTATTAACTGAATCTGGTGACTATTGAGCCTGTTTTCACCCCATCTAGTTAGTTCAGTATTGCACTTTTCTTTATTGATCAAATTGCTCTGCTACATCCAAACATATTTCACACATTGCTTTTGGGAACATGTAAGCTGTGGAGATTTGGATGGAAGCAACAATTGAGAAGTAATACCATATATAAGGAAAGCCTTAGTTTTTCAATTTGTAACACTGCTCCAAAA
Organism: Furcifer pardalis; assembly: GCA_030440675.1. NCBI lineage: Eukaryota > Metazoa > Chordata > Lepidosauria > Squamata > Chamaeleonidae > Furcifer > Furcifer pardalis. The sequence goes on from CP126894.1 coordinate 21,393,606, forward strand.
TTATGTTTTGTCGGCAATTAGCATTGCTTTAAAAAAAACCATCTAAACCATGTCCTGTTGTCATTATGTCCCATCAGGTCCCCTCTGACTTATGACAACGTTATAAATGACAGAACAGAGAGGTGCCTAGCAGGCAATGGTCCATAGGGTCACAAAGGGTCAGAATCGACTGTGCGACTGAACAACAACAATGAATGTGCAAACCTTGTTTTAAAAATACAAAGAACACTGCACATGAGGAGAAAAATTGAAGCCTCTTTCTCAAGAGGAGAAAACTTATTCAGCACTGAAAGACAAAATGGCAGCACCTTGCTTATTTTAAATATCAAAACATTGTCTCATGTTTTGATTTGCAGAAAAGTGTACATACTGAGACAAATTGTCAAGTTTTCCCTTGTTGGCTTCAGAGAGGGAGAGCGCTAAAAGGCATACCTATCCACACAGAGAGGAACTAGACAAAACTACACAATAATGTTCTGTTTTTGCCCTTTTGTAGGCTCCTCATACAGAGCTGAGTACCTTTCTTGATGTCACTGAGGCACTACTGATCCGGCAGCCAAGAGGTTAATGAGCAAAGCTTCCCTCACATATGCAGAGAACAGATAATTTCCTTTAAGGCTCACGATAAGTTGAGGGAGCTTTTGAGTGACAGACCAATTTGTCAATCAAATAAAAGTACTGGAGGGAGCCTCCTCTGCATAATTCTACAGTACAGATCAAATATAACCTCCGATTGTACACCAGGTAGGAACGGACAGGGAAGGTTACCGTGTCCAAAAAGGAGCCTTAGAAATCCTCCAAGTCTGGAGTGTTATGCCTTTCTGGGGTTATCATTGCATTAAAATAAACCACTTCTAAGGTAGAAGAGGGGGGAGGAAGAGGCAAAAGTCCTTTTTCCTAGGAGTTTAAATACAGCTATGGCTATGTGTATGGAAATTTGTTACCAAGCCGTTACATCTGTGTTTTTATTTTATAGCTGGAATTAAGTTTTTAGCTCTCCACACAAGCCTCTTGTAAACTGATGTCTCATGCAGTGTTCCCCCCCCTCCTTCCCTCCTTTTTTCTCAAAAGCTGCATATGAACAGCAGTTCCCTTCATTTAATGTTAGCCACTTCAGTTGATTTCTTCGCTAAAACCTGAATTATGAAAATCGCTTGTCAATCACCACGGATACCTGTGTAAAAGAATTACTGCACATTCATGGCAAAACTTTATTTTCACCACTTTCCAGTAAAAAAAGCTAATTCAGAATAACTCCATTTAACAGTTATTTTGTGCTGAAATACAGAATACCTCAGGGAGTCTTTTAGGGATTTTAAAGTCTCATTATTTATAAATGATTCATGCTGCATTTTCAGAAAAACCTACAATTAGTGTGGGTAGTCCATAGACTCCTTTGGGAAAGGTGGAGAGGGGGGAAAAGAACAACAAAATATGCATGCATTATGTACAGCCTTTTTAGCTTTATTGTTTCACAGTGGACTATAAAAAGAAAAGAACTGGAGAAATGCAGAGAGAAAGAGAGTGAGTATTTCTCTAACCTTTGAATATATGTTCCAATTGACAGTGTTTTGTGAAGCTGAGTTCATTTAACAATTGCTCAACCCACAGCATTCTTTTGCAATTGGGTTTAATTCTGATTTGCGCTTCCCAGCCCCAAAAGCAAATGAGCAAGCTAATAATGCAGTGAAACATTTGATTACCTACCAAGATAAGACTTACACAAACAGGATACACAAACTTCACACTTTTAAGATTGAAAGGGGGACATTTAAAACTAATCTGAATAATCATTTGTTACTGCTAGCTGTAGGAAGCTGTATTGGTATGCATGCTTGCCTGTCATTCTGCTTGATTACTCTTTACCTCATTGCTTTGTGATCCATTTGCCTTGTGACATCTCAACCTCTGGTGAATATAAACCATGCCTGGAAGTTTTACTCCTTTGTCTGAAGAAGTGGACTTGATCCACGAACGTTCACAGTAAAAATATAACAGTTAGTCTTTAAAGTGCTGCAGTGTTTTTATTTTTATTTTGTTTTTGTTTTCTGATATGCACAAACAGGATAATCACCTATAAAAAGTGGCATAACGACCTGGACAAGCAATGAATTTGAGCCTCTGAAAGGTAGAACCAGACTCCACAAGGTTTTGAGGTTATGAAATTATTTCACAGCTCCTCACAATCTGGAAAGAATCTATTGATGTTCTTAATGGACTAGTTTGAGAGTGTGTCTACATTACAAAGTTCTACATGGCTCCTTCCCATGGAATTTGGAGATTTGTTGCTTCATGAGGGACCTAATAATTATCTGCTGTACTTCAGGGGAGTATTCCAGGGTAAGGCTGTCAGGAATATTCAGAATAAAATTCTGTTCCATGGCAATTTTACCAGGCTTACCAAAAGAGACTTCTCACCAGAATTGCTCCCTGCAGTACTGAAACTTCAAAACTCCCTCCATTTGTTACTTACTTAATTACTTACTTGCTTGCTTACTTACAAAATTTTATTAGTGCAGACACTCCTGGAGGTGTTGAAAAACATGAAAACATAAATACAATCCTAGGACAAACAGAAGCATGAAAAGTGATCAATCAAGTAAATCAAAATTATAATGGAAAATTATAACTAGAGTCAACAGGGAAGGAGAACTATCTGAAAGCCTCTCCTATTGAGGGAGAATGTCTAAGAAGATCTCCCTATTTAAGAAAAAGGTTTTAACAGCTTCCTAAAGGCCTAAAGAGAGGAGAACTGCACATCTCAGCAGGGAGATCATTCCAAGACATTCAAGAGTGGAGGTTTTTCATCCCCATTTCTACTTTTCATCAGTTCTTTCATGTAAGAAACGGTCAAATTCTGCACAGCTCAATACTATTGTGTTTCACTGAAGACATATAAAAAGTGAATACATCTTATGTAGGAAATATGTCATCTTGCACAGGATCTGAATAAGCCTAAACTGGTGGTATTTCTTCTGGAGGTAGGGGTAATGACTATTAAAAATTTAAGAATGAGATTTCTTTAGGTGGAGGTGATATCATACAGAGAAATCTCACTGCAAAGGAAAATTGGGAGTAGTTGTCTTGACTATTGGTTGGTTGGTTGGTTGGTTGCATCTACAGTAAAACCCCATATAATGAATATACTGTAATGTATTATTTTATCGCTATACGATGCATGTACTGTATCATATAATGAATTTCTCTATGGGATGCATCATACAATGAATATCTCTATGGGAAAAATCATACAAAAAAATATTCATTGTACGATTTTTCCCATAGAGAAATTCATTGTACAATGCATCCCATAGGGAAGCATTGCATCATACAACAACAAAAATCATTGTACAATACAATTTTTTTTCCCTCCAAATTCCATTCGTTGTATGATTTATTCATTGTATAATGCAATCGTTATACAAAGTTTCACTGTATATCACTCCCATCTGGGATATTCTCCCATTCTGGGTGGCATACAACAAATTAAAAGATTTTTACAAATAACAATTTACTGACAATTCACCAGAATCAAGTGATTTTAATTTCACATATCTACTCAAGAGCTATCTGCTGGGGAATTGAAAGTACTTAGTGGATGATAAATGCCAAGTGCCATTATAATGGACTCATGACAGTCAAAGTGGCATCTGGTTGGTAATACTGCAAAGTGAACACTCTTCAGTTTCAAGGCACTGGTTTGGATCCAGGATCTGCTTTTGATGAATAGAAGACCTCCAGAAAATGGCATCATACACTAAGAGGATCTCCCTCTTCTTCCCCACATGCCAATACTTGCATCTTTCACCAGCATCCCTCTATATAACATTTTTGGAGTGCTGTAAAGTTTGCAATAGGGAAGAAGAGATCAGGGAAGTCCATTACCAAATGCCTGGTCACACATGTCTCAATCTGGATCCAAAATCCTGTGTTTTATTTATACAGGGAATGCCAGTGAAGTTCTCCTCCAGTTTTACACCACCAAGTTATTTTAACATGATATTGATGCTGGTAATTCTCTTCATCTGACCCAATTTTTAATTTCCAGATTCCTCACCTTTACTGTGGATGCCTTACAGAGAAAAGCTGGATCGTTTGTTTGTTTGTTTGTTTGTTTGTTTGTTTGTTTGTTTGTTTTGGAAAGGTGCTCTCCCAAGTGCTGAAAAATATATTTGTCATAGCATCCTATTTTCTTTGCTTACATATTTTGCACTTAGCATGCTCTGTTTTGATCACTGGGAAATAAATGGGAATAATTTACAGGGTTTATGGTTGAGATATACATCTCTAAGAAAATCTTGTTCTGAAAGGGGGAAATGGGCTAATTGGAGAGATGATGCATTGTACTTAACAACTTACTTGCTGCTCAGATGCTCTTCTTTGAAGTGACTGTTGTTCAGAAGAGAAATGCAATGGGTAGTACTTTTTAAAAACCTAGTACCTCCTTTGCAGAATTGGGATTAGAGCTGCTGTAAACTTTTTCTAAGCATTCATAACAGTGCTGTTTTTATGATGTGGCTGCAATTGCCACAAGAATTGTCAACCATGGGAAGATGTAGTCAAGGTTCAAGAACCAGTATGCCTGGAAATATTCCATTTCTGTGTCTAGAATTTCACTGAGTCTTAAATTCTTAGGGACAAAGTATCCTTACCACTTTTGCCAGGGCTCTTGTGAAATGAATGCTTCTAGTTCTGCAGTCTGCCTATTTGCGAAACCTACAATGCATTTCAGATTGGATATTTTTCAAATGTTAACAGCTAAACATGCATTAAAGAAAAACAAACATGCACAGAAATGTTTTAGTCAGTGGGAAGCGTGCACAAAAATGGGCACATTAAAAATGCATAGAGTATGTATGACTTATTTAAAAATGCAAAAAAAAATCTATACGAATTTCCTTGCAAGGGGGGGAAACAAAACCTGATAGGAACTGAAGGAACAAGAGCATAGGTGGGTCTGGAAAAGCAACAACTACTGCTACTACAGGATTAAGATGGAGATGATTTTTTAAACTTCCCTTTACCAGTGACAGATTCTTGTTTGGCTGTTCTGGTGCTGAACTGACAATGCGATATTCAGTTGTCCAAAGAAGAGGCAAAGGCATTTGGAATTTGTAGAACAAATTCTACATGGAGCATCAGTGGGAATGAGCTGCTCTAACCTGCTGACCATACTAAGCCCAAATCTCTCATTTGGACTAGCATGAATCCAGAAACCGTATGGTTTACAAGTGCTTCTTTGACCTCAACCCATGTACGTCTGACATCCAAGACATCTTCATTCTGGAAAGAGCTCATACATCCCCTCCGAAAGCCATTCTCACTGTAACCCTACAGAACTATAGGTTCAAGGAGTGTCTTACATGTGTGAATCAGCCATCAGGAACCCCCACAGAAAAGACTTTTCTTTTCGCCCATCAATTTTGGCGCTACAATTTTCAACAGAGACGGTTCACACATTGGCGCGGAGAGTCACCAAGTTCTCACATGTCAGGTAAGGAAATGCATGTGTGAATTAACCCATACCAAAAGGTTGCCCACCCCATCCGTTTCACACGTTTAGTGTAAAGGCTTTTCCCACTGAGAGCTGTCCTGAAAGTGTGGCAAAATTGCAGAATGGATTTTGATTTGTAGCCAGTGGTGTGGGGGCAGGGATTAGCATAAGTGGGAAGGAGAGGAAACTCAGTGGTGTCAAGTTAACCATTGCACACATATCACAATGGAAGCTGTAGATTTATTGCAACATTAACTTAGAGAGCAGCCATGTATCTTACTTAGAAGCAGGCCCTACCTGGTTTTACAGAACTTATTCCCAACTTAATGGATATTGAAATTCAGCCCCAAATGCCTTTGTCCAATTATTTCCTTAGACATGCCAACATTTCTGATAGCAAATCAAAACTTTTGCCAAAAATAAGGGTCTTCCAATCTGAAGGTCAAACTAAAATAACTGGCTTTGTGAATGCAGAATGTAGAAACATTTTATCTGATTAGGTAAACCAACCCCTCCTGGATACACACTTTAACACGTGAGGGGATTTGAATGTGTCAGAGAAGCTGAGGCCAATATCAGCAGGAGTCTATTTTGATCCTGGTCACCCAGCAAGGTCAAAATGCCCAAATTTGAGGCACGGGTCAAAGACACATCCACTCTCTTCAGGATTAACAGGCACAGCAGCAGCAGCAGAAAATGGATTGTTTGATTGATGGTGGTAAAATTATTGTACAGCAGCTACTGGGCAAGAGCAGAGTAGAAAGTGACTCTAGTCTTCTACTAGATCTTTCACAGACAATTGCAGTGACATTCAAGGTAACTTTTGTCAGCACTGAGCAGAAGAAAGCAATGGTAAACCATACTAAATATTTCTTACCTTGGAAAAAAATTCAAAAATGAAATGAAGTCACAGTCTTGAGTTTACACAAGCTCAGCAGGACTGTTGAAGAGAGGACATTTTAGATTTCACTCATTCATAAAGTTACCATAAGTTGGAGGTGACTTCACAGGATGAAACAAAGAAGATCAATATTAGTTTCTCTGACTGGCATCAGCCTTAAAGAGTATCATGTAGAATCAACTAGAAGGTAATCTCTTTTTTTTAAACTTACACGTTATCTACAGTCCCCAAGTAAATCAAAAGAGATTTCAAAGGGATAATTTATAATTTTCTGCAAGTGCTTTTCCAGTAATTTATTGATCTAGAACCTTTATTGCAAAATATAAAATGAAGCCACAGTCTTGAGTTTACAGGAACTGAGGAAGTATATCCACAACTTTCTTCTATATTTGTTGCCTAGGTCTTATAAAACTATACTAAGAATGAAAGTTAAAGACTGGGTGTTTCTTTGCCTACATATGTATCTGTAAGCACTGGGCTGTAAACAGTAGTGCTAACTATACAACTGAATCAGGATTTCCTGAAGTTAGTGGTTTTTAAAATCCTCCCAATACATGTATATGTAATCCCAAGCAAAATACAAAACTTTTACATGTTGATCTCTTACATATTGTCACATTATCTTATTTATTTATTGCATTTATAAGCCACTTTTCTCCAGATGGAGAATTTTATATTTCAGGAACTAAGTGGAAGTGGAAGTGTACATTAGTGATCATTTAAAACATTCTAAAAGGTCTAACTATACTAATACATAAAAATTTCCCTCTTGCAGTGTTACAGGCGGTAACTGATCCAGAAGATTGATTTGTTTGCTAGTGAAGATTTGACAAAATATGTCAATAGCAATTGTCCTTGTTAATGGTCAAAATTTGGATTCTCCCACCAAACACTGTTCACAGTGAGCAGTGAGAAAAATGAGCAAACTGTGGCCTAAAAATTCTCTATGGTGCTTGGAAGAGTTATTTATTTTGGACTATAAATTCCCAGAATTGAATAGTAAAAGTAGTATTCAGAAAAAGAAATGCCCTCTTCACAGGTCGCCTCTTACAGCAGGAAGACTGTGTGGAGAACCTCTACTTCTGGTAGAGGACATCCCTCACAGAGAATGATGGTCAGTATTGTACACTTGTTCCTTCTCTGTATGCAGTCAGGTGAACACTAAATGCCAAAATAGAAGCCATTAGCATCCAGACATAAGAATCATTATTAGGTATGACAAGGAGATCCTTTTCTGCAAGCAAGTGATGGGCACTGTTTGTGGAGCCATTGATAGCCCATTGTGCTATGTGCTGATTTTTTAAAAGGAAAGGACTGTAGGTAATGTGCAAGGCATGCATGCCTTAAGACTGCATGAATAAAATCTATTTCCAAAACACTGAAGAACAGAGAACTGAAGTCTTGGTTAGACTCATAGTAGGAACTCTAGATCAGACTACATTGTAGGGGCAAGACGTTATGAAGTACAGATTTTCCATTCCACATACTGCAATATATCCTGAAAGATATGTGCACATGATACCACCTATTGTATTAAAAAGATAAAGTGGCACTTAAAATAAAATGTGCATGATTAGACTTTGACTGCCCTTACAACAGGTAGAAGTGTCTCCTTAACAGAGATGATTCCAAGCATCAACCAATTATGTGCCTACCTCATCAGTGCTTCAATTTGTGGGACTCTGTCTGGCAGAAATGTGGAATGTTTAATAAATAAATAAATGCCTCCTCTTTCATCCCTAACTTATTTCCGAAAGATGTACCCTATGAGCCTTAGAGGAGGGACAACATAAAACACTATCATTTAAAATTAAACTCTTCTTCCTTCCTTCCTTTCTTTCCACCAGAGATCATGAAGGGTAGCTATTAAAATATAGGGGAAATGTTCTAGTTTTAGATCCAAAAAGTCATATGTCTTTTCTTGCATTTTTAACAAGTATTCCTTGTTTTAATCAGCCTGTGATAGTTAGACAACAACGAATATCAGCATTGTTTCTTGAGTTATTACTTAAAGTGAAAATATCTTTATTTACCTTACAAATTAACAGTAATCACATGGCTGTTCTATCCTCAAAAGGGAATAGTTAAAAGAAAATGTAATAGGCATTTATGTTTTATCCTATCTTACTTAAAACATAGTTTTCTTTTCTTTTTTGAAAGCTGTTACTCCTAAGATACTTGAGTTCATGTATCATGTGCCCTATCTTAAAAATATGTGCTTTATGCAGATACTGTATATGTAAAGCCACTGATTAATAACAAGAATTCACAATGGAAGTTTTCTAGCTGAAACCAGAGCAGGAAATATATAAGAATAATGTGTGTGTATATATGTATATATTATTCAAATGACATAGTATAGTATATATTACTAGATGTCCTAGCATAACCACTAAGATGTCAATTGGAAAATTATTATTACTTTTCCATTTGACATCTTAGTGGTTCTGCTATGTCATCTAGAATCTGTCACAAGGTGCAACATAATGAATTATGACATAAAATAACCATTGGGTTGACCCACCAAGGCAAAACCAAATGCAAAATTATTCATCCTGACCAAGCATGTCAGAAATTTAGAAAAAAGTCCTTCTCCTCACCCATTTATTCATGAGGCATATTCTCTAATAGATCCAGTTAAAGGATTCTAGCTAATGGGCATACATTATTATCATCATCTCTCATTTATGCAAGTCTTTTAGGATGTATCATGTCGTATACTGTAAAACTCTTATTCCATTCACATTATTCTGTATCCAGGCAGCCAATTCTTATCACCATTTTGTGTAGGCAGGGGGTTGTTGCTAAGAAAGGGAACATCTCTGTTGGGGGTCCACCTGGTGGGTCCACTAGTGAGAAGGGAACAGAACCAAACATTTCTCAGATGTACATCCAATGTGTTACTAATTATGAGCAAGTTCTCCTCAGCTCAGATTGAAATCGCGTTGTGATTTGAGCCCACTCCCCAGGGGAAGAAACAGAAATTGGGATATGCTATGTAAGATTAAGCTTCAACATTTAGGCCCTGCTGTCTGCAGTTGAAAGATTGTGTAGAAACAGAAAGATAGGGAAGGAAAGAGGGAAGAAATCAGAGAAAGAGAAAGAAAGCAAGGAAATTGAAAATATGGTGAAATCACCTGTGATTCTTACCCCAATCTTACCCCATCAGCCCTGCCAACTTTCAGTATGTGATGCCTAAATGATTATCCCTGAAAAATATGGCCCTTGAATTATAAAGGGGAATGTTGTCACCTCATGAGTTATGTATCTATTTAGGTTGTTATCCAAGCTCCTACTGTAGAGGGTACTTTTAATGCTCCCTACTCTTACAGTTCTTTCTATTTCAGACAGAATTGTACTCGTCACCCTTCAAACAGAAGAGGCTTTCAAATAATAGACTCCCCCAAAGTGAACTTGGCCAACCTATATCTTGGAAACAGTCCTGCAAGATTCTTTCCCTTTCCTATTTTTCTGCACAAAAATAGTTTTAGCAATGCTGATGTTTTTAAAATTACTTGAAATTAATAAAAAGAAAAATAGAATGATACCCTGGGATACATTGTAGGGTTTCTTGGAGCAAGTATAGATCAAACCACTCTTCTTGTCTCCAAGTTGGCCATTAATACTACCCAAACAACCCTGCTCCTTATTAGGGCCAAGAGATGCCTCATAATTATGTGAGTAAAGGTTACATTTTACAAATATCTCTTTCACATTAACAAGGCCTACCTTCCCATTGCAGGTTTTCTATTTCCTAAGGAAAGTCTATAATCTTGGTGTTTTGCCCCTGAAAACAGTTCAACTGCTAAGAATTACAATACAAAATGGGCAACAGCCAAGCTCTATGAGGAAAGACTGAGGGAAATGGGAATGTTTAACCTTGAGAAAAGGAGACTGAGAGGGGATGTGATGGCATTTTCAAATACAGTAAAATCTTGGGTTACGACCGCTTCAGGTAATGTTTGCTGCAGTTTACGATGGCAAATCCTATGGAAATGCCATCCTGGGTTATGAATTTTTAATGGAATTGTTCTTGGTTACGGCAATCAATTTGTGACCATTTTTTACATTCTCAATGCATCCCTGTGGATGCAACAGGTTACAATTTTTTCGCATTACGACAGAGGCTGTTGGAACGGACTTCCATCATAACCCAAGGTTTTACTGTACTGTACTTGAAAGATAGTCACAAAGAAGAGGGGGAGGTTATGTTCTAGATCATCCCAGAAACCATAATAACAGGCTAAAACTACAGGAAGCCTGATGTAGGCTTAACTTCAGGAAAACCCTCTTAACTGTTACAGCAGTACAACAATGGAACTACTGTAGTTAGCTCTGGAGGTTGTGAATGCTCCAAGGCTGGAGGCATTCAAAAGAATGCTGGACCATCACCTGTCAGATTGGCTTTAATTTGGATTTCTGCATTGAGCAGGAAGTTGGACTCAATGGCCTCATAGGCATTTTCCAACTCAATTATTCTATGATTCAACGAACATTTTTGGTTGTACAACTATATAGTGCAGTAATTAACTCCCTGAACATAGAGAGGACATGTCATCTACTGACACGGCATACTCATCTTAATCAAAGGAAGGTGTAAAATTGTTGGTCCCAACACAGAGAAAGGGATGGATATGACCTTTCATGAGAGGGTCTTTTTTCAGTGTAGTTGTGATAAAGTTTGTTTGGTAACCAGCAACAACTGCAAGTGAGGAATACCTCAGCTACTTTATTTATTTTATTTATTTATTTATTTGGATTTCTATACCGCCCTACTTGGTGCGACCAACTCAGGGCGGTGTACAAAACAGCATACAATTAACCAATAAAGTACAACAATAAGGCAAACAATGCTATGATACACCACATAGCAAAACAGCAGCAGTGTGGCAATGCAATCACTTTGCTTGCCCCGTTCTCTATTCCTGGCTTTCATAATTTCTTGCATCCCTCTATTGCATCCCTCTACATCTGACCATCCTCTACATGGACTAAAAAAATTCAAGTTATCAGCCTCCTTTCTCACTATTCTCTTCTGGATTGTCAACTGGGTATGATTTTAACTGACGGAATGATTCTGGCTTTAACATAGACAAATATTTTACTACTTCATGGACTCTAGGTAATTTCTCCTCTAAGTTTGTGGACTCCTCTTTCATTGCTTTCAGTAGATTAGACTGTCCTCAGTCTACTACTGTGGGGACAACCATGTTGGACAGTTGCAGAAAAAAGAAGACCAAGTTTTGTGACACCTGAAAGGCTGGTGACCTTTGTTTGGCACATACTTTTATGAACTGTGCTTGATCTGAAGCAGGCAGCACTGTACAAATGCTTATGCCAAATCAACCTTGTTAGTCTTTAAGGGACTTAAGATATCTTAGGTTCACTAGCTATCTGTTTCATTGAGTGAGACCATTTCAAAATGTTATAAACAGAGGCATCCCACGGTCCAAACAGTGGGGTCACTTTTCACTTATAGGGCAAGGGTGAGGTCCCCTTCTCAGACTAGAAGCTGTCTGTGGTTACTGGGGGAAAAGAAAATGTCTACTTATCTGACTCTCAAAACATCCTCTTTTGTGGTACAAAGAAAGATGGAATATAGCATTGGTTGATAAGCTGACATGTGAATTAAAAATTAAAAACAGGATGATAAAGAATAATGAATTTTTACGGATACAGGGAGACTTCACTGAATATGTGTAACAAAAATCTAAAGGATTCAAGCCAGGTCAAGAAAATATTAGTTGCTGGAAATAGGGGAACGTATAATAATTAAAACAAAGAATTAAGATATATGGAATAGAAGGAATGGTCCCAAGGTTGGAGGGTGCACTTGTTAATTTCTAAATGTTATATATGTTTTATGTAATATAAATAAGGATGACTAAATAATGTGAATCTGATAACAAGCTATATATTGTGTTGTCATTGTTGTTGTTGTTGTTGTTGTGTGTATTTTTCTGTGTTTTGAAAATTAAAATTAAAAATTAAAAAATAATAAATAACATACTAAATATATTATAAAGTACTTTGGAAGAGAGGATCCACTTGAGAAAGCCTTGCTGCTGGGAAAGGTGGAGGGCAAAATAAGAAGGGGGCGGCCAAAAATGAGATGGTTAGATGGTATTGTAGATGCAATAGGCACAGACCTGGGCGGGCTGAGGGAGATGGTGGAGGACAGAGGTGCCTGGCGGGCAATGGTCCATAGGGTCACAAAGAGCCCGAATTGACTATGCAACTGAACAGCAAAAAATATATATTATAAATATATATATTATATATTAATCAATATATATAATGCTATCCTTTATTTACCCTTCCATCCCCCCTAATTAAAACACTTACACACAAACACACCATTCTGTAGCTTGAAAAATTCAGAGTAAGTATTTAAGTTTTATTCATGACTATCTTTTCAAAGGTGTTACACTTTTTCTTGATCCAAATGCTTTTTTTTTTAGTATTCATGTCAAAGTGGGGTTTGTATGATAGGAAACAAAACCCGATAGCACCTTCATCTTTAATCTGATGAATGCATCACCGCACGTAGGGATTGTTTGTTTCATGATATATTGTTTAAGAACTCAGTTGTCAGAAATCCTGGGTACGGGGGCTTAACAAAAGTTTTAAAATGCATCAATGCTAACTCAGTCAATAAATACAGATTGGAATTGAATATGCAATAGATCCAAACCTTAAAATTGAGGCTAAGACAGGCTTATTGATGTCAGATTTTTGTACCGCAGCATTATGATCTTGTTCATTTAAAAAAATATATTTATGGGACCAAAGGAGGGGTGTGGAAGGGGTGTGTGTGTCACAATTCTGAATTCTTGTGACTAACTCAAAAGTAGTTTTAACCAGAAAGACAAAAAAAAAAAAGCTTTGCATTAATTCTCAATCAGAATCATGCCCAGTGATGCTTTCTTGATGTGAAAAAAAATCCCCACCTAACCATCTTCGCTAGGGCATAGATTTCTGTATCTAAAACTATACTCTTTAGGTGAGAAACCCACACAATATCGTTTGGGTGGAAGTTGAACAAAGTCCTTCTTTGTGAAAATTATTTCTTCTTGTTAGGATGCTGTAAGAAGAAAGAATCCAATATGCTGTCCGCATATAAACTTTGATGGGGGGCATTAGTGGGAGGGGGCAGAACAGTGCAATGACATTCATGCTCAACTGATAAAAAGTTTGCTGAAGCTTACCTCCTTTTTTATTATTATTATTATTTATAAATTTATTTATTTATTGTAATTCCAAATCCCTAGCACTCCACAACAATGTCACATTTTAATGTAATATCGGCTCCTCCGATGCATATTCATGAAATAAAAATCCTGGCAGTGGCACAAGGAAAAGAGGGATGAAGTGTGTTTGGCAGAGTGCGTCACGTTTCCAGACCAGCGGATTTTTTGATTAAAGTCCCTTATCCGTTTTATCATGCATATCCACTCTCTGATTAAAGTGATCTGGAGCTGACACTCACAATGTCAGTATGCCTGGGACCCTTCACACAAAAACATGGTTGGAATTTATATCCTTAAAGGGGGAGGAGGGGAGAGAGAGAAAAGACGAAGAAGAAGGAAGGAAGGAGGGGGAAATCTAGTAAGTAAATTGAAGTAGATAGAGGATATATTGATACATATGTAAGTAAGCTGTTTACCTGCAGCTGAGCCCTCTATGTTATTTCATCACAATATTCTTCTGGAAGACAGACCATCTAATATTAATGAACAAATTACAAAGAGAGAGAGAGAGAGTGAAATGCTCACTTTGTTTTAAAACATCGCAATGTTTGACTGCAGTGGCTAAGATGCTGACTGGAAGGCGAAGGGTCAGCAGTTTAATACCCCAATACTGCAGGACAGAATGAACTCCCGTCTTTGTCCCAGCTCCTGCCGAAAGGAAAGTTCGAAAGGAAAGGTAAACAGCATTCAGTGTGCTCCGGTGTCTAGTCATGCCTGCCACATGACCACAGAAATGTCTGCAGAAGTGGACAGCGCTGGCTTTTTGGCTATGAAACAAAGGTGAGCACTAAACCCTAGAGTCAGATACGACTGGCTTTTGAGCAAGTGTGACCTTTACTTTTTCTTTTAACGTTCAGCACTACTATATCCTTAGGACGATGATGGTGAACCTTGGCACTCCAGGTGTTTTTGGACTTCAATTACCAGAATCCCAAGTCAGCACTCCTGCTGATCAGAGCTTCTGGGAATTCAAGAACAGCTGGAGTGCCAAGGTTTGCCATCACTGCCTTAGGATAACTACAGTGGTACCTCGAGTTGGAAATGCCACATGTTATGAAATTTTCATGATATAAATGAAAATCCATTGAAAATAATGCCTCAAGTTATGAATTACTCAAAATGCAGTTTCCCATGGGAATGCATTGAAAACCAATTCATTCATTCTGGATGTTTTTTTTAAAAAAGTTTTCAATGCATTCCTATGGGAAATCACATTTCGAGTTATGATTTTTTTTGTAATACGAAACGTCCTGAAGAACACATTAAATTTGTAACTCGAGATACCACTGTACTTCTATTATGGGCTGCAATTTCTATGCACACAAATTTGGAACAAAGTTCATTGAGTTTGGTGGAATTTTCTTATTTCTTTATTACATTTTTATACTGCCCATCTGGGATATTTCCAAACTCTGGGTGGTGTAAATACAATTAAATAAACAACATAAACATAATACAACAAACAACAAAGTAAGTACCTGAAATATGTGTTAAAGTCTCCCCAAAACAGTGGTTTTTGCCCTCCCTCCCTCCCTCCACCTAATTTTAGATTACTTTCACAGTGAAAGAGAATGATCCTTCCATGGAGTCAGAGGTTAAATGATAGAATCAAACTTCTAGAGTCGGATATGACTGGCTTTTGAGCAAGGGAGACCTTGACCCACTTGCAGGGACAAAACCTGATGGGCCAGGGCAGGGAGTTGGGCATGGCCTCCCAATTTTGCCACCCCCCTGCCCAGAGGCCACCGAATGTTGCTCCTCCCCCTTCCCAGGGGTGTGTGGACCTGTTGCTACCCACCACTGATCCAAAGCCATGTCCTCAGTAATGATCTACTTGGTATAAAATATTCTTATTTATTTTGTTTTGAGTTCATTCAGGTAATGTTGGGAGAGTTCTGTTTTTGTACAATTTTTGTACAGGTAATTTCTTTTTAAATGAAAGGGAAAGCTTCTTTCAAATGTCCTATTTGTGTTTCTCCACTCACGGTTTGGGATACTCCAAACAACCTAAAGAACCGTTAAAAACTATTTCTTCCCCAAAAAGTGACAAATGAACAAAGAATCATCATAGTTCAAAAGTAGATGAAAAGATAAATCACCATCAGACAGAGCAAAAGAAGTGCTTCAATCACAGTCAATTCAAAAAGGAAGTAAAGCATCTAAAAAATAGAAAACAATAGTATGAGTTCAGTGTCACCCAACAAAAGCAGCACAACAGGAGTAGCCAGCGATGCAGGCAATTTTAAATCAAGAAAAACAAAATGCAGGACATTGAGTTTGTTGGTTTTATAGGTTCCTTCCTATTCTATTATTTAATGATTATTCAGTTAAAGGATCCAGGATGGAGACACAGCAGAGAATCAGGCAGTAATCCAAGATGGAGGGCACCAGCAGTTCAGTACACAGTACCCAAACAAAGAAAGTCTGAAGCAATGAGCACTTCTCACTGAGTTGCATAGTCAAAACAACCCCCTTCTCCCAGATGTTCTGAATGGCTGATTTTTTTATTTATTTTTTGGAATAGTAGCCGTGTTAGTCTGTGTTTCAAGCATATCAGAGAATAAACATTGTGGCACTTTAAAGACTAACTGTTGTATTTTAATGTTTACTTTTGTAAATCAGGTCCACTTCATTAGACATGGGAGTGAACAACCCTGTGGGCTACAGATGACAACTCAGCCCTCCCATGACATGACTTCTTTTTCTATATCCTCTTCACCAACATTGATAAAATCAAGTTTGAACAGTTCTACACATCTTGAATTTATGTCAGAAGCAGTCCTGCCCACTGTCCTGGTGCTTAACAGGGGCAGTGTTGTCCACAGCATGAAACATTATTGTATATACCAGAGACTGAGTGCCCAAACTACCATCTAAGCCGCACCCTCATGCCACATGTGAGCCAGGTGGGGGAGGAGGAAGCACTCTTATTGGTATAGACTGTATTTCCAGGAGCAGAAAAAATCACTTTTAAACTGTGAGTAGCACAATACATAGCATACTTTAAGGTCTACTGTATTAAGTTTATTAATCCATTTCTCCTTCATTGTTTGCTTTGCTTTTGTTTTTGCAGGTAGGCTGTCTAGTTGTGTACCTGATAATTTGTGGCAAAATGTAGGCATCTTCTCCCTATTAATCAGCAGACTCTAATAGCAGAGTGAGCTTTCATGGACCATAGCGCCATTAATTAAGACTGGAAGCATTGACAATTAATCAGCCCGATTGATCCACTAATTCATTAATTACAGTGTTTTAATTGAACCTGTCTCTTGTAAAAAGGTGTTTGGCACTGATGGTGGTACAAAAAGTCTAAGTGATTGTTCCTACATGTGCAGTCCTGATCGTTCGATAACATGAGGCCTAAATAAAATTCTGAGAGAAGCTTCATCTGGCTGATTTCTCTATGTCTAAATGTTCTTTCAAGGTGCAAATTACAGTCAGTATCAATAAATAAATATGTGCCCAGATTAGGCAGGTCATGTAACTTGGCAAAGTGTATGATGTGGTCTGGGGAAGGAAGTTGGCTATGAATTCAGATAACAAAACACTTGTGAGTTGAAGTGGGTCTGTTTTCTTGAAAAGCATGAATTCTTTATTACTGAGCATAGATCCAGTTTACCTGAACTTGTGGATTATGGAGTTAAAGAGGTCTCTTTGTAAAAGAATTCTCCACTGAGCAATCTTCTGAAGTGGTCAAGGAGCTAAGAATTGGAGACAGGGCTGGGAGACTTAGTTTAGCAGTGACACATTGGTAGTTGTCACATGGGAACTGCAAGATACACTTCTCTTTCATGTAAGGGGGTGGAGGAAACCATGCCAATCTCCTGTTAAGAAAAGCTGCCAAGTGTTTTGCTCCTTAAAAGAGAACAGGTTTTCTTCTGGCAAAACCTCATCAGGTATATATCAAAGTGGGCTGCTATCCAAATAAATCTTGCTTGTCGTTAAGATGCCATCAGTCTCTGTTGCTTCTGTCTTTGCTCTTAAGACTACATTGTAATTGTGTCTGTGTTTTTAGCAAAACACAAAAAAGTTCTGGGGCTATTGGTCCAAGCCAAGTGAGATGAAGTCATTTAGACCCAGGTGTGAGACCTTCTCTGCAGTGTTACATGCCAAGAAATACATAGTGTCATTCTACAGTTGATGAACAAATAATGCTATTCAGCAGAATGAGACCCATAACGCAGTACAGTATATGCCATCCAAACCCCCAATATGGGACATTAAATTCTGTCTGTGTTGCAATCCTAAATCACCAAGTGTTAATATGTTTAATAAGGTTGCCCTGATTTAATAATAATTATGTGTCATTAAATTGATTCTAACTTATGAAATGGAAGCAGGGACAGACTTTAACTTAAGAAATGAACAGACTTTAACTTAAGAAATGAAAGCATTGACAGACTTTACTTTCTTGGGTTCTAAGATCACTGAAGATGGTGACTGCAGCCATGAAATTCAAAGATGCTTACTTCTTGGGAGGCAAGCTATGAGAAAACTTGTTGTTGTTCAGGCACCCCATCCTCCACCATCCGTCAACAATGCCATCTAACCATCTCATCCTCTGCTCCCCTCTTCTCCTGTTGCCTTCGATCTTTCCCAGCAGCAAGGCCTTCTCAAGTGAGTCCTCTCTTCTCATTTGGTCTCCAAAGTAGTTTAGCTTCATCTTCAATATTGGAGCAGTCAGGGTTGATTTCCTTGATTTCCTTCAGGATCGACTTATTTGATCTCTTTGCTGTCCAGGGTACTCTCAAGATTCTCCTCCAGCACCACATTTTAAAGACATATATTCTTCTACGCTCAGCTTCCCTTAGGGTCCAGCTCTCACAACCATACATTACTACTGGAAAAACCATTGCTTTGACTATGCAGACTTTTGCTGGCAGGGTGGTCTCTACTTTTTTTTTATGTTCCCTAGATTTCTCATAGCTTGCCTCCCAAGAATTAAACATCTTTTTATTTGATGGCTGCAGTCACCACTCTGCAGTGATCTTAGATCCTAAGAAGATAAAGTCTGTCACTGCTTCCATTTCTTGCCCTTCTATTTGCCATGGCTGGTTGCCAGTGATGGTCAGCAGCCAGTTCACACCAGTTCTCCAGAACCGGTAGTAGCTTTTCCCAGTGTCCCAGAGAACCAGTAGCAGCTTTTGGGGGGGAACCACCTCAGGGGCGTACCTTTTTGCAGGTTCCCCCACTGCACATGCACACCTACAGTGCTCGGCGTGCATGCGCACCTACAGCACTTGGTGTACATGCACACCTACAGCACTTGGCACGCATGCACACCTACAGCGCTCTGCCTGCTGAGCCGAGGAGCCATTCGCTGCTTGTAGTGTAGCAGCACAGAGTATTGGGCGGCCATGCACAGCCACGGAGGAATCAGTGGCTGCTGCTGAGGCCCTCGGCGGCCTCCTTGCTGTCCTCCCAAGTGGGGAGGAGGAAGAGCAGCTGCTAGTCTGAAGTTTCCTACAGCCTGCTCCCCAGGATAAGTGACTCACCTTTGGGTGTGGGGTGGGTGGGTATATTTTAATGTACATTTAATGTGTGTTCCACCCACGACGTCGGCTCCACCCACAGTGTGGTAGCAAAATTGTTGGCTGACCATCACTGCCAGCTGCCATTTTCTTGGGTTTTTTTGATGTTGAGTCTCAAACCAGCTTTTGCACTCTCTTCTTTCACCCTAATCAAGAGTTTCTTTAGGTCTTCTTCATTTTCTGCCATTAGGACAGTGTCATCTGCATATCTCAGGTTGTTGATGTTTTTCCCAGCAATTTTAATTCTATTTTGTGATTCCTCCATCCCTGCATTGTGCATTATGTACTCTGCATAGAAGTTAAATAAGCAGGGTGACAATATGCAACCTTGTCATACTCCTTTTCCTATTCTAAACCAATCAGTTGTTCCATAACCTGTCCTGACTGTTGCTTTGTTTACTCATGTACAGATTTCTCTTTAGACAGATGAGGTGGTCTGGCATTCTCATCTCTTTAATTACTTGCCACAGTTTATCGTGGTCTACACAGTCAAAGGCCTTTATGTAGTCTATGAAACAGAAGTTTCATAGACTACATATATTCATATGTTCATAATTTGTGTGTAGAGATAATTCTCAGAAGCATCTGTTTGCCACTCAGGGAACAGAACAGTCTTTTGGTCACCTCCACATGGCTTTTCTTATAGTCTTAGTTTCTTTGTTGTTATGGGATTATTGTTAATTAGTGCTGTGTGAGCAATTATAGGAAGGAATGTATTTATTGTTTTAAATCAGATAGCCAAACTAAAATTTGTCAATGAAAAATGTTGGAAATTTTCAAGTGTAACTTCCAAAATTACACTATGGTGATACTGAAAATACTTGTATAGCATGGCATCCACTTCCCAATTTTCATGTTATATCAAGTGTATTCCTGGCAACAGAAATAAAGTGAGAAAAGTGTAGACTGTAGTGGGATACAGATGGATTAGGATAACATAGTTTAAGATTATTCTAACAACCTGGTGCCAAAACTGCTGGTGTTGTGAGTTTGTCCTTCTGAGGCCAGGATAATGAGTGCTCAGCATGTTGGGAGCAAATTACTAATTACCTTGTGAACCACCCTGATAGTGCACTAAGTGCTATGAAGTAGTAAGGTAAAAGTAAAGGTCGCCCTTGCTCAAAAGCCAGCCATATCTGACTCTAGGGTTCAGTGGTCATCTTTGTTTATAGCCAAAGAGCCAGAACTATCTGTGTCTGCAGACATTTCCGTAGACATGTGCCAGGCACAACTAAACTCCAAAGTGGTGCCTATTTATCTACTTGCAATTTCTTGCTTTCAAACTGTTAGTTTAGAAGGAGCTGGGACAGAAATAGGAGCTCAATCCATCGTGCAGCACTCAGGTCTCAAACTGACCTGCCGACCTGCCAACCTTTCAGTCATCAAGTTCAGTGTCTTAACCACCAAGCCACCAGAAATGCTATTGCTAGTTGAATCACCAAATCCCCACTGATTCAATGGGCCTACTTTGGTGTGACTTGCTTCTCCAAACAATAGGACTTCACCTTAAATCTCACATTTCTGTCACAGCCCTGAGGTCATGGCCCTTGTCTTTGATTGCAAGACCTAATCTCTCCACACTCTGCAGAAGCTGCATTATGTTACAATTGCTTTATATTACACCTAAAGCTGTGTTTTTAGTCACAGTTACAGATTTCATTAAAATATAGCACCACTTTCAAGTAATAGTATTTGAGATTGAGGTATTTGCACAATCTACGGTTGTGATCCTAAGTGCCTTGACTGGGAGGTATGTTCTCACATATTCAATATGGCTCACTTCAAAGCAAATGCATTCAAAATTGTGATGTTAAGGCTTCCTTTTTGATTTCTAGCTGATTTTCAGCAGCGGGTTGATAGGGAAGGGTAGAAGCTGGGCTATAAATCCTGTTTTAGTGTTTTGCTATTTATGCAAATTTCCAAATAGAAAGGCATATGGTAGCAAAGTAGCACTAACTATCTGCTTTTCACCAGATCTCTCACTGCCGCATTAGAAAGAAAATGTCTTCCAGGGTGAGGGGGAAGAGGGCTGAATATCTAAACCTGGTGTCAAGTTTAGATTTTCTCTCTTAGGCTCCCCCTATTTATTTATTTATTTATTTATTTATTGTGAAGGCTCTACCCTGGTTTTTGCTGGGCTCCTACTAGAAATCTCTCATACACAGAATGTGTTGTTTTCCTTTCTCAAAATTCTCTCCGCAGGCCTAAGCATTTGCCTGCCTAGAACAAAACATTTCATCCAAACCTATGTTAAAATTACTGGAGCAGGTTCTGAGTACTGAAAATTCAAAACGCAAGTAGAGAATTGGTCACTGGAACCTCTCAGGGCTGGTCAACCTCTAAGCACCCTGACTCACCCTTTTTGTACATGCCATGTGCTAGTGTGCAAAAGAGAGGGAAAATATGTAATGCTTTGTGGTCAGAAGAAGTCCTCATTTTGAATATATTTTGAAACAAGAGAGCTATTCTCTCAATGTTTGCTTGTATGTGTGCGAGTGACATTGTGCATGTTCATATACAAGTATATTTTTGTCGATAGCTTTTGCATCTGAAAAATATCCCCTGTTTCAAAATAAAACTCTCTCTTCTGAGCTCCTGCCCTATTTCCCAATATGCAGAGGATAATTTAGCTCAGTCAACCATCATGGCGTCCCGAGCATACGGAGGAGTATGAAATAAGAATGAGATTTGAATGAAAAACACAGAAGAGGGGTAAGAAAAATATATGTGAATAAGAAGCTCCCTTGTTCTCACCAACCCCCCAGAAAGGGATAACACACACATACCATACAAACGGCTTATTTGAACTCAAATGGGTTTTCACATATCCGCTTTGCATTCTGCTTGACAATATACCATGGCCACTGCACTATTTGAAAGCAGCAGGGTTATTTTCCCTATTCTAATTGATGAACAGCTGTGCAGTAATAGACTACAAAGCACAGCTTCACTGATCTCTCCTCAGGCCACCAGAGGAAACGAAGGCTCCACAGGGAATCGGGAAAGAATGGAAGTCACCCCTCCTTCCTTCCATTATTATTTTATTTTTAAATAAATAAATACATTTTAAAATGTCTTCTCTCTCCCTCTCTTTTTCTCATTCATACACACACACACTCTAGTGCTTCATAACAGCAATAATTAACTCCAATTTCTCCTTGGAGGGAAAGCAGCTGCTCTGGTTTTCCCATCACATTACTCCACCATGCTTTGCACCAGTCAAATGTTCCTCTGTCACACACACACACACACACACACACACACACACGAAGAAGAAGAAGAAGAAGAAGAAGAAGAAGAAGAAGAAGAAGAAGAAGAAGAAGAAGAAGAAGAAGAAGAAGAAGAAGAAGAAGAAGAAGAAGAAAGAACATCTTGAATGTTTTCATAGCTGGCTATCATCCTTATCATCATCATTGTCATCAATATTTCTCAGCATTGCAGGTGATCTAAGCCTAAAAATGTAGTCAAGTAATCAAAATTTCAAGGTGAGATGACATATTTGCAAAAATCACTTAATTTTCAAATTTCAGGAAACAAGTTAGCAGCTATAGGCAATTGTTTGAACTTTTTATCAAAAGATTTTGGAATGATTGATGAAATTAGTAGGGTGAGCAGGACAATGTGATCTTGCTTTCATATCCTTCTAATGTCTGGTACCTGTACTTTGCATTTTTTTGTAATTTTTGTGCTTTTTGATGGATCTCTGTAAGTTATGTTATTTATCCAGAAGTAAAATATCTAGCTTACTAAAATGAACTGTTTCATTCACAATGACTTGCTTGTCCCACTATAGTACCATGGTTTTATTTCCCAAAACTGAAGGTGAGTGGAATTTACAATATGGAGAGAAATGATGAGGGAATAATATGCATTGTAGCCACCTCCAGTTTCTCTTTCTCTATTGTTATTGTGGTATGGAAAGGAAGTGTACATTTCCAAAGCTAGAAAGAAAAGAGATCAGGAGCCTGTTGTTTAGCTTAAGTTTCTGTCACAATACTATCCTGTTTCCTAGAGATATTTAATGAGGTAATGTGGTAACTAGTCATGCTTATGTGGCTCTCAAGCACCTAACATCTCCTTCTGCCTTTGAGAATACCTCCCTTAAACAAATTTGCAAGCCTTCTTCCCAAATGATGCTGGACTTTGGAATGGACAAAAACACAATTGGGCAATACCTTTATTGTTATTATATACCATCAAATCATGTCTGCCATATAATTTATGAATTATAAATCAGTAACCTCCCAAAGATTCTAATGGTAACAGCAACATTCAAATCTTGCAAATTAAAATCTTGACTTCAACCTCAAGTTATGCTCTCCTCATTTCCTAATAATATAAAGCAAGCCTAGTAAAGGTAAAGGCTACCCTTGCTCAAAAGCAGGTCATATCTGACTCTAGGGTTCAATGCTCATCTCTGGTTATATCCAAAGAGCCAGCACTGTTTGTGTATGCAGGCATTTCCATGGACACATGGCAGGCATGCCTCAACACCCAAGTGAACAGAATGTTGTTTACCTTCACACCGAAGTGGTACCTATTTATCTACTTGCAATTTCTTGCTTTCATACTGCTAAGTTCCCAGGAGTTGAGAAAGAGACAGGAGCTCACTCTGTCATGCAGTACTTGGGAATCGAACTCTGACCTTCCAGTCTTCGAGTTCAGCATCTTAACCACTTGAGCCACCGCAGTCACACTGCAGCTCAAGCATAGCTAGAACTGAAACTTTAACCTGAATCTTCTCTCTTCGTAAAGGACTTTTCATAATATCTCTGTGTTTTCAACTACAAGCTTCCTCTTTCTGTGTCAATTTGAAAGGAAAGGGCTGCATGAAAATGTGTGCACCGTGGATGCATTAAGTTCACCCATTATGTACACATTTTGCAAGTACTTACCATAAGAGACAGCTTTTGGGTTGAGGGCTGGGGTTTGCAAATAGACACACTTTTGTAAGTATCTTCTAATTGGAGAACAGAATTGAACAATTTGGAGAAATTTCAAAACTGTAGGTTAACTGCTTTGTGAATAATTTCAAGAAGTGAAAATCTGTATTGACCTTGTAATCCAGTAAAGTTTTTTTTTCCAATCTCCATCTTCCAGACACAATCAACTCCCAAGTTCTCTCTATTCCTTTGTTTCACATACAGTGGTACCTTGCTTAAAGAGCATAATGTATTCCATGGGATTGTTCTTTAAGCAAGTTGTTCTTTAAGCAAAACACTTGGGAAAAGCGCTGCTGCTGCCATTGTAAGTGACTGTTTGTGACTTCTGATAGGGGTGGGGGGAGGATTTCGAACCCCTATTTAGTTGTTAAGCGAGTTTTTGGTTGTTTTTAGTTGTTAAGTGAGGGTGACCATTCAGATAAAATCGTGCTCTTTAAGCGAGTTAGTCTCTAAGCGAGGCATTCTTTATGTAAGGTTTTACTGTACTTTATATTGTTGCACATTCTATGCTGCTAAGAAGGATAAAATATTGAATCTTTGTGTAATGGACTGATAGAAAATTGAGTCTCCTGATTTAATCAAGAGCCAATCCACCTTGATTCTGCTTTTTAAAATCTATTTTCCTGCTCTGTCAATTGAGAGAATTTCTTTTTGTCCTGGTCGCAGTTAGCACACATGTTGGCTGAAATCATGTGCTTAGTAAGATACAAGAGTAGGCCCACTGAATCTGTGGTGATCTGGTGAGCCAACTTCTCTGTTGGTTCAAATGGGCCTGCTGTAGTTGTGACTTACTACATTAAGCCACATGATTGAGCTGAAGGTTTTATGATTATGTTATGGTTATGCAGCAAAAGGAATAAAATCAGACATCGATTTAAAAAAACTTTCATGACAAGAAGTCAATAACTGGAGGGAACCAATCAGCAAGAAAATTTCAAATAGGATTGATTTTTTTTAAAGCAAGATAAAAGCAATATGGAAATATGCATATGTCTACTCAGAAGTAGAGCATAGAACTATAACTGTAACTAATTACTTCAGAAAAGTAATCTTTTTCAACTGTTTTCACAGTAAAAAGGTATAGATGTGCTTGATGGCTTTACTCTGTCATGGTTCTTGTAGCAGTAGCAGTAGCAGTAGAAAATCAAGACCACACAATATTTGATTCTTGTAAGTTACATTTTTAAGAAAATAAGTAACTCTTCAGAGAGAGAAAAACCCATTCAGCTTTCTTGTTTCTTCTAAGCAACAAAAATAAATCTTTTTGGTTGCTTTAAATCAAGGGTCCTCAACCTTTTTAAGCTGGGGGCTGGATCATGCCCCCTCAAACTGTTGGTGGATAGGTGCTGAAGAAGGTAGCAGGACCACCCCAAGCCTCCCCTTACTCCACCCATACTGCCGCTTGTGGCAGCGGGACCACCCCAAAGCTCCACCACTCCACCCACACCACCACCCATTCCCCACACACACCGCCTCCCTGCTTACTGGCCTGGAGGAGCTGCATGGCACCAAATTATCTGGCATGCAACCTTGCTCCAGCTTCTGCTTTCACCATCACTACCTCAGTCCTTGTCTCCTCCACTTGGCTTGGCATTTCCCTAATGGCACTCTGTAGCAGGGCAGATGTTGTAAGATTTGCAACATTAGCCCTGCTATGGAGCACCATTAGGGACATGCCAAGCCAAGCCAAGCAGAGGAGACAAGGATAGAGGAGGAGGCGGCAGCAGCAGCTGGAGTGAGATTGCAGGCTGAATGAGTTGGTACCATGGGCTGGATCTGGCCCACAGGCCAAAGGTTGGGAACACCTACTTTAAATAAACACAGTCTAAATTGTATTAGCTACTGGTATATAGTGGAAAAATTAACTCTTCTATCCCATTTGTCTTCAGTACAACATCACAACTAGGATTTTTAGATAACCAGCAATCCAGCCACAGCTAATAGCAGGGGTGTGGCCTTGTGATATCACAGGGGCAAATACTAGTGATGTCAAGGACTGGCCCTTGATGCCAGTGCTGCTTCCAGGGCCAGCTAAATATGGAAAGATGTACAAAAACATTTCCTAATCTTTGGGTTTTAGACTTCAATTCCCCGAAGCTTAAGTCTATTCCCCAAAGCACTGATCACCCAATGTACTGATTTAGGCTTCTGAGAATTAAAGTCCCCCTGTGGGACATAGTCAGTGGTGGGCTGTCAAAAATTTTGCTACCCCACTGTGGGAGGAGCCGTTGTCATGGGTGGGGCCAATGTCATGATGTCATGATGTTTTGGGTGGAGCCAAAGAAAAATAATAAACATTAAATAAACACATTAATTAAATAAACACATTAAAATTAAAATAATCAACCAACCCACCCACCAAAAACACAAACACTTACCTGGCCTGGGGTCGGGGAGCAGGCACTAGGCAGGCAGGCAGGCAGGCAGGAAGCGCGGCGGGACGGTGGTCTGGCAGCGCGGCCTGGTGTGGGCTGGCGAGGAAAGGCCGCCACTGCCACTTCTCCAGGCCATCCTGCACCCTTTCTGGGCAGCCCAAATGGCTGCCCGGAACTGCACATGCGTCAAATCTCAATTTGACACATGCACACTTCTATTTTTGAGTGTGCATGCATCAAATGGAGGTTTGACGCATGCTCAGTTCCATGCAGCCATTTTGGCTGCCCAGAAATACACATCCGGAGGGTGGCCGGAGAGGCGACTGAACCAGTCACCCGGGGGTTCTTTCCCCCCCCCCCCGCGATCCCCCTCCGGAAAGCTGCTACCGGTTTGGGCAAACCAGTCCAAACCGGTAGCAGCCCATCACTGGGAATAGTTCTCTACCACCACCCCCGGCAATCCCCTCCGGAAAGCTGCTACCGGTTTGGGCGAAACAGTCCGAACCAGTAGCAGCCCATCACTGAGAATAGTCCCTACGTTGGGAACCACTGACATACAAAGAAGAATCACTACAATCTGCAGCTAACCAGGTGATAATACAACACAGAATAGGGGAGGTGAACTCTCATATCCAGCAGAGAATTCAGCTCAGTTGTAATAATAAATGCTCTTCCATATTATCCTAAATAGATGGTTAACTTCAGGATGAAATTAAACTAAGGGGTAATTATAGATCCCCCCAAAAAATATCCTTGTGTGCAATTTTTGTGTGCAAGTTTTTTTAAAAAAATAAACTGGCTGCAGTGGCTCAAGTGGTTAAGATGCTGAACTTGATGACTGGAAGGTTGGAGTTCGATTCTCGAGTACTTCATGACAGAGAGAGCTCCTATCTCTGTCCCAGATTCTGCCAACCTACTTGCAACAAATTGCAAGTAGATAAATAGGTACCACTTCGGTATGAAGGTAAACAACATCCTGTGCACTCCGGTGTTGAGGCATGTCTGCCACGTGTCCTCAGAAACATCTGCATATGCAGACAGCACTGGCTCTTTGGCTATAAACAGAGGAGCACTGAACCCTAGAGTCAGATATGACTGGCTTTTGAACAAGAGTAACCTTACTTCATATATATTAGTGTGAGTCCTAGCTTTCTACCTCTAGAAGCAATTCACATAATATTTTTTAAAAATGAAATTTTGAAATGGTGCCTGTGTTAGTCTGTGCAAGCATATCAAGAGTAAACAAAACAAAAAGACAAAAAAAATATTGTGGCACCTTAGCTAACTGCTATATTTTGATGTTAGCTTTTGTGGATGGACTTGATCCACAAAAACTAACATCAAAATACAGCAGTTAGTCTTTAAGGTGCCACAATGTGGGGGGTTTTTTGTCTTTTTTTTTTTGTTTACATAATAGTAAATGAGAAGTTTCCCATTGAATTTCAGTGGACTGTGAATGTCATCCCTTTAAAAAAAAGATTGTTTTTATCATTGTTCTATTTAAGAAGAGATTGGGAAGTGGGTGTGAGAATCCAAAAGCTTCTGTCCAGTTCTGTGCAGGGTAGTCCAAAAGGTCTGTTTCATTCTACATCAGCCGTGACAAGACCCTATAATAGAATCCTGTTAGAAATGGAGTGTCTGCATGAAACCTGTCTCAAGGACTCAGAATTCAGAGTAAGATAAGAAGCTAGTCAGCTAGGTCAAGCACAGATAAAGGTCTAGAGTAGACTTGACGGTGACAGATTGGAACTGATTTGGCCAAGCAATAGAAGTGATGAGACCAGAGCTGGCAGCTGTGAGGACGAGATTAACAGAAAAGGTCACAGTGGAATATAGTTTTCCAGCTTCTGTTTTCTTATGAAAGAGTTCTACCAGATTTGAGGCTATGGTTAAAGGCTGTTCTACAGTGTTACCCTATGTTGTGGGGAGAGTTCGGTCTGACAGACCAAACTATTTCATGCTCATATTAGAATCTATGGTTAAGTAGAGTTTTCAGTTTTTTACATTGCCTAAAGAGAAAGAAAAAAGAGAGAGAGAATTGGCCTCCATAGTGATCCCGACAGCCATCGATGCCTGCGAGACCTGGAAGGCATCAGCAAGTATCAACAAGAGACTTGACATTTTCCAAAAGAGGTGCCTCTGGCGAATTTTAAAGATTTGATATTGTGACCATATTACCAATGAGGAGGTGCTCTGAAGGAGTGGCTCATGCAAATTACATAACATTGTTGCACAAAGAAGACTCGAAATTGCAGGCCATATTTTTCTTATGGAAAATAACAGGATCCCTAAGGTGGCAATAAGTTGGACCCCTCCTAATGCCAAATTACATCAAGGTCATCCTTTAAATACATGGCAAAGAACTTTCATGGCAGATTTAAAGACCCTTAAAATGACATGGGAGGATGGCAAAGTATTCACCCAAGACTGGAACCATTGGAGATCCCTTGCTGCCCAAAATTTTGCACAGCATGGGAGGATCTAAATCTAAGTAAATGGAATGAGAACCCATCCTGACTGTCAGGAGGAACATCAGAGGACCAGAAGTCTATTGCCCCAATGAACCACACCCTGGAGTTCCTGACTTCTGGTTCACCTATAAACATGGGTCCTCACAGGTGGGCCGAGGACACAAAGGCAGCAGATGCCATCCCTGAGTATGGAGAAGGTTCTGGAAGGGAGGAGGATCCAGCAGTAAGGGACTCAGGGGTGAAGGCAGAAGGGCCTTGGGAATTATAAGGCATAAAAGGGCCATGGTGAAGGCTGTATAGGAGCATGTATAAGAGATTTGGGAGGAGACAGAAGAGATGGAACAGGAGGAAGGGTTAGCAATTAGTTGGCAATGATTCTTTGAAGAACTGGAGGAAAAGCCACCATTAACCCCAGGGTGGACTTATATTTATAAGGAGGACTTGTGAAGAAGGGTCTGACTACAGTTTCTTATTCTGTCATGTCCAGGTCAAATCTTAAACTGGGCAAACTTAAATCTTCATCTGTACAAATTTCTGGTATTAATCAGTAGACCAGTAGATGAGCCAGATTCTGTATCTCTTCACATTCACACAGAGTGTTGCTGTCCATCAACAGCCTCCACTTGAGCATGTTGGTATTACATTTAGGCACTCCTACCCTCAGCCTATCCAAGGTCCTCCAAGTGATGTAGTTGAGTTTGAGTTCCTCAGTCATATCCTCCATTAATGTTATTCCTTGTCCAATGAGCTCCTTCCTCCGTCTTCTAATTTGATTTTGCTCTTGCATGCATTCAAGAATGGTTTTTCTTGCTATAAAAGTCTTCCTGGTTCTGAGCCTACAGACTTGAGCCACATGTCCATCCAGAGGATATTGAGGCTCATTCTCTTGCTTGACTACAGTTGAGTGTACCTGAGAAGGAAACTGCTAGGCAGGAAAGAGAGCATAAGGATGAGAAACTGCCTTATTAAGGAAAGTGGCATAGGAGTGGGAAAGGTCATCATTGTCAGGCATTGAAGAGGAAACCTAATGCAAATGAGAAGTCCAATGGAGTCGACCCCAGTCCACAGCCACCTGCCCTCACTGCCAACAAGACATTACCCTGATATAGGGTTAACAACTTTAGGACAGTTACAGGAAACCAAGATCTAAACACCACGAACTCAGGGTGGGTCAGACATAAGCTTGAGTCTTGGAGAATCTTTGTATATAGTTTCTTGTTGGTACAGAAGTATAATAAAAGTTGGTTTGGGAGCATAATAAGCTGAAGACTCATGCTTGGAAAGATGGAACACAGCAGGAGAGCTCATGATGACTGATGGAAAAGTGGCTTGACGTCAAATGCAAACCTGGTTGTGACCTAAACGGTAAGGGACAGTTATTAGAATAATAATTTCATGTCAGGAATTATTCTAGGTTGAAAGGATTTTTGCTGGAGACACTCTGCTCAAGGGATGCCCGAATGAGGCTCCTTTCATGTCCCCAAGATATTTTCCCACCAAAGTGGTCCTCATTTATCTACTTTCAATTTCTTGCTTTTAATCGGCTAGGTTGGCAGGAGCTGGGACAGAGATGGGCACTCATTTTGTCATGCAATACTCAGGTCTCGAACTGCCGACTTCCTGGCCTTCCAGCTAACAAGGCAAGCTTCTTAACCACTGAGCCAAAGGGGCAGTTTGAAAGAGGTGACTAATTTAGCAGCAGCAAAGAGTTGAATAAAGCAGTTCCCTACAAGCAGAGTAAAAACACCTGAGGTATAAAGATAGGGCACCTGCAGAAATTTTAGTAAAATACTATGCTTCCTTGATCTCTGGCTATGGAGATACCAGGGAGACACTCAGTGGAGAAAATATGATTTTATAGTGTGAGTTGACTTTTACCCCATCCCATCCCTGCTCAGTGCATATGTGTTTTTATGTATGTTACACACATAGCATTTGTTTAAGATAAAATCCAGAATATTGCACCTTCTCACATAGCATCTCCCCCACACATGGTGCTTTGCATTTGTTGTACAGAAGCTTACTTCCTGTTATATCAGAGGTCCATTCTGGTCCCATGTTATCTTCCTAAATTATCAGAGAATGGGAAGTTCTCCAACAGGAAATCAAGTAGCATTTCTTTACACATACAGCAGTCTGCTATGATGGCATAGTAAGGAAGTGGATAGCTTTTCAAATGTATAAGATGGAAAACATCAAGCATAGACATCAAGGCCTAACTTCCTTGACAGATGGTGGGAATGTTGAACTCTAATATATCTAGACTTCAGCACAATATATTATATCTACAGCAAAGCCTTTGACAAAGTTTCCCATCATATTCTGATTAGCAGTCGGGTTATAAAATCATACTTAGAGAGTGCTTATCAATGGCTCCTTCTCAAACTGGGAAGGGGTAATAAGTGGGGTACCACAAGGCTCATCCTAAGCTTGGTGTCCTTAAACATTTTCATTAATGACTTGGAGGAGGGAGTGCAGGTAATACTTATGAAATTTGCAGATGATACAAAACAAGCTGGATGAGGAGCAGTAGACAGCCATCAAATGAATGGTTGGAGTACCTGGATCACATGTAGACTAGGTCTTTCCTATCAGAAGGTGATCTATCCCATGAATGGTAGATCAGAGGCAGGAGATAGTGGTGTCCAGAAAAATGAATAGCTGGTCCACAAGATCATGGCTAAACCAAACTGAGCACTAGTCAACTTTCTTTATTTGTGTCAGAGGCACCACCAGGATATAATAACATATAAAACTAAAATTAACCTATCTAAAACAAGAAGGAATTAAAAGGACTAGATGACATCCACCCAATATCAGGCCACCTCAACAGCATTTCCTCTTGCCAACATAAGGTCCTCCTCAGTGCACGTTCAAGAGCATCATGTGCATTGTATCATATGGATGACTGTTTGCTCTTCTCCACTTTCACACAGGCTGTCATCTACAGAGAAACCCCACTTTCTCAGATTAACCCTTGATCTTCCTACCCCTGTTTAAAGCTTTCCACACAGGATATGGTTGTTTGTGGCCAGGCGGTAGAGAATCATATGGTTCTGCCCAGTTATCTGGTAACATGGAATGACATGTTACCAGATAACTGGGGACATGAAAGGAGCCTACCCAAAGATTGTTACTTCACCGATCCAGTGTCCCCTGGGAACAGAGATTTATCACCAACAATGGAGATTTATCACTGGCTAATCCTTTCAACCCAGAAGCACCAGAAGTAGAAATTACTACTAGTCAACTTATTAATTAATATATAGTGTATGCTCAACCATGTTTGATTGTGTTGTGTTGGCTGAAATTCTGTTGTGTTCAAAGGATAATATCAGCATGACTGATATAATTAGTGGTCTTCAGGATGAAAACAACTCATATACAATGTGAAGAAGTGAAATCCCTTGCTGCCACTGTCACTGTTGAGCATATGGAGTTGTGCAACAGGAGTTCAGCTACTATACTATGTGATATTACCCTAATGTATTAAAAAAAAACACTTCTGATTTGTTTTTAGTTTTGTAGCTCCAAAAGTGCTGTTCATCCCCTGTAGAAGAGGGAAGATAATGACGAGGGGTTCCATGCTATAATTACCTCTAGCATTTTCACATCATAAATTACAGAGCTGATTAGTGAACTGCTTGCCCCAGAGGGCAAAACTGCTCATTTCAACTCTGCTGATTTCCTTCTTGCAAAACCACAAGGCTGCCTCCAACCTGGCGAGATCTTCCCTCACAACATCAGTTTGCCAATTTATTGTGGCAAATAGCCAGGGGTTGGAAATGCTGTTTTTGAAATACAGCTCCCTAATAGCCATGCTGACTGGGGGCTTCAGGACATTATAGTCGAAAAACCTAACTTTCCCAGGCTGTGATCTTATTTGGTCTTTTTTATACTAGAAGCTGGGTCAAAACACTGGCCTACATCTTGTCCAATGCCATAGAATACCAATGTCACTCTCTGTGGCTGATCATGTATATATTTTTCCATTGCCTACTTAATGTGTCTGTGTGTATATATACTGAGGGTGCCAAAATATGTATACACATTATAAGAAAGGGGGAAATTAATTAAAATTGTAATACTCAATATATGTAATAGTAGTAGTAGTTCCTTCTCTAGTTGTGTGGTGCCCATCGTTGACACTGCAGCATATCAGGCAATGAGGCTCCTCATTGCTTCTTCGGCAATAAAGTTTTATGGGGATAGGGTGCTAACCTGACACCCAACTCTCCTCCTTTCTCATTCGGGCTTGGGACAGGCAATGGTGGAATTATACTCAATATATACCTTGGAGTCATTATTCAGTGAGGAGTCTGTGCATTGGTAGACATCTCTGCGATGACATTTCACACATGCAAATAGACTTGAGAAATAAAGCCCATCTGTAACCATGTGTGCAATTGTTAGGCATGTTGGAGATTCTGTTGCATACTCATGCCTCCATTGTCGTTATACTTTCACAATGTTCTTGAATTTCAAATACCACTTCAAAATGGCTTTGTGCTCCTCGAATGACAACTGTGCTATTTTCTTTTACTACCCTGTCTGTCACTTGGTGATCCTAGTATTAATTCTTTTGAGCAAACATCATACAACACAATGCTACTGTAACACTGTAATTCAATTCAACTTCAAAAAGACATAGATTTCTTCTCCTTCCATGTCTAGGCCAGATAGGAAACTGCCAAAACGAAGGTACTTTTTGGTGTGTTCATTCTGCAGTTCCTAGTCTGAGATAGATTAGCTGGCAACACAAGTTATACACCTGACTGTGTTTCAAAAATACCACAAGCTTCAAGGAGGCTGTCTCTGTATACCCCAAAGACATAGATAACATTGTGTGTGTGTGTGTGTGTGTGTGTGTGTGTGTGTGTGTGTGTGTGTGTGTGTGTGTGTGTGTGTGTGTGTGTGTGTTTGTGTGTGTGTGTGTGTGTGCGCGCGCCCCCCCCGCCCCCCGTATATGTCAGCTTACAGCATTAAAACTGTGGACAATATCAAATTATAACACAATAAAACAATAGGTCAAACAAATATATTTGTTTCAAACAAAACATTTCATTGAATTTATTTATTTATTTATTTAGATTTAATATCCCGCCCCAATCAGGCGAACCTGACTCTGGGAGGCTTACAAACATCAGAGCTAAAAGTACAATCAGGAATACAGAATCCTATAGTTATAAAACAAACTGAGCAATCCCCTCCTACCTAGACACATTACACTTTAGTTTAAAACTAACTTAAAAATTCCATCTGTAATCTATAAAATACTAAAAAGAATTTAAAACTTTAAGATTTTAAGAGTTAAAGGGTTAGAATTCTACTCTTCCTTTGAAATTCACCACATATGCCAGGAAAAATCAGGATGACGCTAAATTAAAGAAAATAAGAGAAGCAAGGACAAACACTTCCATGAACATCATGCTGCCTTGCGCCTTCCTTACTATGCCCAATATTTTGACTGCAGAGGCATCATTAAACTTGGTGGAACCCCAGGCGTATCCTGGTATCACCACATTTCTGAGACCACCATGAGACACTCTTTTGTAAAAGAGGAAGAATGGGTTCTAAGTGGGGAAATTACTGCAGCTCGTGAGAAGCTTGAAAGGCAACCTTTGTATCCTGCAATTTTGTGCATTAAAACATTTTTTATATAAAAAGCTACTACACTGCTTATTGTATAAGGCTAAGCTTTTCACTCTTCAAACTATTAATAAGGACTTCCCATTGAGAAGACAAATACATGCTTGATGCATTTTTAATCCTGGGCCAATACATTTGACTAAAGCTGTTTGCTGTTTCAATGACAGGATTTAACTTGCCCTTCTGTATTCAATGTTTCTGATTATTAATGGCATTTTGAAAACACTGACTGGGCCATCAAGTTGTATGTCCGTCATCCCCTCCCCCTCCAGCTGTAAAGAATGGCAGCTATGCTTTCTATTTCCAAGGATAATCTTAAATGCAGATCCACGCCCCTTACCTCTCCACTAAAAGAATTAAAATGGTAAAAGAAATGGGATTGCAACATAAAGAAACCTATCAATTATTGCAGCCATTAAGAGTTAGTGAAGGATGAACTCTGTCTAGTCCAGTTTGGGATGGACCCAATTAAAACGAGCTCGTCTGAAACATTTCCAAGACAGCTCTAAAATAATTCTGCTACCGTTTGAACAGTTGGGGGGGGGGACTCCTGAAGAAAAGGCAGCTGACTTCTTATATAGCAAAAATAAAACCAAAAACTTTTAACAAAAAAGTTGTCACTTCTTAAAATCTAACAGATTCTTTTCACTGCCGTCATTAGCACATTACAATCCACTTATTTAGACACAGAGGAATTGCAGCTATATAGTTGCAGCTACAGCAAAGGCAATGGAAAAAATGAGTGTCAATACATATAGAATGTGCTAAAATTATTGGTCTTTGTTCAATCTTTGAATATAGCCCATTTCAGCCCTCTTTCTTTCAGACTTTCCTAATTCACACACACACAAAAGTTACTTCAAGACCTGGCAAGGAGAGTCCTGGGAAATTAACTGGGGTTTTGTGTGTTGCTATTTCTACTGTTCTAGCACAGGGGTTCTCAAGGTTTTTCGTTCCATGAACTGGACAACTCCACCTCAGATAGCTGAGCGGGCCAGACACAACCACAGTGGGTACATCTGCACTTGCGCAGGTGCTTCCACTTCTGGGATCATCACCACGGGCCGTAGTTTGTGAAACCCTGTTCTAGCACCTTAAAAGCAAGAAATTACAGGTAGACAAATAGGTGCTGCTCTGGAAGAAAGATAATAGTATTCTGTGAAGGCACTGGACAGGGAGTGGGGGAGCCGGGGGGGGGGATCCTATATATTGCTATTGGCACCCCAGGGCACCAAAGGCGAGGGTGGGATAGGACAAAGCCCGATTGCGCAATATACCAGCATGCACCTGGTGCACATCGGCATCTAGTCATTTTATTTATTTATTTAGATTTATATCACCGCCCACTCGCCATGGCGATTCAGGGCAGCTTAGAGTCAGAAAAAAAACTCACACAGCACAAACAGTTGAAGTCCATTCCTCCTCCTGGCCAGAGGACATTAGTCTTATCCTTCCATGGGCAGGTAGAGCCCAGGATTAGGAAGTGGAAGCTTCCATCTAAAAACCTTAAAACTGTTAAAATTTAAAATTAAAATCTAAAAAAGATTAGAAACAGATTAAAAACACATCAGATGCTACAACTACTAATTAAAAGTAGAGAAAGAGAGGGGCTCAGATCATCCAATGTGCTGGGGTCATTATACCTTCCACACCCCATATTTGTCCCGCCAGCCATGTTTTTAGATTCTTCCTAAAGGGCAGCAGCTCTGTCTGGAGACGTAGCTCCATTGGCAGGAGGTTCCATAGGGCCGGAGCAGACACAGAGAAGGCCCCCCTTCTAGTGCCAGAGAGATGTGCCTCCCTGGCCAATAGAACAACTAGGGAGCCTCTCCAGTCTGCTCTGGTGGGACAGGCAGATGTTCTTGGGGTGAGGCGGTCTTTCAAGTAGCCTGGCCCACTACCATGTAGGGCTTTAAGGGTAATAACCAGCACCTTGAATTGCACCCAGAGACATACTGGCAACCAGTGCAACTCCCAAAGCAGAGGCGAGGCATGTGCATACCGCCCACACCCCATCACAACCCAGGGAGCCACATTCTGGACCAGTTGAAGTCTCCAAATGGTCGTCAAGGGCAGCCTCATGTAGAGCACATTACAATAATCAAATCTGGAGGTGACCAGAGTGTGTGTGATCATGAGCAAGGAGTCCCGATCTAGGAGCAGACGTAACTGGTGAATCACACGAAGTTGTGCAAAAGCCCTCCTAGCCACGACTGCCACCTGCTCTTCGAGCAGTAGTTGCGAGTCCAGGAGGACCCCCAAGTTACACATCAGATCTGTTTGGGGCAAAACCGCCCCATCCAAAATCAAAGATGGTAGCTCCCGAGATAACGCAGGACCCCCAACCCACAGCCACTCAGTCCTGCCGGGATTCAGCTGAAACCCATTGTCCCCCATCCAGACCCTCACAGCCTCCAGGCACCTGGAAAGGATTTCCACTGCATCGCTAGGGTTCCCAGGGGCCGAGATATATAACTGGGTATCATCTGCATATTGATGATACCTCAACCCATGGGACCGGATGGTCTCACCCAGTGGTTTCATGTAGATGTTAAATAGGAGAGATAAGAGTACCAAGCCCTGAGGCACCCCATAACAAAGGGGCCTTGGGCTGGACACCTCGCCCTCCAACCACACCGACTGGGTCTGGCCCCTCAGAAATGAGGAAAACCAGGACAACACAGTGCCCTGGATCCCCAATCCTCGGAGCCTTTCCAGAAGGATACCATGGTCGACAGTATCGAATGCTGCTGAGAGGTCAAGAAGAGCCAGGACAGATGGATGACCGCCATCCCGCTCTCGCCAGAGATAATCCACCAGCACTAGTTATGCCTGCCACATGACCACGGGAACATCTGCAGATGCAAACAGCGCTGGCTCTTTGGCTGTTAAAGGAGAGGTGCACTGCCCACAAGAGTAAGTCATGACTGGCTTTTGAGCAAGGGAGACCTTTACCTTATTTCTGATGTCACATTGTGTCCAT
The DNA here is from genome assembly GCA_030440675.1 of Furcifer pardalis. Taxonomy (NCBI): domain Eukaryota; kingdom Metazoa; phylum Chordata; class Lepidosauria; order Squamata; family Chamaeleonidae; genus Furcifer; species Furcifer pardalis. Next base: position 21,431,203 of record CP126894.1, read on the forward strand.
TTATCCTCTTACACAGAGATTAGGAATGTGCACTAACTTCAGTGGAGCAAAATTTGAGATGATGCTATTTTCTACACTATTAGGTATGACACAAAACATACCGTCCCTGTAATACAGGTGTTCTCAATGTTTTCACGCCATGGGCCGGACCACACCTCCTCAGATAGCTGAGTGGGCCAGACTGGTGGTTTCCTGCACCATAAATGCTGCTGTAAAAAGCATCCACGGCATCCACATGTTTACAACAGCTGCAGGTGCATTCATGTCTGTTGCAAATGCATTTACGACAGCTGTGGGCACATTTATGGCTGTCCTAAATGCATCTGGTTCCCCTTCCAGTGGTGGTGGCTGTGACATGGGCCACATGAAATGCTGCCGTGGCCCATAGGTTAAGAACCCCTGCCATAATACATCACAATCTCATAACCAGGTTTTTACTTCTTTACATTTTAAATTAGGAAAGCAGCCTTCTACACTTTACCACCACATTAACACAGACTTCTCATAATATATATTTATGTCATCTGTAGCCATGGGCCACTTCAGTGGGAAAAGATCTCAGGGACATGATAGGAGCCATGCTCAGGTATCCCCTGAGCGGAATTCCTCCAGCAAAAATCCTTTCAACCCAGAAAGCACCTTTGTGTGTTTTTGGCATGGTTTAAAAGAAAAGAAATGAAAACATAGGCCAGGAAATTTCCATCCCTGACATGAAACATACAAAGGTATACTAGATCTGTAGATTGATGATGTAAAGCCTGGATGTAAGGATAGATCTTGTGGGTTATCTCATCTCCTAAATGATTAGGCCTTGCAGCAATAAAATTTTACTGGGCATGTTGTGAGAAATTAAAACAACATTTTCCAGATACAGCTGCCCAATATTTTCCTAGACTGGCCACCAGCACAGGTTAGTTCTGGGTTTAGGCTAGAGTCTAGAAGCTAAATGGGGATGTTGGCTGATGATATAGTATATGTAGTGCTCTGTGAAGCGTGAGCAATGAGTCATGCCTTGTTCAAGGACGTAGGGGACTGATTGGGACTTCAGCCAAGGTAGAGCAGCTGTCATTTAATTAATCCATTTATGTCAGGTTATTTCAGGAAGTGGATTTGGAAGGGAGTTTGCCCATCTTTCTTGATGAAGTTCCAGCTTTTCAGAATGATCACTCTGTTCAGCAGCAGTTCCAGCAACAAATGAAGTGAGGTGGAAAGGGGATTGGAAATGCCTGGATGTATAATCTCAAAGGTCTACACTGTCCTAATATAATGTAAAGGCTCATTCTGTATCCAGAGAACACTCTTGGTGGCTGATAGCATGTTTGTTACAATTCAGAGTAGGGTAGGGTTGCCATACGTCCTGGAAAACTAGGATTGTCCCAGATTCAAGGTCAGAAAAATTGTCCCAGCCAGTTCAATAAAAATCATGTTAAAGTCCCGGATTTTTAAAACTTACTGATTGTTTACTACAACACACCATTGAAATAAATTCGAACTCTCACCATCAAATGAGCCATTTCCTGCCACATTGAAGTTAGAGTATACCTGGAGACAAATCTTAACATCCTCACCTCACACCACCACTCGATAAGTGTGACCAGTGTGTTTCCTGGAACTGAGGACATTAAGAGTTGACTGTGATGCAACTTCTCAGAAGTACAACAGATCATCTTATAGTTAGAATTAACTATTGTAAATAAATTCATTTATATATTGATATATTTAATGTGAATGTGTTTTATAGCTGTCATTTATTGCTTTTAATTGTGACTAGTCATTGTGTTCTGTGAGCCGCCCAGAGTCTTTGGAGTTGGGCGACAGTACAAATTGGAAAAAATAAATAAAAATAATAAACAAATTCTATTAAGTTTGTTTTTAAAAAGGCAATTTTGTGGATAACCCACCCATTTTTGTCAAGTATACTTCTGTCCTGGTTTTGTGGGAGAGAATTATGGCAACTCTAGAGTAGGGCAACACAGGCATGAAGTTGTATTATACAGAGATGAAACAACAGAGTGCTGAGATGACAGAGTGGACTACAGCATACAACAGTCTTCCCCAGTTCAAGATCTTTCAATGGAATTAGAATACAATTCTCCTCAGCCCCAGCCACCATGCCCAATATTCAGAAGAGCTGGAGGTTAGTATGCAATAGAGATGTTCAAAGTGAAATCTATTGTTTTTACTTTGTTTCACATTTTTAATTGGGAATTGCCTGTCTCATGTTCATGGTTTTTGTGTACCAGTCTTTTTGTTTAACATGAAAGGCACTACCTTTTTCAGGTCATTTGGTTCAAAAGTTGCCCCATTTATGTCTGGCAGTAGTTCAAAAAAGCTCTAAAGAACCTATAAAAACCTTTCCCCCAAAAAGCAAAGGAAAGGCAACAGAGAAACAATCTACTCCAAAAGCAGGCAACACTACAACCAATAACAATAATCATCAAACACAATAGTCTCCAAATCTCTACCAAAATATGCACAATTAACAGAATGAATACATAGTAAATTAGCCAAATAGCAATTTTAAAAGAACAAACAAAGACACCCATCTGATCCAGACACAAAACAAGTGCAGGAGGAAGGCAATACCTTATGGATCACTAAAAAAAAGTGAGCTTTTGTGATTAAAGATCACTCCATCAGGTATGCACTGGTTTCTTGTGGATAGTGCAAACAAATTATAAATTAAATTCCAAAAATTATGTGGCAAGATGCTGTGCCAGGCTTTTTTTCCCCTTAGAGGTGAGTTGGAAAAGATATCAGAAGCAGCCTGCTGTTTTTTCCAACTTGCCTCTAAAAACAAAAACTGGCCCAACATCTTGCCATGAACTTTTGGGACTTTCGTTTATAATTTTCCTGCACTGTCCACAAGAAATTGGTGCAATTGTAAAAGATTAATCATACAGAAAAGGCACCCCACATATATGCATAGGAGTAGGGGGACAGCAAAATCACACAGCCCACATCTCTCTCCATCTCTACTCAGTATCTTCTGGTTTGTTCCTTAAATGTAGCAGGCAGGCTAGGAAGCAACAAAAGAGAAGACCAAAATGCGGGGGGGGGGGGAGAGATTTCAAAGATAAAGGATAGGTGGACACTCAGAAAAACAATCTCAAGGAGCCACACTGGTACAGGGAGGCTCCTTTGTGGCAGCAGTAAAGCTAATACTGTACAAGGAAAATAAAAGGATCCAAGATAGAGGTACAAGCAAGCTGGCAGCACAAGATGGAAGGCACCAGGAGTTCCCGCTCCCAAAAGGAATGGGTGAAACAAAGAAAGGCCCACTGGTTTCCAACTAATACAGGCAACTATTACAAATTCAGAACTCCTGCTCCTCTCTCTTGCATATTCTGATAGGCTACTGAGAGAAGCCTTTGTTATGTTGGGGATGAAAAATTTCCTGGCAATTTGGCAAAGTCTGAAAGAAAGGGGAAACAAAAAAAAGAGAATACACACCCAAAATGACACTTTTGTGTCCCTCTCTTTCCTAACACATAGCAGTAGTGTTTTAGAAGCTCTCCTTTGGGATTCAGTGAAAGAACACAAAAGCAAAAAAAAATGGCCTTTTTCGGGGAGGGGGGGTGTTTGGTTGTTTGGTTGGTTTTGGGGTTTTTTGTTTTTTCCTTTTGTTAAAAAGACAAAGTCTATCTATAATGTGCAATATATTTGGAAGGTACCAGCCTGGAGGTGAATGCTTTATACCATTTGAGGAAATATTTTGTCTGGATGAAGCTCTTTAACCCAACCCTTTGTCTGGTATCTAGGGTGAAATCCTTCACTCCTCAATACACCATCTGATATGTGAGAAGTTTGCTGTAATAATTCATCAGTTTATCACTTTGATCTGCAGTAATCTATAGCAAACCTAAGTGAAGGTAGCTGAAGTAAAACAGAGCAACTTTTTTCCCCATTAAATGATCACAGTGAGATAACATCATTCTGATTTTTTGGTGCAACCTAATTATTCAGATAGAATTTCTCCAGTGAATGTATTGTCCTTTTCTCTGCTGGAGTGGTCAAAGTGAGTCTATGCAATCATGGAACGCTTCATAAAGCAGATAGGATTCAAGATTGCAGCATATCAACTTCATATTGAATCTCTTATGAAGATTGGATGGTGAACCTAATTGAATTATGTTAGACAAGATAGCCATCCAGCCCCTGCTAAATTACTTTAGTGAAAGAGAGAGCCCAACATCTCTTGTGTAACGTAAACAGAACCCCTAATATATTTCTCCTCCATTAAATCTGCAATCTCTTTGTATAAATTGGAATGCTGTTTTTCTTCCCACCAAAGTGGTCCCTGTTTAGCTACTTGAAATGTCTTGCTTTCAAAATGCTAGGTGGGCAGGAGCTGGGATAGAGATAGGAGCTCACTCCATCATGCAGTACCTGGGAATCGAACTCCAACCTTCTAGTCAGTGAGTTCAGTGTCTTAACCACTTGAACCATCACAGTCATGTGCTTAGCATGCTGATATTTGACATTTGAAGCTGCTTCTGGAGTTTTTAGCTAGTTAGATCTTCTTAAGCATTAAGAGAAGTATCCCATTAAGGAGAAAATGAGCATTCGTTTGACAGATTTCAGGTGAAAAAGTGGGTGATAGGCTGGCCTACAGAGTACAATCTAATTGGAGACTAAAAATAATTCCAGTTCCTTTGGCTTGATCTGATGTGAGAAAGATTAGCCAGCAAAACAAGGTTGCAATTGCTCGGAGTACGCCCAATTGTGGTTCAAAAATGTAACAGGTATCCACAATCTTCAAGGAGGCTTCTTCTGTATAACCCAACAATTCCAGTGAACACATGCTCAATAAATGAACCACTTCCAGGTATTAGCAAATTGGTCACTTTCCCTGCTCAGCAGAAGGCAGGAAATGCAGGGGAAATGTTTTTCTGTTTAAGTCTATTGTTGATGTGATATGTTAGATGCAAAACAATTTAAAATACTTTCTTTTCTGGTCAAGAAAATCCTTACAGCTGAATCCATGGTGGTAACATCTCCTGCTGGCGGATTCGTGTCCAGCAAGGCAAGGAAAATATTTTTTTAAAAAATTATAAATGACATCTTGCATTATCAGTGGTCTTTAACAGATTTTTTTTTCACTTTTCCTGATTTCTGCCAAACAGGGAAAGTGATTAATTTGCCAATATCTGGATGTGGCTCACTTGCCCATATCGACAAATTGACACTGCTGCAACTTAGGTAATTAAACACTTTTAAAAACATTTACCCAGAATTATCCCTAATTATGTTACTATTGCCAGACATGAGTATTTACAACAAAACATAAACAAAAGTTGGTCACCATAGTAATGACATGACTGAGGAAGACTGCTAGAGTGACTAGAAAGGATAAAATCAGAAATGAGATTACAGTACAAGGAAAGAATTGGAATACAGTACTGTATAACCAAACTTAAACTATATACAGAGACAACAAATAAAGCGTGTTGCCCATTTGGACAGAAAGACCAGGAATTCCATGCCGTACAAGGCTTATGTGAAAAGAGGAAAAGGACAAAGAGGACAAAGGCGGAAGGTGGAGAAACAACACCAAAGACATATTAAAAAGGTAAAGGTTTCCCTTGCTCAAAAGCCAGTCATATCTGACTCTAGGGCTCATCTCTGTTTCAATGCTGAAGAGCCAGCACTGTCTGCTTCTGCAGATATTTCCATGGTCATGTGGCAGGGATGACTAGCACATGGAATGCTGTTTACCTTCCCACCAAAATGGTCCCTATTTATCTACTTGCAATTTCTTGCTTTCGAACTGCTAAGTTGGCAGGAGCTGGGACAAAGACGGGAGCTCATTCCGTCCTGCAGTACTAGGGAATCGACCTTCCAGTCAACGTCTTAGCCACTTGAGCCACTGCAGTCCATATTACAAGAACATCAAATAACACCTGTGGAGGTCACAATAAATGCCAGAGGAAGAAGCCTGTATTTCCCCTGAAACAAGGAGGAGGAGGAAGAGATCCTTAATTGTCCACATAAACTGGTACCCCTTATCCAGTTGTGGGCAGCAACAGGTTCGCACACACACCCCAGGAGGGGGTAGCAAAATTGGGTGGCCTTCGGGCAGAGTGGTTGTGAAATTGGGTGGTCATGCTCACCTCCCTGCCCTGCCCCATCAGGTTTTGTCCCTGCAAGTGGTTCAAGGTCTCCCTTGCTCAAAAGCCAGTCATATCCAACTCTAGGGTGTAGTGCTCATCTCCATTTGCAGCCAAAGAGCCAGTGCTGTCTGTGTTTGCAGATGTATACATGGCCATATGGCAGGCATGACGATCGCCCATGATGTAGGCTCCGTCCATGATGTAGGCTCCACCCATGACATAGGCTCCACCCAAATTTTTTGCTGCCCACCACTGCCCCTATCCTACAGCATCCTGGGGCCGGTAGGTATGCATTAGGGACAGTTGATAATACAGCACCAACAAAAATATTGTGAAGTCAAAGTTTTTCAGAGCATTCCTAATCATTCCTGCAAAAAAGGGGGGGCTACAGAGCAGGCTGAATTCACATGTTTCTGACCTCTGGCAGTGCTGAAATAACCTTTCTGGAGGATAAGAAAGGAAAAGAAAAGAAGCAGGCAAGCGATAAGGAGACTCCCTTTCAGAAAAAAAAGAAAGGAGAACAAGAATGAAGGGAGGAAAGGCAACAAAGGGATTACATTGAGTTAAGTTTTAACACAAAAGGAGAACAGAGAAAACCTCCCCCACCTCCTCACCCGATTATTATTTTGTTATTTAAGTGATAATATGAACCTAAGGTTAAGGAGAAATTACATGTGCTGATAATCTCCTAGTGGCCTCCATTGTAATGTTCCATTACAGTGTATGTTAATCACAGCATTAAGTAAAATGTGCTTACTTGTGGTACCCTCAAAGAGCAGTGGAAATCAAAAGACACAGGAGGTAACTTACAATTGTTTTAACCATTAAAGGCTCTTAAGAAACACAATATGACAGCCAGAGAGAAAGAAATCGAGGAATGGGGGGGGGGGAGAGAGAAAGAGTGAAGTTCTGTAAAGGTATGCAAAGCAGTAATGATCGGGTGTCGTTTGGCAGAACTTCCATATGGCCTTTCTTTAAAATAACATCTATGGAAGGCATTTTAATACAGTGAAAGGGAAAATTCAAAGTAGCAGATTACATGGCGCCATTACCAAATTTAACTTAATTTTACACTTTGGGATCTGACGGGAGAAATTCCCATTGGTTAAAATGAATAGGCTCCCTCTATTTTCCTTTCTGACTCTCCTTCGCCAGCTTTGGCACCCACATGATTTGGCAAACCCTATCACTTTGTGTCCCCTTCCCCCCCCCCAAAAAAAAAAAAAGAAAGAAAAGACGACAACCAAGTGGTGAGATTTTAATAGCTAATAATAGGAGGCAACATAAAGGCACAAATCCAATTTAAGTGAAAGGGTGCCTGTGTAAGCATTACTTGTCAGTCTTTGGCTGTACTGTATAGGGACCAGCTAGAGAGCAGTGGCAGCAATGAAATATAAAGTCCAGATTTAATTCTGATACAGAGAAATACAATTTCAAAACTGGACGTCTTATCATAGGCATGTCCCATTGGAGAACTCATTTCCCTAGCAAAAGCCTGTCACTGCTATTATGTTGTACAAGGAACCAATTTACTACTACAGCTAAACAGGGTTGCCCGTGCTGTTGGAACTTAAGCATTTGAAGTTATCGCTAGGAAGGGGGGGCATTTCAAATGTCAGTGAAATAGGACGGTATAATTGAAAAGTATCAATCAGAGAAGCAAGATGGTTTAGAAGGCTAAGACTGCAGTTTTAGTCTAAACCTCTGTTGCCTCCTTTTCTTTCTTTCTTTCTTTCTTTTTCTTTCTTTCTCTCCTTCTTTCTTAGAAGATTAAGCTTTGTAAAATAAAAGGTATCCTCCACTTCCTTGTTCAAGTGTCAAGACCTGAAATAAATTTTGATGGTTTCTCCTACACACTCCAGTAATTCTAATTTCCCTACACAATGCTGCTCATCCTCCCCAAATCTAAACCTGCCAATCTATAGCATTTGTAAAAGAAACAAACAAAAGCAGAGTTAGAAACTCCCACCCCCACCTACACACTATGCACACTTCTCGAATTAATCTAGACAATTATTCAAACATTTCATTTTCCCTTACCTCCACCCTTTAATCTGACAATCCAGTCTCCTCAATCCTTTGTGGATACTGCACTGGAGAATGCCCAAAGTAACCTTAAGTTTTAGGATGAACAGATTATAAGGGGAATGAGGAAGCAGAGAGAATAGGCAAAGCCAAGAAGCATTTTCTCAAGCAGAGTTAAGAATGTATTTCAGTTTTGAATGGGTCACTGGTCAACGGCCACTGATGTAAAATTGGAAGAAGTGTTTAAAAATTAAATCGACAGCCTCATCTGTTTCAGTTTTCTGTCACAGTCAAGACATAGAAAATATGAAGGAAGAAAGAAAATGATGTCCAAAGAGATCCAAAAATTACTTCCTCTCCTGCCCATAAATGTAAACCTTCAGCAAATATGGAAGATAATCCATGAAATAACCCATCACTAGAAAAGGGATTTCTTTAAGTGCAGTGATGGGATGTAACAGGTTCACACCAGTTCGCCAGAACCGGTAGCAACTTTCCCCAGTGTCCTGGACAGTGATGGGATGTCCACGGTTCCATCTGGTTCCCTGGAACCGGTAGGAACAATCCCAGAGGGTTCTCCGGGAGAGTAGTCAACTTTTGAGGCATCCGATTCCGGACGCCTCACCGAAAGATTTTTTTTTTAAATCGGAGCCAAAATGGCTTCAATTGACTGCACATGTGCAGAAACTCAGTCTGACGCATTGTGCATGCGTCAGATTGAGTTTCTGCGCATGCGCAGTCAATTGGAGCCATTTTGGCTCCAATTGTAATTTTTTTTAATTTTCAAGCTGGAACTGCACCTTTCAGGGCGGCAGCGGCGGCGGCGGCAGCACCAGCCCTCAGAGGAGGGCACCTCCCCCGGGGCACATTGAGGCCTGCCTGGGCCATCCGCTGCCACCGAGCGTCCCTGGGCCGTCCGCTGCTGACAAGCCCCCATGCCCTGGGGACGCCTGGTGGGGCACGGCGGCGGCGGCACCTGCAGCTTCCTCCTCCACCAGCCGCCTGTGGCCTCCTCCTCCTCCTTGGGCCGGTGCCTTTTTGGCTTGGCTCCGGCTGCGGCCATGGCCAGGGGTGGCCAGGGGCTGCGGACAGCAGTGGCTCTGGTGGTGGCTCTGGTCACGGCTGCTAAGCATCCCTGGGCTGTCCACTGCCGACAAGCCCCCATGCCCTGGGGACGCCTGGCGGGGCGTGCCGCTGCCGCCTGCAGCCGCCTCCTCTGCCGGGTGCCTGTGGCCTCCTCCTCCTCCTTTGGCTGGTGCCTTTTTGGCTCGGCTCCGGCTGCGGCCACGGCCAGGGGCAGCCTGGGGTTGCAGGCAGCAGTGACTCTGGCGGCGACTCCGGCCACGGCCATTGAGTAAATGGTGGAAGGCTGCATTAAGACCTCCCAGCCTTTAGCACGTAAAAGGAAGACCCCTGGCTTCTCCTGGCTCTAGAACGATCCCCATCTTCTCCTTCTGAGGGTTCTGAACTGCCAGAGCCACCGCAACCACCACCTGGGCCTCCATCCCGCGTCGCCCACACCCGGCGGCTGCCTGCCTCTGCCTTGTCTCTTACCACAGAGCGGCTCCGAGAACACCGGCCCATGCCAGGCTCTGTGGCGGCTTCTCCCAGACCAGGAGCCGCTGCACAGCGGCCACCATCGCCTCCCACCCTCACAGGCGTCACATCAGCCGGGCAGCCAGGTCCGAAACCTGCTCTTCCTCTTCCTCTTCGTAGCTGGAGCCGGGCCAAAAAGGCACCGGCCCAAGGAGGAGGAGGAGGCCACAGGGCTGCAGGCAGCGGCAGCTCTGGCGGCAGCGGCGGCGGCTGTGGACGGCGGCTGAAGGTTGTGGCTCCTGTGGCCGCGGTCTTCAGAGGAGAAGGTGGCCACAGTCGGGGGCGGCGCACCATGCCAGGTGGCCCCGGGCCATGGGGGTTCGTCGTCCCAAGGAAGGTAAGTAAGTGAGGGTTTGTTATTTGGGGTGGGTGGGTAATTTATTTGTGTTTTGGGTGGGTGGTTGTATTTTTATTTTATTTATTTATTTATTTATTTTATTAAATTATTTATGGCTTTGTGTGTGTAGCTGTCTGGCTGGGTGGGTGGGCTGAGGTGTGTGTGTGTGTGTGTGTGTGTGTGTGTGTGTGTGTTTATTTTTATGTTATTTATTTTTATTTTATTCATTTTTATTTTTGGCCCCGCCCACAACGTCATGATGTCAGCTCCGCCCATGACATCATGACATTGGCCACGCCCATGACGTCCGTGATGTCATGGCGTGGTAGTAGAATTTTTGTCATCCCATCACTGGTCCTGGAGAACCAGAAGCAGCTTTTGGGGGGAACCACCTTTGGGGCTTACCTTTTCACTGGTTCCCCCACTGTGCATGTGCGCCAAGCACTTGGTGTGCATGCACGCCTACAGTGCTTGGCACATATGCACAGCCTCCTTGCTGTCCTCCCAAGCGCGGAGGAGGAAGAGAAGCTGCTAGCCTGAAGCTCCCTATAGCCTGCTCCCCAGGGTAGGTGACTTACCTTTGGATGTGGTGTGTCTGTGTGTATTTTAATGTGTATTTAATACCTTCACCTATATTGACGTACTACCACAGTTCCTAAAAAGGCCTGGCAGCCAGCAGGTCTGGTGGCCTGACTTGGGATTTTTAAGTAAAGTCTTGGAGTTACCTCATCAATAAGCTACACCTGTGCTGTTCCAAGTGCTGTTCCAATTGGAGAACCCTTAAGGAGGTACAGCTGTTTTACATTTACACTAAGGCATATTATCCTAGAGAACTGGTACGATGACCATATCCATCTTGCAACATGGTGCTGCCCAGGGACTTATACGAACAGGTAAGTGATGGGTTTGTGTTTGGGGTGGGTGTATTTTTAATGTAATTTTTATTTTATTTTTTATTTTATTTTATTTTATTTATGGGCTTGTGTTGTGGGTGGGTGGGTGGGTTGAGTGTGTATGCGTGATTATTTAAATTTTATTTTATTATTATTTTTCTTTGGTCCCGCCCACAACATCATGACATCATGATGTTAGCTCCACCCACACTGTGATTAAAAAATTAACCCCCCCCCACCCTCCCACTGCTTAATTGCAGAGAACATCTGATTGCCAGAGCGGTAGCATTTCACATCTCCCATGGTTTATCCATTAGCTTCTCTAGTTTTGGGATTGGTCATTAAGACATAAGCACTGGCTTCATTTGTGAGTGTAATCGCTCATCAGGGCTAGCCTTGGTGTAATCATGGCTCTGGAATACTAATGGATTTTAACCTTCTAATGACGGATAATGCATAACATATTGTTTCACCCTCATTCCTTTAACATCCTGAGAAGCTAGGCTGATGATACCTACCTACCAGAAAGATCTTCCTCTATAGCAGCATGTCACATGTGGAATTTTCTGCCAAGGGAAACCAGTCTACCTTCATCTATGCTGAGCTTCCAATGGGTAAACAAAACTCTACTCTTCCATCTGTCTTTTAATTTTTAAATTTGACTTTCAAAATGGCTTTCTTTTGATTTTAAGGAGTGTTTTTCATATATTTTATTCAGCTTTGGGGCCCTGAAGGGAAAACAGCTATTAGCAGCAGCAACTGCGGCAGAAACAAAAACAGCAAGAGGAAAATGGGAATGTAACTAAACAGGATACAGGTAAAGTGATGTAATGACAACATCTTCTAATGTTTAGAACATAAGGGTTGTTTTTCAGACTGTAACAATAAGTTTAGGCTTGCCGGCCGATCCAGATTGAAAGAAAGATCAGGTTATTTAAAGACCATGTTCCTCCATCCAAACCTACCTCAGGTTTAAGACCTTTGGGAAACAAACAAGCAAACAATAAGGAACTTTTACCTTGAAACAGTTTGACAGAATTGCATTTCATTTTATATATAGGCAATATCCTTTAAGTTAGTTAGATTCAAATAACAGCTAATTTTACTATTGAACCTAGCCTGCATTCTTCAAGGAGGACAAAATTGCTTTGTTATTATGTTCTAACAAGTTGCCTCTAAATTAGGGTGCTTGACTCCTTTAAACACTAGTTCTTGGCTTCCTGTAGGTAAAAGTCTCCCTCGCTCAAAAGCCAGTCTACAGCCAAAGAGCCAATGCTGTCTGCATCTGCAGATGTTTCCATAGTCATGAGGCAGGCATGACTAGATACTGAAGTGCACAGAACACTGTTACCTTACTTACCAAAGCAGTGTCTATTTATCTACTTGCAATTTCTTGCTTTCGACTGCTAGGCTGGCAGAAGATGAGACTGACAACAGGAGCTCACTCCATCATGCATCATTCAAGTCTCAAACTGCTGACCTTCTGGTCATCAAGTTCAGTGTCTTATCCACTAAGCCAACGTGGCCCCATGACTTCTTTTACTGAATCTCAAATTTTATCTTCCTTTTTTCCTGTTACCTTCAACTTTTTCTAGCATTACTGTCTTTTCCAATGAGTCTTGTCTTCTCATATTGTGGCCATGTTGTGCTTCCAGAGAAAGTTTAGGGTTGGTTTGATCTAGGACCCACTTGCTCATCTCCAGAGTATCCATGAAGCTCTCCTACAGCACAATGTTTCAAATGATTCCCCCCCCCCCCCGGTCCTGTCATGTTGAAATCAACTGCCTTAAGATAGCTGCTGGATAATAATGCCCCTTATGTAAGGCAGAACAAATCCTTATATAACATGTGAGTATTTTTTCCCATCCAGGAAAAAAAACTTACTTTTCTGCAATTAGATAATAATGAAGCAGATAGCTGCTTCGATCACTTGCACAATGTAATCAGTTTTGAACTTGGCAATTAATGATTGATCAAACATGAACAATAACAGATCTCACTCAAATATTTCTCATTCCAGACACTCCGTTGATGTCCCGTCTTGCCATAAAACACTTCCATTTTATTTTTCTTACCCCGCTGAAATATTTTCCAAGATGAAAATATCATGTCGAATCAAACGTGAAAGAAAATGAGGCTCTGATTGCCCTTTCCTCTGAAATGTTTGAATGTTGCTAAGGAAGCATTAAGAAGTCAAAGAAAGGTACATTTAAATCACGTTTGTGTTCCACTCTATTGAGGGCGGTGGTTGTTTTCTGTTTCAGTCCCAACTGTGGGAAACAGAAGGCAAAATTCAGAGTCATCCTTAGGTGTGAAAACAGCTTGTTTCCTTGGGCAAGTAAGTGGGGAAAAATGTAAAGTTTATGGGAAACAAGGCCGAACTCCATATTGCAAGAAAGGCTAACCACGAAAATAGCAAATCTGTGTTGCATTCATCCTTCCCCTTCTGCAGCAATATTCTCTCTGTTCCAGTCTCAATATACTGGACTGTGTTTTCCCCACCTTCAACTTACTTCATTGGCTCTTCTTGATGTGGCAGGGAAATGTGAGGGGTCAGAGCATAAAGTATGTTGTCCTTAATTGTTATGTTCAAGCTTTTGGAAATGTCCACTGGGACTGCTATTTTCAGTTTGAGCTCTTTCTCCATTTTCCTTGTACAGTACTATGTAATTCCAGGCTCAGCTGACCTTCATAAAAGGCTCTATTTTCTGACTGTGAAAAATCATTTGCAAAGAGTCCAAGGGCTGCAATATGCTCACATAAAACATTTGAATAACAAACAACTAAAAATGTTTGGCCTCTTTCACAGACCTTTCTACCAAAAGAAAATTGAGGAAGGGGAGTGATGGAGAAAAGCGATGTTGGGGTGGTGGGGACTCTTCAATTCTAAATTTCTGGTGACCTCAGGACATTCCCATATACAGGGTAGCCTGTAAGTCCCTATTGAACCTCTCTCTAAATTTGCCACTAATTGTATCCTGGATGTCACCAGTATTCTTGCGCTCATGTACCCATGTACTTGTCACAATATGTTTTTCAAGTGTAAATGGGCTTAAATTGGCCATATTTCTCTGAAAAAAAGAAAAAATTATAATACATAGGGATGGGTAAGGACTTACTGGCTAGCCTGTAGATTAAAAAAAAGATCCAAATGTGATCTATCACTTAAAGTGGAGGACATTTATGGAGAAGCAATACTATTACTGTTTTCTACCCCAAGATCCTTTTATTGAGGATCCCCCATTCCTCTCCAATCCCCCAATTTAAAAAGAAATGTTTGAATACCCTCTAATCAGTGTTAGCAGCGATTCTGAGACCATCAAACCAGTTACCTTGGTAGACCCTCAACACCCTCTGAATGGACATGAGCCTCAAGTCCGCTGGCTCAGATCCAGGAAGAGCTTTATGGCAAGAACAAACATTTCTTGAGGATGTGCAAGAGCAAGACCAAATTACAAAATGGATGAAGGAGTTCACTGGGCAAGAAACATAAAGGTGGATATAACTGAAGATCTCAATCTCTGATACATCACCTGGAGGACCCTGAATAGGCTGAGGGTTGGCATCCCTAATGCAAGACCAACATGCTCAAGTGGGGACTGCTGGTGGACAACAATACACGGTGTGAATGTGGAGAAACACAGAGTCCGACCTATTTGCTGCTTTGCCGATTGCTGCCAGAGACATGCATCGATGGAGTCTTGGGTTTGGGCAATGACAAAGCGAAAAAAGTGGCTTCATTTTGTCAGTCCAAGATTTTATTAGGACACAAAAGAGGAAGAAGGTTGACCCTTAACAAACAAATGTTCTGCTCCACCCAGACATTTTACAGGGTGCAAGACTTTTAAAAAAGGAGGAACTCAAAAATGTCTGTGGAGGTCCATATATGGTCTCTGAGGAGCATTCCCTCCTCCCTTCAGCTGTAGGAGGAATGCTTTAATCTTTACTCTTTGGGAACAAGACTATCAGGCTATCAACAAATCTGGAAAATGGCCTTGTACAAGGTTGCTTCCAATATCTACTGTATCATTTGGATCTAAAATGTCATATCAATATTAACTGTATCTATGTGTAGCTTTGGGCTGGCTGGATAGCTCAATGAATTAGGTCTCAGACTGTGGAGCTATAAATTGATAGTTTGATTCCTCAATGTGTATCCCAGTAGAAGAGCCAGCTTGTGTAGTCTAGGGAAGGGGTCCTCAGACTTGGTTCTCCAGAGGTTCTTGTACTTCAGTTCCTAGAAGCCCTGATCAGCAGGTGTGCTGACTTGGGCTTCTGGTAATTGAAGTCCAAGAACACCTGGAGATCCATGTTTGAGGCAAGCTGCAGAAATCCAGAGGTATAGAATGGTAAACATCTTCTGAATACTCCAGTGACAGGGGTGCCCAAACTTTTTGGGCCATGTGGTTCAACGGGCCAGTCATGTGGTTCCTCCCACTGGAAGCGGAAGTAAAACACACCTGCAATCTGTTTTGCAACAGAATGAGATAGATTTTAAGCTGCCATTTTCTCTGCTTAGACCAGAGGTGCCCAAACTACAGCCCACAGGCCAGATCTGGCCCCAACACCAATTCATCCAGCCTGCACTGCCCTCGTCTCTCCCAGAAGCAGAAGTAAGTAAGCTTCCAGGAGCGATGAGGGCAGCGTGAGCTGGATGAACTGGCATCAGGGCCCAGATCTGGCTAGACTAGAAAAAGTGCTATTCATAAGTTAGAATTGACTTGATACCATGTAATTATTATTTTTATATATGCACACAAAAGCAGGCACACATAGCCAGAGAAATGGATGCTACTCAAGGCAGATAAATCTCCTCTTGCAACTTTCTTGTGCTTGTAGAGACTGTTGAGTTTCAGAGTATCAGTTGTTGCCTTACCCTGGGCACAACTACCTGGAGAGAGCTTGCAAACTTTTGTGAGGCTAAAGGATTAAATCCAGCCACACAACAGTGTGTTGGTGGCATAGCAGGGTTCGTCAGGAAAGCCTATTTTTGCTCGGGATGAGGCAACTTCTCTGGCAGAGACTCCACACAACAGACTGTAGGGAAGCTGCCAACATTCAAAAGCTCTGATGATGCGAGCCAACCTTAGACTAATAATTTTATATCTCAGTATAAAGTGGAAGAAATTACATAAAAATAGACCATTTTTAACAGTATGGTATTCTGTTATGAGAGAAGGCTAAATAACATGGTTGCCATATGAACATCTTTCTCCTATCTACAGTACCTAACTTTAGCACAGTCCATATGTCTATTTGTCTGATAGCTGAGTTTCACTTAAAGAACATTAAATGGAGAGGGAGCTCTTAACACTTAGTGCCCCGGAGGTGGGGAGGGACACACACACTTTCAGGTGAAACATCTTATCAATTGTGTACCCCTTTTGCAGAAACCTTTGAAAGAGAGAGAGAATCAAATTAGCACTTGCTTTGGAACCATGCCTCCAAGAAACCATGATGTCCAAACAAAGAATAAATACATACCATGCAGATGAAACCCATTGCTCTATACTCTAGCAGGAGACTAGCATCAGTTGCTTCCAAAAGTACAAGACGGTTTGAGAGAAGGGTCTCTGGGTTGACACACTTTCTGCCCTACGTTCCACACCCGCAGGAAACTGTTTTAGCAGATTTGTTGTTTCAGCTTAAACCTGCACAGCCCATCAAGCTAAATGTACCATAAAAAAAAAGAAAAAGTGCTAGTAAAGTGATTATGCCCTCCAAGGTGTAACTATCAAGTAGACAAAAAGGCTGGTTTGTTTGTTTGTTTAGAACAGGAATTTTCAACCTTTTAAAGCCAGGGGCCAGGTCACACTCCCTCAGACAGCTCCGGGGGCCAGGGAGCCATTTTGCCCTTCCTCCACCACATGGCACTTCCTGGTGTGGTGGAGGGGGCCACATGAAATGGTGTCATGGGCTGCAGGTTGAGAATCCCTGGTTTAGAAGATCAAGCCACAGAAGTTGCTCTGAAAGTTTTTTCTCCAACATAAGTTGAGGCACTTGGGACCAGAGAGCAAATGAAAAGTAAGCTATGCCTTCATGGATGTCTGGATAGCTCAGTGGTTTAGGTCTCTGGCTGTGGAGCCAGAGGTTGGAAGTTCGATTCTCCACTGTGTCTCCTGCATTAGGCCAGGCTGTGTACCCATGGGCAAGCTGCACATTCCCAGGGTGCCCCCACAGGAAGGGAATGGTAGACTACCTCTGTGTATTCTTACCTGACAAACCCCAGAAAGGGTCACTGTAAGTCAGAATTGACCAGACAGCTGTGGACCAGAGCCACAGGTACCAGGTAGCCTGTTGCCCCCTGGCAGTCCCAGCCTGGAGTTTCCAACTGGCAGTTTCCCAATGGTTTGGAATAAAGATTATGCCAAAGTAGGTAGGGCTTTCCACCTGGTGAGGTTCGAGGGAGAGCACGAAGAAAGACCAGAAGTGGAGGACAACCTTTGAGTAAAGGAAGAGACAGAGACTGTTGAGGGGATAGGTAAAGGTCTCCCTTGCTTGAAAGCCAGTTGTATCTGACTCTAGGGGACAGTGCTCATTTCCATTTTCAGCCAAAGAACTAGTGCTGTCTGCATTTATAGATGTTTCTGTAGTCATGTTGCAGATATGACCAGTGCTGTTACCTATTTATCAACTTGCAATTTCTTGCAACTGCTAGGTTGGCAGGAGATGGGACAAACAACGGGAGTTCACATGGGTCTCAACATGCTGACCTGCCATCCTTCTAGCCGTCAAGCTCAGCATCTTAACCACTAAACTACCATGGCACCTGTTGAGGGGATAGAAGAGAGCTTAGTCAAGATGGTGAAAATGGAGGAAATAGAGAAAGGAGAGGAGACAGGAGAGGTCACAATAGTAGGACCAAAAGGAGAAGAAGGGCCCATAAGGTGAGAAGAAGAGCCCGTAAGGTGGTGAGAAGGGACACAAAGTAATGCCCTTGGACAGGGAATTGGGGAAACCTCTGTGTTCCATAAGTGGTGACCAACCAGCAGGCAAGAGAGAAGATCCTCCAGAAGCCATCATGTTGGGGGGAGCAGGAGCAGAGAGAGAGGTGCCAAAGGGACATCCCAGAGCTACAAAGCCAGTCCACACAACCTGAGACCAGTGCCTGCTGCTCATCTACCTGTCTACTTTGCCAGCTTCCTGGTGTTAAGAAGATCACCAGCATAGAGAAAGGACTACTCCACCTTCTTGGAGGGGCAGTGATGGAACTAGGACTTTCCCAGGGATTTAGTTATGTTTGGTGTTGATTTGGACCTGACTAGATGCCATGGAGGAAAACGAATGGGTCACAATAGCACATGATGACGATGACGATGACGATGATTGCTTCATGTTGTTGGCAAAGAATTCATGTCATGGGAATGCAGGAAAGAGATTTACAGTGAGTCAGGTGTTTGCTTCACCTAGTCTAGTACAATCAGCATGTTACAGCTGTCACTGAGCAAAACCCAATTCCCTTGTTTCATTCCCAGTTGCTCATTCGCATAATCCCTCAGGCCATCTGATTTTCCCCTCTTCATTTTAGAGACTCAAATCCTGCATCAGTCTGAGTGTTCTTTCCTTGCTCCTAGAATCATATTTACCTCTCCTGTTTTGAAAAGGCCCTCATATAAATCGGACCTCCCAATTTTGTTCTAGATTCTGGATTTTCCCAAAATTGATGTGTAGTATGTGTGAAAGCATTCTGAACATGGGATCAAGTTGTTGTTATGTGTCAATTCATCTCCAATATATGAATGAGAGATGTCCTTGATGCCCTATCCTCATCAACCATGCTCAGCTCTAGTAAACTCAAGCCTGTGGCTTCCTTCAGAAAGTAAATTTATCTCATGTTTGAGCTCCCATTTTTCTCCTGTCTTCCACATTCCCAGCATTATTGTCTTTTCTAGCAAATCTCATCTTCTCATGATCTGCCCAAATTAGGACTATCTCAGTTTCATCATTTTTGCTTCCAGAGATAGCTTAAGCTTATCTTGTTCTAGGACCCACTTGTTCTTCTTTTTGCCAGTCCAAGATAACCACAAAGCTCTTCTCCAGCACCACTTTGCAGATGAGTTAATTTTTATTCCTATCAACTTTACCGACCAGCTTCTATATCCACACATGGTGACTGGGGATACAAAAGTGAGACTGGTCTTGGCCTCCAGTGACACATCATTGCACTTGATTATCTGTTTGGACTGAAAATCAAACCAAGGTACAGTATATTAAACCATTTCCTATCTCAAAATTTCTCCATTGTCATCTTTAAAGTCATATACCATATATACTCGAGTATAAGCCAAGTTTTTTAGCCCCAAAAATGAGCCCCAAAAAGGGGACTCAGCTTATACTCATGGCAACTACCATGAAGGGCCCACGACCATGTCAGATTGAGATGTACCAACAATTTAATTAATTTTACCATATTTTCATGTATTTTTATTACTAAAACTCACTAGCAGCTACTATTTCCTACCCTAGGCTTATACTCGGATCAATCTATTTTCCTGGGTTTTCAGGTCAAAATTAGGTACCTTGGCTTACATTTGGGTCAGCTTATATTCGAGTATATGTGGTAGTTCTTCTGTAAAGGTCCAATCAAGCAAGCTTGATGTACGGTCTCATCTTTGTCCATAACTGTCACTTCACTCTCCCATGTTGGAGGGCTCCTTTTGAGTTCTGCAAGAGCAAGAAGCACTCACACATCTCTTCATGCTGGCAAAAAGAGTTGAAATATTGGCTTAAAATTCCTTAACAGATTCCACTCTATCATCCTTTTTAATTAAATGTAAAAGAAGAAGAAAAAGCCAAAAACCTCCGCACTAACTATTATGCTAATGCAACATTAATGTTAAGACTTTTCATTGGATACATGTCAAGAAATTTTAGAGCTATTGTTCCCACAGCAACCATATTTTATCAATCTGTCTCATGCACATAGCAGGCGAGGCCAGGCTGTCGAGCCCGCGGTTGCTGACTTTCCTGACATCCAAGTTCCATTCCCTTAAGGTCAAGTGGAGGCACCCTCAGGCAAGGAGGAAAAAAAGATGTTCTGTCTAACACAAGCCCATTCTCACACACAACAGCTGGATTTTCTGACCACACACAAACAAGTAAGAAGGGACTGCCTATCTGTCTATTCATTTCATTCATTCATTTATTCGATTTATATACCGCCCTACTCGGTGCAACCGACTCAGGGTGGTTTACAGAAGACAATCAAAAGTAATATAACATAATCAAAGGTCATACAGTATAAATATAACAATACAGTACAGCAGTGCAGCAAGACAAAACCACACTGCAAAATATAGTTACAAAGTTCAATTCCAATTACATATATATTACATAGGGGTTCCCAACCTAAGGGAGGTGGGCAATATCTGGCCCCTGGTATCATTTCATGTGGCCCCCACACCTCCAAGTGTATCTGAGAAACAAAATGACCACCCCTTTAAAGCTGTTGGGACAAAATGGCAGTGCACAATGGCCATCCAGCCCTTGAAGCGGACTGAGAGAGTGTGACCCAGCCCCCAGCTTGAAAAGGTTGGGAATCCTGGGTCTATCTGTTTGACATGTTATCCATCTTATATTTAATTCAGGGCAACATCCTACATGACACAAGAGCTTTGCCATTGGAACTCCCAATCAAAGCTTTGGAAAGAAATTCTATTGGGTTCAAAATTTTCAACACAAAAAAAAGCAATTCAAAATTCTGAAGTTGGCGGAGTCCCAGAATTTTGCTTGAAAAAGGAAGCACCACTTGGTCACAATATCTAGGCAATTCTAAAGGTTGTATAAATTCATGCATATATTTTAAACATGTATATGATGAAAGAGGCATATGCATATGTTATGTCTGGTCAAGTGCTTCTGACTTCCAGTCAAGTGCTTCACAGAGTTTTCAAAGAGCATGACATGTTCAAGACATGTGTAGCTGAGCAAAGATTTGAACCCAGTTCCCTTAAGCCCTGTAGAATCTACTCTCTACACAATGTGAAATGTGGAAGAGTGGCACAAGTTCCCTTTTTAAAAGTCTCACCATCTGCTACAAAACAAGAATGTAACTTGGATTTGGAGAGAAGCAACACATTTCAATTCTTTCCTACAAACATTAAAATTGATGTTGAGGAATCTAGGTTCAGTCAGAGCAATGAAAATGTTAAAGATTATTTCCTTCTCAACCTGCCCACCTATCATTTTCTGATCTGAATTGACCTATCCCTGGCCATGGCAGTTATTAGTCTCTTTGAATAGTACTTTAAAAGACTAATAGAAGAAGAGAGGGGATAAGTTCCAATAAATTCAGTAAACCACAATTTCAGAGAAGATATTATTAGGGTCTAAAGTATGGAACAAATCAATGCACTTGTTTTCAAAAGTTATAACCTATAACTCTAGGAATATTATTTTATATTTATATGGCATATAATTTTTTGGAATATAAATATTTAACTATATAGTCTGCTGTAGAAAGATCTTGGGATTTGAATGAGAAAGCTAATCTTGGAGTCATTTCAGAGCATGACTTATGCGGAAATCTTCACATTTGTTTTAAGATATCTAAAGGCTAAATACAAGCCACACTACTTTTCAACCTGGTCTGGGCCCTTTAGTACACTTCACCCTTACCCACAGATTCAGTATCCACTATTTCAATTATCCACGAGTGTAAAAATATTCAATAAGAAATCCCTGTTTATCAGAGTTAGCTACTAGAGGCCACTGTCTGCAGTGTAAAGTTTACAAATAATGGAAGCAGATATTTTGGTAGCTCTCATGTAGAACAAAGGAGGCATTTCAAACCACTCTTTTGCTTCAATGACTCAGTTATATGGGGTTTGCTGTTATCACCTGTGGATATGAGGGGAGACCTGTATTCAGAAGTGGAGAAAAGGCTGCACTCTAAGCTATTAGAAATATATAGGACAATACCACCACACTGGCCAGGATTTCTCAACTTGGCCCACTCGAGATGTTTGAGGTCACATGCCCTGTTAGCATTAGATTATCAGAATTGGTGAAGCATAGGTTCAGAATGATTCTAGCAGACAGTGTCAGGTCTTTCTTTTCGTATTTGCTGCAAAAGTATAAAACAAGTTTATGTGAAATCCAGACCACTGTTTTCATGACATATCTGCCCCCAGTATACACACAAATGGGCAAGCAGAGTTGCAAGAGAATTAATGGAATAAATTATTTATTACATGCAAGGAGGGAGAAGAAAAATGCAAGACAATATGCTTTCATTCACTCAAAAATCAATCAATCAATTAATTAACATCATTTCTGCATTTCTTGCCTCCAAGACAGGGATTCAAGGTGCCTGAGAAGTAAAATAAAAGTAAAGGTGAAAACACCATAAATTATACCATTAGAAAATAATTAAACATATAATAGGATATGAAAAGTTGTCATCTAAGAACACAGAAAGAACCTTACAAACTCACTTTGAAAATACACATTTAAAAACCGTACTATCAAGGGCTGCCTGTATCAGGTTTTCATATAGCTAGACCTTTTTTTTTTTTTTGGGGGGGGGGGGAATACTTTCTGATGTTATAATGCTCAGAATCTCCAGATGGCATGACCAACTGAGAACAAATGCTTTTTGACTGGCTGGAGAATTCTGGGAGTTAAAGTATTAAAAGGAAAAAAATGTTTTCAAGTTCTGTATATCTCTGGACAGTGTGCCTTTAGCTTCATTTTTGCTTTTGGGCTCTGTCACTGGCTTGGATTCATCCATCTCTCTCCTTCCACCCCCACCCCGAGCCACTCTTCCCAAATTTCTTTTTTATCAGTTTTAATTAAAACCCTGAGATAAGAAATCAAGTCGTATGGGCGCTTGCAATAATGCTCCCCCCCCCTTTGAACTGCCAAGAGGAGGTCATCTTTTAGTGCTACGAGGTCTGTCTCCAAGCTGTGCTCTGGTCTGAAGCCCAAATGTAAGGCATCCAGGGAGTTGACAGATGTCACATGTTGAGAGAGTTTGGTTGTCACTACTCTCAATGGTTTTTTGTTTTTTGTTTTTTGGCAAGAAACAGGAGGATGTAGAGGCTTTCTCTGTCAAGTGTTGGCATCCTGTGGATCAGTCAATTATAATAGCGGCTGGCAAGGGGTGTTTATCCTCCCTCTTTGAAATTGGGGAGGAAATTTCCAACATACAATGATTACATTGGAGCCACGGTGTCATGCTAAAATAGCTGGACCCTTGAAGTGCACATGATGCTTTGGGAGGGAGTGAATGCAGTACCAATTAAATGAATTTGGGATCAAGCCATATCTTAGTGATGAAGCACAGGCTGTCTATGCTGATGATTCCAAGCTCAATCCCCATTGTCCAGGTGGAGTCTGTGTGTGATGGCGGTATGCGTGTGTGTTATGTGCCATTAAGTCAAACAGTGATGCTAACAGAGATTTCAAAGTAAATGAAATACTTAAGGAGTGGTTTTACCAGTGCCATGTTCATGAGTGAATTCCATGGCAGAGGGGGGATTTGAACTCAGGTCTCCTGAGTCCTAGTCAATTACTCTAAACACTATACCACACCAGTTTTCTAGTTAGGGATAGGGATGGAAATCCCCTCCTTAAACTTGAAGAGCTGCTTCCAATCAGAGTTGACAATACTGGGCTAAATGGAGTAGTGGCCTGGCTCAGTATGATATAACTATCTGGGTTCCTTCCACCATCATTTGTGGTTCTGTGTTAACTCTTTTCCAAGTGCATACATCCCTGTAAAGAAGAAAAGGCTAGTGTACATAAATGAACAGGTCTGGAATCTCAGGGCAATTTTAATGCCTCTGCCTGCAGCAGACAATGAGGATCAACCTATTCAGCTCTGTTTTCCTATGGATGGAGGTCCCCAAGAATCAACAAAGAAAACTATACAGTGGCTGAAATCTATTGGTATCACATTACTGTATCTCTCACTGCTTTAGGTCACTGATCTGTTCCTACACTTTTCTTACTCTACATAAAATATCCCTTGCATACTTCTGATTCATTTCTCTTATATATATGGAGCTTGGCTAACCCTCATTTCTGCAAGTGGTCTGCCTAATGCTTTTCTATTGTTGGCACATTTTGCATGCACTTAACCCAAAGTCTACCTTTTTTGTTCACATTTAGAGAATGCATGGCAAGAATCTGAGATGCTCAAACAACAAAGCATGCCTATGCATTTTGCAAACTGAATGAGATGCTCTTTTATCCTTGTATAATGATGATTTTCTTTCCCAAAAGGTTCTTTAAATTCAGCTTAAATACATGCCAAAAAGAATACATCTAAACAACAGTGAAAAGTGTCCCAAAATCATGTCAAAGGTTTGTGTGTGATTGAGGTTTTAAATGTTAAGATATCTTTGGGGGTATATGTGTGGAATGGCAAAGAAGATAAATGAAGTCCTAAATATAATTAAGCAGAAAATAGCAGATATAAGCATCATTTCCACAGCACTGATTTTTCTCAAAGGACTAGATAAAGGTAAAGGTGTCCCTTTCTCAAAAGTCAGTCATATCTGACTCTAGAGTTTGGTGCCTGTCTCTGTTTACAGTCAAAGAGCTAGCACTGTCTGTGTTTGCAGACATTTCTGTGGTCATGTGGCAGGCTTGACTAGATGCTAGAGTGCACAAAATGCCATTACTTTTCCCATGACTAGTTACTAGAGTGTACGGAATGCTCATTACCTTCCCACCAAAGAGGTACCTATTTATCTACCTGCAATTTCTTGCTTTCAAACTGCTAGATTGGCAGGAGCTGGAACAGATAACATGAGTTCAATCCATCGTGGAGTACCTTCTGGTTGCCAAGCTCAGCATCTTAAGCCACTGCAGCGCTCAAAAGACTACCAACATGGAATCTTGCATGGCTTTTCTTTTTAATTTAGCTGGATAGCAATACCATTCAGACCATGGAGGTTGCAGCTTCATAGGATAGGAAATCTGCTGGGAGCTTTTGTCAACACTTTAAAGGGGCTATACAAATGCTTGAAACTCCAGTGGGTGTTAATTTCAGGACCTTGGATAGCAGACTAAATCTTCGACTGAACCCTAGAGCCAATTCCCTCCATTGACACCTTAGCCACCATCCTCCATTGATGATTGAGCAGTGAAAAATGGACCCAAAAACATCTTTCTGCTCCTGGAAGGCTTTCCCCTCCTGCTAGAACAAGAGTGAAGCTATTGGACAGAATTAATGGGTTTATTTAGTCCTTTGTGGGGAAGAGCTATGCAGGTTGGGCAATAAGCAACCTTTTGATGGTATAACTTTGCTACACAATTAGGGACATTTGTTCCCTGCCACCAGTTTACATGTTCAGCTAGTGAATCAAAACAGCTTAGCAAGTACAGAAAGAACTTTCTGCCCCAATCAAAAAATCCCAATCCCAATATGAATGGGGAGTTCTTCTTAATCTCTAGTACACAACAACATGCTTCATTTGTCTAGATTTAGCTGATCTAGCAGGGACAGCCCAGCATTTTCTGCCACTCAAGGCAGAGTGGGTGGGAGATAGTGCTAATTCCTCCCAGATGCCAAAATGATTAGTTACAGTTTGAGCTCTTAGAGATCCTCAGTAAGGATCAGCCATTTGGATTTGTGTACTCTAACCTCCAGAATTCTCTAGGCAGTATTCTGGGAATGAAAATTGTCCTGGGAACAATATAATGCATCTTCTATTTGCCTTCTGCACTGCAGTGTGACACCTGTAGCATTGATCCAGTTCCACAAGTCATTTTCTGGACCTGAGCCCTTTTGGCACACAAAGTCCTCATCGGGCCCAAGCCAGGATTGATGAAGTTGCTGCCCTCCATCAAGATGGATTCAAGTGGGATTTAATCCACTTGGGGACCATCACCCTTCCCTGTAGACTTTGCCACTCAAGGCCATTAGTCCTAAGGCTGTTTAGGTTAATTAACTGCCACCTGACAATCAGCATTGAGTCCCTGGAAGTATGGTCAACTCTATTACCATGGCAGGATAACATGCCCAGACTGAGGAATTACATAAAGTATAAATTATTCCAACTCATAATACAAGATCCTTGGGAAGAGAAGCCCTGGACGTGTATGGACCTCATGGCTGACGAACCTGAGAGACTGTTGTGGAATATCCTCAGAATACCTTTTCCAAGGGGTTAAGAACAGGAAGACTTTTGCCATGATGATAGCCAATATTCGGAATTGATACAGCACTTGAAGAAGAAGAATTTCTGGAGTTTCTACTCATAGACCTACACTCAGAATCACTCTCAATAACGCATATCAGGTCAGCAAGACAACCATGACCAGGAAGTACTGCAGTAGAAAATGAAGGTCTAGAATGCAACTTGATGGACTATGCCTTGCTCTTGGTGGGGAAAATATAGTGTCTGATGGGGGCTGGAATTCCCAGACTATTGCATGGGAAATTCTTGAAGAATGCTGGGAACTGAAGTTCAAAAAAAAATCTAAATTACAGATCTTTAGTCCTCAGAGCTTGATCTTTGGGAAAAGCCAGCCCTGGACAGTTGCACACAGTAGTGGGGTCTCTTGGCAGGTTCCCAGATCCTTTTGTTCTGAGGCAGTCATCTCACTTTGCAGAGCCAGAGGGCAAGCCCAGTGACCCAGGACTGGGGAAGTGCTGGGAGCTGGCATATATGCCCAGATGAGAGACATTGCTGGAAAGTTAAATGGTCACCCTTGCTCAAAAGCCAGTCATATCTGACTCTATGGTTCAGTGCTCATCTCTGTTTACAGTCAAAGAGCTAGTGCTGTCTTTGTCTGCAGACATTTCCATAGACATGTGGCAGGCATGACTAAACACCAAAGTGCATGGAACACTGTTACTTTCCCACCAAAGTGGTATCTATTTATCAATTTGCAATTTCTTGCTTTTGAATTGCTAGGTTGGCAGGAAATGGGACTGATACAGAAGCTCACTCTGTCATGCAGCATACAGGTCTTGAACTGCTGGCCTATCGACCTTCCAGTATTCAAGGAGGGTAAATTGCAGTAATTATATCTTACTCTCCTTTCATATTTTATCTGATGTTTGTTTAGGAGACTCATGGACTACTTCACACCTCTCTGTGAAAAGAAGACTATTCAAATGAACAGGAGGCTGTCACTGTTTTTTGGATGAAATGCACTGAAGGAGGACAAAACCACATTCTGAAAGCTCTGCCTGCTAATTTCACCCAGGCCAGCTGTTGAGAAGAGATAACCCTTTAAAGGTAGGTGACCACTCTTCTTGTAATGTTTAGAGTTCCTATTTTGTATTTCACTGTTCTGTCTCTTAATTCTTTAACATTGCTGCAGTCACTTCCCATTTGATCAGTCTGTTTCTATCTCATTTGGATTTCTTTAGCAATAGTTGCTTGGCTTGTCACAACTTCACCAGAGCCCCTTTGGCCAAGTTGCTTCAGGGTGACCCAGGATGGCCTTCATGGCTGACATAGCTGTCCTGTGGCACAAGGCCACACCATACTTCACCCAATCCTAGCAAACCTTTCCTTTGATGTAACAGTGTTAACACCTCACACAATGCAAGGTTGGACTTTTACAAGAACACCAAATAACACTGGTGGAAGCTTCTGGCCAGAGCAAGAACCTTGTTTCTCTCTCGGCACCAGAAGCGGTAACAGAGGAAGTAAAGAGGAAGAAGAGAAGAAGTCCCCTCATCTTCTATGTAACAGGGTATTTTATTCTGTAGCTGGATCCTGTATTTAACACATGTTTTGTGTAAATAATATGTATTGGTATTCATAAAGCTGCTAAGCAACATATTTTTTTTATTTTTTGCTGCCCTGAAAATGCTAGCAACATTTGTTCAAGCCTGCATATTTCTAATGCTGTAACTTAAAGTTGTTTAACATGATTAATAAAGCTTGAAAGTAGAGGACATGGGAATTTTGTGGTTAAAAAAGGGAACTTTGTCAAGCTTTGCTAAAAATGCTACTTGCTGACTGATTGGCTGGAATCCCCTCAAAGCTCATGTATGGCTTGCATTTCTTCTCATGGCTAATTGATGAGGTGTTGGAGCTTCAGTTAATCCGATCACATGACCAGGTACATGGTTGACCTGCACCATGGCATCTTGGCAGTTTGCTGCAATTAGCCACAGCAAGGCACCCAAACCTAAAGTACTGGCTTTAAAATTGTTGGAGAGGCTTGAACTGAATATTTCACTCCCACACAAATGTCTCTAGCATTTTCAAGACAGAAAAAAAGTAAAATCTTTAGCTGCTTATCACTGCTGAGTCACTCTCGATTTTCCTGCTTGCATGCTTCCTTCCTTTAGAAGAAGGTAAAACAGATGGTACTAGCAAAGAGTTTAAAGAAGGAGGAAATTGCATAATTATTCAGGGTGACAGAAAGTTAAAGCAATGCTGGCATCTGAATGTCTGCCACCCTATCAGGTATGTGCCAAAATAAACAATGGAAACAGGGAGGGGGTAGATAAACTTATTTCCAGTTAGTAAAAATCCAGTGCAATTCACCTTTCTTCTTTCCACCAAATAGGATCAGATCTTGGAATCATAGAAGCAGGGGGCCATGAGGTTGATGGATGCCCTCAAAGGTCATCTCATCCAGCCCATTATCAACTTATGAAATCCATGATTACAACACTGTTGATAGAGGACTACCAGTATATAACTTTTGTTTAAAGAGCTCTGATGAAGGTGATGTGGCCACTTTTCAGCCAATGCCACTATCAAGCTGCTTTTATTATTAGAAGGAAGAAAGGCAGGATTTTTCATACTCTGCTTCTGTTTTTCTTTCTTTCAGATTTAACATTTTAAAAGTACATTTTGCTAACAAAGAAAAGAAACCAAAAGACAGGCTGAAAATAATGTTAGTACTCGCAATAAACCACTATTATAAATTTACAGTATAGTTGTACTCAATGTTATCTACATATCAGATTACATGTATGACTCAGCATAGTCTTTCCAGATGTCTTTGTAAATGTTCTGAAGAAATAGATGTCTGTGTGATACTTGTTCATGTGTATCTAGGACTAACAGATCCTCCTACCATTATGTAGTGAATGGTGGATATTTATCCTTCCAAGTTCAGAGTACAAGTCTCTTAGCCACCATAAGGGCTCATAAATTCCAGTTTTGTTACCCATTTCTTAGCTCTCATAAGACAGGGATATAATTTAAGGGAGCTTGAATATCTGAAAATACCAAAGATTTCCCCAATGCTACATTTATAACCGCGATGACTTACTGGACAAGCTCACATCAGAAATGTTGAAAAAGCTGTAAATAATTCAAAGGAAATCCCGGAAGGCCCACTAGAGGTCTAGAAAGCAAAACTTTAAAAGGAAGAGAGTGTAGGGAGTCTATGGCATTAGCTCTATTCAGGTGTTTAGAAAATGATTGATCTGAAAATGATTGAAAATGATTGATCTGAAAATATGGGTAGGGAAAGAGTTCGAGCCTTGCCTTTGGTCTGTCACCATCTCTGTGGGAAGAGGGGATGTTTGAACAGTAAAGTTCCTGCTACACATGGAGTCTCTCAACATGATTTGACACCCTGAAATTCAGGGTTCCCAACTGTATAGACATGCTCCATCTGTGGCAGATTGTCTCTTCTTTGGACTCTGCTTCTTCACATGGAGAAAGTGACAGACGGGGGGAGTGCTAGAACTCTTTGCCTGCCTACACATTCAGATTAACCTTTTTCTGAATGTTGAGTAAGACTACATTAATACTACACAGACATGCTTTGAAATCAGTCCCATTCACTAATACCTGTCATAGGGGCAGCGGTGGCTCAGTGGTTAAGAAGCTCATCTTGTTAGCTGGAAGGCTGGCAAGATGGCAGTTCAAGACTCGGGTACTGCATGATGGATTGAGTGACCATCTCTGTCCCAGCTCTTGGGGACATGAAAGGAGCCTCATTTGAGTGTTCCCTGAGCAGAGTTTATTCTGCAAAAATCCTTTCAACCCACAATAATTTCTGACACATTATTATTATCATTATACCTGTCATATTGTAGTAATGTAGCCTTTTTGCAGAATTTCCAAAGTTCAGTCATTCAGATTGCTAAATAGAGTAAGGAAGCACCTCTGTCTGAAATCTCAAAAAACTGCTAATACCAGTTTGTGAAATGAATACTGTGCTAAATAGACCAATGATCTGTCATTGCATAAAGCATTTCTATGCATAGCTATGTAACCAGGAACCAGATAGGTTGGGGAGATAGAATATTTAATATCTGACTCCAATATTTCCATATCCTACCTAAGGGTTACAATAGGGAAAAATGAAGGAGCCACATAATCCTTGAAATATACATAATTACTAATTGTAATGCACTACAACAGGGGTTCCCAACCTAAGGCCCATGGACCAGATCTGACCCGTGGCACCATTTCATATTTTTCCCCCTCCAAGGGCATTCAAGAAACAAAATGGCCACACCTTTTAAACTGTTGGGACAAAATGGCCACCCCTATCATGCAGACAGGACAAAATGGCTGTCTGACCCTCAAAGCTGACTGAGAGAGTGTGACCCGGCACCTGTTTGAAAAGGCTGGGAACCCCTGCACTACAACATCAAGAACTAATTGTACAGGGGAAGCAAATGCATTCCTAGAACCAAGAACCATTTTTCAGTTATTATACATATTTGTCTTCAGATGGATGGCCTTCTGATATTTTAATGAAATCATATATTGGGAGTATGTTATTTTTATGTACATTTTAAAATTAGATAGGGAGCTGCAATTAACACGTTAACTACATCTACTATAAGAACATTTTATTTGGTTGTTTATTGTCTTATTGTTCTTTTTTTTCTGTAATGTCCATTTTTCTGTAATGTCCATTTATCTTTATAAATAGTTCTTCCGAAGAGATTCCACACTAGGCTCTCGGGTTCTTCAGCCATGAAGTCCATATGTGTACAGGGCCTCTCTTCCCAGGGATCTTTCCTTGCAGAGCGAGTTGCATTTCTTGTTCCACCTGGAGCAACACTTCTACATTAGTCACATGGTCAACCCATGATATCCTTAGCAGCCGTCTGTAGATCCATATTTCAAAAGCTTCAATTTTCTTTTCAGATGCTTTAGTCAGTGTCCAAGCTTCAACTCTATATAGCAACAATGGGAATGCGTAACATCTCACTATTCAGATCTTTGTAGCAAGAGTAAGATCTCTACTGCATAATAAATGTTATTTTTTCTATACATATTTTAATTTCTACCTCAGGATCCCAATTTTCATTTGACATACTCCCTGAACCAGAATTCTGTAAATGATAGACAATGTGTTTTAAAAATTAGCTTGTACCATATTACTAGCCCCACCTATAGTAGATACATTGGTATAATTTGATTTACAAAGGAGTTGGCTTATCATTCCAGAATTTATTCAATCAGTCTATTCCTAGCTTCAACTAGCAACATGATTCTGGGCAGAGAAATATAAACTATAAAACAATGATCGTAGACCACTGTAAGATAGCCAATAATAAAACAAAGAAATAGGACATTATTTTAAAACAAGCTACCACTAAAACAGAAAAAAGCAAAAATAAAACTCTACTTGATAAATAAAACTCTACTTGATGTTGGGAAAGATTGAAAGCAAAAAGAGAAGGGGTGGCAGATGATGAGGTAGCTAGAGGGCATTGTTGACACAATGGGCATAGGTCTGTGTGGACTGCGGAGAATGGCGGAGGACAGAGGAGCCTAGTGTGCCGTGGTGTCCATAGGGTTGCAAAGGGCCAGACTCGACTGTGCAACTGAACAACAAAATATAAATGGAAAATTGGGTCCCAGACAGACTTTGCATCCCATGTGGTTGGGAAAATACTGGCATAACATGGCCACATCAGCCAACTTGGTTTCAACAAGGTTGCTACACCATATCACCTTCAACCAATGTCCTTCCCAACTTGAACTGTGCTGATGATTCTTTTGTCTTCACTATTAAAAGTATGATCCATTCCTCCAAGCAGATGTTGTCTGGGAATTTGGGATGGAGCAAAGTTAAAACATCCTGGGCTGGGCTAAAATGCAAAATGCTCCAGCCTCTTCAGAATTCTTCCTAACCACTTTACCTGCATAACAATCTATTCATCCCTTTATGTGCCCAAATCCAAGGTTGTGCTGAAATGCTCATAGAAAGATAAAAGCTTTAAATAATGTACATTCTCCTCATTGTCCTTTTCATTGAGATCACAGGTGCATGACCTTGCCCTCCTGGTGCAAAAAAAAAAATCTGTTGTCATGGTAACTCCTTGGGATGCTGACTTGACAACAAGTGACATTCAAACCAAGAGAGACACCTCTCTATTGCCTACCTCCCATCACAACAGCAGTCCTGACCGAGGGCCAGTGAAACTAAGTTCATGGCATTTTATGGACGAGGCTGGCACCTGGGATTGCAATAGATACAAGAGGTAAAAACTGGCTATGTTGGAGGAAAAAATTGCAGCTGACATTCGGTGGAAATAGAACATGGCTGACATGAATGTTATGACAGTTTATCTTGGGAATAATAAGAATGCTATGAGAGGGAATTGAAGCCCTGCTATTTTTCAATTATTAGAGCAGGTAGGAAGCAAATATTCCCTGAACAACACTTAATCCCTCTGAAATTCAAGCAATACTTTTTTTAAGTCATTGTCCCCTTCTCTCTATTATTCAGATGTTTGACTTGATACATTATTACTTGTGTTAAATATGTTATTGTGGTTTGCCACCAAATTTAACGACAGATTTCTGCAAGACATTAAACAGAAGCAGTTGGTGGCTTGAAACAAAGATTTCTCTCTATATGGTTCAATTTCAAAAGCATAAGCTACAATGTGTCTAAAACAAGAAAATATTCTCCTCCTCCTCTCCCCCCCCCCCCAGTTATGACCAATTCTGTCTGACCAGGTTGTCCTGCTATGGTAATAGAATAAGCCATACTGCCAATGACTCAACCTCAGGCAGCAGTTAACTTACTTGACAATCCTGAGAACTAACAGCTTTGGGTGGCAAAGTCTACAGGGAAGGGTGATGGTCCCCAAGCAGATTAAATCCCACTTGAATCCATCTTGATGGAGGGCAGCAGCTTCATTAATACTGGCCTGGGGCCGATGAGGACTTTACTAACCAAAAAGACTCAGGCTCAGATAGTTACTCGTGGAACTGGATCAGTGGTACAGGTGTCACTCTGCAATATGGAATGAGAATGGAAGGCCACTGCAATATGGAATGAGAATGGAAGGCCATTATTCTCAAGACAATCTTCATGGCTGATTGCCATGATGATAGCCAAAATTTGGAATCATATGCGGCACTTGAAGAAGAGGTTATGAACAAAATTGGATGATTTGTCTTGCCACCAAAAGTCAGTGATACAGTTCTACTTTGGTTTGGTGCTAAACAACTCTGAAGGATCACTTGACTCTTATCTGATTTCAATGATGTTATTGCAGTTCTACATCTTCTTTGTCCTTTACCCAGAACTAATTTGTGGAAATTTTTATTTTTCAATCATATAGAGTTGTGCCAGCAAGCCCCTGAAGTTCTTTTTCTCTCTATGAAAATAGGCCTTCATCACTGGCTACTTCGTACTAATTACTTATAATTGCTATTTTGCAACTTTTTTAAATGAAGAAAAAATGATGGTGAGAGAAAACTGGTACTTAAAAGATTTCACTCCATCCTATGGGAACAGGAGCTGATTAATGAAAGGGTAATTAAAAGGCTAAGTATCAGGAGTGGTACAACCAAACAGAATTTGAACACTCTCAAACAGTGTCATTGATTTCTGGTTATGCTAAGGAGGCTACAGGGATGTCAGTTCTGGATTGCATGACCATCATGACAACCATGGAGATGTTTTCTCGTGAGTCCATCACTTGTGGTTAGTCATACTCTCAAAACCTTGATCGTAGCAAAAACACTAAGAGTCACTCTTTCAAACTGACCTTTGCTGTAGATCAGATTAAAAATAATCTGTTTATTAGTCCACTGTCATGTTTCAATCTCACTTTTGTCAGATTTCAACACACTGTGGCTAATGGCCTGCTTCTGGAGACTAATTGAATCTTCTGGAATCCTGAATACTTGGTAGTATTTTCTAGCAAGCTGGACTAGCAGTCACTGATCTCAATGTGAGATGATGAAATTGGTGAAACCATTAACACACTTATTGTTGAGTGCCCTTTTAATGACTGGGACAGAAAGAGCAGGTCCTTGGTTTTCTGGAGAGCTGCAAGGCACTGAAACAGCCAGCAAGCACAAACACACACTCCTCTTGTTCTTAGTATTTTGTATTGTTAATCGATTAGTGTATTACTTATTTTTTCATTTTTGTATTGGGTATGGATTGGGTATGGATTGTATTGTGAGTATATTGTTTATTGTCCATTTGGTACTGAATATTGATTATGGACTGTAGCCTTATCATATTGTGTTATATTGATTTTATTTTGTCTTGCACTGTATTTTATATTGTATTATTACTGAACTGTTATATTGTATTTAATTGTATGTTGTGAGTCGTCCTGAGTTGGTTTGGACCAAGTAGGGCGGCATATAAATTGAAATAATAATAATAATAATAATAATAATAATAATAATAATAATAATAATAATAATAATAATAATAATAATAATAATAATAATAATAATAATAATAATAATAATAATAATAATAATTTTTAAAAAAAGAGACTGCAGATATGTTATAGACTGAATGTAGAATGCTACAGCAAAGTGAGTTTTGCTATCACTACACCGTGCAGTTAGACCCCCACCTCACCCGATGAGCTATGTATGGTTCTGAAGAAGAGTAAGTGGTCCCAGCCTACCTTCTTGCCTTCATCAGAGCCCTATAAAAACAGCTGCAACAAACCTGTCAGCAGTTTCATAGCAAAGCCACTTTTATTATTATTATTATTATTATTATTATTATTATTATTATTATTATTATTATTATTATTATTATTATTATTATTATTATTGTTATTGTTGTTATTGTTGTTGTTGTTGTTGTTGTTGTTGTTGTTGTTGTTGTTGTTGTTGTTGTTGTTGTTGTTGTTGTTGTTGTTGTTGTTGTTATTTGGCTTTGTGTGCCGCTCTATTCGCCGAAGCAACTCAGAGTGGCTAACAACATAGGAAACAAACAATACAGCCTTACAGTCTCAAACAACATAACATAAATATGGCATATAATGCCACACAATACAATCAATAAATCTAACCATACAATACATCAGTAAAACAATACAATTTACATAATTAATACAATTTACATAAAAGCACACATAGTACTTAAATAACATAACAATTAAATAAAAAGACTTTTACCCCTCATACTCCTCCTCCTTCCAACCTGTTGTGCAATCTATATAATACAGTAACAAATATCAACAATACATAAATCATGATAGCATAATAAAGACAATATATACAATATACATCATAAGAGTATAAAAGAGGATATCAAAGCATTAGCTGTTTATTCCAGTCCAGTGATGTTGGGGCCAGTGGGAGCAAGGTTTTATGACTCTTGGGGTGGAGAATGTTTTCAACTCTTTCTCCTTTAATACCAGACTCTGTGTCTCCTTTCTTTCCCCTTGTTCACTTTGTCTTGTTTGTGTCCTCTTTGTCTAACTATTCCATAAAAGACAAAAGGAATATAGCCTGGGAGTGGAGGGAGCAAACGAATGAGTCACATAATTCTCAAGAGTTACAGATATGCTCAGCTACCCAGGTCTGACTTCCAAGATGGAGGGGAAGCATAGCCTGAAAAAGATGAAGATACATTTTCACAAGGTGGCTTTCAGACATTTGAATCACCCATAGAAAAAGTCTTGTTCAACTCCACATTTGGGATCCCCCTTTCCTTTTCCACCCCTTAGATCAGGGGTGCCCAAACTACAGCCCACAGGCCAGATCTCACCCCCTACACCAATTCATCTGGCCCGTACCACTCTCGTCGCTCCTGGAAGTAGAAGTAAAATGCACCCGTATGGGCACATTTTAATTCTGCTTCCAGGATCAACAAGGGCAGCATGGGCCAGACAAATTTGCATCAGGGGGCTGGATCTGGCCCATGGGCCATAGTTTGGGAACCCCTGGTTTAAGCAGAGAAAATGGCACCTTAAAATCTATCTCATCTTGTTGCAAAACAGATTGCAAGGTATGTTTTACTTCTGCTTCTGGTGGGAGGAAACATGTGACCGGCCTGCTGAACCACATGGCTGGCCCACTGAACCACGTGACCACCCCGTGGCCCAAAAATTTTGGGCACCACTGCCCTAGATATATTGATGGGAAGTGATGAGGAAGAAGAGAACAAATCACACCCAGTCTGCACTTGCTTTTTGGGTGGGCTTGGGTATCTTTTCTTGTTGGAATGCTGTCTTGTGATCTCTACATAACCTTTCCAGACACAAGCACATATTTCACCCTTCTAGACTGGCGTTACCCTTTTCCTTCTCCCTCTCTCTTTTCTCTCCCTCTGTTTTGTCATTCCAATTTCATTTCCAGCGTTATGTGGACTGCCGGCTCAGCAGTCACTGGAATCTGAAGTGACTCCTGGGACCTCCTCGCTGTTCTATATGCAAATGGCCCCTGCACCTGGGCAGCCGAGCGGGCTTGCCGACAGTTTAGTTATGCAAATCTGATTGATCGAGAGCATATTGCAGGAGAACACACACGGGCCTGAGACACTGGCAGCTATATTTCACTGGCTAAATTCCCGCAAAAGGGTGGAGGGGGTGGGGTTGGGGGGGAGGAAGGAGAGAAAAATTAAATGCCAAGCATTTTGATGCATATTCCTTTCAACCCCTGAAGTGCAATAGGGTTTATTTCGGTCTAGTGTGTTTTTTCCAGCACTTTGGTTAAATGTTGCTAATGCAGTTGATTGTGTTGTTTTGCGAACGAACAGCAAAGAGATTGTTTTCTGTTTAAGAAAACCACAGGAAAAGGAGGAAAAAGAGGGAGATAAAATAAATATCTCAAACTTAGCAATATGATGATCTGACATCACAATAAGATTCTCCGGGTGTTTTAAATCACTAACTGGAATAATGGAATAAGCGTATTATTATTATTATTATTATTATTATTATTATTATTATTATTATTATTATTATTATTATTATTATTATTATTATTATTATTATTATTATTATTATTATTATTATTATTATTATTATTATTTCATGTCAGAGATTACTCTGAGTTGAAAGGATTTTTCTGGAGAAACTCCACTCAGGGGATGCCCAAATGAGGCTCATTTCATGTCCCCAAGTGTAGTTCTCGGATACCGAAATAAAATTAGCTCTGTTGGGGGCAGGAAGAGATAGTTTGAGACAACACCCTATGTTGAGGTTCTGACAGTTGAGAAAAGTAGATTTTGGTGGAAACCCAACTACAATGACATACATAGTTTGGTCACATTTGTCAACACAGACAATAAGTCTATGGAACTACCTGGGTGTGCTAGCAGAAGAATGTTTCTCTGACACAGATGTTATGCAGGAGTCAGAGCCGGCCCTACCACTAGGCAGAGTGAGGCTGTTGCCTCAACTGACAAATGTTAGAAAGATGAGAGCTGCCACCAACCCTTTGAAGAACAAATCTATGCAGGCCACAATTTCTGCCTTACATTTTCTGAGGTACTCGCCATTCCTCAAGTGTTTTTTAAGAGGCCTTCCCATGGCCAGTCCTGAAGGAAGATTCAACTGCCAGTTTGGTCACATTTTCTAAATGGAATGGAAGATACTACTGCGTTGTTGCTTTGGTGCAAGGAGCAACATATCTGGGATGAAGGATCACTGGAAGAATAGTCAAGATGAGGTGGAATAACAGGTTTCCCAGAGATTAGATTTCTGGTAGAATTTCCAAGTAGCAAGCTCAAAAAAAAGTTGTTTTCTTGCCACATTACTCCTTTCTTGTTCAAGGCAGCAAAGAAATTACATTTCAGAGATGACATATCCAGTGGAAATGACACTACTGTCACTACTGTTACAGTAATATTTTCTAGTTACTTTAAAAAAAATCATTTCATTTGTATCCTGCCGTCCTCCGAAGACTCAGGCCGGCTTTACAACTAAAAACAATTAAAACACATACATAAAAATAAAATTCAAGTTAAAACACCGAGGAGAAAGGTGGGATATTTAAACGAGCCAGGCTACCGAGTTGGCCGTCTGGCCCACTCCCCACACATGCCCCGCCAGCCAGGTCTTCACTCCTTTCCTAAAGGTCAGCAACTCCATCTGGAGACATATCTCTGTTGGCAGGAGGTTCCATAGGGCCGGAGCGGACACAGAAAAGCCCTTCCTTCTTGTGCTAGAGAGATGAGCCTCTCTAGCTGAAGGTACAACCATAGAGCCTCTCCGGTCCACTCTAGTGGGATGGACACAGTCTCTTAAGTATCCTGGTCCACTACCATGTAGGGCTTTAAAGGTAATAACCAGCACCTTGAATTCCACCCAGAGGCACACTGGGAGCCAGTGCAGCTCCTGGAGAAGTGGTGAGGCATGAGCATAATGTCCCCACCCCATCACAATCCAAGCAGCCACATTCTGGACCAGCTGAAGCCTCCGAATGGTCGCCAAAGGCAGCCCCATGTAGAGCGCATTACAATAATCGAGTCTGGAGGTGAACAAGGCATGTGTGATCATGAACAAGGAGTCCCGATCCAGGAGCGGGCATAACTGGCGCACAACACGAAGTTGTACAAAAGCCCTCCTAGCCACGACTGCCACCCGCTCTTCGAGCGGTAGTCGTGAGTCCAGGAGGACCCCCAGATTATGCACCGGGTCTGTTTGGGGCAAAACTGCCCCATCCAAAATCAAAGATGGTAGCGTGGGACCCCTGACCCACAACCACTCAGTCTTGCCAGGATTCAGTTGTAGCCCGTTCTCCCCCATCCAGACCCTAACAGCCTCCAGGCACCTGGAAAGGACTTCCACTGCATCACTAGGGTTGCCTTCAAGAGGCAGTTGCCTTCAAGAGGCATTTATGGCTTTTTGAAAAGGATTTTTCAAGTTTTATGCCATTCATTACCATTCCCAAAAAGGTCCCCCCCCCCCGTCCAGAAAGTAACACAAAAGTGACAAGCAAGAGAACACAAAAGCAATGGGCTACATAATAGGAAATGCAACAAGTTACATTTACATTATTTCAACAAATGGCAATGACATACTTTGCAAATACTAATGTAGTTAGAATCTTAATACACCAGCTGATGTCAAGTCCATTGGTACAAAATCTCATGGGCAAATTGGTAAAAGTTAAATATTATATGTAAGAAGTTGTTTCCACAAACTTGTGATGTGACTCCACACATGGCAAATGCTTTTGCCAATTTTTTAACCTGTGGTAATTTGCAGCCAAAATGTACACCCATGGACTTATACTGGTGCAGTTTTTCAGTTGCATTCTGGCCTAAAACATGCAGAATTACTTTTTTAAAAGTAAATTTACCAGCTCTGGCACAAGATATATCTTCTAATATCCTAGAATGATGGATACACCTCTGTCAAAAGCATGACTTTATATTAATCCCAAAGGTCTAGTACCATGTCTGGACTGTCACTCTCTCCACAGTGAGAGAGTCTGTCTGATAAGGAAAGTTTGTGCTACACGAGTCTTATCCATGCAATGTGAGATCTTGAAAAACTAGAGTTCTTTATCATATGGAGAGGCATCAGGTGTAACAGACTGCCTCTTTTTGCAGTGTTCAGATCTTGGCATGGGGACAGTGACAAACAAGGAGTGAGGCCAGAATTCTCTCCCTATCCATGCTTTCCAATTAACCTTTTTCAAAATACTTAAATATGTATTTGACTCAAGGTGATGCACAAGGAGGAAATAATCCCACAACACTTACAATTGGGCAGATCTAGAATCCAGTTTTACGTCCTTGAGATTCTTCAGAGGCCACACAGGCAATGTGTGTGGCATTAATCTGTACATAATGTCTATGCATCACTTAAATGAGTCAAAAGACCTAGTTTAAAAAAAAAAAAAAGCTTTGGAATGTAAGTTTTAAAAACTCATGAGTGTGAAATGGCTAAAAATACATTTCAAAAGGTCACTGTTGTTTTCCTAGTAATAAACAATAAAGATATACAGGTCATCCACCATATCCACGAGGGATACCTTCCAACATTTACCGCGGATAATTGAAACCTCTGGTATAACTGAAACCTCCTATATTTACATTGCAGCTATTGGCATCTAGTGGCTAGCTATGGTAATATAATTTCCAATGTAGTGGGGAGAAACCCAGCAGTTTTGAAATATCTTTTCTAAATTTTGTGAGGAAAGAGAACAACAACTAAAAAATTCTAGTATTAGTTACCTCCTCATTCATTTCTATTCTCTGTTTAATCCTAGCCTAATCTACCAATCCATGGAACATAGCTGACTAAAGAAGGAACTGTGTGAAAAGTCTATTGCTCTTTATCTATTGTTATTTGTTTTTCAAATGTAATTCACCCTAAATACATACCATATGAATCAGAAAACTAATAAAGCAAACAAATATTTTATAGCTGACAAGGAATTGATACTGAAGCTTGTCTGTTCTGCTTAAAAGCAGAGGGAGTGTTTTCTGAAAGGGATTTGAGGAGGGAGAGCCGCTTTTGTCATTCTCTAACCTACACTTTTGCTTTTCTCCCCTTAAAAATGGACATCTGACAAGCAAAGCCTAGCCAGAGGGTCAGAAATGAAGATCCTGGGAAAGGTCAGGTTTAATCTCTACCCACGATGCCCTAGTGCATCCTCACAACAGCTGACTAACAAAAGGGGCTCAGCTCTGTGACTGACAGAATTCTTAATTGTATCCACTCATTCATGACAATTTGATTAAAATATTACGCCAAAGTCTCACCCCCTGTTTGCTTCGATCCTCCAAATCTAATTTTGAATTTTCAGAAAGGAGATTACCTCCACAAGCATGACTGGGATGCTATTAACTTCTACTTAATCTTTATTACTGATGTGAATTTAACATATGTATGGCTTCGTTTCGCTCCTGTTGTTTTTCTCTCTAAAGTAACGTCTAGGCAATATACAAGTGGCGGACATTAATTTTCACTTTGATATCCTGTCATTCCAAAGCTCTTACTTTCACATGAAAACTTTAAAAATGCATCATTTTAATACCATAGTCCAATTAGAAAGCCTTACATGCCCATGCAAACTGTTGAACAAGTGTTAAGCTTCCTAATATTAGAACTTTCTAACATGGTGTCTGCCTTTTTGCTGTTTGAGTTGTCATGTTTACATCACTAAATGTGATGAGGAAAAGGTTCATAAAAGCATCATTTGAGAGATTCTTCCTAAATTGATCAAGTTGTTCCTTTTTTAATTAAAAAAATGGTTATCAGGAACCAGATGTTTTTCTGCAGAGAAAAATCACAGTGCACCATTGAAGAGAGAGAACTGCAGCACTGAAACAGATTCCAAGGATATTTCATTCTACCTCCTATCAATGCAAAAAACCCACAGCTAAATCACATCTCATTGATGGGCTCTGTATAAAACCCTCCAATAAAAAAGAATCCATCCTCTTCCCATAGTCCAGTGATGCCCAACCTTGGCACTCCAGGTATTCTTGGCCTCCGATTCTCAGAAGCCCTGATCAGCAGGAGTGTTGACTTGGATTTCTGGTAATTGAAGTCCAAGAACACCTGGAGTGCCAAGGTTGGCCATCACTGCCATAGACCAATTCACTGGTAAGCAGTTCTTACTATCAGGAATTTCTTCCTTATGTTTAGTCTAAATTGCCTTTCTTTCAGTTTGAACCCCTCTTATCCTCTGTACAGTAAACAAAGCTATATTATTTATCAAGATATTCCTTCTTTTAAGAGAGCTATCATTTCATGTCTCAGTCTTTTCTCCTCCTAGTTTAACACACCCAGCTTCTTCCATCTTTCCTCAAAGGTCTTGATTTTCAAACTTCTACAATTCTGGTTGCCTTCCTCTCCACTTATTTTAATCTTCCTTCTGATTAATTTTGTAACTTTGAAGTTTGCTCAATCCATTGCATTGAAGAAATTACAGGTTTTCTTTGTCATTTACTTTCATTACAAAGTACAGTATGTTAATTGCTTTATGTTCTGCTAATGTCATAGATATGTTAAGCCATTCTGTTACACTTTTATAGTAACTACACCAGTGGTGGGATTCAAAGTTTTTTACTATCTACTCTGTGGGTGTGGTATGGTGGGCATGGCCAGGGAGAACGTTCTGCAATGCACCCAAATTAGGACTACAGTGGTACCTCGGTTAAAGAGGATAATGCGCTCCATGGGATTGCTCTTTAAGCGAGTTTGCTCTTTAAGCAAAACACCATTGTAAGTGACCAATTGTGACTTCTGGCGAGGGGGATTGTGAACCCCAATTTAGTTGCTAAGCAAGTTTTTTGGTTGGTTTTAGTTGTTAAGCAAGGTGACCATTCAGAAAAAAATCTGCTCTTTAAGCGAGTTAGTCTCTAAACGAGGCACTCTTTATGCAATGTTTTACCATACTTTATTTCAAAACTTGGAGGGGGGGGTGGAATTTCTGCTACCAGTTCTAGTGAACTGGTGCAGATTTGCTGAATTCCACCACTGAACTACACTATAAATCCATATATCCTTGCTATAATATACAAGTGTAATATTTACTGTGCTAGCAACTAATGTAAGCAATAAGTACTTTATATACAGTATTTGCTGGCGTATAAGACTACTTTCCCCCCCTGAAAAACATGCCTCCAAGTGGGGGGGTCATCTTATACGCCGGGTGCACTTCAGTCGGGATAGACATAGCTGCCCATAGTGGCCTCCCGATGCTTGCCCAGTGCCCATAGTGGCCTCCTGATGCCCGCCTGGTGCCCATAGTGGCCTCCCAATGCCCACCCACCTCATTCTACATGCCACCCAGTATCGCATGGTATCCAGCGTGTCTGTGGCGAGCATCAGCAGCGAGACAGGGGTGCCAGCCTTTTCGGCATGATCGACCTGTTCTGCTCGGTGAGAAGCAGCGGCGCTCTGCCCCACCCCTTGTCTATGCAGAGCTCACACATGCACACTTGCGCACTAGTGCCGGCCACAGGGAGATTTTGAAATCGAATCTGATGTTCTTTTATGTTTTATTTGGTGTGTGGAAGGTGTGCGGAAGAGGGGGTAGTCTTATACGGCGAGTATATAACAAACTCTATATTTTGAGTGGAAATGTTGGGGGTCGTCTTATATGCCCAGTCGTCTTATACGCTGGCAAATACGGTATATACTTTCTTTTGCTATGCTTATTGCCTCTTAGTAATTGTAAAAAGGGTGTTTAACTGCAGATACCTTATGCAAAGTTTAGTCTAAGGTTAGGCAAAGAGTGCCATAGAGGTTGCTGGGGCTGAAGGAGATGCAGTTTGACAATAATTGGAAGGCCACAATTTGCCCACCTCTTGCTATAGGCCAGTGGTGGTGAACCTTGGCACGCCAGATGTACTTGGATTTCAATTCCCAGAAGCCCAAGTCAGTACTCCAGCTGACCAGGGCTTCTGGGAATTGAAGTTCAAGAACATCTAGAGTGCCAAGGTTCACCATCACTGCTATAAACTAATGAGAGATATATAATCTGGAATGATCTACCAACTGAGCTGCATCACACTTCTTCAATATTGATCCCCAAGAAACTCTTAAACACAAATTTATTTAATGAAGCACTTTGGCTGTAAATGGAGATGAGCACCTCCCCCTAGAGCCAAACATGACTGGCTTTTCAGCAAGAGGGACCTTATAAAGATGTCGTCGCTGTGGGCAAGTAACAGTCCTAAATGATTGTTGGGTTCCCAGAAGCTGCTTTTGAGGTTTAAATGTATTTGGAGATTGATGATGCAGCAACCAAAACCCAAACTTAGGTGTTTATCTTTCTGTATTGTGTCGTTTTTACAATTTTATAAAATTTTGTAAGCCACCTAGAGTAGAAACTCATGTACCTAGATAAGTGGGATATAAATTGGATCATAAATAAACAAACAAGTGAAATCCATAGCCCAATTTGAGTACTAACAGCTGAGGGGCAGGTAAATGGATCCAGTCTCTTAGCAGAGCTGAGAGGTTGGGAGTTGCATCATATCTCTCCCTATACTGGTAGATGGGCAAGAGAGGCTGACACAGATACAGTTGTGCCTCGCTTAAAGGGCATAATGCGTTCCACAGCATTGCTCTTTAAACGAGTTTGCTCTTTAAGCAAAACACCATTGAAAGTGACCAAATGTGACTTCTGGTGGGGGGAATTGCGAACCCCAATTTATTTGTTAAGCGAGTTTTTGGTTGCTTTTATTTGTTAAGCGAAGTGAATATTTAGAGAAAATTCTGCTCTTTAAGTGAGTTACACTTTAAGCAAGGTGTTCTTTATGTGAGGTTTTATTGTAGTCTGTTTTTTCTCTTTTCCTCAATTGCAGTCTTGGGTACATAGAAAGAGCCTCTTCGAAGATTATGGTACCTGTATTTTTGAACCACAGTCGGGCATACCCCCCGGCAACAGCCACCTTTTTGTTTTTGGCTAATCTTTCTCACA
The DNA here is from genome assembly GCA_030440675.1 of Furcifer pardalis. Lineage (NCBI taxonomy): Eukaryota > Metazoa > Chordata > Lepidosauria > Squamata > Chamaeleonidae > Furcifer > Furcifer pardalis. Next base: position 21,475,673 of record CP126894.1, read on the forward strand.
CTAGGTCAGGCAAAAGGAACTACAGAATGAACTCACCAAAAGGTGCCTTCATTTTGGCAGTTTCAAATCTGGCTTAGACACAGAAGCAGAACTGTAGTTTTATGTATTTGATTTGATTCAGTTCAATTTGATTTGATTTGATTCCATTCCATTTACATACCACCACATTAGTGTAAACACTACTCTGAGTGGTTTACAGATTAAAACTTAAAAATCCCTCAAGACCTCCACATAGCAACATGGAGTCAACAATACGGTGATACACGTGTTTAAAATCTAAAGTCCATTTGAAGAAAAGAAAGGGAAAGGGTGAAGAAACCAATTTAAAAATTAAGTCTTACCTCTGCAGTGGCTCAAGTGGTTAAGATGCTGACTGGGAGGCAGGATGAGCGCCCATCACTGTCCCAGCTCCTGCCAACCTAGCAGTTCGAAAGCAAGAAATTGCAAGTACTGTATATAAACAGGGACCACTTCAGTGGGAAGGTAAAAAGTGTTCCGTGCACTTCAGTGTCTAGGCATGCCTGCCACATGTCCACAGAAACGTCTGCAAATGCAGATAGCTCTTTGGCTATAAGCAGAGATGAGCACTGAACCCTAGAGTTGGATATGACTGGTTTTTGAGCAAGGGTGACCTTTACCTACCTCCCCCCTTTTCCCTTCATTTTAATTGTTTCTTTGAGTTTAATGAGTGCAAGTCATCTGAAGGAGAGAAAGAAATCTGTGTACACTGTGAGACTGGGTAAAAAAAACAGTTGCACACACAAATATTTTTATCTGTGTTATGTCAGTGCCATTATTAGGCCTCCGAAAAATGTACAAACTATGTGTGAGCTTTTTTATCTCTTCAGCAAGTAGGAAACAAAAAGCAAGGAAGGGAAATTCCATGTTAAAATTTGGAATTAGTCCAAATATTTGTGCCATCTTTCCCTCCAGGACAGTATGCATTGTCCAAAGCCAGAGCTCTGAAATGTTTCCTGTTTATTATTATTATTATTATTATTATTATTATTATTATTATTATTATTATTATTATTATTATTATTATTATTATTATTATTATTATTATTATTATTATTATTATTATGCACCACATTTCCCTGAATCCTTGAGCCAGTTATCTGTTATAACTGTAACTTCCAGAGTCTGCTATTCCCTTGTTAGGAAATTCATGGAGTTATAGTAAAACAAAAAACCAAGCAGGCAAACAAACACATTTCTCCATGCTTCATCTAAATCAGAGGTTCCCAACCTTTTCAAGTTGAGGGCCGGGTCATGCTCTCTCAGTCAGGTTCAAGGGCCAGATGGCCATTTTGCCCTGCCTACATGATGGTGGCCATTTTGTCCCAACAGCTTCAAAGGGGTGGCCATTTTGTTTCTTGACTGCCCTTGGAGGGGAGGTAAAGGTAAAGGTTTCCCTTGCTCAAAAGCCAGTAATATCCAATTCTAGGGTTCAGTGCTCATCTCTGTTTCAAAGCTGAAGAGCCAGCGCTGTCTACTTCTGCAGACGTTTCCATGGTCATGTGGCAGGCATGACTAGACACCATGGAATTAAATGGCTCCAGGGTCCAGATCCGGCTCACGGGCCTTAAGTTGGGAACTCAGTAAGCTTCATGCCAGAGGAGGGATTTGAACTTGCATCCTCTGATCCTGCCTGTCTGCCCAGAGAGCCACACTTCCTCCCTCCAAGTTGTACCACCTCATGGGAGCTCTGATTTGTTCAAAGCCTAAGCCTGCTGTTCAGGAACTAATCTGAATGCATTCATTTACTCATCTGGCTTTCTAACTCCCATGGTATCCAAATGTGCAATCAAATGGGCGAGACATTTCAAATTCACTTTCCCAAGATCGGTATGCCCCCTACCTGCCAATGTCATAACCCTAAATAACAAAAGGGGCTCTTTTTCACACTCAGAAAACCAACGAGATAATTATCTGATATGTTTCAATGCTGCGTACAGAGAAATGAAACTAATTTTTGTCTTAAAAGGAACCTGGCAGCTGCTTAGATATGCAGCCAACAGTTGAATAAAACAACCCTACTTTCTGCTTGATGGATGCCAAATGGCTTGCTGTTATTTTCAGCACAGTATAGATGAGAGAGTGTGTGTGCGTGCGTGCACACTCTTATATACACTCACATAGTTCAAAACAACCACAATCTACTGTCAATACAATGAACAGCCAAGAGCAATTTAAACTAGCAAGCTGCTACCTGCATTGTTCTCCCATTCAGATACACTGGCAACAGAGGCCTATTTTCTGAACGCTGTAAAGAAATGTTATTCTGCCTGTAGGATCCTATCAGCAGCTATCATCCTAATCCAACCCCAGCAGATGATAATGGACAGATTGTTCCCTATGTTGTGTCCATTTTTCATGAGCTAAATATCCAAGATTTCCCATCCCAAAGAAGATTATCTAAGAACTCCCTATGTTTCAATCTCTTTTGTTTATCATAACCCTGATTAGACTCATATGTCCCATTTTGTCAAATCCAGTATTTTGTCAATTGTGTATACAAATGCCCAAATGTGGCTAGCTGATCAGGTCCCTGTTTTTAAGGTCCAAGAGTATCCTGGGCAAAAGACATGTGGAAATGTGAATTGAACTGGCCTACAGATATAGGCAGCCCTTGCTCGAAGGTCAGTTGTATCCAACTCTAGGGTTCAGTGCTCTTCTCTGTTTATCACCAAAGAGCCTGTGCTGTCTGCGTTTGCAGACATTTCCATGGCCACATGGCAGGCATGACTAGACACCAGAGTGTATGGAATGCTGGTTACCTCCCCACCGAAGTGGTACCTATTTATCTACTTGCAATTTCTTGCTTTCGAACTACTAGATTGGCAGGAGCTGGGACAGAGATGGAAACTCACTCCATTAGGCACAGTTTCCTCACAATGTCTGCCCTTCCAAACAACCTGCCACCACAGACCACTTTAGAACTATGGAAGGCAAGCAAGCAGCTACCAGATAACTGTCCAGAGATTTAGGAGTGATCTCTCCTAGCCCAGCCTTGGCTATAAAGTATACTTTTGAAAGTCTGCATTCTTGTAATTCAATTTGTGAAGCCTCTTTAATGCAAGGGGTTTGACAAAAGTGGGACATTAACCATTCAGGAAGTACAGTCACTGGCAAATACAACCCCCCATTTTGCTGGCTCATAAGCAATGGAAAAATGACTGACAAACAGTTGCACAGGCAGGTGTGGGCCAGGACCATAGCCAGAGGGGGCCAGGGTGGGCTTGGCCCACTCTGAGTCAGCAGTTTGCCCACCCTGGCAAGGTGTGGTTTCCTATAGGAACACATTGAAAAAAGGCTCTGTTGCCCACCCTGAAAAGTATTCGCCCACCCACATCTAGAATCCTGGCTAAGATCCTGGTGAGGGTTGCTTCCTGGTTTCCTAATGACCAATCAAGCAGATAAAAGGCCTGGAGTTGGTTCTGAGTGTTGCACTTGCAAGTGGTAGCTGTTCACTGGAACTCTCCATATGAGGTCCAAAGAGGAGGCCATGTGAGTTAAGGAGGCCATCATCAGGCTGCGAAAACAAAAGAAATCCATCAAATCCAGTGTAACAGTTTGGAACATCCTGAAAAAAGAAGAAAGCAACCAGTAAACTCAGCAACAGCAAAAGACCTAGACAACCACGGAAGACAACTAAAGTAGATGACTGCAGAATCCTGTTCATGGTGAAGAGAGACCCTTTCCCAACATCTCACCAGGTCAAGAACACTCTTGAGGAGGTAGGTGTGTTAGATGGCTTTATGAATGTAAATACAGAGACTTCACAACAAGGTGCAAACCACTGGTAACACTCAAGAACAGAAAGGCTGGATTGGACTTTCCCAAGAAACAGCTAAAAGAGCCCAGTTCTGGAATAAGATTCTTTGGACTGATGAGACCAAGATTAACTTGTACCAAAATAGGAAGAGAAAAGTATAGAGAAGGAAAAGAACAACTCATGATCTAAATTATACCACATCTCTGAAGCATGGTGGAGGCAGTGTTATGGCATGGGTGTATATGACAGCCCAGGGAATATTTAAACAAGCCAGCCCAGGATTACTATCTCCCCAGCCGCCCCCCACACACCTACTGCACCAGCCAGGTCTTAAGACTCCTGTGAAAGAATAAAAGCTCTGCCTGGAGGTGAAGTTCATTTGGCAAGAGGTTCCACAGGGCGTGAGCAGACACAGAGAAGGCCCTCCTCCTAATGCTAGAGAGGCAAGCTTCTTTAGCAGATGGAACTATCAGGGAGCCCCTCCAGTCTGCTCTAGTGGGATGGGCAGATGTCCTTGGGGTGATGCGGTCTCTTATGTACTCTGGTCCACTACCATGTAGGGCTTTAAAAGTAATCACCAGCACCTTGAATTGCACCCGGAGGCACACTGGCAACCAGTGCAGCTCCTGAAACAGTGGCAAGGAACAGGGATAACGCCCGCACCCCATCACCACCTGAGCAAGAATAGGTATAAGGTGGAGAAGAATATTATGACTCTAATCTGGAGATGCTTTTATGTGACCACTGTCCTTCTTAAAAAGCTTTTGTTTCATTTGGGAAGCCAATATTGTATTTTGTGAGGTTATATTTTAAAAATTTTATTGTACTGTTGCTGTTTTGACTGTAAGCCACCCTGAGTCGCCTCGGCGAGTGGGCAGCAATATAAATCTAAATAAATAAATAAATTTGGGAAGCCAATACAGTATGCTCGTAATTTCAGACTCGCACTGATTATAAATCCATTCTATGCCACACTTTCCTCTTCCGCACCACTGCCAATTTTTTCCCAAGTGTCCAGACAGGACTATTCAGTGGTAGATGCATTTTTCTCCCCTCTGTCCTTGGAGGCAAACAACAGCATAAACAATAGCCATATTGAAGGGTGATTAACTGCAGGGACCCTGGGACCCCAAAACAAACAATGACCAGATCTTTGAGCAGTGAAACCAGCATTGATTCAAAGAAGGAAATGAAAGTTTGACACCATGAGAGAAAGGAGGAGAAAGAAGGTAAAGAGCAAAAAGGTTGTGACATCTCTAGCATACAAACGATTTACATGCCATTAATGTACGTGGCTTGCATGTTACAATTAGGCCAGCATTGAAATAAGTGTTAGCCTTGGCAGTCTGTATTATCACGCTGAATTTATGTTGCCCCCAAGGTAAAGAGCAACTTTGCAAACAGGTAGGATAATGTGCCAAATGCATTTTCAGCAGCACTTTCAGGGATGTTGGAGGAATAATGCTTTACGCAAAACACAATTTCCCTTATGTCAGCTGTTACTCTTCCCTCACCCTTATTCCGAGTGGGAAGCCCAACTCACCCACTCCTTTGGCCACACGTTGGGCTTTATTTTATATTTCTCTTCTTGCATATGGCATTCCTTCTTGCATAGTATTTCCTGTTTCTAAACATAAAGTGCCTCCTCCAAAATAAAGGAAGATATGGGCATGGGGGACTAAGGAAGGAAGGAAGGAAGGAACACAAAAATTATGCTTAATGCAATTGCGCACGTGGATTTTAAATATTTATTCTTCCAATTTTCATACCCAAAATTTATTTTAAATATTATGCTCACCACCCATGCAATTTTATTCCTGAAGTCCAAGACTAATAATAAATCTATTTATAAATCACACATGCATACTCATTTTGTGATGACTGCAACATCAAGGGATGACTTATATAGGCACCGGGTGAGTTCCCCACCACCAATGATAAACTTGTGTATTTATTCATTTATTTGATTCTTGCCTTTATAACCCTGGCCCTTGTGGGACACGAGGCAGTTTACAACACAACTCAGAAAAGCAAATCTTATATAAAAACCCTAGTCCTTACAGGGGTTGACTTCTATAGGAAGATGCATAAAAGGATTGGGCTGAAGCCTGAATTATGATGTGAATCACACTGATTCAGGAAAAAAGGTTATGAGGTCCCAGATCAAAGCAGAATGTCCAGCTTCACTTCCAGGATGAAGCAAGGTGAATATGCAAAAGCAATTTGTAGCTAGAGGATACCCCAATTACTTTGAACCTCAAAAAGCAAAAATTAAAAGTTATTTGGTTGCAAACCTTGGAGCTAGGAATATGAAAGATGACAGGTGCATTCCTCTCATTAGTGTCTATTATGTCACTAAATTTCATATATGTAAATACAAGCTCTGAAAAATTGTGGCCACTTTGGTACTTCCATGCAAGGCAACATAAAGTTTGCAAACTGACCAAGATCCTGCTCACATATTAAATTGGATGGGGGACAAACTACTCCATACAGAATCATTCCAAAGTTCCAGACTGGCCTAGAAAGTAAACCAGGAGGCCTGTGCATAGCAAGAATGCATAGGATTGCAACATTAGCATCAATCTAAATGTGAAAATATTAGTTCTGATTTCAATGGGATTAGAAGAAACTGGATAATTCCAAAAGTACATACGATAGTGTGGCAGTGAATGAGAACATCTGTTTACATACAACATTGCTCACTTTTCCTCCTGGTTCTGTCTGTCACACTGCCTCTCCCCACCACTGATTGACTTGTGGGACCCACCAACCATAGGTGCGGAATTAAGCATTTATTTGCTGAGTCTGAGAGTTGGTTGTTTTTGTTTTTTTTGATGATGATGTTGTTGTTGTTGTTGTTGTTGAGTTGCACAGTCAAGGCTGACCCTTTGCGACCCCATGGACCATCATGTGCCAGGCTCCTCTACCTTCCACCATCCTCCTCAGCCAACTCAAGTTTATGCACATTGCATCAGCAATTCATCTAGCTCTCAAGAACTGCTGGATAGCTTAGTGGTTTATCTATCTGGCTATAGAGCCAAAGGTTTGGGAGTTCAATTCCCCATTGTGCCTGCTTGACAAAGGCTGGACACAGCTACCTATTGGGTCACTTCCAGGTCTATAGATCTAAGATGTTCTCAAGCAGAACTCTTCCCTCAGCATACCAATAGGTAGAGTGATTCAACTATTTCAAACAGTAGATTCTGTGGAGCCTCTATAGCAGTGATGGTGAACCTTGGCACTCCAGGTGTTCTTGGACTTCAGTTGCCAGAAACCCAAGTCAGCACTCCTGCTGATCAGGGCTTTTGGGAATTGAAGTTCAAGCACATCTGGAGTACCAAGGTTCACCATCACTGCTTTATAGAGGCTAAGGGAAAGTTAGACTACCACTCTCAGAAATCACTGTGGCAGCTTTTTCTCAGAAAGCATTGCAGCAGGAACTGAGATCTCAATGCCATCCAGGTTCCAATGATTAGGCTCTGATCAAGGTGAGTGAAATGTAGGTGTCTCTAGATATGAATCTGTGAGCTGACACTACCAAAATTCTGCCCCCAAATTATATAAGATTTCTGGGAGTTGTTTGCCCACCCCACACCCACCCACCCCAAAAAACCCAATGGCACATCCCTAATAATGTCTAAACCGGTGGTCCCCAAATTTCTGGGACATGGGGGTCACATTAGAATGCCTGATGCCTAAAAGAAGGCCACATCTTCAATCAAGCTGTAAAAAAATTATTTATCTACCAATTGACATGAAAAGTAAACAATCACAAGTCAATGAAGAAATGTTAATATTATGGGTATCTGAGTTCTGCTGGGTGACAAAGCATCCAGAATGGGGGAAATGTTAGTTTGAAGGATAAGACCAAGAAGAGGCTAACAGAAGGAGCCATGCAGACCAGCAGAAAGGATGCTACTGTGTGCTATTTATAAAAGAGAGAGAAAAAAAACAGCAGTAGATGGTGCTGCTAGAAGCAGGAAGGACAATGTGAGTCTGAGAGGAAATGCCTTGAGGGTGAACACAGTAAATGAGCAAGTTGGAGGATCACACAGAAAGAGCCAGGGGGGGGGGGGCAAGTTGGGGACCTCTGTACTAAATTAGTAAGCTCACAACTCTCCAGTATATGATGAAGAATTTTCTGGGAATCATTGCCCAATAGCCTTTGGTTATAATTTCTTGCTTTTAGTATTTAAGGATTCTGACTCTGCCCAGCCTTCCTGGTGTGCCACATTGTCTATGTCATCTCCTGCTGATCTTTGCCATTCCACCTCGTAACAATGACACTGAATCAACACCAGGTGCAAGACCTTTATGGATTCTAGCTGTTGCCAGAAATTTGTGAAGCATTCACAATGAAAGTCAAAAACCACTTGGCATTCATTCTAGACCTCAGACAATTAGCATTGAAGCAAAATGCCTTCCTACTAAAATATTTTTATATTTCACATGTAAGGGTCCAGGAAATAACTTGTAGAGATTGGGGGGGGGGGGTGAAGAGCAGAAATGGCCCATGCTGATTGCCTTAGATCCATGATGGTGAACCTTGGCACTCCAGGTGTTCTTGGACTTCAATTACCAGAAGCCCAAGTCAGCATTCTTGCTGATCAGGGCTTCTGGGAACTGAAGTTCAAGAACAGCTAGAGTGTCAAGGTTCACCATCACTGCCTTAAATATTTTCTGGAAGACCTATAAGATTAGTGTATTTAATATTATTTGGCTTTGTGTTTCAAAGGATATTTAAAAAACAAAGACAGACATTTGCTTCACTGTTTGTGCTGCAATTCTAATTGTTCATTTAGCTTTTGTTTTCTGTTCAAACCTGCCATATACCTAATGGAGAGCAGACCCAGACATTCTCCTTGGTTATTTGATACATTTTATTCAGCCAGTTGAACCTGATATACACATATTTTTGGTAGTGTTTCCATCATATTGTTTCATCTCATGTTGGTGCGATCACCTCTATTAGTCCTTCGGGATAGAGGTGGGAGAACATGTTTTGACCATATTGTGGGTGATATTGAAGTAAGTAAAATAATTCAGAATAATTTGAGTTTGTACCTCTATGACTGACACTTCTTATATAAGAATAAATGTTAGTCTTTTGGATTAGCGCTGTGTCAGATCATTGGCTGGGACTGCTCACCAGAGATGCTGAGACAAATCTCTTTGATTATGCAATGGCATGTGGTGTTTGCACAGGGTTTCTCAACCTTGGGTCCCCAGATGTTCTTGGACTACAACTCCCAGAAGCCTTCAACATTGGCTGTGCTGGCCAAGATTTCTGGGATCTGTAGTTCAAGAACATCTGGGGACACAAGGTTGAGAACCACTTATACTCTTTTCCAGGCATATTGTGATGATGTGGCCATCCCTCACCTTAACACATTGCTTGGACAAGACTTTCGCCTGTATTGTATATGTGTGTGCTCGTAACACTTTTATGAAAATTGGATTAATTCATGTGTCTATATGAAAGAGAGATTGTCCAGAAAAGAGGTGATGGCATTGGAGGAGTAGGGTGAGAAGGAAAGAGTGACAGTGTGACATACCGGCAGGGGAGAGTAGCTAATATACATACAGACCTTTGAAATACAGGTATTCCTTTCAGGGAAAATGAAGCAATGAGTCCTTGTGGCACATTGGTTAAACTGCTGTACTGTAGCCAAAACTGTGTTCACAATCTGACTTCAGTCCTGGAGGGTCAAGGATGACTCAGCCTCCCATCCTTCTTAGGTCAGTAAAATGAGTACCTAACAGGTTTGGGGCAAAATGTTAATTACCTTGTGAAACACCCAAAGCGTACACTAATCACTAAGTTTAACATTCTCATCTGCTTTCATTGTAAACTGCTGATAGAAAGCCAGATGAACTGACTGATAGGTCAGTTATATGCTTCTACTAGTATGAAAATAAATGTGTAAAATGCATCTGCTCAGAATGGAAAAAAAATGTGGTGTATAAGTGCAGTAACCCCAACTTTATGTGTGGGAAGATGTGCTCTATATGGGCTCTTAATCAGTGGAGTCCAGTTTGGAGCCTGGGCTAGTAATCAAAAAGATATCCCTTGCAACTGAATGGTTTAAATTTCCAGTTCTTTGCATCACAAATACAGTATAATGAAATATGAGAACTAGTGTAATTCCTTTATTTGCAAGGTACTTTTTATTCAGTAGGTACAGCTATTCTCAACATGGAGAAGACCATGCTGTACCCACCAGCCTGCCATGAAAGCAAAAGAACCTCTCAAGAAAAAAAAGAGGTTGTAACCCTAATTTTGCAAAAACATGGGACTAAAGTCACTATCAACTCCAATTGCAGTGGACCTACTGAAATGAATAAGACTCGTCAGTCAATTCAGAACCATGTTTCCCAAAGTTAAGGACTCAGGATGCTTGGAATATAGACCACCCATCTTTCCATTTTCTCTCACATTCAATTTTTATGAATCTCTTCTTTCTAAATATGAAGGAATTGGCAAATCTGTGTATTATATCAATACACTGGGGAACCAGTTGGAACCGGGGTCATCCCATCATTGGCTATAAGTCAGAACTGACTTAATCTGCTTCTCCCTCCTAATGTCCCTCCTCCCTTTCCAAGGCTCCTATTTTCTGTCAAACTGCATTTAGCTTCTCCCTTTCTGTAAGACCTTTGTTTGTAATTTTTGAACGTAAGAAATTGCCCGTAAGAAATACCAGGTCAGGGTGTTCTTCTGTTTAGCTCAGTAGTGCCAGTTGTGAAGGGCAGCTGTGCCCTGAGAATCAAATTAGATATTCAGGGTAATGTTTATATCCTATGCTTAACCTATTTTCTCCTGAGAATGGGTAGTCTTCAGAGCTACATGTCTCAACAACTGCCCTTGCAGATCAACCCTTAGTTGCCTTCCAATGACCAATAACAAAATATTTATTTATTTATTCATTTATTTAATCATATTTATACACCACCCTCCTCACAAGTGACCCAGGGTGGCTTCTGGTGGGAGGCACCATGTGACTGGCCCACTGAACCATGTGACTGGGCCACAGCCTGAAAAGTTGGGGGGGCTGGTTTACAGCTTCTCCTATGCCTCATTGTTTACAGCCAGCACCCCACTCTGATGCCTGCTTTTTCTATTTAAAAAAGAAAGGGTCATTATGATCAATAAATGCCTGTGGAACGGCTTCACATAAAAGACCAGGGGAGGCTGGTTACTCTGATGACATGGAGTGGTGAATCTGGGCTTCAGTCCAAATTGTACAGAAACTATCCATGTTCTGGAACACTGTCCCTAAAATAGGTTCAGAACTTTGGATAGCTCTGTCAAATAGTAAAACTGTCACTAGCCTCTGCTGGGAATGGACTATGGTTGTTACAGGAAGCCCTTTTCTGGTCCACTTCTCTGACAAGCCAGTGAAAGTTTTAATGCACAAACACAAAATCCAAACTGACGGTAATGCAGTCTGATGGCAAATACCTCTTGGGGGGAGATTTTAATGATTGTTAAAAAGGCCTGACAGCTTTATGTCATAGTGTGTCCATGTTAAAGAGCCACAAAGCAACCATCTTGCTTTGAAAACAAATTAAGGCGGGGGGGGGGGGAGAGAAACAAACAAACCTCATGCTGGACACAGACAACCACAACCATGAAGTTCCCATACAATCATCACTGTTGCTTTCTGCACTGGGTGCCCCCAGAAATGGGGAATGTGACATCTGTTTTGGGGATTTGGGTAGTTACAGTCTAAAAAACAAACGTGGCTCATCACTGGGACATATATGGAGACAGAGAACTTGGAAAAGTTCTGTTTTGGGGCCAGCGTTCTCACGACTCCCCAACCAGCTGGGTTAATGGTTAAGAGATAAAAGAGGGAACATTTCCAAGTTCTGCTTTCATTCATATGTGCCAGTTCTGCCAATTTCAAGAAAACGAAAACACTGTTAGCTTATTGAGTTCAAAAGTGTTGCACAATTGGATATTTGCAATAACTAGCAGATCAAGAGGAGGAGTTGTGCACCTCTATAGTTCAAGAATGGGGCAGCTAGAATGGACACAAGAGTGCTCTGATGTGTCAAGCTGTAATGAAATATCTACAAAAACTGGTGTGCACGATGGATGTCTCATTTGTGTGTGAATGGAGACAAGCATGTGGGGAAAATATCTGAACAATTAGCAAGAAGGAGAAGTAGTCGTTGTTTCATATTAGTACCCTCATCTTTTTTTGTGAATGTTATGGTTTTCCTCACATTTTCATGCTTAGCTATTAAATGCTGGTATGTGCTATCAGGAGGACTTTGGTAGCTTAGCAGTTAAGATGCTGAATTTGATGACTGGAAGGTTGGCAGGTCAGCAGTTCACAATGGAATGAGCTCCTGTCTCTGTCCCAGCTCCTGCCAACGTAGCAGTTTGAAAGCAAGAAATTGCAAGTAGATAAATAGGTACCACTTTGGTGGGAAGGTAACAGCATTCCACAAACTCTGGTATCTAGACATGCCTGCCACATATCCATGGAAACATTTGTAGATGGAGACAGCACTGGCTCTTTGGCTATAAACAGAGATGAGTACCAAACACTAGGGTACAATACAATTGGCTTTTGAGTAAGGACAAGCTTTACCATTACTTATTCTGAAGTGACAGATAGTGACTCCAAGGATCATAGAGCAAACTAACCAGAAGAAAGAAAGTAGGATCAGTGGCATTCAAGCAGGGCTGTAGCCAGGGAGACCCGTTCCCGCCTGTTTGCTCGTCATTGTCAATCAGTCAGTTCGGTTTATGTCGTGTGAGCGTGTTGTTGTGCTCGTTGTGTTGTTTTAATTGTGAATTAATAAATATCCGTCACATCGTGTCACGTCGATCAGCCTTATATACCTACCTCGGTAAACGGTAAGATAATGTTTTTAAACTGTGTTTAAATTTGCACTTTCACTATAAACTGCAATACAATGTAATGATGTTTAGAAAATAAAAATAATATTCAAGCTGCTTCAGTTGTAAGCATGTTCGCGGATTCTGTTTTCTAGATTTTAAGTTACATTAATACTATTTTCATTGTAAATTTCAATACAGAGCAATAATGTTTAATTTGTTTTCTACTATGTACCTACTTCGAATACAGAAGGACAAATTCAATTTTTTGCCTGTTCGCAGTTTCTGGGGTTTTTTTCCCGGTTTTCTAAGCTTTTTAATTACTTACATTACAAAAATACAAAAGCTGAGTTAATAAGTCCCCTTGTTTTTTAGATGGAACAGTGGCTGCTAAGGCACCGAAAGGTTGAGGAGGAGGTATCAGAAAATACTGAACAGTCGCCTGCTAATGATGTGTCACCCTCTACTAGTACTCCGACACACACAAAAAGAAATCTTGATAACAAGGAATCATTTATCAAAAAAAGGAAATATGATGATAGTTACATTCAGTTTGGTTTTACAAGCTCTGGAGATCCTAATTCCCCAGTGCCGCAATGTTTCATTTGTGCAGAAACGCTGTCAAATCATTCGTTAAAACCATCCTTACTACGTCGCCATTTAGAAACCAAACATGCTAATTTGAAAGATGAATCTGTATCCTTCTTTCAACATAAATTAAAAGACCTCAAACAAAGACAAAAATCTATTGAGGCTCTTTCTTTAAACACGAATATCAACGCCCTGCAAGCCTCTTTTCGAGTTAGTTATTTAATTGCCAAGCAAGCAAAACCGCATACAATTGGGGAAAGCCTTATACTGCCTGCAGCAAAAGAGATAGTGAAATGTATGTTTGGAGAAAAAATGGCCCGAGAACTTGATGTTATTCCATCCTATGTCAAATAACACTGTCTCTCGTCGTATTGCAGACATGTCAGATAATCTGAAAAACCACCAAATTCAACGCATTTTACAAAGCAATTACTTTGCCATACAACTTGATGAATCCACAGACATATCAAACTTGGCTCAACTTTTAACATATGTTCGTTATGTTCATTCCAAAAAGCTTCATGAAGAGTTCCTATTTTGTTGTGCCCTTCCAATTCATACTACCGGGGAGGACATATTTCACATGGTCGAAAGTTTTATAAAAGAAAACAAATTGGATTGGTCGAAATGCACTGATGGTGCCAGAGCAATGACTGGTTTTTCAGGACTTGTGAAGCGAATACAAGAAGCAAAATGGACCCATTGTGGTATTCATCGAGAGGCACTTGCTTGTAAAAAAATTCCAGCCTGCTTAGATAGTACTCTTAAAAATGCTGTGAAAATTGCCAATTTAATCAAGGCCCGTGCCACAAACTCAAGAATTTTTACAGACATTTGTAAAGAGCTTGGCAGCGAGCATGAGACCCTGTTGTTACATACTGAAGTGCATTGGCTGTCCAGAGGAAGAGTTGTTTCAAGAATATTTGAGTTGAGACATGAAATTGAGTTATTTTTGACTGAGCAGGGACATGCCGAGTACAAACAGATGCTGATTGATCCTTTGTGGCTACAAAAATTGGCTTACTTGTCAGATATTTTTACAAAACTGAATGAGTTGAATTTGGGGCTTCAAGGCCAGGATACAACCATATTCACTATGCAGGAGAAGGTTGAGTCAACAATCAAAAAAATATCTCTCTCGACATCTTTGATCGACAGATGTAATATGATCAATTTCCGAATTTAAAACTTTTTTTGGAAACTACTTCTTCATCAGTGAATGAAGATGTAAAATCAGCCATAAAATGCCACTTGCTAAATTTGTCGACCGCATTACGCACTTATTTCCCAGAAATATCATCGCAATGGAACTGGGTAAACAACCCCTTTGGAAACTGTCCCACCGATCACCTTTCCATCTCTGATCAAGAGGAATTAATAGACATCTCATGCAACAGTAGACTCAAAAGTTGTTTTGCAGAGCAATCACTGGTTAATTTTTGGGCTGGTCTTAAAGACGTTTATCGTGTCAGCGAAGTAGCAATAAAACATTTACTGCCATTTTGCACGACATACCTTTGCGAGAGCGGATTTTCCGCAATGACAAACTTGAAAACTAAACATCGTCACAGACTTCAACTCGAAGATGACTTGAGACTGAAGCTGATCAAAATGCAACCAGATTTTTCAGAGTTGTGCAAAGAAAAACGTGCACATTTGTCACATTAATGAAACATGTGTTCTCTGTCATTAGAATGTCTTTTGATGATAATAAATATAAAATACACCTGATTTCATTTTTTTATTTAACGTTCCTGCAATAAAGGGTACGCAAGTTTGAGGTCTTTCTTGAAGTGGTACGTAGAAAAAACTAATTGGGAACCACTGCAGTAATTTTGCCTAGCTCTGGTTTTTTGCCCCTAGCAAAACAAGAGATTTCAAAATGCACAGTGAGGATCAACGATATACTCTTTGGCATCCTGTGTATAATTTTTAAACACCAGCAGTGAATTTATTCATCATAACAAAAATACAACATAGTCCCATTAAATGGCAGCAGGAGAAAGGCTGTTTCTTCTAAATTTCTTCCAAGTAGTTAAATACAGGGCTAAGAATGCTTCTTCAGGCAATGTTAGTGGAGAGAATTCCCCTTGGCCACCAACTTCAAGCTTTAAACAGAGAATGAAAGCTTATTCTTGCTATTAAGAGATTATTAGGCCATCCCCTTATAGACATATTTATGAAGTAAGAGCAAGAGACTTCATCATGCCAGGTCAGAATATTGCACCGTTCTGTATCTATATTATTTTCAGGATTATAAACCATTAATTCCTAAAATTGTGCTCTGGAGCATAAGTAGGAACAGCTGTAGCTCTCTGCTCAGTCTTTCCACATGGGTTACTTTCTGCTCAAGATATGTGCAGGGTAGTGGGGAGTGCCAGAATAGTGTCTCAAATAAGGTTTTTGGAAGAAGGGGAAAGGGAGTAATGAAAATTAGGCTATAAAAGGAAAGCAAAAAAACAAACAAAAAAACAGAAAACCCTGAAGTTCATAAAATGCACAACCAATGTGTTAATAAAATAGCATCACAGTACAAGTTGTTCCACACTTCTGGTTTCTGCAAGCCATTTCTCTTGTATGCACAAACTAATAAAATGCCTCTTCTTATTAAGTCACTACTGTACATGAAACATTTCATGCATAAACTATTAATCCTACACACTGGCCTTTTGAGGGACTGATTGCACTGACTCAAAACAGACAGAAGGATGGTTGTCAAACAAAACAGTGTAGGTTCTGTACCCAGGATCCTCTCAGCAAGTTTCAAAGTTTGTTAAAGAATGTGTTAAAGACAACCTGATGGTATATTAGTGTTCTTCTATTACTATGATACTACAAATGCCTTTCAAATTTTCCTCCTATTCTCCCGAGATCTTAGAAGACATAGGCACAATTAGGTCAAGCCTGTTCCCATTAGTTTTGGTACAATCAGTAGTAGTCAAGGCTGATCTTTATACTATAATACTTGCTACATGAAAATACATATAGTACATAATGTGGTAACCAGAATCTTTGCAATACACTTTTGGAATCATTTATCTCTGGTCTTGAATCAACTGCCCTGGCTTCTAGTTTGTTTTGAAACAATACACCTGCTTAGAATTTGAGGATCTTCAATAGAGATATATGTCTTACAAATCCAAGAAATCTGATTTATAGAATCATATAATTGTGACCCTGGAAAGGACTTCGAAGTTATCACATCTAGTTCTCTTGTTGATATTACAAAATTAATACCTAAAGCATTCATAATAGCCACCCCGTCTTTCTTTTTAAAAATCTTCAACAGAGAAGAACCCTCCCCCCATTCCAATGTAGTCCACTCCACTATTGAAAAGTTTTCTATCAGGAAATTCTTTCTAAAGTTTAATCAATTTCTTGTACTTTGAATCCATTTTTCAGGTTTTTGTTTTCACCAAGATCTAATATCCAATACAGCACCTCTTGTACTGTCAGGTTATCAGTGTACTCACAGGTGAAAAGAAAAAGGTTCAAATGCTTTCTCCGTGCTTCTCAAGATTCTGTGCCTTATTCACTATTTTTTTTTTTTTTTGCCCAAATGGATGTGTTTTTTTGGAAAAACACTGCATTTTGCACACATTCTTATGTTATGTTCTGCAGAAATAGGCTTTTGTTTTGCTAGTGCTGCTGTTGACTCAAAAGTAATGCCATTTTCATTTTCCTGCCGGAATGAAAAATTTCAGGACAGTTGACCACTTCTTCAACAGGGCATCTCAACACTGCATCCAAAGATGTCTCTTTTCTGACAAAGAATAAAAACATATGAATACTTGTTACATCTTTTCTACCCTTCCTCCACTCATAAGAGGTGCCAAAAATATTCATTTCTCCCAGCTACGTGTTGCTCGACAAATTGTACATCCAAAATGTGACCCAACACTCTACTCTTAATTGACCTGTTGATTTCTTTCCTATCCACTACATGCTTTGGAGGTTGTCCATGACCTGCTAAATAGTGGTGATGGCTTCATGATAGGTAGTCTACATGATATCTTTGAAAAGTAACATTTGTCAGTCATACCCATCTGCTAAAGCAGGGGTTCCCAACCAGGCCTGGCCCACAATGTCATTCCATCTGGCCCGTTGCAGTCTCCCCGCACCCAGAAGTAGAAGCAGTGCCATAGCCAGGGGGTCCCTAGGGTGGGCTTGGCCCACCCTGAGTTAGCAATTTGTCCACCCTGGCAAGGCGTGGTTTCCCATAGGAATGCATTGAACAGAGGCTTTGTTGCCCACCCTGAAAAATATTTGCCCACCCACATCTAGAATTCTGGCTATGACCCTGAGTGGAAGTGAGTGCATTTACATCAACCATAAAATGTGCCCATGCCCGTGCCCTCAAATGACGTAAACACGGAAGTGGGTGCATTTTACGACAGCTGTAAATGCAGCTGCTTCTGCTTCTGGGAGGCATGGTCCAGCCCACTCAGCTGTTCTGGGTGTGTGGTCAGGCCCGTGGAGCAAAAAGTTTGGCCACCTCTGTGCTAAAGCCTTCTTAGTTGTGCCTATGAAGAAACAGACCCACGAGATTGCTTGCGCATTTGGGGAAGAACAATGTCCAATTAGGGGCTTTTCTTTGGAAATAAATTAGAAGTTCAGTGGCATATCAACTAATTATCTCCTAAGGAAAGAAAGCTCTTTAGTTTTGTGTTAATAGAGCAAAGAAATATTTAGCTGTGTCATTAGTATTTACTGCTGTAGCCCTCACATTATGGAAGTGCTAAATTTGTTTAAGTTGGGATGTAAAGCTCCACACAGTGTCCTTGTCCTTTTCTCCCCAGGTGGCAAAATGTATAAGAAATTGGCAGCACCAAAACACAGGATTAATTCAGCTTCATCTTAGAGTTGAAAAGCCATGGTAACTAGCTAAACTACACAAGTACAGTCCTCTTAAAATATTTAATCTCTTACTAAGCAAGTCCTTCTATATAAGTGGACCTTGCATTCATCTGAGGAAAATATCAATTATGTCAACCTATAGAAGGCTTGGAGATTTTGTCTCCCATGAAGAGCACGAGGGAGGGGTTAGAAATTTAACTAGCATTACAGAAATTGTGAAAGTTGTTGATTTAGGATGGAAGCAAGTGTGTTTTGACTTTCTGTTCATTATGGACTACATGAAAATGTACTTTTTTTACTAAAGCTATCAATGGGAAAGCTGAAGGTATTTTGGGTGGAGGGGAGGTATATGGAGTATCAAAATTAATATCTGTAAACAACACCCTCTAAGGCTCCAATCAACTTTTTTGCATATGGAAGAATATGGAAGAATATGGAAATATGTCTTGCTTTTGTTGGAGATGTATTACAACCTCACATACTGCTTGTAGTTGGGATAATAACAATAATAATAAGTTCATGTCAGCAATTATTCCGGGTTGAAAGGATTTTATATACTCGCAATTTCTTGCTTTCAAACTGCTAGGTTGGCAGGAGCTGAGACAAAGACAGAAGCTCAGTCCTAAGACCTGGGTCTCGAACTGCTGACTTGCCAACCTTCCATCTAACAAGGTGAGCTTCTTAACCACTGAGCCATCCATAGTTGGGGTGACATGAAGGAACCTTTCTATACTAGAGTGACTACCTAGCTATTCAGTACTAACCAAACATTCCTTTGTGCCTCTAAATTCAAAGAGATCCCAACCTTGTTTTGCCTTCTCTTTGTCAGTTGGTGTCAGTTGTTGCTGTTGGTCTGTTCAGTTGGTTACTAGCATGCCGCAGTAAAGAAAGCAGCAATCACACATCTGAAATTCCCAAGGGATTGTAAGTAAAGAATTTTTTCTCCTACAAATGCCTCAGAATCTATTTCCTTCAAAACTTTTTGTGCTAAATCAAGGATTCTCAACCTGTGGCTTGTGGGCCAGATGTGGCCCATGGTGCCATTTCATGTGGCTCCCTCACTGCCTCCACCACACCCAGAAGTGCCATGTGGTAGAGGAAGGGCAAAAAGGCCATCCGGCCCCCAAAGCTGTCTGAGGGAGCTGGAGCTGGCCCCCGGCTTAAAAAGGTTGAGAACTCCTGCACTAAATCAATTATTTAATAAAAATTATTTATCAAGAGAAATAGAGCCTAAGTAGGGTTAACCTTCACCACTCTTACTCTCATGTCCAGCATGTGGAAACTTTATGTTTTGAGAGCTACAACTGTCTTTATATCTCACCCATGCTGGCTGGGGGATACTGGGAACTCTAGTCCAGAAAAATGGCATTTCTCTGTACAGCCCAAGATTATTGCTGAGAAATCCAAGTCTGTAGAAAGGAGCTGCAATAACCACACCTTTCTCTTTTTTTTCCTTCTGTTCTGGTTTCCATCAGGATCTTTTGACATCCGGAGGACAGAGACAAAACATTGCCGCCACCCCTCATGCCCAAGGCCCCAGTCCTTTGGAGATGGCAGGCATTTCAAGGCGATAGGATTCCCCATTGTTTACCTCCTTATGATGTAGATGTGCCTTGGTTGTTATGTGTGTGCAGATGTCTCCAAGGACCCAGTTCATTTGGCAGTGGGGGCTTTCATTTAAGAAATGTCCCATTAATCGCACTGCTCTATCGGGAGAATTTTAAGCTTGTTCCCATTCTTCGACTGCTTTTTAAGGATTATACGGAACTTCATTGTCCTTCACCGCACCATGAATAAGTAACATTTAAATGATAGGTAGGGACCTCAAAGAAATCTATCGATAGCCCCTTAGATAGATATGGAGAGCATATATGCATTTATATAGCTTGCAAAAAGAGAGTGAGGCTTCTCCTTTTATGCCATAGAGGGGGGGAGGGGGAGAAATCAAATCAAGGCACGGAGGAACTGAAAAATACTACATGTATCATTCACCTGATTTCAATTGTAGCTCCCTTTGAACCTCGGCCAAATCATTTTGTACATTAAAAATTGGTCAGGGATGATAAGATTCCATTTTCATGGTTGGTAATGCAGAACCGGTGAAAGAATACAATTACAGACCCCTGAGTAAACTCTGCGAATGTCAACTTGATGTAAATGATCAAGTGTCGACAAAAGGGGCTGGCTGGGAGAAGGGGAGGGGGTGACAGCCTGAAGCCTGGGGCAAGCCAAGAGAGACAAGAGAGGCATCTGCTTCCTCATCACAGGCCTCCGACTACACCAAGGTGGGTACCAATGGATGGGTTTCAATTCACTTATACACATCTTACGGACACATGAACGTGGCTCACTTGCAAGGGAAGGCTTAGACTTGGAAGGCTTTCTTTTAGCTTGGCCTAACTCTGCCTTGCTTCCTGTTCAGAAAGAAAGTTCCCAGGTTGGGCTGGGGAAGGAACGGGAAGCTTGGGTGGAATGAGTCCTTGCTGAACCTCAGAGCTATTCAATTCACCCCACTCCTCCAGGGTGAGACACATTTAGGTGCCTGAGAGGTGTGCCTGAAAGTCAAGTGGAACTTCCAGAATGGGGAATGATGGGATGTGTAGTCCAAGAAATCAGAAAATCCCATCTGAAGCACCAGTAATACAGCGGCCAGAATTCTGATGGAATTTTACTCTAAGGAAAGTGAATTTGTGTATCTCACAGCAGCAAAGTACAGCTCATAAGCAAAGTCCCAGCTGCATCTGTGTCTAGGGTCTCTGACCGGCATCCTCATAATTTTCTACCACATTTTATGACATTTCACTTTCTGTGTTAAAGTCCTAGGATGATTGTGGCTACTCAATAACTTTACTATTTCCTTTCATGCTACTCTGAATCCACTGTCTGAGCACTAAGGATGCCTCTGGCTTGTAGGGGTGTTTTTCTGAAGTCCTGGAGTTTGGTTCTAATGGGATGTACTGCTTTCTAGAAGCAATAGCAATGCAATGGCACATTCGCTTTATTTGCTATGATTTTACAAGCGCTGTTGGGTTTAACCCTCTGAGGAGGCCCAAAGGAGTAGCAGAAATCCTTGGAATCCAGATATTTTTATTTTAGTTTGTTTGCCCAAGAATGCTAAGCAAGTGCTTATCAACAGGGAGCCTATCCAGGCAAAAAGGAAATTTAAACCTGTTAATGTCACCACACTATGTATGTTTATTGAAACATTGCTGAATGGGGTTTTCAGTCATATATCTCCATCGTAGGTAGGTAGGTAGATTTTTAAAAAAAATTGGAAATGGAGGGATAATTACAAAGCCAACAACAATATACTGTAAACTAAGAACAAGTAGCTTGAAAAAGCAGGACTGAAAGTGGTTTCAGTCATGAATTGTTTCTTCAGATCCACCTTTGCCTCCAATCAAACAGGTCTTGCAGCTTTTCAAAAAGGATACAAAATTCTTCAAAGCTCTATTATCTGTGGGATGAAAAGAAACTCAAATCTCTGGTCTGAGGAAGGGAACTTGATCTATGAAAGCTTACATTAAAATACAGTATAGCAAACTTTAAATTACTTCTTTCTTCTTTTTTACTTTTGATTTTGCATCTTCTTTGATACAATTCAGAATATCCCAACACGAATGGAACTGTGGCTAGTTTCTCCATATTTAACTGCTGGAAAATTTTGCCTCCTAGAGGCAAATTTGTATGATAGAAGCATTTAAATGCCTCATTTCTTTTTCCTCTTGCTGCCTCCTGGTCTTCAGCTTGCTCCCTCCCCTTTCTGCTTACTGAAAAATTCCCAATTGCATTTATCTGAGGGATATTTATTAACCTTACTGGGTCAAGAAATTGAAATAAACTTCATGGGAACTGACTCATTGGGGAGTTAAGTACAGAAATGATTTTCCCCATTTATTTTAAGAATTAGCTGCCAAACTGATTAAAATGGTTATCAAATTCAGTGGTTCTTTGCATGCTATATTCATTTTCCCTCTGTTTCCCAACATGTTTCATGTATGCACACCACATCAATTACTGAAGCATAATTGTATTTATCTATCCTCCATGACATATAGCAGTGCTCTCTCGCTCTACACGTGCGCGCGCGCATGCACAGACACACACACACAACGTATAATTCTTATTATTCAAAAAGTGAACTCCTTTTCACATGGAGGAAGCCTAAAAGGCCATTAACTTGGTCTAAACAAGCTTCCAAATAAATTTTTGAATCTTGAATTGCCCAATTTAAAAATCAAACTGCCCTTCCCTCCTTAAAAATCAAATCGCCCCCCTGTGTGGTGAGTGTTCTCCACTGGGAACCATGGCTCTAGCCCTTGATCAATCTCTTCTCCACAGACTTCTGACAGGGATACATAAGTATCTAGCTATATAGCTTCCTTTGGAATTGGTTGCGTGAGAATATGCAGCTGTGAAGAAAAATGGTAGAAAGGAAGGTAAAACCCTTGGTGCTAATATATCTAGGGACTGGTTTATCTCTTTCATAAAAACACACCATAACCAGACTGCCTGTTTTAGTGTTCTGTTCTTCTTATCTGCTAATATGTCATAAAAGAACAGATCCCTGAGTTAGAACTTCAGCGAAGAAGAAAACACTTTAAAAAGTCGCTCCAGAAGTTCTCTTTTCCAGGACTTCAGCTGTATCCAGCATGAACCCCAGAACTATCTGGTGGCTAGAGTAGAATAGTGACCTCTAACCTTATCAGAGTGTTTGGGGTCTGTAGGCTCCAAAACAAAAGTTTCTGATCTTTGCACATCACACGGTTTAGGAGAATAGAACATACGGTGTGGCAAACCTTGCTGGGTCCTCCAACATAGGTTGGGGGTGGACACAAGGTACCTCAGAAAGAACAGCTACCATTGCTGGTGCCCTGCATCTGCTGCCTAGGGCAGCTACTTCCCTCTACCTAACAGCAGGACTGGCTCTGGCTCTAAGAATGACCCATTTGAAGTGTTCGTCATGAAATCCATCACAAGCTTTTCTGAAATCAAATGAGAGCCATAACTAGCTATTTTGGCACCTGAGCCAAACTGTACTGTCTCCCACACACTCCTGCCCTGACACACGGGTATGAGTTTCCACCAAGGAAAAAGAGAGAAGGTAATATGTCCTCCTCCCAATAATGTTTATGCTTTTTAAAAAATGGGGGATGAATAGGGCCTGGAGGTGCCATGTTTATTTTCCTAGCATTCATCAGTTGGCTCACCTTCAGATTGCAGTGTCCTCTAAATGTTGATGTCCCGAGGCAGAGCCCCATTGCTCTTCTCTAGATAAAGCCCTGGAAATGGTACTTGTTATAAAAATAAGCAGTAGCATGGCAACTGCCTATTTCATATTATTTCCATCATTTCTTCAAATTGAATGGCCTCTGTACAGTAATGTAGGCTGATGGTTCAAAGATACAAAGAAGGGGAGAGTAACTTCAAAGCATGAAATTCTCTCTGAAAGCCATTCAGTTAGAGGACCATCTTCTGTAAAGGAGGCTGTGTGGTCACCTTAGCACTGGAATAGTCTAGAGTGTTTGCAATAATTTATTGTTGTTCAGTCGCACAGTTGAGTCCAATCGTTTGTGATCCCATGGACTACAGTTTGCCAGACCTCTCTGTCATCCATAATCCTCTAGAGTCCACCTAGATCCACACCCACCACATCAACTCCACTCTCTTACCATCTCATCCTCTGTTGCCTGCTTCTCCTTTTGCCTTAAATATTTCCTAGCATTGGGGCCTTTCCCAGTGGATCTTCTCTTCTCATTCTATTTGAGCTTCAGTATCTGTCCTTCCAAGGAGCAGTCAGGGTTGATTTCCTTTAGGACAGACTGTTTTGACCTCCTTGCAGTCCAGAGAACTCTCAAAAGTCTTCTCCATCACCACTGTCCATGCTCAGCCAACTCTCACAGCCATATATTACTACTTGGAAGCCCATTGCTTTAATTCTGTGGCCTTTTGTCAGCAGGGTGGTGTCTCTACTTTTTATTATGCTGCCTAGGTTTATCATAGCTTGCCTCTGAAGGAGTAAGCATCTTTTCATTCCATGGCTGCAGTCACCATCTGCAGTGATCTTGGATCCCAAGAAAGTAAAGTCTGTCACTACTTCCATTTGTTCCCCTTCTAATTGCAAGGGAGTGATGGGGTCAGATGCCATGATCTTGGTTTGTTTGACATTCATTTTGCATTCTCCTTGTAATAATAGTAATGATGATGATGATGATAATTGTGTGCTGTTAAGTCAATTCTGGCTTATGATGACCATTTCCAGGATTTTCTAGGTGGAGAATACACTGAGGTGGTTTACCATTCCCTTCTTCTGGGGCATCGTGGGATTGTGCAGCTTGCCCAAGGAAACACTAGCTGCTCTTCTCACCAGAGATACAGTACAGAATAAAACTGCAGCCACATACTAAACCACGAGCTTGTTTTAAACAAATATTTATAATTCACATGCATCTTGCCATCCCTGCCAGCTCTGACTATAAACAGAGATAAGGATTCTCAAAAAAAATATTTCTGACATTTAGCAATACAGGCACAAAAATGAGTGGGAAGTTGTGACATGTTGCAGCCATGGGTATTTGAAAGAAGTCAAGCTCTGACTCATCCATAGGACCCCCTGTGTTCTTTCAGGTCTAGACCATGAAGTTTTCATTTTTCTGGTTCTTTTCCTAGTCACACCTATCCTAACTTTGTATGCAGCAGCTCTAACTAAAAATATTGTGTTGCACTGAAGCCAGTGTTTAAGTGTTTTCTCCAAAGAGGTTAGTTTTCCTGCCTTTTTCCTCATTTATTTAACCTTGAATGAACAAGTATAGGTTCTTGATTGTATGGAGAGCCTACCAGCAATCTGGAACCAATTCTGCAAGTGTGTTGCTGTCCACATGGAACAAGCAACATCAGACAGGGGAGGGATTAACAACCTTCTCTAAGCATAATGGGAGAATGGGGTTAAGCAATGACTGAATAGGGCTTCTGTGCAGAGTGATGCTGGAGCCAGTAGATGGATATTATTAGCATTAGGAGAAACACGTGTACTAACAAAGCATGGACTATTCATTTGAGTGTCTAATCAGCTGATATAATCTGATGTATTCATGACCTGGATTTCTGGACTCCTCTTGCACATTCTTGCATTTGCCGTTTTTCTGGTGTTCACCTACAAATGGGAAACATATGATGTGCCGAGCACAGATAAATTCTGGAGGAGACAGCTACCAACCAGATTATATATTTGCTATTGTGGGACATCTAGTGGTGTATTTATTTGATGTGGAACTAGGCTGAGATAATTCTAGATCAGGGGTCCTCAAACTTAGCTCTCCAGGTTTTCTTGGACTTCAATTACCAGAAGTCCAAGTCAGCACACCTACTGATAGGGCTTCTGGGAATGTAGTCCAAGAACATCTGGAGAGCCAAGTTTGAGGACCTGTTCTAGATAAAAACAGACTTTTTAAGGGATTGCTTTGCCTCCCCACATCTACAGGCAGGATGTAAATCTCCAAGCAAAAAAGATGGAGGAGAAGATTTGCCTTTTTATGAGTGTCCTGTTTCTTTAAAGCAGGAGCAGAGAACCTTAGTGAGGAAATTTTTGATGTGCTAAAAGCAAAGGATTCTGAAGGCTGTGATATGATGTGGGCAGAAGCTAATTTGCATACCCTTTTGCAATTCTTAATATTTTTCAATGCAGTGGTTATATACTCTATAGAAGAATACAATGGGTTTTGGGTTATTGAAAAATGAGTTTCACTTTAAAATGCTTTGCTTTTTTTAAATGGAAAAAGTTCTCATACCTTCTAATAGCTCCTGTTTTTGAAAAATTAAATAGGGACTAGGGACCACAGTAGCTTAGTGGCTAAGATGCTGAGCTTGACGACTGGAAGTTTGGCAGGTCAACAGTTCAAGACCTGAGAGCTGCATGACAGAGTGAGCATCCGTCATCTACCAGCTCTTGCCAACCTAGCAATTTGAAAGCAAGAAGTTGCAAGTAGAGAATTAGGTACCGCTTTGGTGGGAAAGGTAACAGCATTCTGTGCACTCTGTCACCCAGTCATGCCTGCCACATGACCATAGAAACATCTGCAGACTCAGACTGGCTTTTTGGCTGTAAACAGAGCTGAGCACCCAGTTCCCAAAAGTCTGTCTCTGTGTTGTTGCTCTTTAGGGCCACCTGTATAACACTTGTCTAAAAAGTTGTACAAACAACTCTATAGTCACCTCCACATACATGCATACACTTTTGTCAGCTCTTACATAGGCACCACCAACCCTATGTAAGGATCCACTCTGTGACATCAATAGGTCCCCATCACCTCACCTCAGATGTTGGTCCTGGGATCTCAGGGGACAGGAGGTTTTGACCTGAAGAAACTAGGCAGCTGTAAGTTCTGCTGCGACTGTGATATATGACCCAACCATGTTGCATTAACCCAGAACCACTGAGCCATATGTCAAAGACCTACTATTCCATGCTGACCGGGATAGGTTCACTGAATTCACTCTTACACAAAATAGACTTTGAGGCAACTTGTCATCTCTGCCTTGTACTCTCTGGTGTTTGGTTGTGGTGTATTCGTGTCAGATCTTCCATGATAGATGGCTGTGTGATTTTGTTGTACCCTTGGTAAAATAGCATAGCTATTTGTACAGACTGTGTGTGTGTTGCTTTCTAATCCCCCCCCCCTCTTTCTTCCCCCTTTCCACCCCGGGAAGAACACTGAATTTTATAAGAGCGGCAGAATGCAAAAGAAAAGGTTTATATTAAAAATGCAGCATAATTGCCTAATTACAGTATTTGCATCATGCAACACAGATTGGCTGGGTTGTTCCAGAATGGTTTTAAAGTCAGTGTGGCAGCAGGCCTGCGCTCTTCCAAACATGGTTGACACATGTGCAGTTGCATAATGAAACATCGCAAATTTCACCCTGCAATTGTGTTTGCTTTATTCCTTGCCTAAGTGCTGCATTAAAAGCATATGATTATTGAGTGTACCCAAAAACACTTTAAAACACTGAACTAAGCTCCTCCCATCCCACCTCTGTTTCCCCCTCTTGCACAAATTAAGTCCTTAAAGATCCTTCTTGTTTTATCATTAGCAACACTAAAGTAATAAATATTTCCTTTTCCTTTTCTTCTTTTTTCAATCATTTTGCATGAAATGGAAGCCCAAACTAGAGATTTAGCAGCTCATTTACAACAGTATTGTCCTCAGTTTAAATAGACAATAACAAACACTTGTTCCATTCCTTTGAAAGCTGCTTTCCTTGACACCAAGATAGACAGATGGACATGCGCGCATGTGTGTGCACACATACACACACACAATGCACACACACAAACTGATCACTGCAACACAAATTGGGCATCAGAGATGTAGCCCAAACCTCTTTGCTATCATCCCTGATTGCCCTGTAGGTTGAAAAGTGGCCAATTTAAAGAATGAATATAGTCTTGGGATACATGAATCATAAATCACATTTGATATATGGAAAGGAACAATCATTTGGAAAAGGAGGAAAAAATGCAATCATCTGGTTTTAAATGTTGGAGGGGAAGGCTGTCATAGACAACAAGATGGAAAAATATTAAATACATATATGTACACACACACACACACACACACACACACACACACACACACACCATCTTTGCTTCTGACTTTCCTTTTTGTTTTGTTTTTTAATTGGGCTGGAAAGGGTTACTTCATTATGCAGCAAATTAGAAAATTCATAATTTATCATTGCACCCAGTCGAAATGCCACCCAACTGAGTCGCACCCCTGCGAAAACCATCACATAGTAACAAACTGTCAAAGTCTGCTGCAGCCGACGGGCAAAATTAATATGCAAATGTATGCAAGAAATTAAAAAGCAGAATTACCCAGGCAAATGAGGTAGCTATACTTGAATTGTTAGAATTATGAATAATTACTGCGAATTTTCTGCTCCTAATATAACTTGTTTTTTGATAAACAAAGACTTAATTATCGAGATGCGCTGGAGAATTTCCGTGGCGCTCATTAATCTTGCAAAAAAAGGGGGGAGGGAAAAAAACAAGTCCCTGGTGCCCAAACTGTAATGAAGAGCGCGTGCCCTGAATCCTCAGAAAGATCAGAGGCACTGGGATGCCAGGGTAGGAGAAAGGGGAAAAAATGACAGTGCCAATGTCCCCTCCTGTACCCTGGAGTGTCATAACGTCTTCCACTAACTATCAAAGGGACTTATTTATGCCAGCAGCTGAGCTGTAAGTCCAATTTATGATGCCTTAAGCAGCGGCGAAATGATCTATTGATGCGCAATGGAAGTGCCACCTTGCGGTGACACAGCCTGGGTCCCACAGATACCAGTTTCACAAAGAGGACCCCTCCACTCAGCAACTCATGGAGGCTGCGTGACAGACCACCATACCCAAGATGGACAATCTTTGTGGGCACGTTCCTCAAAGGGTCGTCCATCAATCTTGGAATTGCTCCGAGGTCCATAGGACCCAAGGGCATGGTTGTAAATGCTGCTTTTGAACACAGGCACAAGAGATGGTGAGGGTGGAGAAGCTTTGAAGGTAATGGGGGGGCCAAGGTTAACCTTGGGAGAGAGAGGTTCACCTCAGAATGGGTAAAAAGGTCACCCTTGCTCAAAAGCCAGCCATATCCAACTCTGGGGTTCAGTGCTCATCTCTGTTTATAGTCAAAGAGCCAGTGCTGTCTGCATCTGCAGATGTTTCCATAGACATGTGGCAGGCATGACTAGATACTGGAGTGCATGGAACACTGTTACCATTCCTCCCTAAGTGGTATCTATTTATCTACTTGCAGTTTCTTGCTTTTGAACTGCTAGGTTGGCAGGGGCTGGGACAGAGACAGAAGCACATTCCATCTTGCAGCACTTGGGTTTCAAACTGCTGACCTGCTGACCTTCCAGGCATCAAGTTCAGCATCTTAACCACTAAGCCACTGCAGTCCCTTTCAGAGTGCTGTATAAAGATCCACACACAAACACCAAAATAACATTCAGAAAAACAACAAAGGAATAAATTCCTCTGAATATAGAGTGGAAGGCAGGCTGTTGGTTTCCTCTGCTTTCTGCAAAAGGGGGAAGGGAAACTTCCCAGCCCTGGTGGGCTGAGATAATTTGCCATAAGAAAGCAAAAGGGAAAATAACCCCAGGTACTCTTGCACGCCAGGCCACACCAAACCCGCTGTGAGCTTATTATTACTTAAAAACTGGCATCTAAGTCGAAATGACGGACTCCCTGTCATTATCTCTATTTACCGCGATGATAA
Organism: Furcifer pardalis; assembly: GCA_030440675.1. NCBI lineage: Eukaryota > Metazoa > Chordata > Lepidosauria > Squamata > Chamaeleonidae > Furcifer > Furcifer pardalis. The sequence continues at coordinate 21,505,029 of CP126894.1, forward strand.
ACCCTGAGCAGAGAAGGCGAAATTACAGAACATCAGCTCAGAAAAGGCTACTTCAATGAGCTTGAGGCAGCCCGTGTGTTTGAAAGCGTCCTTGCTGAATTCAAGCCTCCAAATTTTCCTGATGCCTTGACAGGACCATTTGGCTGTATAGACAAATTGTCACCTTTTAAACCAGGAAATTAATCTCTCTCTCTCCCTGTCCACCCCTCCCTGCCTTCTTGCTCTTTCTCTTCTTTAAGAACATGAGATTTTGCCATCCTCTTTTTAATCCCCCAGTTTCCTCACAGAAAGATAACAGCAACATAATCTCTGAATCTTTATTCTTCTTGACTGTTCTACATAGGCAAATGTGAAAGTCTGAAGGTAGACACTGTCCACATGTGAGAGTTGAGTGATGTGACTTTTCTCCCTGACCACAAGTAGATCTCTTCAGACTTCCCCTTCCCAAAGTTGATTTTATTGAAAAACTTGCTTAAAAGGAACAAACAATTAGGTTCTGCCTTTCTCAAATCCATTCTAGCCAGGATCAGTCCCAACAAGGTTGTGGTACAATCCAAGGACACATGGGACCACAGACACTAAGTTTTCACATTCTGTGAGAGTGATTCATTTTATGGGTATCATGTGACACACTGCCACAAAGGCTTCTCACAAGCTTCTTACAAACTATTAGAGGAACTCATCTAACAATAGTGGTGTGGTCTTTTTTCTAATTTTTATTTATTTATTTATTTATTTAGTGCATGTTGTATAGCCGCCCAATCGACGGGCGACTCTGCAAATTTTATACCTGTTCTGGGTAATGCTCCAAGTTCTCTGGAAGTACAAATGAATTCTTGTCATTTTGAAGGAAGAGAAAATCTAGAAAAGTCTTGGTAGCCCATCCATAGCATCCTGACACTAGGACAGAGGTCTTTGGAGCATCATAGGGTGGACCTTTCTGTGATGTCACTGAAGCAGGGCAGGCAAGAGGTTAGGAAGAACTGCTGCTGAGCCAGCTGATTGTGCTCCAATGGGGCAAACTGCACATATCCCTCAACTATCTCCTTCATCCTCTCCCCTCTATCATGGCTGTTTAGTGTGTTGACCTTGCACAACCATAAACATATAGAAATATCTTGGTGCTGACCCAGGAAACCTGGTGCCAGAAGGAAGTGTGGAATAGACATATAACTGCATTTTCAAAGCTACTTTAACCACAATGGACAAGGTTTCTCCTCTTCTACTGCAATCACCCTGAGTTATCTCTCTCTCTCTCTCTCTGTGCCTGGAGAAAAGAAGACACATAGCAATTCCACAAGATTTCAGCTACCCCCCAGAGACCTGGCAACCAGTGGGCGGACATGGTTGCTGTTCAGTTGCACAGTTGAGACCAACCCCCTTGTGACCCCATGGAACACAGCATTCCAGGGTCTGCTGTTATTCGCTATCTTCCAGCATCTGCTCAGATCCACACCCACCACATCAACAATGCTGCCTAACCATCTCAACTTCTGCTGCCCCCTTCTTCTTTTGCCCTTGATTTTTCCTAGCATTAGGGTCTTCTCTAGGGAGCCCTCTTTCCTCATTTGGTGGCCAAAGTCTTACTCTTAATCCAGGTATACATGTGCTCTTAAATAAGTATTAGGTGCAATTCTTTTTATTTCTGTGTATTATTGCATCTATTTCCTGCTCCTCAGTCCCAAAGGGTTCACAGAACAAGTGACTTTCCAAAACAACCACTTAAAACATCTAATCATCAACAATAAAGTTAAGTGTTCCCGACATCCCAAAGCACTGAAATTGACAGGATGTAACAGAGAGAGGTAGATGTTAAAACCACATTAAAAAGAGGGAGAAAGGAGGGAAAGAAATCTCAAAGGGGCATCAAACAAGGCTTCTCAGATTCAAAGAGTTTCAGTATACACATCTTCAGAGAAACAGCAAAGGCAGAGGTGTATGTATTATGTGTATATTATGTGTAAGTAACACATACACACTCCTATATGAAAATAATGCACCCTACAGTGAAACAAATATTTATGGCTAGTTAAAATCAATAAGGGATGAGTTCAGATCCTAAGGGCTATTTGTGCCAGCATTAGCTCAACGGCAGCCGATTAGTTATGCACCAGAAGTGCTAACTTATTAGCCAGTTACAGCTTACTGATTTATGTCATTGAACTTTATTCCTGCATAAAATATCCTTAGGATTTTAGCCAAAGCAGTTTTCAAGTTTGGTTTCACCTGTATTATAATGATTTCTTAAAATTACATATGATAAATGATAAAAGCATAGCATAACATAGCATATTTGTAAAATTATGCTACATACAACTGATGAAATCACAACTAGTAATTTTAGAGGAATAAAAAATTTCCAGTAAACACTCCAAAGTTCCCAAGTCTCCCACAGAATCCTTTTCATCATGGTGAATCTTTTGGGGGCATGGGAGGAGGAGAAGCCTTTAATATCCAAGATATGCTATTGCTGGTAAAGTCATCCCAGTGGTATCAATTTCAGAACTTAAAATTGGGTGCTTCTCTACAAGGAAAAGGAGCCAATGAGGAGATCTGGACTTTCAGAGAGTGGAAAGATTAGGAGTTTTTTAATTTCTGAAAAATCATCATAGTTGATAATCCTGAGCCGTACGTGGCATAATTTACAGAACAAGATTTCAGCTTTTATATTAAATTATGCTGTATTAGTAATCAAATTTTATTATATGTAGTGTGGTGTCCTTGAAAAATGCATGGGGTCATAGAAACTATTAGATAGAAGAAAAGAATAAATAAAAAATAGAAGGGCTGACATTTTGTTGTCCATCAAAATTTCATAGACAGGGCATTCTAAAACTGGGATACCAGAATACTGCATGTCCTGTCCCATGTCTCAGCACATATATTTTAGAAATATGCACAATCTTCAGAAAAATGAGTTAATACAGACCAAAACATGGCTATTTGTTTATTTCTGAGATAATCACAGGGGTAGAGCAAAGTGCTTGTGCCATTCACAGAGACTTGGGCTTCTGGGAATTAAAGTCCAATAACAGCTGGAGTGCCAAGGTTAGCCATCACTGTTCCTAACAGGACCTGTCAGATGTTTAGATTGACACCCCTTCACTTGTTTTTTTCTTGACTCGCTGTGCAATGCTACTCTGTTAACTAGGAATTCTTCCACTACTTCTCCTGTCTCTATTTCATGTATAATCAGTATCTACATTATCTGCTTTACAAAAAAGCAGAATTATTTATTAGGAAGGTTGGCAATAGCCCAATCTTTTGCTTTAAAACACTACCACACCACCTTACCTTAGATACCTTGGAGTCGTTATTCAACGAGGAGTCTACACATTGGTAGTTGTCTCCGTGAGGACATTCCACACAGGAAAATGGACTAGAGAAATCAAGTCCAGCTGCATGCATTTTTTAGCCATTTAGATATCACATCATTCACTGGCTAGGTGGGCCATGATGTGTGCCCTCCACTTCCATCTGGCCCAAGAGATCCGGTGGATGACACTTTGGTGAGTTTTAGTCCAAGCCTAACATCTTGGATAAGAGATGGGCAACACTGCCTAGTTAGACTGCTGAGGCCCCTGCACCACTACAAGGTTCTCACCTAGCCAAATATAAATTCTGGCACCAGAAATTCTGTGGTTGGTAGGTAGGTGGGTGGGTGGGTGGGTGGGTGGGTAGGTAGGTAGGTAGGTAGATTAGCTTCCAGAATTTGTGTTGGTAAAGCCAACATGTGAGAGAGGCATTCCCACTTTTTTGTGTTCTCCTACCATATATGTGTTTAGGGTCCATGGATATTTAATAGCCACAGTACGTGTAATAACAGCAATTCCTTGTGTAAAATCACAATAAGCTCATGGTATATTACAGTAACACAGCTATACAAAAAAAAAATTCCTGGCATGAGCTTTTACATTTGTTTTATAGTAATTTCAGGCTTCTGATTACAAATATGATCTCAGATTTGCTCTATCACATCACATTTTTATGCTATTGGCCAACCCAATTGTCATTCCTGACTGCATGTTGGTGCGAATCAGTTATAGAATTATAGTGATAAAATTAGTGATTATAATGTGATGTTATGTAGATAACCTTGTTTATGTATATATATTTTAGTGCTGTTTGTGATATAACAATGGACACAACATCGGAAAGAAGGAAATGTCGTAATGACGCAGATATCTTCTGTTACATCTGTGGCAGCTTCACCTTGTGGGATCAAAGGCGCAACATCACTACCTTTGTCAAGAGGGTGTATCTTGCCTACTTTAAAGTACCACTGGGAGACCAAAACAAATGTTGGGCTCCTCATACAGTGTAAAACCTGTGTCAAAACATTGTGGTCATGGTCTAAAGGAATGAATTCTAAGCTGAAGTTTGGTGTGCCGATGGTTTGGAGAGAACCAAGCAACCATGTGGATGACTGCTACTTTTGCCTTGTCAATGTCAAAGGTTTCAATAAAAAGAACAGACACCACATACAATACCCTGATATCTCGTCTGCCAAACGACCAGTTGGACACTGTGAACTGTCCCTGTATATACAGAACTACCAGAGATTGCTGTTGAATCCCACAGTTCATCCGGTTCTACTACACATGATGAGAATAATGATGTTCCAACCTATACGCCATCGCAGATTCTGTTAGTCTGTTTAGTCAATCTGAATTGAATGATCTGGCAAGAGATTTGTATTTGCCAAAGCAGTCTGCAGAATTGTTGGCTTCCAGGCTGAAAGAGAAAGGACTACTCAGACCTGGCACTAGTGTCTCCTTTTATCGTAACAGAGAAGCAGCACTGCGAAAGTACTTCCAATCTGATGGTCCACTTGTTTATTGTAATGATGTTAAAGGGCTTCTTCTCCATATAGGACTGCCTACATATGATTCCAGTGAATGGAGATTTTTTTATCGACAGTAGTAAAAGGAGTTTAAAATGTGTGTTATTGCACAACGGAAATATATTTGGTTCAATCCCAATAGGACACTCCCTACAAATGAAAGAAGATTATGGCAATATAAAGACAATTCTGGATAGATTGGATTACACAGATCATGGATGAGTGATCTGTGTTGATTTGAAAATGGTAAATGCTTTGCTGGACCAGCAAGGAGGTCACACCAAATACCCTTGCTTCCTTTGCTATTGGGATAGTAGGGCTACAGTAAAACACTGGGTGGAAAAGACCTGGCCACCAAGAATCAGTTTGACGCCTGGTGACAAGAACATTATGAATGAGCCTCTGGTTGATAGGAATAAAATTGTATTACCTCCACTGCACATAAAACTTGGGTTAATGAAGCAATTTGTCAAAGCCCTGAATCACAGCTATATATGTACAACCTTTCCAGGTCTCAGCATGGAGAAGAAAAAGGCAGGAATATTTGATGGCCCTCAAATTAAAACTCTCATCAGGGATCCACACTTTCTTCCAACAATGATGGCGGCAGAGGCTAGAGCTTGGAATGCATTCACCGATGTTGTTCAGAATTTCCTTAGCAACAAGAAAGCGAACAACTATCGAAAGATTGTGGAGGAGCTGCTCTTGAGTTTCCAAGCACTTGAATGTAGAGTCAGCATCAAGATTCACTATTTACATAGTCACTTGGCCAACTTTCCAGAGAACTTGAGTGACGTGAGCGAAGAGCACAGTAAACTTTTTCATCAAGACATTAAAGTAATGGAAGAATGTTACCAAGGCCGATGGAACACCAACATGATGGCAGATTACTGTTGGTCCATGATGAGAGACATTACACACGATGAACGTCGCAGAGTGTCCAAGAAAAGGTCATTCATGGTGATGTAAGGTCGATATTGTCAATTTACCTTTTTGTACATATTTTCATATCTTAACGTTTCAATTCTTACATGTTAATATGCTTTCACTCTCAACTTTGTGCTTCAGTTCATAATTATATATGTTTGTTCAATAAAGTATTGCATATTGGATGTTATTTTATTAGGTCTGTATGTCTGTTTAGCTCGACGAATCTGATGATAAATTTTCTGTTCATAGCTATATTGCAATATTTGAGATCTCAAAAACCTGATGTGCTAGAAAAAAAACGGATGCCAGATTCGGAATCAGCACCTCAAAATTAACTTAGAATCGTTAGAGTACCTCATGCCAGAAAAATTGTGCTGACCAGTGTAATTTTTGAGGTTTAGAGAATCGTTAATGTGTTTTATAGGTAAAGTGCAGGAGTAGTAAACAGCTACTTGGGCTAATATTACCATAATTGAGTCTTTTTAAACGTTGAAGGAGGCTGCAGATCTACCATACTTTCTTTGTCATTTTTGGAGGCCCAATTTGGAAAATAAATTCATATAACTGTTATAAGAAAATCCCAGGCTGGAATAAATATTGGCTGAAATCCTGATGCATAAATACTGTAAATTACAGTAATCCCACTGTATCTATTGAGATTTGGTGAGTCAATTCCTGTGTAAATTCTATTAATGTAACTTTTATGGGTTTAATTTCTATCACTATCAGTTCTTATGAAATGGTTTTTATTCCATTTCTTTCCATTCATCTTCACAATTCTAAGGAAGAGCTAACCCAGGAGTTCTCAACCTTTTAAAGCAGTGAGCCAGGTCACGCTCCCTCAGACTGCTTCAGGGCCGGGAAGCCATTTTGTCCTTCCTACACCACATGGCATTCCCTGGTGTGATGGAGGTGGTGGTGGGGGCACATGAAATGGTGCCATGGGCCGCATCCAGCCCGGAGGCTGCAAATTAAGAATCCCCGAGCTAACCATTCTATTGTTTCTTGTAGCTTCTATGTTTTGTCATTCAAATGGCACGATTTTTTTTAACTCTGGAAGAATCAGGTCTACCCAAATTAGATTACATTACCTAATCTGTCAGATTTTGTCTGATCTGACAACTCAGACAAAAAATACACATTTTGCAAAAGAAAAAACTACACAAATTTTACATGCCATTAAAATGCATAGTCTAAAACTGTACAGACTATTTTAAAAGCATGCATTCTGTAAGCTTCACATTGATTCCAATGGCAGACACCTCCAGTAACCTTCGGCTCCCACCATTAGTATATTTTATTGAAATGGCATGAACTTTTCAAGGCGTCTCCTACATTTCCAAAGGATCAGAGCTTAGATCTGCCAAAACTGTGGCAGAGAAGACAGTAGTCTTTATTTTATAACCCTGATTTTATCTCCCAGTTTCATTGACCTTTTCCCCCCCTGACCTTTCTGTAACCTGTAGAGGCTTTTCCATACTATTTCAACACATCAGCAGATAATGAATGGGGAAAAGATTAGAACTGATCAAACGAAGGCAAAATGAATGCATCTTAATTCAGATCTCATTCATCTGAATTCTCATTTGTTTTCATGACTAAAACGAATGGGGCTTGTTCATTCTGTTTTCTACTCATTTAAAAAATGAATGTTCACCTTTATGATTCACTGTACTTTCCCCAGAAGTCATGTTCAAGTGGAAGAGGTGTACCCTTAAGCTTTTCCTATTAGCCTGAAACTTCTGTCACAGGCCAAAGGAAATAAGACAGAATCCAGGGCTCTCTAACGGCAGACTAAAATCCAAGAAGGAGATGTAACCCTAATTTTGAAATTAACATTTTTATTATTATATACACTTTTATCTTCAATAAAATATGCTTCTCTCATTATTTTAATTTGCCATCCACTTCAAGTTAATTTTACATGTTCACAAACACCACACTATAGCATGATTACTTGCAGGTGAGATAACTGCAAGGGTTGATTTTTAATAAATTTATAAAGATCTCAAACTGCTGCTATACCAGTGATGAGCAGCAACAGGTTCTCACCAGTTCGCCAGAACCGGTAGTAATTTTTCCCAGTGTCCCGGAGAACCGGTAGTGGCTTTTGGGGAGTACCACCTTGGGGGCTTACCTTTTCACCAGTTCCTCCACTGCGCATGCGTGCCAAGTGCTTGGTGTGCATGTGCACCTACAGCACTTGGCATGCATGTGTGGCCTCCTTGCTGTCCTCCCAAGTGCGGAGGAGAAAAAGAAGCTGCTAGTCTGAAGCTCCCTATAGCCTGCTCCCCAGGGTAAGTGACTCACCTTTGAATGTGGGTGTGTAGTTTAATGTGTATTTAATGTCTATTTATTTTAATGTGTATTTTTATGTGTTTTATGTGTATTTAATTTGTATTTTATGTGTTTTATGTCTATTTAATGTGCATTTATTTTAATGTGTATTTTATGTGTTTTATGTGTATTTTTATGTCTATTTAATTTGTATTTTTATGTGTACTTATTTTTGTGGGTTTTTTATGTTGGTTCCACCCACACCATTGGCTCTGCCCCTGAGATCATGATGTTGGCTCCACCCATTACATCATGATGTTGGCTCCGCCCACAGTGTGGTAGTAAAATTGTTGGCTGCCCACCACTGTGTTATATCTAGGATGTTTGAATGTATTTTAAACTGTTCAATTAAGTTCTTTATTTCCTCTCAGACCAAATGGGCAAACAGGAAGCCCTATTCATCAATACAGCCAGACTGTCCTGGAATCCTGTTTACCTTGAGGCAAAGGTGTAAATTGGATTAGCTATTAACAAAACTGGGTAGGGGAACTGAAATTCCTGACGACTTGCAACTCATGAATGGGGATCTTAAATTGCCCTTTATACATACGTTAATAAAAGGTCCTTTTTAGTATTTCCCTTGCTTTATAATATTTTGATCCATATGTGATTATTAACATGCTCTGTTCTATATTTTCAAAGTAGGACTATACTCAAAGGTATTTCCTGTCAACAAAGGATTATCTCATTCCCACCCAGAAAACAATTAAACCGACCTCTCACCTAAAGCCAGGTTTCCTGAGACAAAAAAAACTGGTCACACCTAGAAGGATTGTTCTCTGAGTTTTCCCCCATCCCATCTTTTGTCCCTGGAATCTTTATTTACACTGTGATAAAGCCTGCCAGACAGGAGAAGCCACCAGCCAAGTCACTGCCATTAAATTACTGAATTGAAATGTCACCCCACTCCTTCCCCCCTTAGTATTTTCCTTCTTCCAATGTCATTAATTGCATAAAAACTTGTCACTGTATCTTGAATTTAAGGTGCTAACAAACCATTGTAACTAAAGGTTGAATATTTACTTATGAATGAAAACCCCACTGCTGGCCTTTTGTTCTATTGTATAAACTTTAATGTAGCAATAAGTAATTGGATAGCTGTTAAAGATTAGCAGAAATGTAAACAGGTAAACAGTGCTAGGCCTTGTTAGGATCAAAGTTGACTCAGCGTTCCATCTTTCCAAGGTTGGTAAAATGAGTACCCAGCACATTGAAGGCAAAATGCTAATTATCTTGTGAATTGGCTGAGAAAGTGCACTAAGTGCTATGGGGCAGCATATAAGTGAAATTGCTATTGCTATATATATGTCGTTTAGAAAGGGGATGAAGACCTGGCTGGCGGGGCATGTGTGGGGTGTGGGCCAGGTGGTGACTTCGCTTGGCTGGCCCCTGTGAATAACCCCACCTCTCTCCCCTTTGTGGCTTTTAACTTAATTTTTAACTTTTTAGTCTTTTAATCCTTGATTTTAAATCTTGTATTGTATGTGATGTGTTTTAACTCTTTTAGAGTGGGGTATAAATATAATAAATGAATAAATAATAATATGTTTCCATCCTTTCTATTCATACTAGAACCTAGAGTCATCCACTGAAGCTAAATCATGGAAAAGTCAATATAAGTGGGGTATTTCTTTATATAACCCACATTTAAATTATGGGATTCACTCCTACAAGATGTAGAAATTGGTTATGTTAAATGGCTTTAAAAGGAATTATACAATCTGTTGAGTATTTGTAGCATCCTTAAGGTACTGCTGATATTGGAGGCAATATGCCTTTCCCTAATATACCATGTACTGAGAAACATGATTGAGAGGTATTGTATAGATGGCCCATTTACAAGCTCCATAGGCATCTTGTCAGCCACCCTGGGAATGTAATACACTAGTACCTCAGATAACATTAAGACTTGGTTCCACAAGTCTTAACGTTATCAGGTTTTTAAAGTTGTGCGAGGCATTGATCCCACAATGTTAAAAAAAAAAAAGCCGGTTCAACCCCCAACCCAAAGTCAAAAGGCAGAGAGATTTGACCTGACTCATTGCTGGTAGCCTTTGCCTTTTGCCTTGGCTTGGGGGTAGAACATGGGTGCCTGTTCAACCTCCAACCCAAAGGCAGAAGCAGAGAGATTCGCCCTGCCTCCCCTGCAGGATGAATCCCTTGCTGTTAGCCTTTGCCTTTGGCCGGAGAAATGCAAACCTAACCGCAAGCGATCTCAAGGTTGGGGAAATCGAGGCAAACATTTGCATTGCACAACATTATCTTAACGTTGTGCGATGCAAATGTTTGCCTCAAATTCCCCAACGTTGCCCGATTTTAGCATTATCTGATGCAAACGTTATCCGAGGTACCACTGTACTGCCTACAAAGACATTTGATTTGATCCAACTGTACTCTTCCTATGTTCCTACATTCTGTAAGCTAAACACTTATTCTTGAGTGTCTTGTGTGCCATGAAGTCACTTGCAACTTACAGTGGCCCAAGTTGAGTTTTCAAGGTATGCAGGATGTTCAAGGAGTATTTTACTTTCTCTCTCACACACACACGCACGCACACACGCACACACGCACACAGTCAATTTCTATGACTGAGTGTAAATTTTGAGCCCATGTCTCCAGAGTCCTAACCTGTCACTCAATCCATTATGTCACACAGACTCTCCCCATTGCATGCAACTAGATGTCTGCTATACTTCCCTAGTATTGACATTAAAAGGATTTAAAATGTACTTAACTGGATCATTCCTGGTGTGACTGTACTGAGGGATGTGGAAGGAAGGGGGAGTGTCCTCGAAAGTGGCTTTTTTGTTGTTACATTCTTCCTTTGTATCAAGTAGCATATTATTCTGTTGGCAGAGACTGAAAACTGTATTTTTCTAAGCACTTGTGAGTGTACCTTCTTCTTATATCTGAAATGGCATTACACTGTCACACACATACATTGATCTCGCTTGACTGTCATCCTTCCTTTCCATTATTTAGGGTTATTACTTTTTTTTGTTATAAATTTTCCACTCAACTCCATAATTACTCTTAACTTTCAAGTTTATTTTGATCTCTTTGTTCATGGATTTAGGCTCCTGCATCTCCCATTCCTTCTTTTCTTTGATCAAGGCATGTTTTGAATGTAGCCATAATTATGCTTAATATTGTTCAATTAACAGGTATTTATTTCTGACTATTAATTTGTTTTTGTTTTCTTTGAACCTCTTAAGGAATGCAAATGTAATAAAATATTGTTATTTTAATATTTTATTAAGGAAAGTTGTCCAGCAACTTCATGCTTTCATTTTCTCAACAGATACTTTGCAATACATCTGGTGAGAAAGAATCTTTTATTGCAAGGGTGGAGGGAAAAGGGCAGAGATAGACAGAGGAAAGTTGTAAAGAGACAAATAATGCGATAGAAGAAAGTTCTGTCCCAATTGGTTACAAAGGAGAGGGGAAACTTTCCAAAACCGATGTCTAAGGGTAAAGGTAATGGTTGCCCTTGCTCAAAAGCCAGTCATATCTGACTCTAGGGTTCAGTGCTCATCTCTGTTTATAGACAAAAGAACCATCACTGTCTGCACCTGCAGATATTTCCGTGGACATGTGGAAGGCACTGGAGTGCACGGAATGCTGTTTACCTTCCCACCAAAGTGGTCCCTATTTATCTACTTGCAATTTCTTGCTTTTGAACTGCTAGGTTGGCAGGAACTGGGACAGAGACAGGAGCTCATTCCATCTTGCAGTATTCAGGAATCGAACTCCGACCTTCCAGTTGTCGAGTTCAGCATCTTAGCCACTTGAGCCACCACAGCCCCTGATGTCTAAACGGAACCTTTAAAAACCACAACTTAGCAACTGCTTGCCTGAAATTCACATTTCTACTGTTTCTTCTTTTCAGTAGGCTGGTTAATTCTAAAGGAAAGCCTACCTAGAGAGAATCCAGGTTCCAGCCACACCAAGCTGTTCCTAGTCTCTTCCCATCCTTCTCTATGTATCACATGGAGCCAAAAACAATCCCTAACTAAATAAGGAGCATATCTTGTAAAGCAGAGGTCCCCAGCCACGGGGTTGCAGACCAATACCAGGCCACAGGCTGTCCCAAACCAGGCCACAGGGGTGGGTAGTTCTGGAAGCCCTGATGGCAGCCTTCTGCCCTCAACATGCTCCACTGGGTCTGCCCAGCCAATAGAGCGAGAGCATGGGCTTCAGACACAGCAGATAGGCAGGTGGCCGGGTTCCTCCTCCACATTGCTTATCTACAGTGGGGCTCCACCCAGGGGGGGGGGCTGTGTGGCTGGCAGGTGGCTGGGGCCCCTCCTCCTTGTTTTTGAGCTACAGCAGGGCTCCTCCCCCAACTTACCGGTCTGTAGAAAAATTGTTTAGCATGAAACTGGTGTGTGGTACAAAAAAGATTGAGGACTCCTGTTGTAAAGGGTGTCTATGTACCCTCTTTCACAGAAGACAACTTTGTGTTTGAAAGGCTTCAGGGCTCAAAACTATTTCTAATCCTGCATCTATAGGTATAAGTTCACTTATTAAATGTTTTGGTTTTTATGATGTTATAAACAGCGGAATATAAATCAAATAAATAAATAAATAAGCAAGGGCGACCTTTATCTTTACTTTTACCTTTACCTTACAAACACAAGAAACTTTAGCTTGTCCCAGTGCTTGCCTGGAGAGATGCAGTGATGGGATGCAACAGGTTCACACCAGTTTGTGTGTGTGTGTGTGTGTGTGTGTGTGTGTGTGTGTGTGTGTGTGTGTGTGTGTGTGTGTGTGTGTGTGTGTGTGTGTGTGCGTGCGTGCGTGCGTGCGTGCGCGCGCTTATTTTTATTTTATTTTTATTTATTTTTTGGCCCTGCCCACGACTTCATGACATCATGGCGTTAACTCTGCCCACAATGTGATGACATCACGATGGGGTAGTAAAAATTTTGACATCCCACCACTGGAGAGATGCAAAACTTAAAATTACAACTAGATCAGGTGAAGCTTTGCCAAGTTGCTTGGATTTCCAGACTCTAAAGAGGCTGGCTATGGTGAGGGTTTTTCCCCTTTTCTTTTTCATTCTGCAAGTGATAGTCAGTGTATGCCAACTGTAAAAGTGAATGAAAGAGTAACATAAAAACGTACCAGACAGCAACAGCAAAACACAATCCCCCTGGTGCCATAGCTAGAGGCTTAATGAAAATATATCTGCAAGATACAAAACCACTTTAAAATAATTTTGCACCATTAATCATCTCTTTAATACTAAGTCTTCTCTTATTAATTCTGGGCTAACTAAATGGAATTGCAGAGGTTTCCAGAGATTTCTTTTGTTAACTGCAGGTTGAAAAGGCATTACGTACAATATTCACTTCTACCTTTTTATTTCCCATTGTGGAGTCTTTTCTACCTAACTCTGCTGAATAGCACAGCCATGTAAATATCTTTACATTGTCTGTCCCCCACCCACTCCACCCCACCCAAATCATTTTAAAGTCAATATTATATTTTAGAATGAATTGGAAGCGCAAATTAAATATTATGTATAGCTTTAATTTGTCTCCTCTTTCAATTCTTTATGCACAGATCTGCCTTGGCTATCATCATTATCATATTGTTTTATTACGACTCCTAAAATTAAAATCCATTCTTGTCTTTAAATGTTTTATTGTACTTGTCGCTCTTGTTTTGCGTTGTAGAGCCTATGATTAATTCTGTCCGCCAAGTGCATATGGCCTGCCTGGCTATCATCCATTATCTTCATCACTGTTGCTTCAAAATGAGCACTTTATTATTACTTTTTTTTAATCTTTTCAATTACCAGATGTGCTCTCACATTTCTATACTTCCTAGGCAATTCCTAGATGTAGATTTAGGAGATGTGCTCAAAGCACCCAATATAAGTTAGGGTCAAAGTACCAATCCATCTAGTGAATATACAATATAAGTGGTCATTCTAGCACCATTTAAGGTGGTAAAATATAAAGAACAGAGGGGGGGAGTGAGTGAGTGGGTGAGTGAGTGGGTGGGTGAGTGAGTGACTGAGTGACTGAGTGAGTGACTGAGTGAGTGAGAAATTGAGTTCCCAACCTCTGGATCTGCTGCCAGATACCTAAACTATTGACTAATCCAGCCAGCTATATTTGTCTTTAAGTGTAAAGGTCTCCCTTGCTTGAAAGCTAGATGTATCCGACTCTAGGGGGTAGTGCTAATCTCCATTTACAGCCAGAGAACCAGCACTGTCTACATCTGCAGATGTTTCTGTGGTCATGTGGCAGGCATTACTAGATGCCAGAGTGCACAGGACACTGCTACCTTTCCAGCCAAAGCGGTACCTATTTATCCACTTGTAATTTCTTCATTTTTAACTGCTAGGTTGACAGGAGCTGGGGCAGATGATGGCCATTCACTCCATCATGTAGCACTCGGGTCTTAAGCAGCTGACCTGCCAACCTTCTGGTTGTCAAGCTCAGCATCTTAACCACTAAACAACCACAACCCTATATTTGTTGGTAGTCACTTCCAAATTCTGGTTCTGAGGCAATACACAACTAGCTAGCAGCTGCCTCAAATCAGCAGCCCTCTCAATCTTATGCCCTGCTTTTGGGCCCCATACAGGTCTTGGAGTGGCCTCAACAAGATGGTGGCAGCTCAGAAAAGCTAAGGTTTTTCTGAACCGCAACACCCACGGCCTCACTGACCACACTGGCTATGGGATTCCACAGTTATGCCCACCTCCTTAATTAAAAAAAAATGGCCAACCTTGCGAAACAAGCTGTAAGAAGACGTGGCAGGACTCTACTTACATTTTACATTCATTTATGCTTGTGTTTAACACATCTCTTCTCTTCATCAAAAAGTTTCACTGTATGCAAGGATAGATAACAGCTATTCATACAGCCCCCCTGATATCCTTTCCTGTAATTGTCATAGAGTTGGCTCTACTAACCGAGTTAAATTGATATTGAAATGACAAATGACTGTGTCTTATGAAGCACCAGGAAAAAATGCCAGTTCTGTATCATATTTAGAAGCAAGCTGGATGGTGTCCCAACATTATTTGAATACTGCTCTGAAACAAACCCTATAGCCAAACTTTGTGAGGCTGACTTCTCTTCTGCTCAAAGAGATTGTATGTCATGTCGCAATAATGCATGCTGGCATGCTGGGCTTAAATAGGTAAATCTACCCTGACGTTGTTATTTTCCATCTCTGTCAGAAAGAAGTGACTACCTATGAAGTGGACATCTCCTCAGCCACCTTTCCATTCCCCCTGT
Source organism: Furcifer pardalis (assembly GCA_030440675.1). Taxonomy (NCBI): domain Eukaryota; kingdom Metazoa; phylum Chordata; class Lepidosauria; order Squamata; family Chamaeleonidae; genus Furcifer; species Furcifer pardalis. The sequence goes on from CP126894.1 coordinate 21,520,398, forward strand.
CATTGGCCCACATTGTCAGCAGTGGAGAGGGGAGAGGAAGAGATGTAAACAGAAAAAGGTACTGGAAGAGGTTTTGGGCCTGAGACCCAAGGTCTGCAGCAAAATAACTTTTGCTCCTAATGAAGGCTAATGGCTAAACTAGTGTATGAAACAATACAATCAGAAAGAGAAAGTAAGCAGAAATTGCTGAAAGAGTGGAGAAAGAGGCAGAAGCATTACATAAGCATAAGGAAAACCAAGGAATATATGGAAAAGAAGTATTTAAGAGGTTTGTATCAAAAGAAAAAGGGTGCAGAAAAGAATTAAAAGATGATTGAAAGCCTGGATCAAATGTCCTTTTGGATCAAATGTCCAAATCTATCTATCTATCTATCTATCTATCTATCTATCTATCTATCTATCTATCTATCTATCTATCTATCTATCTATTCCCTCCTTCCACCCTACCTCCAGACAGATAAGATAACACAAGATAAACACAACAGATATGAATATAAGACACGAAAGCACATGGAATGCTGTTACCTTTTCCAATGAGGCAGTACCTATTATCTACTTGCAATTACTTGTTTTTGAACTGCTAGGTTGGCAGAAGCTGGGACAGATGGTGGAAGTTCACTCCATCATGCAGCACTCAGGTCTCAGACTGCTGAATTGCCAACCTTCCAGTCATCAAGGAGGACTATGAATATATTATATGCCTCTATGACATCACCAGTTGGCTGTATAGCTCACTGTGTTACATATCCGAATGCAGAACCAGAGGCAGAGAATTCAATACCCCACTGTGGCTCCCAGGAGTACACCGAGCCTGTGTGACCTTGGGCAAGCTGCACAATCACAGACATCCCTAAAAGAAGCTCTGAGTAATGATCACCATAAGCCAGGATTTACATGATGGCATGAAATTATGATAATGATTATGATGTCCCTAGTAGAGGAAAAGTTACTTTTGAGGCTGTAACTCACAAAATCCCCAGTCAGAGTGACCACTGACTATTCTGGGTGAAGGACTTTGGAAGTATAAGCAAAACACAGACATTTTCTCAACCCAAGTGTAGCTTCCAACCTGTTTAGTATCCTTTTGTTATGTGCCATCAAATCGGAACCAACCCTAATAGGGCTTTCAAGGTAAATTGATACTTATGGTATAGTTCTACCAGTTCCATATCCCTAGTATCCAAATCTCCCTAGTCTTATTCTGTCATTCACACAAAGTATCCACAAAATGCCATTAATATTTCAAATTTTCCTTATGGGGGAAGATGTTCAGATTCTTTTTTCTGCACTTATCTGGCCCCTTTCCAGCTTTACAATATTCTGTTAGTGACACACTGTTTGAAATGCAGCCTTCACTATAAATTCACATGAAGACTTTACAACATTGGCAATTTTATTTAAGTTTTCCATGGTGACAAGGCAGCTCAGTTTTTGCATTGCTCTTGCCTACAGTTATCTGTAGACCTCTATGCATATGAATGCAAGACCTTTGGAAGGAAAATTATTGATTTTGCCAGTTGTGTTTTTACAGTACCTTTAAGGAGCATTAAAGGGTGAGGTGGCTGAAGGACTGTTTCAAATGAAGTCACAAACTGCCAGTTTTATGAGATGGCTGTTTCAAAATTCCCATAAATTCTTGTTAATTTAGTTATTTTTCTTATTTTTTTCAAGTTGAAATAAATGTCAAGGAAGATTCAGCCCCATCCAGTCTCCCTACAGAAAAGTGAGATGCCAGTAATCTCTACACTTCTTTGTGAAAAGTTCTGAATTTTATATGTTTAAAAACTTTAATAACAGTGATTCTTTATATAATTTTTTTGAAGTGTTATCTGTGTTAGTCTGTGCAAGCATATCAGAGAGTAAAAAAACAACAAAAAAGACAAAACTATGTCTTTAACGTGTCACAATGTTTTTGTTGTTGCTTTGTTTTGTTTACTTTCTGATATATCTTTATATGAAGTTTTCAGAACAGTGTACAAAATCTGACACTAACACATTAAAATACAGTTAATAAAGCAGTAGAATTTAGTCAAATGAAGCAAGACAGAATGATAGAATGTCAACACAAAACTTGAGTCTTGTTGGATTAAGCTTCAAATGGTTGTTGTTGTAATACTGTCCTAATTCTTCAAGTGCTCTGGTAGTTGGAAAATTTACTGGAGCACTTGAAGAATTATGACAGTATTACAACAGCAGTCATTTGAAGCTTAATCCAATAAGACTCAAGTGTGTGCTTTCCACCTTCAAAACCAAGAGGCAAGGGTGAAGTTGGATGTTACATGGCAAGAAACCGATTACAATATTGTTCAGCACTAAAATACCTCAGTGTGACAATTGACAGGACACACTCTTTTATGCAACACTGCCTGAATACTAAAGCTAAAGTTAGTACAAGGAGCAACATCATCAGGAAACTCACAAACTATAAATGAGGAACTCAACCATCGATGCTGTGTACATGAGCTTTGGCCCTGAGCATCTCTATAACAGAGTATGCAGCTCCAGTATGGATTGCATCCACACAAACAAAACAAGCTGATATCGCTGTTAATTAAACCATGCGTATAGTGACAGGATGCCTCAAACCTACAAGAGTTGAGAGAATATACTCTCTTGTTGGTATCGCTCCACCTAAGATCAGGAGAGAAGTAGCAGCAGATGCTGAAAGAACTAAACAAGAGAATAACCCTCGACAGCCTCTGAATGGATATGAGCCTCAAGTCTGCCAGCAAATATTCAGGAAGAGTTTTATGGCAAGAACATACATTCTTGAGGGTACACAAGAGCAAAGCCAAATTAGAAGATGGAGGGAGATCGCTGGAGAAGGAACAATATTAAAGGAAGATATAACTGAGGAACTCAACCTTCCCTACATCACTTGGAGGACCCTGAATAGGCTGAGAGTTGGAGTGCCTAAATGCCAGACCAACATGCTCAAGTGAGGGCTGCTGGTGGACAATAACATGCATTGTGAATGTGGAGAGATACAGAATCCTGCTCATTTACTGGTCTGCCAATTAGTACCAAAAACATGCACCAATGAAGACCTATGTTTGGGCAACAACAAAGCTAAGAAATTGGCTTAATTTTGGCAGACCAGGGTTTGATCAGGACATGAAAGAAGAAGAACACAAAACTGCAGAACCACAAACCTTAAACCGTTTTGGAGCAAACCAAAAAGAATTTCAATTTGTGCCAAAAAAGGAGAGAGGCAAAGAAACATTGAGTGAAAATGCCCAGGGATAGAATCTCAAAGAATGGGTGCCATCATAAAGAAATCCCTGCCTCCATCAAATTCAGTATCTTATTTCAAATGACAGAAACTCAGACCACCCCTGAGCAGCCTAACATAAATTAGAGAATAGTAGCTTGGGTAGGAGAGCAGTGGGAATACCTAGGAAGAAATAGATGGATGCAGCTGGAGGAATCCTGGGACAACTGGAAGCAGATTAAAGTGGATAGAGTGTGGAGGTGTGTGTGTGTGTTGTTGTTGTTGTTGTTTTTTTAGGGCAGATGGAAAATGTCAAAAGACACTGTGGAGCCCTTGCTACACAGTGTGTGGGATATTTACCCACTAAAACCACCTCCCATTATGCCCCACCACCCCACAGAACCACCATCAGGCATTACTTCACAGGAGGCAGACTGGCTGTTAAAAACCCTCCTCCAATTTGGCTAATCACCCTCCTCCTCTATGCCATCTTTTCAGTCTCTCCACACGTCTAAGTTCCAAGATGACCCCAGCTGCATAATTGGACATCACAACCCAGGTAGTCTCCCTGCTCAACATCTCACCAATGATGTCCTCCGGAGACAACTGTTGTCAAAGATGCCTCTGTAAAATTTCCCGTTCTGCATCAAAGCATGGACAGTGGAAAAACACATGCTCCACATCTTCTTGCACAGGCTGGCAGATGGGGCACAAACTTCATCATCCAGCCTAAAGCAGCTATGCCCTGTCAACAGCTGTGTGAGGTAGTAATCCACCTCTCCATGCTGTCTTGTTGACCATACATTACTGTCTGGGATGAGGCGATGAGTCCACTGTCCCTTGGGTGATGTATCCCAGATCTGCTGCCATCGTGCTGTCCTCTCTATCCTGGCTTCTGTGGCAATTGTGCGTCGTTTTGTCACCTGATTTTCTCACCTCCATCAGCAGATCTCCGCCTGTTCCTCTGCCATCAGATGGATCAGCATCATATCGGCAATTACACACACAGCATTGTATGAGACCATTCAAAATGCCCAAGCCACCCGCAGGGTGAAGTTATTTGTCACACGTACAATGTCCCTGCCATGACTTCTGACCAAATTGGAGCTGCATACAGCAACACAGAACTAACAACACTTGAGATGAGTCTTCGGCGAGTCTGCCATGGGCCTCCAATATTTGCCATGATCCTTGTCAATGCATTACATACTGCTCTGGCCCTTGCGTTCACAATTTGCAAATGCTCATTGAAGCGTAGCCTGGCATCTATCTGGACACCCAGATATCATAATGATTGCTGCAAGAGTATACTGCAGCCTCCAACAGTAAGGGTGATGGTCTCCCTAGCTTTCCTACTGCACACAAGAACTGCCTCAGTCTTATGATCTGCTAGGTGTAAACCAGCTAATAAGAGCCACTGACGAATTTTGGCAACACTCTCATTTGCAGTTTGGACAACTTCCTCCAGATGTTTGGTGACAACCACTACCACCAAATCATCTGCAAACCTAACTGTTCTTGTCTCTACTGGCATTGGCAACTGAAGCACCTTGTCATACATAATATTCCACAATAAGGGACTGAGCATGGAACCTTGTGGAACGCCTCCTGTGATGTTATAGGTTCAAAGTCCAGCATCAGTGTTATACATCAAGGTTTGATCTGTGAAATAACTCACGATTATGGGTCTGATGTACTCTGGAACCTCCATTAATCTAAGTGCATCCAGGATATGATCCCAGTTTGCTGAATTGAACACATTCCTCATGTCCAAGGTGACAACAGCACAGTACTTCTTGGCAACTCTCTTCCAACATTGAAGATTGGAAGGCCGTGTTTCAATACCAGAGAGCTGCACTTGGGGGACTGAAAGGAGCCTCATTTGGGCATCCCCTAAAAATCCTTTCAACCCAGAGTAATATCTGACACCAATAAGCAAACCACTGTGCCACCAGAGGGATGGGGGCTGTTTTATAGGAGCTGTCCAAGATCCTGAACCATAATCTGGAAATGATTCAACACCCTGGATAGCTCCATTGGAATTTTCATCTGCACCATCAGCCTCTGCTGTTCTTCGAAGGTCCCAACTCAATGCAGGGGTTTTCATTGCACGTATGACATGTAAATGAGACATTCCATTTAACAATAAGTGGAATGAATGGAGGCAATCAGTGGAAACCACCCATTCCAACTTGCTCTTTACATCCCCTTGATCTATTATTCCACTCACTTCCAGTAATCAAAACTAAGAATAGAATAGCCATGCATCCTATACTGCGGATAGCAATCCTCTGTTTGGTGGTGGTGGTGGTGGTTGTTTTACATGAAGTGAAACTGATTTAAAGCTCAAGCACTCGAACAAGAGATACTTGTTGTCTATCAACATTATCCTTCAATAGTCAGCACTTGGGCAAGGCAAGACTGGAGACTGACTGGGCACACAGATTATATTTACTGGTAGAGTTTCTGATGAGCAAATGTGCTGATTTAATTCATTTGATTTGTTCTTCTTTGTCCTGTTTTTCACGTTTGCAGTATTGGCTGCAGCTGCTGAGGTATGCCCAAATGCCTTATAGTTAAACTGTGGAACTCATCACTAAATGTTGTGGTGATAGCTGCCAACTTCAATGCCTTTAAAAGGGATTAAATAGATACATGGAGGTTATGTTTACATGACAAGTAAGAGACAGGATGGCTGTATGTCATCTGTATATCTGTTCCTGAGGATGGGTGGACATTACAACACTCACACTATGCTAGTGTGCTTTCCATCTGGTTGGCCTTTGTATGAACATAATGATTGACTTGATGGTTCTTTGGTGTCATCCAATGTGGCTCTTATTAGTTTAGTGGCCAGTACTAAACCAAAACTGAGCCGACAGTGTCCTTTTAATTTTCCACAATGTTATGAAACAGTGACACTCTGGAGGATTGTGGGTAACTGAATGCCAGTGCACCTGGTACGTGTCATGCTTTAGCAGGCTGAATCTTGATTAGAGGATGAAGGCCATGAAAGCTTGCCTCAGCAGCAGGGAGCCTGCATATAAGAGATGCTTGAGGTCTCAGTTGGCATTCCCCTTCCAGAGACACATGGGACAAAATCTTGGCTGTTCCACAGAGGACTAATCCCCTCCAGGAGGTTTTGTAAAGTAAAGCTCTGCAAGCTCTAGAGGACACCAATGGCTTAAAATAAGAAAGTGCTGTTGAGATGAAGTTAAGGATGGCTTAGCTGTATCAAATAACTGATTGTCACTTGATGGAAGGAGTTGCAGTTGTAGCTACAGAGTATTCCCCTTCCCCCTACCAAGATACTGAAACCAGTGCTCTTATTAGACCAGGAGTCTGTTTGCCCATGACAAGAGATGACCTCTACACAATTTCCACTCACTATTCAAGCTTTCAACCAGAAGAAGACATCTGGCCAAGTTATCCTGCTATAGTAAAAGAGTAGACCATACTGCCAGCAACTCAATGCTAAGCGTCAGACAGTGGTTAACTAACCTGACCACCCTGAGGACTGTCAGCCTTGGGTGGCAAAGTCCACAGGGAAGGGTGATGGTCCCCAAGTGGATTAAATCCCACTTGAATCCATCATGATGGAGGGAAGCAGCTTCATCAATACTGGGCAAGGGCTGATGAGGACTTTGCATGCCAAAATGGCTCAGGACCAGTAAGTCACTCACGGAACTGGTCTAGTGGTATGGGTGTCATGCTGCAATGCAGATGGCAGATGAAAGGCCACTGCATTATATTCTCAAGACAGTTTTATGGCTGATGGCCATGATGATCGCCTAGATTTGGGTTTGGCTACAGCAGCAAAAGAAGAAGAATTTGAGCTTTGCTTACAAAGAGGGTTATGTCTGCCAATCCTTTTCCAGGTTACAAAACAAGGTGGGATGAGTCCTCTGGGGCATTTGCTTCAGCATCTGTGCAGCATCTGGGAGAGCTGTGCAGCACTCGGAATGGAGAATATTCAAGATTGGAAGAAAAGGATGGAAATAAAAGGAAGGGACAGCTGTTGGGAAGGAAGAGGGTGAGAAGGAAGAGAAAAAGGAGGCCATTTGGGCTGATGTTTCAGAGGGGCAAGTAAGTCCTTATCAGCCAGAGGTTTTTTCCTGCCATGTGTGTGCCGATTACACCAAGAACATTTCTTCGACCACTTCCAGCACTCAGTAGACCCACTATGGCTGAGACAGAAGGCTGTTAGACTTGCCTAACATCGAGTTGAATTATTTAGGCCCATGCTGGAAGCACCTAACTCAGCCCCACTGGTACCAGTTTTGACTTTGACCCAGTTAAGATGGAGCCCTGGGCTAAAAGAAGAACATGAGAGGGAAACAGGATATAGAGAGATGGTGGTGAAAAGAACCATCCAGAGGAATTTAACTGGATTGGCAAGGGGAGAGGTATAGCCATTTTTCTCTGGGAAAGTAGGATCCTTCAGAAAAAACAAGGGGTTTGGAAGAGACTCTGATTATGAAGTCTATCTACCTTTGAGTATTTAAAAGGGAACAAATTTAAATAACATGTACCTTCAACTTAATGACAGTAATTCTGTTTCAGAAGGTGAGTGCCATTATACCAGCTTTTAGGACTTGAATCTGTCACAATTGAAATGATAACTATGATAATCCTCATAAAATGATGATTATTCGAGAACAACAAAACCCTTTTTTTGTAGGCTGCATGTATATTTTCCTCATTGCCTTAACAAAGAGCATTATTTTCCATAGATGAATATCTGAGTACTGTACTGTATTTCACTATACAGTATACTTAATTCCTTCGTATAGTCAAAGCAATGGTATTCCCTGTGGCAATGTATGGTTGTGAGAGCTGGACCATTAGGAAAGCTGAGCGCATAAGAATAGATGCCTTTGAGATGTGGTGTTGGAGGAGAGTTTTGAGAGTACCCTGGACAGCAAATAGAACAAATAGGTCAATCTTAGAAGAAATCAACCCTGACTGCTCCTTAGAAGGTCAAATAGTGAAGAATTTTTTAAAATAACTCTTGAGCTTGCTACAAGGTACTTCCAAGGGTATACTTGCAAACAACAACAGAAATATGGTACATAATGATGAAGGTTATTTTAATGAAGGAAACTCTGTTATACACCTCCATTTGTCTAAATGGAGCCTGACTGTTTATTTTTCCAGGAGCTCATGATTAAAGAAGTAGCATTAACACACCCTTTTGTCATGCTTTATCTCTGTGTGCTATGGGGGGCGGGGGGCAGATTAACAATTCATTATTTCTTCTTAGACCTGACCCAGTTCTAATCATTTGCCATTCAAAAGATGCCAACCTTAGATCTTGGTAGGAAGCTGTTACTGTTCACTGTGAATAGGGGTTTAAAGGGGCTCCCGTTATGTAGTCAAATACACTGGCACAGTGGGGAGATGTGATCTTTTCTAAGTCAGTTATTCTAATCATTTCATCTAGTCCCTTGTCCATATATAATATTCACTGGGGCTAAGTTAATTTGATACTCTTCTTTAAAAAGGAAAAAAAATCCCAGCAATAGTACAAAAAAAACCCCCCTATTATATAGCAGAATACATTGAATGAGGGCTTCCAAGAAACCCTTCATGGCCTGCTAATTGTACATTGGGTTTGTTTCAAAAAGGTCTCAATGACAATGCATAGTGCCTCTTTCTTTATTTTACTTCACTATTTAAGAACCTTTGGAGAGCCACTGTGGCTAACTGGCACTCTCCAGAGATGAGCTGGAAGGAATTTCAATTTATGTATAAAATTGCTAGATGGAAAGAGAGATAGATACACCCAGTATGCATGTACCAGGGATGTGTTTTGCACACTCTGTACTCCAGCCATTGGCATGTATGGCTCTCTAGATACTCATGGACTTCAGCTGCCATCAAGCCTAATCAGCATTGCTAATGATGAGGGGTTGTGAAGTCCGACAACACCCAGGAGGTCATATTTGCCCACTGTTGCTGTAAGATAAAGGTCACCCTTGCTTGAAAGCCATTTGTATCCAACTCTTGGGTTCAGTGCTCATCTCTGCACAATGGAGTGAGCTCCCGTCTGTCCCAGTTCCTGCCAATTTAGCAGTTCAAAAGCAAGAAATTGTAAGTAGATAAATAGGTACCATTTTTGTGGGAAGGTAAAACAACATTCTGTGCACTCCAGTGACTAGTCATGCCTGCCATATGTCCACAAAAACATCTGCAAATGCAGATAGCACTGGCTCCTTGGCTATAAACAGAGATGAGCACTGAACCCTAGAATCAGATATGACTGGCTTTTGAGCAAGGATGACCTTTACCTTTACTAACTTTGAGGACAAATTTTCATACCTCCACCTAGACCTAATTATTGCTGTTATTGTTACATGCTGTCAAAGTATCTCTGATGTATGAAAGCCCTCCAAAACCGCCTATTCTCAACAACCATGGTCAGCTCTTGTTAACTCAAGCCAGTGGCTTCCCACATGGAATCAATCCATCTTGTGTTTTGTCTCTCTCTTTTCTTACTGCATTCCCCTTTCTCCATGCAGTTGTCTTTCTCCAGAGAATTCTGCCTTCTTATGATGCGCTCAAGGTAGGGAAACCTCAGCTTCAGCACGTGTACCTCCAGAGTTAGTTCAGGCTTGATTTGCTCTAGGACCCACTTATCTGTCTTTCTGACAGCCCAGGGTATCCACAGAGCTTTTCTCCAACACCATATTTTGAATAAATCATTTTTTCCCTGTCAACTTGACCTAATTATAAACAGAAATATCACAGAATAGGAATACAGTGGTACCCCGTATAATGAACACTTCATATAACAAAAAAAATCATATAACAAAGCATTTTTAGCTATTGGCAATAATGGGGGGGGGGAGGATTCTTTATACAGGGTATACCCTGCATAATGAACTTTTTTTTTCATTATATGGGTTAATATGCCACATAACGGGGGGGAAATTCGTATTGCAGGGTATCACCAATAGTGATTTGCATAATGAAATTTTTTTTATAACGAAGAACTGCGTGGGACAGAGGTTTTCCTTATATGGGGTTGTACTGTACTTTGTTTCTTATCTATCCTCTAGTTCAGGGGTGCCGAAACTTTTTAGGCCATGGGCCAGTCACATGGTTCAGTGGGCTGGTCATGTTGGTCCTCCCACCAGAAGTGGAAGTAAAATACACCTTGCAATCTGTTTTGCAACAGGATGAGATCGATGTTAAGCTGTCATTTTCTCTGCTTAAACCAGGGGTGCCCAAACTATGGCCCATGAGTCGGATCTGGCCTCCGACACCAATTCATAAGGCCCACACCACCCACGGGTTGAGGAGGATGGTGGAGGATGGGGTATCTGGTGCACAATGGTCTATGGGGTCGCGGAAGGTCAGAATAAACTGTGTGACTGAACAACAACAACAATGCCACCCCTGCCACTTCTGGAAGCAAAAGAAAAATGCACCCATATAGGTGCATTTTACTTCCACTTCCAGAAGCGACAAGGGTGGCACAGGCTGGATGAATTGGTGTTAGGGGCCGGATCCAGCCCACAGGCCATAATTTTGGCACACCTGCTCTAGTTCCTCTGAATACGTGCAGATGCATTCTAAAACATGTACTTGCAATTTGAAAATAATATGCAACATCCATTGGTCATTTCATCTTCTCAGTGGTGTTTGTGCGTGTACTTTAATTTCTTAATAAGGAAGTCCTGTTGGTGCAGTGGTTAAACTACTGTACTGCAACCAAAGCATTGTGAGTTCAATTCTGATGGGGATCAAGGTTGACTCAGCCTTCCATCTCTCTGAGGTTGGTAAAATACCCAGCATGTTGGGGGCAAAATGATAATTACCTTGTGAACTGCCCAGAGAGTGCACTAAGGTCTATGGAGCAATATATAAGTCTAATCGCTATTGCTGTTTAATAATTGTCTGCTGCTGGGTGAATGAGTGCAGTATGCAGCAACGCTGTGCTTCAGGTAGACCGGGGGGGGGGGGGGCATCCACAATTTTTTCAGAAACAAGCCTACTGTACTGAGATATCAATAATATGCAAAATTATTTAAATGTAGTGGATTATCTCCTGCCAACCTAGCAGTTTGAAAGCAAGAAAGTGCAAGTAGATAAATTAAATAGGTATCACTTTGGTGGGAAGGTAAATAGCATTCTGTGCACTCTGGTGTCTAGTCATGCCTGCCACATGTTCACGGAAATGTCTGCAGACTCAGACAGCACTGGCTCTTTGTCTATAAACAGAGATGAGCACTGCACCCTAGAGTCGGATTCGACAGGCTTTCAAGCAAGGGCAACCTTTACCTTTTACCTAGTGGATGAATGGACTGATTAACCGATTTAAAAGCAGGGTGATTATTCCATGAAAAACAAACCTCCTTTGGCTGACAGGCATAGCACTGTTACTTCAAAAGTTTGGGTCCAGTTTAATTTCCTTCCTCCTACTTGTTCTGCAGTTTTACAGTAGCAAATAACCCTTCTCTGTGTGTAGGAGAAAGGTCTTTCTCATTTTAAAAAAAATAAAAATCACAACATATATCACTTCTAAACTCCATAAGAGTGTGTGGTGACTGAGTTTCATCAGAAAGATGCTCTTCTCACCTCGCTAAGATTGGTCTTCGCGTAAGAACTTTTACTTGAAAGCTGCAGCCAAATACACATGGCATTCTGCTGAACCAAATGTTGTTTAACAGGGTAATATGCTAGCTTTCAAAATAATTAGCTGAACAGTAATGAGGATTTAATGGGGTTTTGGGCACCGTTGAAGGACGGAAGCAAATACTTTCTGTTTTAACCTACCTTGTGGCTAATGACCTCAGGTGGGAATAAGGGAGTATTGCATTTTGAAAAGCAGGAAACAACAAAGAATATAGAAGAACTTGAAGGTTCATTGTGGATTTTCAGCAAATTCCTTGGTGGATCAAAAATAGAACCAGCCCCAACACACACACACACACACACACACACACACACACACACACACACACACACACACTGCTAGCTTTCTAGATTTTATTTGAAAAAGAAAAAGAAAAATAGGAGCCTCATAAACTTCAGTCTTCAAAAGACAAAAATAAAGATCTAAGCTTTCACAGGCTGTCTACATAAATGTGGTTTAAACGCCTTATTGAGGAAGCTGCTGGGCATTAAAAGCAGAAGAGTGCAGTTTTGTGATTTTTGACTAATTCATAATGGTCTGTTGATTCCAACGTATGACAACCCATTCCAGGATTTTCTAGGCATGGAGTACTCAGGCAGAGCTTAGGCGCCCCTTTTTCTGGGAACCTCTTGGGACTGTGTGCCCATAGCAACACACGGTGACTTTTCTCCCAGGAGGCATAATGAGGGATTGAACTCCTAACCTCCAACTGAAAAAGATATTACGCTTTAGCATAGAGTTAATGGCAGAGGATGCAGTGGCTAGATGACATTGTTGACCCAATGAGTGTAGAGCTGAGCAGGCTGCGGAGGATGGTGGAGGATTGGGGTGCCTGGTGCACAGTGGTCAATGGGGTTGCAAAGGGTCAGACTCAACTATGTGACTACCCCAGCCCTTTGGAACCTCCTGCCAACTGAGTTACGTCTACAGACAGAGCTCCTGCTCTTTTGGAAGGGCCTAAAAACCTGGCTGGCAGGGCAGGTGTGGGGCTCCAGTAATATGGGGTCCCATGTTGGGTGGTTGATCTGATGGGACAGCCACCCCTCCCTCGCTCTTTTAAACGTTTTAAACCTTTTTAAACCTTTTAACTTTTTAAATCTTTTAGATTTTTGTAAATTCATAGTTTAATTCTTTTTAATTGATTTTTAAGTGATTTTGAACCTTAAGGTTTTAATTTATGAATTTGTAGGGGGATTGTTTAATTGTTTTGCATTGTGTATAGTCTCTCCCCCTTTTCTGTAAGCTGTCTAGAGTCAGGTTCGCCTGATTAGGGCGGGATAATAAATCCAAATAAATAAATAAATAACAACAAAAGCCCTTCAAATCCATGAGCATTATTTTGAAGGTGGGGAGATAACTTTGATTGCCTAAGCCAGTGTTCCCCAACCTTTGGCTTTTAGTCTTCAATTCCCAGAAGCCTAAATCAGTACACTGGCTGATCAGTGCTTTAAGATATTGACTTAGGCTTCTGGGAATTGAAGTCTGAAAGCCAAAGGTTGAGGGAAACTATCCTAAGCTTCATGCCCCAATATATCAGGCTTTCCTTGAAAGTTTTGAATATGTAAATGTAAATGCATTCCATGCAGGACTGACCTAAAATGTTTTGCAGCCTGAAAAATACAAAGGAAAAAAATGGTCATCCCTCCCCTCCAAAATTATGGTGCATAATATTTCTTTGTTTGTTTGTTTTTTGTTTGTTTGTTTCCACTTGTACGCCACCCACTCACAATGCAGCTCAGGGTGGCTAACAAAGTATCACAAAGCATCACAAAATACAGTATCACAAAATATCAGATAAACATCAAAAGCACAATAAATCCCAATAAATACAAGCAATAGAACAACAAATAAATCAGGTAAACCACAAAGAATGCCACGCTAATAAGAAAACAAATAATGCATTCAAAAGAAAGCTGCACTAATAAGACAACAAATAATGCAAGCACTTCTGGTGCAGCTTGCCCAAGACTCCAGAGATTGGCTCTTCTTTCAAGAGATATACCAAGGAAGCAAACTCCCAATTTCTGGTTCAGCAGCCAGCTACCTAATTCATCACACCAGTGGTTTCCCTACCTTTTTTGCCATGCCCCACCTAAGCATCTCTAAAATCCTGATCCCTCCCAAGTGACGTTCAGTATGGCCTGTAAGTCCCTACCAGGCCACAAAGAGAATAGGGCTCTGCTGGGGTGGGGGGAGGAAGCACTCCCATTGCACTGCTGGGCAGAGGAGTGGGGCAAACTCTGTGCTGGGAGGAGGGAGGATGCACTCCCATTGGACTGCTGGGCAGAGGAGTGGGGTGCGTGCCCACAGAGAGGATGGGTAGGGACTTATGGGCCGGGTAGGGACTTACAGGCCACCCTGTATAATTCTTATTATTCAGAAGTGAACTCCTATTCACGTGGAGGAAGCCTAAAAGGCCATTAACTTAGTCTAAACATACAATATTCTCAAATCCCCCCCCTCCTAAAAATCCAATTGCCTCCTGTAGGGTGTGTGCAGCACATTGGGAGCCATGGCATTACCCTGTCTACACAATTTTGGTCTATGAATCCTCAAGATACCCATCTAGCATAGCTGCTCAGGGGGTTCAGGGAACTGTAGCCCAAAACCCTTGTCCATAGCTGCTATTATGGTTCTGTTTAATTTTGCAATATGTGGTGCCTTCAAACCATTCAGTTCTGAGGCAAAGGCATACAAACTGGCCAAAGAATCATATAATTGTTAAAATTGTCTAGTCCAAGCTTGACCAATGAAACACAAAACCATTCCTGACAGCCATCCATTGAACTGCTATTTAACAATCTCCAATGAAAAAAATGTTCTACCAACTCCCTGGGGCAGAACAATGCCAGAGCACAACCCTTGTATCCTATTTGGCATTCAGAGCATCAAAAAGATGCTCAGTTATCATCTGAGTTGCTGATGCCAAAGGCAAAGGTAAGAGCACAGTCACACATGGGTGATGGTCACTCCTGGGAAGAAGAACATAAGGAGCTTCACAACACAGAAAATAAGAATGAACTAACTCAGGGATTCACAACCTATGGCCCATGGGACAGACCCAGCCCACAGCAGCAAACCATCCAGCCCATGGTGTAAACATAAGAAATGCATTTACAACAGCTGTAAACGTGCTCGCACCCACATCCACGCCTGCACAAATGCACCCACCACTGTTTGCCACAGCATTTATGCCAAGGGGGAACCACATGTCCAGCCCGCTCAGCTGATGGAGGGAGCGCGGTCCAGCCCGTGGCGGGAAAATGTTGAGAACCCCTTAACTAACTGAACATGAGGCAGTGCCTTCAGAAACAACCACAGGCCCAGTTGACCTTCTATTCCCCAGCACTTTCCCAAGAACACAGACACCATGCCAGATCAAATGGCATCAAGAGATGAAAAGCATTTGTTTCCAGGATGGGATGTTATCTTCTAAGAAGTCCATGCTGCTCAGGCGGGTGAGACATTTGGAAGGGGCAGTGGCAGTGGCTGTGACTCGTATCTGAGTATATATTTTCCCTGGAAATAATTTTCACAGAATGACAAACAGGAAAAGTGCCACTGGCGTGAAATTGTATAAGGTGGATCCCAGCTTGCCATGAAGTGACCTACACACTATGATCACGGAGCCATCTCTGTGATTTGGAAGTGTAATGTGAAGATAACACAGGTAACGTTTGAAGTGGTAGCCGTGTTACTCTGTACAAGTATATCTGAATCTAAATAAAACAGAACAGCATCAAAAGACAAAAAAAAATGTTGTGGCATCTTAAAGACTAACTCCTGTATTTAACAGTGAGCTTTCTGATGAAGTGGACTTGACTTGGTCCACAAAATAACACAGGTAATTTCTCATTTTTGTCAGAGTACTTGGGGGGCCTCTGAGATTCTGTGGCTCTGATCTGATTTGCTGCTCTACCCCCATCATGACCTTTAAGATTTTGTCCATGGTCAAAGCAATACATACAATAGCTTTAAAAGAATGCCAGATTTCAGGGAAAGAGATGAAATTTCAAGGAATTGCTGTGCTCCTCTAAATCTTCAAGAAGAGAGATAAACCTTAGACTGAGTGTTGTATAAGGTCTCCCTTGCTTGAAAGCCAGTCATGTCTGACTCTAGAGGTTGGTGCTCATCTCCGTTTATACACAAAGATCCAGCACTGTCTACCTCAGAAGACATTTCTGTGGTCATTTGGCAGGAATGACTAGACACTAAAGTGCATGGAACTTTGTTATCTTTCCTGATGAAATAGTACCTATTTATCTACTTGCAACATGCCCAAAAACTGCAAACCCCTACTTGCGTATTTAGAATTATTCACTGCAGAAAGCAACACAATCTCCTTGTGTAAAATTTTTGCATTTTTATATACTTGAAGATCTCCCATTTATTCAAAATTAAAGAAGGTTCTTTTTGGACTTAAAAGGTTTCCAGTGGATTGAGCCAATAATAATGATATATTTCATAGCAGAATAACTTTGCCCCAGACAGACATTGGAAAGTCAATACGCATACATTGATGAGATTTTTAATGAAAGCAATTACCATGACTTACCATTTCCCAAGCTGGTTAGAAGTATTTGGGAACTGGAGTTCAGCAAAAACAGGATGGCCACAGGTTCCCTAGCATCACTGTGGAGCATTGCAAGATCTCTAATGTTGGATGGCCTCCTTAATCTAACTACTGCAACTTGCGTGGCACAAACAAGAACCTTACAAAAAGCCAGGTCTGAGGCCAGGCACTAGGCAAAGAGGAACCTAGAACTGCAGAGTAGCGAACCAATGCCCTCTGTTATCAAAGAATAATAGAGACCGGAGGGGGGAGGTATAGCAGGCTTTCTTTTTTTTTCCTTTGTGTCAGCTTCACCACCTGCATATAATAACATACAACGCTAAAAATAACACATCTAAAAACAAAATAGAATTGAAAAGGGCTAGATGACATCTGCCCACTATCAGACCACATCAACAGCATTTCCTCTTGCCAACAGAAGGTCCTCCTCATTGCACGTTGAGGGGCATCGTGTGCATTGTATCATATGGTAGATAGTTTGTACTTCTCTGCATTCACACAGGCTGTCATCTACAGGAAAATCCCACTTTCTCAGATTAGCCCTTGACCTTCCTACACTTGCATGCAGTCTATTTTAAGCTTTCCACACAGGTCACATGGTAGAGAGTCATGTGGGTCTACCCAGTTATCTGGTAGCTCTTTGCTCGCCTTCCATAGTTCTAAGGCAGTCTGTTCGGAGGAGCAGACATTGCAAGGAAACTGTGCCTAGATTTCAGTCTCTGCTTTGGTGGTTGGTAATCAAATAGCAGGTGTGTTTCCAAGGAACTTGCATTGACCCACTCTTTCTGAGCAGCACTTTCTCGACAGAGTTACCAGATAACTGGGCAGAACCACACAACTCTCTACCACCTGGTCAAGAACAACCATGGCCTGTGTGGAAAGCTTTAAATAGACTGCATGGAGAAGTACAAACTATCTCCCATATGATACAATGAACATGATGCCCCTCAACATGCACTAAGGAGGACCTTTATGTTGGCAAGAGAAAATGGTGTTGATGTGGTCCAATATTGTCATCAAGCTCTTTTTAGTTTTATTTTGTTTTTGGATGTGATGATTTTGGCTTTGTGTGTTGCTATATGCTGGTGGTGCCTCTAAGATGAATAAAGAAAGAAACAATCCTGATAAGCATGTATGTAGAACTACTAATGATTTCCTTTCTCCTCACAACAAAACTCTTGCCTGATATCTTAGAGAGCCACTACTAATCATTGTAAATAGTATTGAATCAGATGCTCCAATGGTGTTAGTTCAGTAGACGGCCAGCTTCCTATGTTCCTATATAATCATTATTATTTTTGCTGAAATGTTTCCCAAAATCAACACAGCAAAACTTGAAGGGTTTTTGCCTTTGTGCTGTGGCTGATTTATCTTGGAGTTGAAGTCTTGTTAGAAGAAAGAAACATGTTTACTTAGGATAATGCACAGAAGGCACTGTAAAAAATACATTATCAAATGGAGGGGGAGAAATATAATTTTCTTAGCAAACAAGATGTCACCACAATAGTACAAATGTCATATTTAAATTCATTCTATTAAGATGTATGGCATTTAATGGTGGGCTCTGGAAATGACTTTATAAACATAACATCATTTTCCTATATAAGGGGTGGTATATTTTTAAAATGAGCCTGTAAAAACTCAATCATCAGTGGTTTATGAAACTTGAGTACGCTGACGCTTCTGTACTCAATTAATGTCAAGCAATATGGATTTCAATCTGGCCTGAATATATTTAAACAAATGAACTAGAGACAAATGTTGGCTCTTTGGCTAGCCAGAGCTAAAAAATCCATTTTCTAACCCATTTATAATAAGAACTAATTTGAATGTGATTTATCTAAAGAACAATATGTTTCCTAATTTTTGAGTACAACCATTACTTACTGTTTAAGTAATACTTATATCCATGGATCTTAGAGCACTTAACTGAAATTTCATGGAAATGAACTGCATCACACGATCCTTCAAAAATAAAAGGCATTATCCTAAAGAGTAATTGAATATAGAAAGCATGGAAGGGAGAAGATGTTGAAAGGATGTTACAATGGAAATTAAGATAAAGGGAAAGGCTCACAAGCAAGCTTCTTGAACCACATGTTTCAATACAAACATCATTCCCATTCATACTGTACTAGAACTGTGTCCACATGATATTGAGCCCTGTTTGCTCCTAATGTTTCACTTACTCAGGGCTTGATTACTCTGTCAAAATTAATCAGGAGCTGGTTTGGGTTTTCTGAAGTTGATTTAATGTCAACGTGGTCTTTGGGTTGGTATGTGTCCCCTCATGCAATTTGATTATAATCTGTGCAGTACATCAGTACAAGGACTATGGAGGGTTTCAAACAGCTGCATTTACAAACAATTTGGCACTTCGGCACTCCAGGATTGGGAAGATGTAAATATTTTTAATATATTTGAAATAAAAAGTTATGAGTTCAGCTACTTCTGATACCAGAGAGGAGAGGTTAGACTACAGCAGGGATTCTCAACCTTTGGCCCATGGGCCGGATGAATCCCATGGCACCATTTAATGTGGCCCCCACCACCTCCACCACACCAGGAAATGTCATGTGGTGGAGGAAGGGCAAAATGGCCATTCATGAGTCGCTATGGCGAGTGGGCAGCAATATAAATTTGAACTAATAAATAAATAAATAAATCAGTCCCCAAAGCTGTCTGAGGGAGTGTGACCCAATGGCTCCCAGCTTTAAAAGGTTGAGAACTCCTGGACTAGATAATAAGTTGTTGAGCAATCAGGGTCAGTTCAGTTAGCTCCAAAATCAGACAGGAAGACAGTGTAAAAAGCAAGCAAGTGAGCTATCACAACCCCAGTGCATTTGGTGTTGAAAACACAATGGCTCAAATCCTGTTACTTAGCATAGTAAAGCACAATAGAGGAGACCCATTGAATCAATAAGGATTTGGTGAGTCAATTCTTCTGTAAGTTCTAACTGCGATTTGAATCACTGGAAATTATGAAGGAATTGGCTCCTCAAATCTGCACGGATTCAGTAGGTCTCCTCCTGTGCAATTTATGAAGTTGAGCCACAGAATTTGTCTACATGTATCAAAACATATGAACCATATTAAAATGACTACTTATTTGAAACAACTTTTAAAGCACAAAATTTCTTCTCCTTCTTCTTCCTACCTGAAGCCACATATTATGGCAGTTTGTCACATTCATTATTAGGGGAAAAGGTTGAGGTCCCATGACCATCTAGAGCAAATTGGGAGATTTTTTTGGTTTTGTTTTTTTTAATCGTGTCAGAAGCACACAAAGGTGCTTTCTGGGTTGAAAGGATTTTTGCTGGAGGAACTCTGCTCAGGGGATGTCCAAATGAGGCTCCTTTCAGATCCCCAAGATCCTTTCCCACAGAAGTGGTCCCTGTTTATCTACTTGCAATTTCTTGCTTTCAAACTACTAGGTTGGCACTCATTGCATCATGCAGTACTCGGGTTTTAAACTGCCAACTTTCCAGCTAACAAATGAGGGGGAAACCCATCCTAAGGTCAGGATTTGCAGCTGCTGCCCTAAATCTTGCAAGACTAGACCTTCACCCTGCTGCAGCTGTTAAGGATCACCTGAGAGCCCTGGGAAAGCTTTCAGACCTTCATAAGCACAACCTGCTTTGTTCCTGGTACCTATGGACTGTTGATTTGCCTTTCCTAGCTCCTGGAAGCCTGTCCTTGCCTTGCTCCATCCCCTGAAGATACTCTGCCTTGTCTGTTCTTCTGCTCACCTGACTTCTGCCTCATTTGTCATCTGTACTAATCCTGCATCCCTGGTTTAACTTGGTTTTGGACTCTGGACTGAGATATGGTTACTGTTCAGCTTGTTATGTGGTTGCCTTGGGTCCTGGTGTTTGTGTTACCTGCCAGCTGCCCATGCACCTGCTAATGAATACTTTTGGGATGAAAGCTAAAGCTTACTGGTTAAAGTAAGTCGCCTGAAAGTTTTTAGCTAAATACCTTAAGGAAAGGAAGTTTAGGTGATTTTCAAAATACATTTATTTGTATCTCAATAGGAAAAATAGGTTTTTCCCCCTACTCTGTCATGGACTTATACACTATGTTTAGCATGTATTGACTGGTGTATGGAAACAATAGAGTCATTCCATTTTGTTTACTTGGATTTTTTTAAAAACAGTTTCATTAATATTGACATAAAGGAACTTTGGCAAAAAAATGAAATAAAATCAGAAATATTGGGATTTTTTTAGCCAGTAGAATTCTGTGTAACTAGAAGGCATTCAGTACACGGAATGACTCATTTGACAGCTGAACACAGGCTCTTGTTACCTTTAATCTTGAACTTCGACTTGACCTAAGCCGGCATCAAGTGATACCAGGTTACCATCTGTCCTTGGTCAGCTTGACAGAAGACTTCAAAGGGGAAATTGAATAGCTTATAACTTGGCCTTGATGTTGAGGCTGTATCTGTTCTCACTTACAGAACAATAAAACCTTGTCTTTGGTTTCCCATCAACAGATGGTGAGCCATCACCTCGTCCCATTTTCTTGTCCCATCTGAGTGGTTTAGAAGAAATGGAAAAGGGAAGGTGAGGCCACCGTCATGCCCTGGTCAAGCCTAAGAGTGAGACGGGCATGGAAAAGCAACTGAAACTTGTGCTGGGTCATGGCAAATTAAAATCAGTGCCGGCAGCTGTAAGCAATAGATATGGGGGGAAATCTGTATTGAGTCCCCAGATCATGATTGGGAAATTGTGTAGTGGTGAGGATGCCAGGAAGGCATTTTAATGTTATAGAGCAGGGATTCTCAACCTGTGGTCCACGGACTAAATGTGGCCCATGGCACCATTTCATGTGGCTCCCCACCACTTCCACCACACCAGGAAATGCCATGTGGTGGAGGAAGGGCAAAATGGCCATCCGGCCCACGAAACTATTTGAGGGAGCATGACATGGCCCCCAGCTTTAAAAGGTTGAGAACCCCTGCTATAGTGGTATACCATTCCCACCCCTTGAATTTTATGGGAATTTCTCTTCCAATTTATACGAATATTTCTCAACATTCTGAAAACAGACCCAACTCTTTTCTTAAGCACTTTCCAAATTCTAGGCCATCACATCAAAACTACCTGACTAATTGCATAACCAGTGTCTGGCCAGGTTATCCTGCTATGGTAATAGAGTAGAGCATATTGCCAGCAACTCAACACTGAGTATCACGTGGCAGTTAACTAACCTGACAACCCTGAGGACTAATGGCTTGGGTGCTGAAGGGAAGGATGATCGTCCTCAAGTGGATTAAATCCCACTTGAATCCATCTTGATGGAGGGCAGCAGCTTCATCGATAGTGGCCTGGGGCTGATGAGGACTGTGTGTGCCAAAAGGGCTCAGGACCAGCAACTGACTTATGGAGCTGGATCAGTGGTACGGGGGTCACGCTGCGACGCGGAAGACAGATGAAAGCCCACTGCATTATATTCTCAGGATAGTCTTCATGACTGATCACTGTAAGGATTGTCAATATTTGGATTTGGATACGGCAGAAGAATAACTGTAAGACTTTTTAATGATTTCAAATTTAGACAGCCTAAATAAGGGTTAAATCAGGGGTGGCCAACCTTTTTGTGCCACTGGTCTGATCATGCCCCCAGGAAGGTGAGCAGGCCAGACCATGCCCTACAGAAGCAGAAGCAGAAGTATTTACAGCTGTCATAAATGTATCCACTTCTGCATTTATGACAGCCGTGGGCGCATTTGTGCATGTGTGGGCACATTTTACAGCTAACATAAGCATGCCCGCTTACACTTCCAGGTGCAGGGGAGATGGCAACAGGCCAGATGGAATAGCCTTGTGGGCTGGGTACAACCCACAGGCTGTAGAAACCCCTGGGTTAGATGAATAAATGCAGTTTTGATATATGTATATATGTTATCTTGTTATTGTAATAGTTTAACCCTACAGCCAGAGACCCACACCAATCATCAGGCAGTGGTTAACTAACATGACACCATTGCAGACTAATGGTCTTGGGTGGTGAAGTTCATAGAGCAGGGTCCTCAACAGTGATGGGATGTCAAAAATTCTACTACCACGCCATGACGTCACGGACGTCATGGGCGTGGCCAATGTCATGACGTCATGACGTCATGGGCGGAGCCAACGTCATGACATCATGACGTTGTGGGCAAGGCCAAAAAATAAAATAAAAAAATAATAAACACGCACACAGACCCGTAATTAACTTAAAGAAATAAAATAAAGAAATAAATAAAATAAAAATTAAATAAAAGTACAACCACCCACCCAAAACACAATTAAATCACCCACCCAAAATATAAAAGCCTCACTTACCTTCCGTGGCCGCAGCCAGAGCCGGGCCGAAAAGGCAACGGCCCGAGGAAGCTCCAGGCGCCCGACAGAAGAGGATGCGGCGGTGGCGAGCCCTGCCGGGTTTACCCAGGGCATGGGGGTTTGTTGGGCCCAAGACCCTAGGACGGCGTGGCGCGGGCGGACGGCGCGGCGCGGCGCGGGCGGACGGCGCGGCCAGGCACCAACGTGCCTGTGGGAGCCAGGTAGCCGGCTAGGGGAGGTGCCCTTCTCTTAGGGCTGCCGCCGCTGCTGCCGGAGCCAGTCTGCTTGTGTTTCCGCAGCGAGAGGGAGGACAAGGTGAGAGCCGGGGTATGTGTGGGGGGCAGCTCGGCCGTCTGGAAGCCTTCCCGGTCGGTGTCGAATTGGAGGGGGGGGAGACCCTCCTCTTGTCTGCCACTCCCGCCATTCAGCCTCCGGCAGAGCGACGAGGTCGTCTCGCCCGCCCTGCCACCCGTTTGTCCTCCCTGTTTCTGCGGGGCAGGGTGGCCTTGTCTCCCCCTTGCGAGGCTGGTGGTTCCCACCCTGACCCTTCCCTTCTCCGAGGGCTGCATTTTTGCTGAAATGTGAAATTCCGTTTTTTTCTGTAAAGTCGGCCCTAGTGGGCTGTAGAGCTGGAGGCTGGGAGGGGGGAGATAAATGAATGGACGGGGAACCTCCCATCCAGCTTCAGAAGATTTTTTTTTTTAAATTGGAGCCATTTGGCTCCAATTTAGTGCGCATGTCCAGAAACTCAATTTGACGCATGCGCAATGCGTCAAATTGAGTTTCTGCGCATGCGCAGTCAATTGGAGCCATTTTAGCTCAGATTTAAAAAAAAAAAATTCTTTCGGTGAGGCGTCCGGAACCGGACGCCTCAAAAGTGGACTCCCCTCCCGGAGAACTCTCCGGGATTAGTCTTACCGGTTCCAGAGATCCGTCTGGAACCGGGGACATCCCATCACTGGTCCTCAAGTGGAATTATATCCCACTTGAATCCATCTTGATGGAGGGCAGCAGCTTCATCAATATTGGCCTGGGGCCACCACTGCCACTGCTGGAAGCAGCAAAAACAGCCAAAAATGTGCTGCCCTTGTTCCCGCCACTGCCACTGCCAGAAAAGGTGAAAAGAGCTAAAAATGTGCTCTAAGTGCACCTGTGGCTGTCGTAAATGTGTTTACAACAGGCATAGATGCATTTTATGATAGCATTTATGGTGGGGGGAACCTTGTGTCCAGCCCGGTCAGCTGTCTGAGGGTGTGGTCCAGCCTGTGGGTGGAAAAGGTTGAAAACCCCTGATCTAGGGCTTTATTCATGGAAAACAAACATGTTTTCCCAGAAGCAACATGGAGCAAGCCAAAATTCCTGAACCCTCAAATTAATGTCTTATTTGTTATTTTAAAATACTGTACAGTATTCATATTTTAATTTACACTTGATTCTAAAGATATGCTGCCTACCTGTGTTTAATTTAATAAAAAAAACTCTCTATCCATTCCCTGTATCAATGCATTTCATACAGTGTAACCCATGGAGCATGAAAGAAAGCGAATCCTTTGAACTATGGCTGTCCTTCAGATCATGAGGGTAAGGTAAAAGTTGCCTTGCTCAAAAGCCAGTCGTATCTGACTCTAGGGTTCACTGCTCATATCTGTTTATAGCCAAAGAGCCAGCACTGTCTGCATTTGCAGATGTTTCCATGGACATGTGGGGGGCATGACATGCTGATACCTGTTTATCTACTTGCAATTTCTTGCTTTCAAACTGCTAGGTTGGCAGGAGTTGGGACAGATGATGGGAGCGCACTCCGTCATGCAGCACTTGGGTCTTGAACTGCTGACCTGCTGACCTTCCAGTCATCAAGTTCAGTCTTAACCACTAAGCCAACTCTTGAGATTTAGGTAACCTTTTTCAGGCCATAACTCCTCTTTCTTAGGAGCTGACAATTTCTGCAGGCTTTCCTTCTGATATATCACATATGGAAATTCACACCCAACCTGAAATTTTAATTCAAATGAGAGGACCCTGGAGTTTTCAAATGCATCTCTTGGTGGCCCAGGGAATTACTCACTTTCGCTCTCAGTGCATCACACTTCAAGCCAATTGCACAGTTTAAAGCTTGATTGCAGAGTTTAAAACGATCTGGAATAGGCATTCCCAAGTGATTCCTGGCACTTTGCAGTCAGTGACACAAGGAGTAACAAAGCAGTCCTCGAACATCAGGCCAGAAGACTGACTGCTTCAAATGACACTCCAGCCCTTCCAAGCAGGCAGTGCTATGGAAATGTAGTTAATTGTCACTTTTTGTCATCTGCCAGCCCCCTTTTAGCCTGCAATGGTTTCATTTCAGTAATTGACTTCCGTGTGCTGCTACTTACAATGCACGAGGGTTTTGAGGGGAGGGGAGGCAGGCAGAATTTCAGGTGGTGGAACATATGATGCATTTGGGTCACAAAGGCAGTGAGGAAGAGCATTCCAACACTTCAGGAGTGAAACCTTATTATTAACCAAAGAAGGAACTCTATGCTTAAACATTGAATGCCTTGTTCGCTCATTTAATAAATTTTGAAAGAAAAGAGGCCAAGAGTCAGGTTATTTTATAGCAGGGATTGCAGGTATGGGAAAAGTTACTGTTTTGAACTGCAGGCCCCAGAATCCAATTGATACCTTAATAAAGGTAAAGATCTTTCTTGCGTGAAAGCTAGTCACATCTGACTCTACTGTGTGGTGCTCATCTCAGTTTAAAGCCCAATAGCCAACGCTGTCTGTATCTGCAAATGTTTTAATGGTAATGTGGCAGGCCTGACTAGATGCCATAGTGCACAGAATGCTGTCACCTTTCCCACCATGATGGTACCTATTTATCTATTTGCAATTTCTTGCTTTCGAACTACAGTTGTACCTCACTTAAAGAGCATAATGTGTTCCACGGGATTGCTCTTTAAGCGAGTTTGTTCTTTAAGTGAAACACCCTTGTAAGTGACCAGTCGTGACTTCTAGCGGGGTGGTGGTGGTTTGCAAACCCCGATTTAGTTGTTTAAGCAAGTTGTTGTTGTTGTTGTTGTTGTTAAATTAGACTTATATGCTGCTCTACTCGCCTCGCTGAGGCGACTCAGAGCGGCTCACATAACATAGGCAACATATACAGTATCACACTCTCAAATATAAATACAGCATAATATAAAAATATAACAACAGATGCAGCACAGATAATGTAATCAATAAATTTTACATAAAAAGAAAAACCAATAAAACAATACAATACAGTGTAAAAAAATACAGTATAATCAAGAGAGACAGCGGTCTTCGGCCAGCCGGCCAGTCCACACAGCTGCCCCTCATTCTCCCTGTCCAACCGGCAAGGAGAGTTCTGTGGTGTTCCGGGTTGGTTGTGCAGTTATTGGATGGTTTTAGTTGTTAAGTGAGACAACCATTTAGAGAAAATTCTGCTCTTTAAACGTTAAGTCTCTCTCTATATATTTATATAGAGACTTATATATAAAAGCAAATTTCCTTACTTTTAAGAGCTGTTGTTACATGGCACCAAGTGACCCCATATGAGATTCAAGGGGTGGTTCCCCACTGCCACCCCTCCCCCTGTGACTGTCCATGGGAAAGCAGAGATTTGAACTCATTTCACCTGAGACCTAGTTTGATGCTCTGCCCACTATATTACAGGGGCTGTCATCTCTGGAACAGAGTATCATAAGCCAACACAAACCACTTGCAACCCAACCCTGGATAATGTTAAAACTTGGTTCAACAAGTCTTAGCGTTATCCGATTTTTAACGTTAAGTGATACATCCTACGGGATGAATCACATGTTACAACCCCATATAAATACATTGTAACCGGCACAGGCTTCAGCAAACGTTATGCGATACATCCCATAGGATTTCAACGTTATGCAATACAATCCCCCACCCCCCAATTGCTTAACATTATCTGGTGCAAATGTTATCCAAGGTATTGCTGTAGTTTGCATTGGAGGAAAAGGCTTTAATTAAAGAGCTGGGATTTAATGCCACACCTCATACCATGGCAACTTACCCTTCTTCTTTTCAAATACAGTAAAACCTCATATAACACTAAAACCTGGTTCCACAAGTCTTCGTGTTATATGATTTTTAGTGTTATCTGATCCTCTATGGGATCCATAGAGATACATTGTAACCACACAGGCTTTCGCGGTTGTTATCTGAAGCATCCCATAGGATCTTAATGTTATCTGATGCAATTCTTCCCCCCAGATTCCTTGATGTTATGCGATTTTAGTGTTATTCGATACTAATGTTATATGAGGTATTACTGTAATATATGGTATGCCATTTAAAACAACTTATCTTTTGTAAGATTGTAGTTTGACCAGACATTCTTCAGATGTTCAACTGTAGAAGAACAGGTCTCCCCAATACCTCCCAGACTACCCCTCAGACCTTTTTGGATTTCTAAAACTAACAGCACAATCTTATGCATATCTTGTTGTTCAGTTGCACATTTGATTCCGACCCTTTGCAACCCTATGGACCATTGCCCACCAGACACCTCTGTCTTCCACCATTCTATCTACTCATCCTATCTACACCATCCTATCTACTCATGCATATCTACTCAGGGTGAATTTCCACTGTGTTCAATGGGGATTGCTCTTTGGCATGTCTACACAAGACTTTAGTCTTAGCTTGGAAATACTTTGTATGTTTCTCACTCAGAACAAGGGAGTACATCTTTCCAAAAATCCCACTGAAGGCATGCTTTCCTAGTGCTTTGAACATCAGTGTTAAAGGCCTTATATTGTTTTTTCCCCCTTTAATAGCCATTTAACCAACTTTCTTAATGGACTGAATATAATTTAGATATGGGACTTGGCTACAACATAGCTTCAATTGACTATTAAAATTTAAGAGCGAACTAAGACAGCTAATTACAAAAAATAAAAGAGAGGGAAGGAGTGAATGAGCGAAAAGAAAGAGTTCTCGTAATTATGCTAAGCAGGATTCTTAATAGCAAATGACAGGCTGTCGAGTCCTATTCCCAAGGGGA
Organism: Furcifer pardalis; assembly: GCA_030440675.1. Lineage (NCBI taxonomy): Eukaryota > Metazoa > Chordata > Lepidosauria > Squamata > Chamaeleonidae > Furcifer > Furcifer pardalis. The sequence goes on from CP126894.1 coordinate 21,548,193, forward strand.
AACAACTCAACCAGACCACACTAGTTTGTACACACTCAAACAACAAGAACAACAAAAGCAACAATGTTACTTATATTAGGGGTGTCAGAGCTTCCAAAATTTGGCAGCTTACTGGAACAAACTTTGCTCAGGAAACTGTTTTGAAAAACCAGATTGCCAAAGTTATTCAGTTTAGTTTGTCAGAATTTAAAAAGATTTTATCTGTATTTCTCTGTGTCTAGTTATGTAGTATGCATAAAATACATAACTACAACTGAATCCTGACAAAACTGAGTGGCTATGGGTTAAGGGTCCTGTACTACCATCTTTGGTCCTGAATGGGGCTGTCTTGCCCCAAACAGACCCATTGCATAATCTGGGGAGTTCTCCTAGACTCACAACTCCTGCTCGAAGAGCAGGTGGCAGTTGTTGCCATGAGGGCCTTTGCACAACTTTGTGTCATATGCCAGTTACGCCCACTCCTAGACCGGGACTCATTGCTCATGATCACACACACTTTGGTCACCTCCAGACTTGATCATTGTAATGCACTCTACAAGGTGCTGCCCTTGATGACCATTCGGAGGCTGCAACTGGTCCAGAATGCAGCTGCTTGGGTGGTGATGGGGTGTGGGCGTTATGCACGTGCCTCATCACTGCTCCAGGAGTTGCACTGGTTGCCAGTATGCCTCAGGGTGCAATTCAAGGTGCTGGTTATTGCCTTTAAAGCCCTACATTGCCTTTAAAGCCCTACCCTCGATACTGTTTTAATTTTTTATGAATTTTAAAATTTTAAATATTGATATGTTTTAATCTATGCTGTAAGCCTCCCAGAGTCGGGTTTACCTGATTGGGGTGGGATAGCAAATATGAGTAGTAAAGTAAAGTATATGGTGGTGGGCCAGGATATGTAAGAGACTGCATACCCCAAGGTTATCTGTCCATCCCACCAGAGCAGACCGGAGAGGCTCTCTAGTTGTTCCATCAGCTCTAGTGGTGCCATCGGCTAGAGAGGCGCATCTCTCTAGCACCAGGAGGGCCTTCTCTGTGTCTGCTCTGGCCCTATGGAACCTCCTACCGACTTGCGCCTCCAGACAGCACTACTGCCCTTCCGGAAGGGTGTAAAAACATGGCTGGTGGGGCTAGTGTGGGGGGTATTGGTCACATGGCCACTCCAGCTTGTTGGCTCATTTGACAATCTCCACCCTACCCGCTCTTAATCTTAATCTTTTAACCTTTTTAATCTTTTAATTTCCTAAATTTTTAAGCAAGGAGAACAAATAGGTCAATCTTAGAAGAAATCAACCCTGACTGCTCCTTAGAAGGTCAAATAATAAAGTTGAAGCTAAAGTACTTTGGACATCAAATGAGAAGAGAGGATTCGCTTGAGAAAGCCTTGATGCTTGGAAGGGTCGAGGGCAAAAGAAGAAGGGGACGGCCCAAGATGAGATGGCTAGATGGTATTGTGGAGGCAATGGGCACAGAGCTAGGTGAGTTGAGGGGGATGGTGGAGGACAGGAGTGCCTGGTGGACAGCAGTTCATGGGGTCGCAGAGGGTCAGAGTTGACTGTGTGACTGAACAACAAAAATTTTTTATATATATTGGTTGGGTTTATTATTAAGTTTAATATTAGAGTGCCGTGTTTTATTGTTTTATTATTTATTTATTTATTTAGATTTATATCACCACCCACTCGCCATGGCGACTCAGGGTGGTTTACAATCAGAAAAAAAAGAAAAAAAGAAAAAATACACACAGCACAAACAGCTAAAATCCATTCCTCCTCCCGGCCAGAGGATGTTAGTCTTATCCTTCCCTGGGAAGGTAGGGCCCAGGATTAGGAAGTGGAAGCTTCCATCTAAAAACCTTAAAACTGTTAAAATTTAAAATTAAAATCTAAAACAGATTAAAAACACACCAGGTGCTACAACTACTAATTTAAAAGTAGAGAAAGAGAGGGGCTCAGATCATCCAATGTGCTGGGGTCATTATACCTTCCGCACCCCATATCTGTCCCACCAGCCATGTTTTTAGATTCTTCCTAAAGGGCAGCATTATGATGCTATGTTAGCTGCCCTGAGTTGCTCTGTGAGTAGGGCAGCATATAAATGTGACCAATAAATAAATAAAATAACTATACATGCCTGTATATTTGAATACACATGGAGAAAAAACACATTTACAAAAGTGGAGAGAAAGCTACATACTACTTGTACAGATTCAGAAACAGGATGGATAAATACCTTTACTTTTATCATGGAAATATAACCAGTAGGCAAGCCTTCCGTTCCTCATCAGGTTGGACACGAGACTGCAGATGTAGGCAGACATCACTTATATATACAGTATTACCCACATATAAGAATGAGGGAATTAAACTACCAAACCACCAGATTGTTTTGTGTTGTTGTTTGCATAAAGAAGAAAGAACAAAACTAAACTCTTTATGTCTGTAATTAAATCGGATTCTCCCTCCAGATATTTTAGATTTCCCGGGGGGGGGGGAGGAAACAAGGCTCTCTCAGATGAATATTTGGTGCTAAAACAGAGAAGTGTAATGTGGCTCATTATCAATATCGTCATAAGACCATCTACCTCCTAGATATCCCGTGGAAATTTATCATGTAGGGTGGCCACTTTGGAAGAAGGGGAGCGGGGGGGAGGGGACCTATGTAGGTAGTGGAGTCTTTAACATTCCTGACTCAAGTGTCTCCCCGCTGTGACTGTAAATGTCAGTCCAGTTTTTTCACGGCTGTGCGCACAGATTAGAAACAGCAGGAGTCCTGGGGAGTATGGCTACAATACTGGTAAGGGCTCTTGTCTTCATGGCGCTGCTCAAGTGATTCTCGGAATGCAGGATCCTGCTGTTTTCTAATATTTACACACAACTGGAGTCGTAAACGCAGTCTATAAGGAAGCCGGCTTCCTTTGTGTAAGGGACTTTACATTCAAATCAGGACTCCCAAGAGTCTGTCACCCTCCCCTCCCTCCTGTTTCACTCCCACCCTGAGCACACAGGGTAGGTGGCAATACTTTCCAATGATGTTGTCACTGACGCCTTTCCAGCCTCTTCATGCATCATTGAGATGCCCTGTTCTTTGACCTCACAAGTGGGTCTCCCTCTTGCCTCTCTGTTTTCCAGGGAACAAGCAGGATTCATTCTGTATGCCCCAACAGGATGCAGGCTATGCTGGTGGGGAGGAGGAGGCTTACACTTGCATCTCAGTATGTATGGGGACTGTGGTGGCTTAGTGGTTAAGACACTGAACTTGACAAATGGGTCAGTTTATTTATTTATTAGTTCAAATTTATATTGCCGCCCACTCGCCATAGTGACTCAGGGCAGCTTACAAACAATACATTACAATATGTTGATGGGGGCGCAGGGGGATGGACAGCGAAGTCCTCAACCTACCCTGGCTTCTTCTTCCCTGGCCGTTGGTGTGGGCACAGGGGGAGGGAGTTTAGTTTTTCGAGACCTGTTTTCTACACAATGGAATGAGCTCCTGTCATCCTAGCAGTTCGAAAACAAGAAATTACAAGTAGATAAATAGGTATTGTAGACGCAATGGGCACAGAGCTGGGCGGGTTGAGGGTGGTGGAGGTCAGAGGTGTAGAGGTGCTTGGTGGGCAATGGTCTATGGGGTTGCAAAGGGTCGGAATCGACTGTGCGACTGAACAACAAAAATAGGTACCACTTCAGTGGGAAGGTAAACAGCATTCCATACATTCCAGTGTCTAGTCATGCCTTCCACATGACCATGGAAACATCTGCAGACACAGACAGAGCTGGCTCTTTGGTTTTAAACAGAGATGACCACCACGTCCTGGTCAAACATGACTGGTTTTTTTGCAAGGGTGGCCTTTACCTTACGCATGTATTGATGTACAGTAAAACCCCATCTTATGTACACATCAAATTATGTAAAATTCTACTTACATAAGGATTTTTTTTGGCAGCAATTGTCCTGACTTATGGAAAAAAATCAACTTACGTAAGAGGTTTATGTAAATCTTTAGAGTTCAAAATGGCGCTGCCACCACTTTGAACTCTAAAATTCCACCCCACACCACCCTCTCCCATTGCCGGAAATCACAAGAAGGCACATACCATAGAGGAGGCAGAGGCAGTACCAACGATTGCAGCAGTTTTGCCATGAGCCTTCTCCGGGGTGCCGTTTGGCTGGGGAGCATGTTCCCAGCCAAAATGCTGCACCGTGCTATCCGCCAGCCTTTTCTGGGGCACTGCTTGGCTGGGAAGCATGTTCCCAGCCAAAATGCTGCATTGTACTGTTCATCTGAGCTTTCTCCAAGGTGCGGTTTGGCTGGGAAGTGCATTCCCAGCCAAAACGCTGTATCACGCTGTTTGTCAGAACCTTCACCAGGGTGCCGCTTGGCTGGGAATGTGCTTCCCAGCCAAGCAGCACCCCAGAGAAGGCGCCGATGAACACCGCTGACAGAGTGTTTAAGCAGCGGAGTGTGCTCCTGCCACGCCCTTGCCTTATGTGTTTGTGACTACCAGAATGCGTGGCCAAGAAAACACAGGCATACAGTTCTTGTGAGACAAACTGAAAAGAACTTTTACTCTCGAGGTGAGGTGCAAGCAGAAAAACTATTTACAAAGGTGGCAAAACATAACTGGCTTTTCTTCAGCAAAAACAGCAAGAGAATATTTACACAAAGAGTCACAGAGTTCATAGAGTTTTCCAACTTACTCTCTTCTGCTCACCTAGTGAGCGGAGCACAAAGTCTTCGTTGGTTTTCTGGCAGATGCTTCCACACCTTAGAACAGCGTTCTTTGGCAGAAGCAGTAACTCCAGACGAAAGCACCAACAGACTAAATTGCTGATACAAGCAGTCCTTACCTTCCACAATGTGGCAAGGGTCCCAAAACTCACAGGCCCATAAGGTCAGCTCCACGATGAGTGACAAACACTCCAGCACGACTAGTTCAGCAAGATAAGCAGCAGGAACAACAGGAGGCAAAAATGGCACAAGATGCAGCCAGGCATTGAAGCAAGTTGGCTTTGCCACCTCTTATGCAAAAGAAGGGTTCCTTGTTAGCAGCTGATCCAGTGCAGCTGGCTACTGTTCCAGAAGGAGCCTTAAAGGTATAGTCTACCATTTGTCCATGTTGCAACCAGTGCCACGTCCAGGCAGTTACTGACAAGCGCTATGCAGCGTTTTGGATGGGAACATGCTTCCCAGCCAAGTGGCACCAGAGAAGGTTCCAATGAACAGCTGAACTGAGTGGATATGCGGGGGGCACTCTCCCAATCTCCATAGAAGCAGCGGGGGAGGCGGCAGAGCTGGAGGCGACAGCAGTTTCTGCTTCCTCAACAGGCAGACAAACCCCTGAGGAGGAAGCAGCAGCAGCAGCATGGAAAAGGTAAGCAGAATGCATCATCATTCCAGTTGTTTTATTTTTTGTATTATTTTTGGTCTGCTCAGGACCGTTTTTTAATTTTTCAATGCATCCCTATGGAGATGCATCGAATTATGTAAAAAATCAAGTTGCGTAAAAAGCTATGGAACAGACTTTTTATGTTACTCGGGGTTTTACTGTATGCTGTAATTCCAAGGCTTCTATCGTGAAACAGCTTCACAGCAGAAACTCCAGCTGACAAACAGAGACAGGATCCAACTTTTTCAAAAAGTATTGATTCAAACTGGCAGTTTTATGCCATTTGAAATATATATATGCCTTATGTAAATGATAAGGAATTAGGGGAGAATGCACTTTAAGTATTATGTGTCAGTCCATCTCATTAGTCATTGAACATGAGGATGCTTGGCATTTGCAAATTATAGAACTGGCCTGCATTCACTGTCCAGACCAGGGGTGCCCAAACTTTTTGGGCCACAGGTCGGTCACATGATTCAAGGAGCTGGTCACTATTGCCTGGGGGCTGGATCCAGGCCGCAGTTTGGGCACCCCTGGTTCAGCCCAGCATCTTGGGTGGAATGTAGTGGCCCATAGAATTTTGTATGCAAGGCTTGGCTTAAGATATCGAAAAGTTTTTAATGCATATTTTGGGAGGAAAAACAGACATCAAAGTACATCTTTACATAAGCTTTTTAATGATTTTTTTTTTTAAAAAAAATCTACAGAATAATGTGGGAACAGGCTGGACATGGGAAAATGACATGAAACAGAAATAGACTGACCCAACCATCTCTGATGTAAGCACAGATCCTGGAACCTTCTGCTTAGAAATGAAGAACACTTGCTGTGTGTGTAGGTGGGAAAACCGAACATGTGAAGCTTCTCTTAACAAATTGCAGAACACAAATAAAGGAAGCTACAGACCACTAAAGTTTATGAATAAAACTTGTTAGTCTTAGTTTAAGGTGTCAACAAGGCTGTTCTCCCCCCACCCTTGCCTCAGATTAGCACGTCCAACTCCGAAGCATCCCAGAAAATGTAAACACTGAATAGCAAGTAACAACTGAATAGGGGTATTCTGTGTTTCATTGCATTCTTTCCAAATCCTATAACCACAACCACTTGCTTTCGAACCTGTGGTTTGACTATGGTACTCTGTGCTGCTGAAGAAATTGATTCTATTCCATGAAAGGTCAAGCTAAATAAAATCTACTCCTGTCATACGTAGCACAGATTTAGTCTACATGGACATATAATCCACTGTCTGGGCAGGGTTGGATCGATCACATGTGCACATCAGTAGAGTCAATCCATCCCAACCCATTAAATTTTGAGATGCCATTGATGAAGCAAATTTCACTCACAATCTGAGCCAGACCATTATTGTGTTATATGTGTATTAAAGCTCCAGCACATTCTGTAATTTTGCTTCTGCACATGGAAAGTCAATAGGCCCCAGCATTAATGGGCACAAGAGTGAATACTTCTTTAAGTCATCATACTCAATTCTTACTTGACTTTGCTTTTAATGGCAATTGTGACCAGGAGGGCTTTCACACAACTTCATGTCATCTGCTAATTATGCCTGCTCCTGGCCCGGGACTCCTTGCTTATGGTCACACATGCTCTTGGTCACCACCAGACTAGATTATTACAATGCACTCTACATGGGGCTGCCTTTGATGACCATCCAGAGGCTGCAGCTGGTCCAAAATGTGGCTGCCTGTGTGGTGATGGGGTGTGAATGTTATGCCCATGCCTCACCCCTGCTACAGGAGCTCCATTGGCTATTGGTATGCCTCCAGGTGCAATTCAAGGTGCTGGTGATGACCTTTAAAACCCTACATGGTAGTGGTCCAGGGTACTTAAGAGACTGCATTACCCCAAGGTCATCTGTCCATCCCTCTAGAGCAGACCGGAGGGGCTCCTTAAAAGTACCATCAGCTAGAGAGGCCTTTTCGGCATCTGCTCCAGCCCTGTGGATCCTCCTGCTGACGGACAGTTGTTGCCCTTCAGGAAAGAGCTAAAAACCTGGCTGGCAAAACAGGTGTGGGGGGCACTTGTGATGTGGTAGCCCACCCCCCCTTTGCTGGCTTATATGAGGGCTGCTCATGTTTTTAATTATAATTTTAATTTGTGTGTCTGTGTGTGTGGGGGGGTAGTTTTTTGCATTTGTTAATGGTTTTTAAAGTTTTAAGGGGGTGATTTTATGTGTTCATTATGTAGATGTTGTGAGCCGCCCAGTCTCACTTGTCGAGTGGGCGGCAATACAAATGTGATTAAATAAATAAATAAATAAATGACAATATACCTCTACCGTTTGCATGTTTTATGCACCACTACATAGTCACTTGTGTACCCAGTGTAGTGTAGTGTATAGTGATGGACTAGTATTCAGACCTGGGTTCGAATCCTCAGTCACCTATGGAACCTCACAGGGAGGGGGGACTGGTAAAAACGCCCCTTAAACATTTTACTTACCTTGAAAGCTCTAATAGATAAATTTGTTCTGACTTGATAGAACATAACATATTAAGTTAGGCAGTCACCTGAACAGGTAAAATTATTAGCAGATTGCAAGAAAAACCTGTACTAGCTTTTCTTATTTGTTGCTTTTCTTTCTTTTCCATTTGTTAATCCTTATTTCATTTATAGGAAAAGAAATGCTGCAGTATAACATGCCTATTAAGACTGATAAGTACTTGAGCAAAATTTAAAAATGCAATGAAGTTCAAATTAAAACCACATCTTGGGAAAACCATCAAGAAGAGCCCGAAGTGTTTGAATTCTTTCTTCTTTCTTAACATTTTATTTTTAAAATTAATGTTTATTAAAAGGAAGTATTATGGTTGAATCCTAGCTTTATACCATGAATGGAAGCTTTTGTTCACAGAACACACCGTAGATGAGGGTAAACTCTTCCCACTTCACTGAAAAAAGGTCTAATCCAACTGTATTTTGTTTTTTATCTGCTTGCTTAAAAAGTTGCTTCTTCAGCTAGTGGATATGACATATAACATGCTTTGTCCTTGGGATGGGGACTGGGACTAGAAGCCCCAGACATGTTTTCAAACCCTTTCTTTCATAAAATCAGAAGCCTAGGGGCAACATTGCAATTACACAAAGTATGAAGGGTCTTCCAGCCCTCCCACTAATTTCCTTCCAATTATTGTCATGATCCATCATGGCCGGTTAATCCATACATTCATACAGTCTGAGGGTGGAATATGGACTCCATGGACTACATCAATTTAAGGTGGAAAGGTATGTCTGATTTCGGGGGGGGGGGGGACCACCACCACCTGGCTGGGAAATTGACTAGTTCTATCATCCCAGGTTGGAGAATCAAGGAACTCACTGGCTTATGATAAATTGAGAGGGCTTTGTGGACTCAGAGAATTGACCATTTGGCTTTAATTTTTCTGCTGTAAATTAATCATAAAAAACGAAGTGGACAAATATTCAGAATAAAATGCAAACGGGACTGAAACTCTAAATCCATAGACATTTTTGATTATGACCTTAGCAACTCTTTTCAACCAGAAGAATCTTATAGTTCAGATAAACTTAATCAAATGACCTGAAGAATTTGGGAGCTAGTGTGCAGTAGTGGACAAAGTGAAGGAATTAGAACTCAAATCCCTGTTGAACCATTCAAAATTCATGACCTATGTGTTTCCGTAGGTACTGATAAAACAATCTGTAACACTTCACATAGTTGAAAACTCAGATATTAAGAGTTGCTGTAAACTAGAATAAACTTGGCAACATGTAATACTGCTACCTGAGGAACCGTTTCCTACCACACAAGCCTATTAGCTATCTTCAGAAGCCTTCCTGTGCATCCATATATCACATGAAACTAGGCAGAAGTTGGGCAGAAGGGCTTCCTAGTTATTTGGTTCCATTTGTATAATATCTTTGCACAAGGTAACTTCCCTGACAGTCCTAATTTAATTTCAGCACCAAACAATGACTTTTGTTTACCCTGGCATTTTAGCACCTAGATGGAGTTGGCTGATGGGTTCTTTGTTCGGCTGAATCTGACCAGGTGAGTTGGATGATACATTTGCTATTTTGGTTGTTGAGAGATTTCCATTCATCATTTTGTCATTAAGTGAAGAGTGGCATAGAAATATCTTGAACAAACCACAATAGTCTTTGTATAAATACCAACTATAGTAAAATCTCATTCATCAACACATTTAACGGTGAAGGAGATCACATGGATTCCAACAAAAAATGCATATAAGCCTTCTCCACCTTTGTCTCCCATGAATTCATTTAAGCAGGTGACATAAAATTAAGACTTTATTTTTATTCAAGTTTTATAATAAAAACTGAACAGCTGCAAGCACTAGCAGCCATTTAAGAACTCTGAAAACCTTTGCATTCCTATTAAACTGTACACTCTGTACAAAAGGCTTAAAACATTTATTCTTCCAATTCCAACTACACAATGAAGTGCGGAACTGCAACAGTGGCTAAATATATATATGCAAAAACAAAAAACAAAAAGGAGAAAAAAATGGCTATAATTAGGCCAGGAGTGCAGAATCATTATTTTGGCTTCTCTACTTCTGAACTGTCTTCCTGGGTTTCAGGGTTGTCTTGGCTTTGGGTGAGGTCTCCTGCATTCTGGGCTTTGTGGCTCTCTTCTCTACAGTTGTGGAAGAGAAAAACAATTGAAAAATTAGAAATACTGGTCACAGTCAGATGGTCAGGATACAATGGAAACAGTTGATATTAACACATTAGACATTCAATACTAACATGAATCTACCACTGATTTATATCGTCACATAAAACCCTACTCACACCAACTTTAAGACGCTCTCGGGTCTCATAAAATTCATTTATAGCAGTAAAATTCATAGAAGTAGTTTATAGTATCCCAGGCTACATAAACTAGTTTGATACGCATGGCAGAGTGACAGCAAAGTCTGAGTAGCACTCCATGTGCTTTTTATCCCCCGCCTAAAATAGCCTGTTCCAATGTACAGGTAAGAATCAAAGGGAAGGCAGTGTGGTTGTAATAGGAGAAACAGCAGCAGCAGCAGAAAGTCTTCAAGTAAGTATTTAAGGTTTCCAAAAGAGCAAACCTTCTTCTCTCAGCAGGCTAACAGCCGTGGAAGAAAGAAGAGAAAGCAATTATTTATTTTTATTTATTTATTTATTTATTTTATTTAAATTTCTATACCGCCCTCCTCAAAGGCGACCCAGGGCGGTTTAACACATCCTAAAAAACATAAAAACAGTACAGGCTAAAATTCTAAAAGTTCTCAAAATCCACAGTTAAAACCAATTAAAACTACAACTAAAACTTTGTATGATTTAAAAACTTAAGAGAGCTGGGGAGGATATCAAACCAGCCAGCAGGCTGAGGTCATTGTGCCTCCAGTACCCCAGACCTGCCCTGACAGCCAGGTTTTTACACCCTTCCGAAAGGGCAGTAGCTCTGCCTGGAGGCGCAGCTCAGTTGGCAAGAGGTTCCACAGAGCCGGAGAAGACACAGAGAAGGCCCTCCTTCTAGTGCTAGAGAGATGAGCTGATGGTACAACCAGAGAGCCTCTCCGGTCTGCTCTAGTGGGACGGGCAGATGTCCTTGGGACAATGCGGTCTCTTAGGTATCCTGGCCCACTACCATGTAGGGCTTTAAAGGTAATAACCAGCACCTTGAATTGCACCTGGAGGCACAATGGCAGCCAGTGCAGCTCCTGAAGCAATGGTGAGGCACGAGCATAAAACCCGCACCCCATCACGACCTGGGCAGCCGCATTCTGAACCAGTTGCAGCCTCTGAATTGTCACCAAGGGCAGCCCCAAGTAGAGCGCATTACAGTAAACTCGTTATGCGAGTTTTTCCAAAGGAATTTTCGCTATGCGAGTCAGACTCGCATAGCGAAAAACTCGCATAGCGAGCAGCCTCACAGAACGAATTATGAATGTGAGGTATTACTGTACAGTGGTTTTAAGGTTTTAAAAATACGTTTGAATGTCTTAAATTTTTGCTGTCTGGTCTTAAAAATGGTTTATATACTTTATGGTTTAAAATCATTTTTATACAGATTTGTAACCCATCCTGAGGAGATCCTGTGGTATAGAGCCGGTTATAACCGTTAAAATAAAATAATTTACAGGTGATCTCTGAGCCTAAACCAAAGTGTTAAGGAGAAAAAGGCAAAGAAGGATTTCACAGCATGAAGATGTGGCTAACAAAATGGCAGAAGAATTTTAATAGTTATGTTCAAATGTCACACACTGGGGAAAATTAATAAAACTTCTAAACCTTAGCTGCTGGAGATCAGGAAGAAATTATGAGAAATTGAGTGATCTGTTGGTTACCACACACACTTTGGAACCTAACTCAGCTAACTAATACAAAAAGGGCAACTGGAAATTGAACATTTACATATTTATAGAGTGCACTTAATTTAAGCTATTTGCTTCCTGATGAAACAATTATTTTAATCCTTGACACAGATTTGGGTAAAAATCAAAAATAATTAGTTCCCTGCCTCTTTAATTGTAGGAAGTAGTGAATTTTCCTGCCTGCTTAGTTGTAGGAAGCAGCAAAACATTCAAAGGTACAACAAGGAAATCATAATGAAAGCAACCTTTTCACTTTACTAAATCACGATCACCACAATGATACATCATCCTTCTTTCCTTCTTTGCAACCTTTGCCTAGGTATTGCTTTCAAATGATTAAAAATAGGTACAACTGAACACATAATAGAAAACACAACAGCCAAAATGCTATTGGATATTTACATGTGTCCTAGATGTTTTCTTGCCTAACTGTGACCTACTGGCAGGGTGCTAGGTGAGTGCCAGGCTAAGGTGTTATTGACGATGCAACCAGGCATGCAACCAATATAGGTTCAGCACTTCATTACTTAGAGTGGCAACCTCAGTGATTTCTGTTATGCACATACAAATATCTAATAGGATTTTGAATATCCAATAGATTCTGAGCCAAACTGTAACGTCAAAAATAATTAAGCATATGTCAATACATAAAAATAGCTACAGTACTTTGAAAACATTTGCAGAAACCACACAATGGAGAAGCAGTAAAGTCATGCCCTAGCCCTCCAGTAAAATTATGTTGTTCAATTCAATTGTTAAAAGTTTGTCTGAAAAGGGAAATATTTGCGCGTTTTACTTCTGCTACCTGGAGCAACAAGGGCGGCATAGGCCGGATGAATCGCAGCAAACCCATTCATGTGGATTCACAGGGGCTTGGGCTTCTGGGAACTGAAGTCCAAGAACATCTGGACTGCCAAGGTTTGCCATCACAGATCTATGGCCTGGAGACCTATGAAATGGCCTGCCAATGGAATGCTATAAAAGACGTCTTCAGTTTGTTTCATAAAAGTATGATTGACTATTTCCTGCTGGTAAAAAGGGCTGAGGATTTCTTCCAGCCTTGACTTTTGCACAATGGGAAGAGCAAAAGCAGAGATACAGGATTACTGTGGAAACAAGGCTTTTGGCCAAGCTGCAAAACAATAGAACAATATGATCAGGCTACAAAGTTGGATACTTTCAGTGGTTCCAGGCCCAGAGTGTGCCCTGATAAGATGCTAAGATCACATCATGTGCCACAGGACAAGACAATTTAGTATTTGGAAATAGAAAAAAACAGTGGTACAATGAACTTTTCCTTCCAACTTACCAACTACCATACATAATTGAATTTCAGGGATGAAGCTAAAGAAACCAATAAAAATGTAGAAAAACTTGGAGCATCAGTGGAAATCTGGCTTCCCATAGTTAAACTAATGAGCACCTGCTGATCACAAACAAAGTTTGGTGGGGGTTTGTGTACAACTCTCATGTTCTCTAGAGCAGTGATGGCGAACCTTTTAGAGATGGAATACACAAACAGAGGGGTGGGGCTAACTCTGCTGGGGGGGAGAGGAAGTGCTCCCATTGAGCTGCTAGGCAGAGGGGCAGGGCAAACTCTTTGCTGGGGTAGAGAGGAAGCGCTCCCACTGGCTGCTGGACAGAGTGAACTCTGTGCTGGGGGAAGGAGGAAGCACTCCCATTGGGCTGCTGGGCAGAGCGAACTCTGAGCTGGGAGAGGAAGAGCTCTCATTGGGCTGCTGGGCACAGGGGAGGGGCAACTCTGTGCTGGGGAGGAAGCGCTCCCATTGGGCTGCTAGGCAGAGGGCTCTGAGTGGCCCTTCTGGCACACATGCCATTGGTTCACCACCACTGCCTCAGAAGCACTAAGTTCCCATTTAAGCCAAGGCTATCTATCTGACTAACTTCTTCATCTTATACTAACTCCACTCACTGTTGTAAATGGTGGTAGCAATGGCTGCTACTAGCTTCTGGCTGAAAACTGTTCTGCTGAATTGGTCCTGGAGAGTCAGCACTTCCTGACAGTGAATTGGACAAAATGGGAAACATACACATGAGAACAAAGAGGATACTACACTTGATCTTAGCCAAAAGGCTGAGAAGCAATAGGAAAATATATGGTAGGATAGAGGAATAACCGGCATCATTGATCAACCAACAATTATCAGTTTTCTATTGGGGCAACAGATGCATTCCATATTTGCCACCAACAGACACCTGATGGTTTTGTTTTGATCCAGTTATCCAATAAAGTAGGCTCAGTACTCAAGATGCAATAAAGAGTACTGCAGTACTCAAAACATTTTAATAGTTCTGACAAATATTAATAGGAAGGTTTAACTTACTGGGTGATGCACCTTTTCTTTTTTTGATATTTTTCATATCCTCTCCTTCAGCATTGTCTTCATCAGTGGCGGCTGGTTCTGCTGCAGCAGCCAATTTTCTTTTTGTCTATCATCAAAACAAAAGCTGCGTTTTACACAATGGAGAAAAATGCATGCAGACAAATTAAATCACAACATGATAATGTAGTACTGTAAACTGCTAAGTATATTTCGCTATCAGAATTTTATATCTACCATTGGTGAACAAATAGCTCCAGGGGCTCTCAGGGGGGAGGGAAGGCATTTAAAACAATTAATATACAAATTTTAATATCTTATTCTGGAACATTTTTTAAAACAGAAGATCTTCTATAAACACATGTTAGTTAATTCAGAGAGAAAAAGTCTGTAGTTTACATTTATAATCAAGAGTAGTCCTGGCAGAAAAATATTCCTTGCATTTAAACTGTAAAATGTATTTTCTGGGTAATTATTGCAGTGTTCATTTTTACAATTTATTTTATTGAAAGTTTCTTTCCTTATGGTTGAAGAAAAACATAACCTCCACCATTCACAGTGGTATGAGCTACAGGTGTTTGAGAAATTAAGTTTTTACAAACTGCCATACACAATGACTTTATCTGCACTGTTCAGATAAATAATTATATTTGAATACAATGATCCACAAGATTTCACGTGTCTGAGAACCTCAACATACAATATATTTTAGATACGTATTCTGAGACTCATTGTCCGTTTATAGTTTGAGAAGAGCTTTTTTTAAAAAAACAAATATAGATCAAGACATAAATAGAATGGAATTACTGATACACACACATTAGAAAGATATAAACCTGAAACAAATTAGCTCCACAGCAGCAACAGATGAAGGTTTAAGAAACTGACCTCTGTACAGGAAAACTGGCAGGTAAAAATTAAATAAATAAATGGCATCTCAGTACCAAGAAGCTGTCTCTCGCTTTGGCTGAACTCCAGTAGTAAGTTGCAACTAGGTAAAGATCACCCTTGCTCAAAAGCCAGTCGTATCCAACTCTAGGGTGCACTGCTCATCTCTGTTTATAGCCAAAGAGCCAGTGCTATCTGCATCTGCAGACATTTCCACGGACACGTGGCAAGCATGCCTCAACATGGAACGCTGTTTACCTTCCCATCAAAGTGATACTTATTTATCTACAGTACTTGCAATTTCTTGCTTTCAAACTGCTAGGTTGGCAGGAGCTGGGACAGAGATGGGAGCTCACTCCATCATGCAGTACTCGGTAATCGAATTCCGACCTTCCAGTCGTCGAGTTCAGCATCTTAACCACTTGAACCACTGCAACCGCTTAAGTTGCAACTAAAGTGACCCAATAAAGCAGTGAGGATTGGATGAGTCAGCTCCCAGGTACACTGGCCAGCCCTAACTCCTTATCTTCCCTGCCACTGACATCCGTGGCAGAATATTCCAGGTTTATCTCTATTCTCACAAACAAAATTTCTCATATTTTTAAAATATACCAAATAGATGCTGAAATTAGTAAAGAAGAAATAGCTTTTTTAAAAAAAACAGTGCAGCTAATTCCAATCAGAAAGGAAGAAAAAATAAATAACATGTTGATATTGCTTGATTTTTACAAGGAAAACACTAATTCTATAATTTTACTCATTAGCTTAGCCTTGTTAAGTCTGGGCACAACAGTACATTACTTCTCCTACCTCTGCTCCTATGGCCAAGAAAAACAAAGTCACACATATTTCAAAACTCACAGCGTGGACAGAAATATTTAAAACCAATTAGAAGTGTTCATCCTTTTGCAATGAGTGTTGGCAATCCAGCATATTTGCTGCACTGTAGTGGACACTGAACTCGACAACTGGAAGGTCAGATGATCAGCAGTTCTAGACCTGAGTGCTGCACGACAGAGTAAACTCCTGTCTCTGTCCCAGCTCCTGCCAGCTCAAAAGCAAGAAATTGCAAATAGATAAATAGGTACTAATTTAGCAGGAAAGGTAACACAGCATTATATGCACTCCAGTGTCTAGTTATGCTTGACGAATGACCGCAGAAATGTCTGCAGATAGCACTGGCCCTTTGGCTGTAAACAGAGATGAGCACTGCACCCCTAGAGTTAGACATGACTGGCTTTTGAACAAGGGAGACCTTTACCTTACCACCACCTTAACCTACAAGCACAAAAAATAAGTGAAGTTTAGCTTGAGCGTCCGCCCTTTCCCCAAACTTGACAAAACATAGGAGCTTGACTGAAATAGCTGCTGAAGTGGTTATAGCCTCACATGCCTGACGAGAGCAGGGGAGAGTGTGTTACATCTTTCTAAAGTGTTGCTTCATGATTACCATCTAAACCCTGCTGGGCTGAACAGATTGGTTCGATAATTACATACAATAACTGCAGTGGGCAGGTAACCCTCAGCTGGCACAGGGCAGCTCCCCTGTGAGAACTTCCATATGCAAACTGCACTGATGGAGTGCATTAGAGGCACATCTTTCCTGCCGGTCCACAGGCCTGATTAACGCCAACCAAGGCTCCAAGGTTAGCATGTCAGCAGATTTGTGATACATTAGGCAGGAATAAACACAGACACTTTTCTTCCATCTGACCAAAATTAAGAAGGAATATCTCACCACTCTATTGCTTTTTTATATATACAGACTATAAATGCATTCCTCTTGGTTGAACTGAAAGGGCAGGGGAGGACTCATTGCAAAAGCAGATATCTAATACTTTCAGAAGGACATTTATCTTGTCTCCAAGCTTATTCAATAAAAAGCCATTTCTTAATCTCGATGCAGGTGAGTTACATGGTAAGAGAAGTCAGCCATGATTCCCTAAGAGAGACAACACCCACCGCTGATGCAGAGTGCAAGGTGAACTATGAATCTCTAATTCGAATTTATTTCACTCCAAATATTTCCTAGCAGTTATCGAGAGCCATGAATGGGCTCATCGTCAAACGCAAGACGTATCCTCATGGCTTGAGTAGTTTACAGCCGCAATAATGGATGCTTTCACGGCAACACAAGGAGGATAACTTTGCTTTCAGCAGGAGCTAACGGAACCCATGCAAATATTAGAGAAACATCGTCCATTACATATGAAAGTGAATTAGATTCAAGCCAAGTTGGGAATAATGTCTCATTAATAAATCTCCCAACTAGAATTGCTTTAAATTTATAGCAGGGAAAAAGCAGATCTCCTAGTGGGAGAGAATTTCAATTAAGGTGGGCAGCAGCTGTTGCTGCTATTTCACAATACTAGCCATTCTGCTATCCCACATACACTCCAGCACAAAATAGAGAAAAATGAAGCCAAGAATTTAAATGTATAAGGAAATCTTATGCATATTATTCACTCTGGATTACATGACCAAAAGATTGCCCCCACCTCCAGGAACTGAGTATAGGATTGCAGCCTCATAGAAACTGTGGAACAGCAAACATGGGCATTTAAGAAAAACAGCTTCTTATAGGGGTTTATTTTTTAGGAAGATTGGATGGGTCAATCTTAAAAGTTGTCCAAAATGAAGTGAATATATAAAACTTGTTGTTGTTCAGTTGCCCAGTCGAGTCCGACCCTTTGCAACCCCACGGAGAACAGCACACCTGGCTCCTCTGTCATCTGCCAACCTCAATAGTCTGCCCAGATCTACGGCCACTATGTCAACAATGCTGTCTAGTCATCTCAGCCTCTGCCGCTACCTTCTCCTTTTGCCTTCAATCTTTCCCAGCATCAGGGCCCTCTTCAGTGAGTCCTCTCTTCTAATTTGATGGCAAAAGTACTTGAGCTTCAGCTTCAGTATTTGTCCTTCCAAGTATTTGTCCTGCCTAATATCTAAACAAAGTTAGTTTTGGACACCACACTTTAAGAAGAAAGGAGGCCAAGTGGAAGAGGTTCAGAGGAAGGCAGCAGGGACGATCAGGAGACTGGAAATCACGTATATGAAGGAGTGAAGGAATTGGACATGCTTACTCTTGAGAAGACAAGGCTGAAAAGGATATGATAGCACAATTCAAAGACTTAAAAGATAGACATAAAGAAGAACAGTAGGATCAAAAATACCAGTGCACATGGCATATAACAATGTGCTCAAGTTACAGAAAATCAGATATGGGCTGAATATCAGGTAGAGCAGTACAACAATGGAATCAATGGGAGGTAGTGAGCATTCGAACACAAGAGGCATTTCAAGATATAGACAGGCATCTATTAGATATACTTTAACTTGGATTCCTGCACTGAGCAGGAGGTTGGGCTCAATTGCCTCATAGGCCCCTTTCAACCCATTATTGTATGATTCTATGATTCTCTAATTTGGGAGTATTCCATATACATCACACCCTTCTTTCTGGATTGAACCATGATTCTAAACACAGATTTGCAGCTAATAATGGTTCACAAAAATGCCAACACATCAACAGTGCTCCACAAGTGTCTGTTCTGGGAAGGAAAACAGGGAAAGAACTATGTGAGACTGGAAAACAGAAAAGAAGATATAAACAAGCAAGCTACCAAGCAAGAAAATGAACACATAAGTCTACAAACCAAAATTAAGTCTCTCCTGAGCAAAGAAGATGGCACACAAACAACTCAGTGGCACACAACTAATTATTGGTTTTTAAAATGCAGATGTTTTAAACCGCTAATTCTCAACAAAAAGGAGAACAAAGAAAACAATGCAAAGGATTTTTTAAAATGATTGGCTGATAAAGCCATGTAAAATGTCAATGATTTATAACAAGCTTTGAACTGCCTTCTCTTTATTTATAAAGAATAATACGCAAACTATAATGATCAACATTTTTAAAAGCAAAATAAATACTGCATGTGAAGAATCCCCTGCTAGGTGAGAGCCTTGTTGAGGCACGAGGGCTTGAACGGTCTAACTAGGGAGTGTTGGCCATCATTTGTCAATGATATTAGGCCAGGACTCAGACTCACCTCTGATAGCAAATATTTAGTCTCCTGTAAATTGTATTATGTTTTATATTTCTTTTGTTTTTACGGATTGTTAGTGCTTTATTTGCAATACAATGTCTTTCCTGTTTTTGCTATTAACTTTTTGTAAACCACTCTGCAAACTGGTGGTTTACATGTTCACACAGTTGAGAAGCATAAATCTGTAACAAATTATTTACAATTTCTTACCGTATATTCTTGAGTATAAGCCAAGTTTTTTAACCCCAAAAATGAGCTCCAAAAAGGGGATTCGGCTTATACACAGGTCAACAACCAAGAGGGTCTAAAAACCCTCTTAGTTGTTGACCTGTACATAAGCCAAATCCCATATCTAAAAATATGGTTTTTCTGAGTGATTTGGGCATTTTAAAAGTAAGCTTCTGGAGTTCCGCGGCAAAAGAAGTTGAGGCACAATTACACAACTGGCCACAAGAGGGCACAAATTGTGATTTTCCATTAGAATACATTGAAAATCAAGTTCTCCTATTCTGAAGTTTGGTTTCAATTAATTCCTATGGAAAACCGCAGATGAAGAAAGAAGCTCTACAATACAAACATGTCCCCTTCCAAACTGGTGTGGAAAAAGAAAGGATTTCACTTACCTTCATGCCTGCTCAATTCGGCCAAGATGGAGGGAGGAAGCCATTCTCCTTCCTTGCAGGGGGAGTGAGAAGCTAGGCTAGAGCAGCTGTTGCTCGGGGCGGGCGGCTATAAGACCTGCCGCTGCCCCCAACAGACTCCTGGCTCTCATCCGGTCCGGGCCGGAGAGAGAGAGCGCGCACAGCTATTGCTCGGGGTGGGCGGCTATAAGACCTGCCGCCGCCCCCAATGGACTCCTGGCTCTTGTCCATCCCGGCCCAGGGAGCGCGCACGTGCACAGATGTTGCTCGGGGTGGGCGGCTTTAAGACCTGCTGCTGCCCCCAACGGACTCCTGGGGCTGAGAGGATTGGTTTCGAGATTTTTTATGTATTGTCTTCTAATAGTACTGATGTGTTTTTACGATGACCTGATATTGTGTAATTTGTAACTATGATTGGGGAATCTGATGGTTTTGATTTGTAATTGTGACTGGGGATTGGAGATTTTTGATATGTTTTTGGTTTGTTTTTGAATTATTTGAAGTGTTGTTGAAATGTTTTAATAATTTCTTGATTTTGTAATTGTGATGTGGGATTTTTTTGTTATATATGTGTTATGTGACACTACGATATGTGATACCTTAATATGTTTTGTTATGTGATACTGTATTTTATTTGTACTGTTAGCGGCTCTGAGTCGCTTCGGCGAATAGAGCGGCATATAAACCCAAAATACAAATACAAACACTTCCTGCCTCAGTGCAATTGACCTGTCCACCCATTTTACCTGCAGTGCCACCCACTGGTGCAAATACAGTTTTAAAAAATCACTAAAATAATTAATTTTACTGTATTTTCATGTATTTTAATTACTAAAACTCACTAGCAGCTGCTACATTTCCCACTCTCGGCTTATACTTGGGTCAATCTATTTTCCTGGATTTCCAGGTCAAAATTAGGGGTCTTATATTTGGGATGGCTTAAAGTCGAATATATATGGTAATTGTAAAGGAGCCCTGGCAACACTGTGGTTAAACTGCCATACTGCAACCAAAAGGTTGTGAATTCGATCCGGACCAGGGCACAAGGTTGACTCAGCCTTCCATCCTTCTGAGGTCGACAAAATGAGTACCCAGCATGTTGGGGGGATGCTAATTAACTCATGACCCGACCAGAGAGTGCACTACTATGGAGCAGTATATGTGTGATTGCTTTTGCTTAATGAGATTATCCTGTTTTACTCAAGAGTTGTCTTCTAAATATTAATTTATATCTTCCTAATTTCTCCAAGAAACATGGACTGGATATCACACGTGGACTAGAATTGGATGCTGTCCTGCTAGACCCTTTACTCCACTAGAAGCAATAACTCCATTGCATTTCCTTGTAACTCATGTGTATCTACAGAAGCTAGGAAAAATCCTCTGTAACAAGTCTTCAGGCACCACACAGGGCTACAGTGGGAAGAGAAGTTAATCCCTATTTTGGTGGCCTTAGATACCAAAGTACACAGTTGGATCTTGGCTTTGGTTTCCCTTTCCAACAATTTTATTCTCATAGTAGTCTTATAAAATAAGTTAACTTTAAATATCGTGCCTTGCTGCCCACTGAGCTTCACAGCTTGGTGAGGATTTGACTACTACTCTAGATCCCAAGCCAGTATTCTAAATATTATAATGTAAACAGTTTCTAATACGTTATGTATATTTTTCTCCAATACATATGAATTATCATAGCAAACAAGTGCATGCTGATCAGATTCAGGTTTCCTACTAAGTTAAATGCTAAAACAAACCAAGTGAAAGAAAATTCTGGAGAGAATAGAGCCAAGTGCATTAATAGATTAATTGGTTCAATTAACTAAAGTGTGGATTTTTAACTGGATTATAAATCAGAGCACTTCTCTTTGAAAGATGCTGTGTGCTGAGACCATTGTTTAAGTATATATTGCCTGATTCACAGAAGACATTTTTAGATAATTTTCCATAGTCATTTTTCCAATCAACTGGACTGGGGGACCAACACAACACATAACACCACTATCTTTATGTAAGTAATTAAGAGGAAAAGATCAACATTATGATCCCAAATATATTTACTACGAAGCAAGATCAATTGCTTGGTCAATCATCAACTTAAATAATCAAGAAGCACATAAGAGGAGAGTGGAATTATTAACCAGAATTAAATTCTTATTATAAGCTAGAAATTAAAAACTAAAGCCTAGTTCAACAGTATAATCATACCAGTTTACACTGGAAGAAGCTCAAAGTTATAGGCCAAAATCACACAGAGTACTAGAATACATCATTGGATCTTAGCCACATCCCAAAACATTTGGTGTTGTTATGTGCCATCATGTCAGACCTTACTTACAGTAACTCTATTGGGGCCTTCAAGATAAGTGGGATATTTATTGGCATACAAATAACCAGGAAAAATGTAGTGCATCTTGTGTGCCAGCAAATACAGTATTCACTGTATAATGGCCTCTAGTGGGCCATTTTGGTAACAACAGCATGTGACTTATACTCCAATGTGTCTTATAAGCCAGCAAATATAATAAGTGGTTTTACTAGTTCCACACCACCACTGAGCACCTATGGCTCAGAAGGGATTTGAACGTGGGCTTCCTGTCCCAGTCTAATTGAATGTTCAATGTAACTTGAGCACTTGGGGAACCATTAGGAATAATATCCTGTAATTTTGCCAGTATGTTTCCATGGTACAGATGTAGACAGGAAGTGCTTATTCTAAGAACATCTGCAGACTGTTGCTAGCATCAAGATCAGTTCGCTGCAACTGGTGTGAGCTAAACCATAGTTATAGTCTTACATCTGTACAAAAGGTTCAAAACAGGGGTTCCCAACCTATGCCCATGGGCCAGACCCGGCCCGCAGCACAATTTCATGTGGCCTATTGCTGCCGCACCCAGAAGTGAAAGCAGAAGCATTTATGATAGCCATAAAACATGTCAGTTATGTCAGCCATAAATGTGCTCACAGCTGCCGTAAATGCTGAAGCAGGCTCATTAGTAATAGACTAAAAATTATTCATTTTCTTATGCTAAGCAACAGGATTTCAGCCAACTAGTTACTGAATACAGACTTCAACAGACATGGGAGCAAGGCTTCATGGTATCAATTTATACACATCAGGTACAGAGTAACTGGTTAGCATAACAGATAAGCATACATTTGTAGACTTATCTGTACCTGATGCGCCATGAAGCCTCACTCCCATGTCTGATGAAATGGACTTGATCCACGAAAGCTCACATTATATAAGTTAGTCTTTAAAGTGCTAAAGTGTTTTTGTTTTGTTTGTCTGATATGTCTGAAACGCAGACTAACACAGCTACTATTCCAAAAAATGAAAACAAACTGTATCAGATTTGTGGAAACATACTTAACCTTTGAGTAGATGCTGCGAAGAATCCAACAAGACATTTGTTCAAGAGAATTTGGGGCTTGACCTTCCACCAACCTAGCCCCTTGAGTTAAGTGCAGCATTATTTCAAATGCAGTCTGTCATATGGCAGAGTTCTCCATCAAATGGGTTTTTTTAAAGAATAAAATCTCCCATGGGATATGTGCAAGTGCTTGGGCACACATGAAGTGGAACGCAAAGTAGCTCCTTGGATTCAGGCCAGTGTAATAAGAATGAGCAAGCCTTCTGCTCTTAAAATATAGGCAAGTCTCAAGTGTACATTTGTTCTCTTTCCCCTTCCAGTCTTGATGTCACCTACATGACACCCATTTCATACCATACTCACTTTCCATTCAGCTGAAAACAAGGAACATTAAATACTGATCTGAATTAAGAAATAAAGACCTTAAGTGCAGACTTTTTTGGAACATCTCCATTCTCTACGACTTCCAAGTTCAATATACCATCATCCTTCTGACCAATGTCTTTGAGACCTTGAAGAAGTATTTCTCGTAACTGCTGGTATGGTGGCTTTTCAGCATAGGATAAAGCCATTACTGTCTCCATGTATCTGCCTATTTCATCTGAAGGAAGCAATTAGAAGTGTTAAGTTGACCTATGCATGAAAAATGATAAGCCAATACAGATCTAAAACACATACAAGATATACGTGTAACCACACATTTACAGCTGTGATCCACGGTAATGTTCATATGAAAGTAATCCCAGCATTTTATTAGGCAAAGGTTGCACACCAATCCAAATTGATAGGCAGAGAACTTTTAATTCTTTGGCCTCCTCTACGAACTAAAGCAACTATGCTCCTGGAGCAGATTATGGGATACACCATCCTGCCATGCTACAAACTTATTCCAACAGATTGGAGCTGGACAAAAGCAAGCAAAGGGCAGCAGGTAGAAAGATACTCTGTTGCCTCTCTCCCTCCCCTCCCCAGGATCTTGCTAAAAAAGTACCCTCAGTTGCAGAAGGAAGTTTGTAGAACAGGAGCAGAGAGGTAATCAGGCTTAGATTGTGCTTCAACCTCATTCAGCAGAATCCTCTAAAGAGGATTGTCAAGAACTGAGGAATTCCTCCAACAGACATCTAGCAACATTTGTCTGGATCCAACCCAACAACCAAAAGCCTGAACCAGCTACCATTTCCAGACATAATCAATGCATTCAGGTTTTTTAAAAAAAATGTTTCAGAAATAATAATAATAATTTCATATGAGAAATTATTCTGGGTTGAAAGGATTTTTGTGGAAGAATCTCCGCTCAGGGGTTTCCCTTTTGCTCTGCATGTCTATCACATCTATTTCATGGGGTCAAATGACCCCATGGGGCAGCTTTGGAAAGAACATAAGAGGAAGTAAAAAGGGAAGGGAAATTATTTAGCGTGGGTGGAAGATTTGCCCACACACTATGTAATAAACCCCACAAATATTAAACATAACATTTTCAGGGTCATGGAAGGATGTAACAAAGAAAAGAGAAGGAAAATGTCCCATAGCTAAGTCGGATGAAGCCACCTTAACATTCTAGGGTGATGGTGGTGAACCTATGGCACATGTGCCAAAGGGGGCACTCATAGCCCTCTCTGTGGGTATACGTGCCATTACCCCAGCGCAGAGTTTGCCCCACCCCTCTATCCAGCAGCCCAATAGGAGCACTTCCTCCCTCCCCCAGCACAGAGCTCGCCCCGCCCATCTGCCCAATAGAAGTGCTTCCTCCCTCCCATGTCTGGAGTAAGGCAAGGAGCTCACATGTGGCATGAGGGTGTGGTGTGGAGAGCAGCCTGTTGAGTCTGTGGCAAAGGTGAGTTTGGGCACCTAAAAAGTTTACTATCACTGTTCTAGGGTATCCATACTAGAATCCAAACTAGAGCCTTTAAATGTAGAAAGATGTTATTCAGATTTTCTTTAACAAAAAAAAAAACCCCTCCATGACAGAATTTGTCACATTTATTTTTTAAAAAAACATTAAAATAAATAAATGGGATATTTCATTTGAGTCCTCCTACCTGGTTTATCTTTTCCCATGAAACATGCAGACATCAGCTCTTCAATATTATCGGTATAACTGACCAAAAAAGAAAGTAGTTTAACATTTAGTAGATCAAAAAGTAGTTGGCTGCATTTTGATCCCTTTCAAATAGGTATCATCTGTTTATTGTCAAGTAATCAGAAGAAATTGGACCAATCCCTTATACAGTGGTACCTCGCTTAAAGAGCATAATGCGTTCCACAGGACTGCTCTTTAAGCAAGTTTGCTCTTTAAGTGAAACACCATTGTAAGAGACCAATTGTGGGGGATTGTGAGTCTCAATTTATTTGTTAAGCGATTTTTTGGTTGGTTTTATTTGTTAAGCGAAGCGAACATTCAGAGAAAATTCTGCTCTTTAAGCGAGTTACTCTTTAAGCAAGGCGCTCTTTATGTGAGGTTTGACAGTATTTCATTGACTACACCAAGGCCTGTGACTGTGTGGACCACAACAAAATATGGCAAGAAATTAAAGAGAAGGGAATACCAGAACACCTTATATGACTCATGAGAAATATGTACATGAGTCAAGAAGCAACAGTTAGGATAGAATACAGAAGGACAGAGTGGTTTGGAATAGGAATAGGACAAGGCTGCATTTTATCACCTTGCTTATTCAACTTATACACAGAGCATGTAATGCACAATGCAGGGATGGAGGAATCACAATATTGGATCAAAATTGCTGGGAGAAACATCAACAATCTGAGATACAGTCACACCTCGCATAACGAGTGTTTCACTTAGCGAAAAACTTGCATAACAAGCAAGGTTTTTGCTAAGCGGTCTGACTCGCATAACGAATTTTTCGCATAGTGAGCAGCCTCGCAGAACGAATTAAATACGTTATGCAAGGTATGGCTGTATGCAGATGATACTACCCTAATGGCAGAAAGTGAGGAAGACCTAAAGAAGCTGCTGCTTAAGTTGAAAGAAGAGAGTGGAAAAGCTGGTATGAGACTCAACATCAAGAAAACATTTTTGTTGCTTTATGCTCAATTTGTTCACAAGTTTTCTCCTCTGTAAAATGAAAAATATTCACCTATTCTTTTAACACTCTGGCAGGGCTATTACACAACACACAAAAGTATGCTTTAAATACCAGTACATACATCCACAGAGGTACGTAGTGGAAAACATAATGATATTTGTCAGATTCTGATTGCATATCATTTAATAAATGTGATTTAAGGAAGGGGGCTTTAAATTGTACATCTCCACTTAGACAACATGTTTTGAATGCAATAAACATTGTCTCTTAAATGTAAAAAATGGCAGTTTACCTGATTTTGGATTCTGTAACATACTTTGGGTCTTTTAAATTGTTTTCCCAAGGCAAACCACCACTAAGCCAACAGATCATACAATAACCCAAAATTTCTAAGTCACCACGTCTTGATGGAGCTACAAACAAAAGACAATGTTATTATTTTTAATGGTTCAATAGCAATAAAAAACATTTAAGATTTCAGAAGGGACCACAATGCCATAATGCAAATTATATTGCATTGTATTATTGGTCTTTGGTCTACATATAAGAAAGATCGAGGTTACCTAAAACATGGATCAAGACTTCAAGACTATTAGTGTTATGCCTGGTTGCAGATTAAGTGGTGCACAGAGAAAAGGTATGTAATTAAAACATTTCTCAACTTTTATTTTCAGGAAGCTATATACTGTACAGTAGTACCTCGGATAACGTTATGACTTGGTTCCACAAGTCATAACGTTATCCGGTTTTTAACGTTGTGCGATGCATTGATCGAACAATGTTAAAAAAAATCCCTGTTCCCTTTCCAAAGAGGAAAGGGGGCCAATTTGGTTTGCTTAGCAAGCCGGGGGGGGGGGGGGGAGGGCTGAAAAGAAGGGACCCAAGCCTCTCTTGGGTCCCTTCTTTTTAGAAGCCTCCGTCTGGCTTGCTAAAGAGCTTAGTGATCCAGGCCCGGGGGGGAGGGGGGGCTTCCTAACAGAGCCTTGGGTCCCTTATCCCAGCCTCACTTAAGACCTCCCCCCCAGCCTGGATAGATAAGACCTTTACCAAGCCTGGCGGGGGGAGGGGCTCTAAAAAGAGGGTAGGATTCCCCCCCTTTTTTTTTAGAAACCTCCGTCTGGCTTACTAAAGTGCTTAGCAATCCAGGGGGGGCTTCCTAACAGAGGCTTGGGACCCTTATCCCAGCCTCTCTTAAGACCACCCCCCCCGGCGGTCTTAAGAGAGCTATGACCCTTACCAAACCAGGCAGGGGGAGGGGTTCTAAAAAGAAGGTAGGATTTTTTTTCAACCTACCTTCTTTTTAGAAACCTCCGTCTGGCTTGATAAAGGGCTTAGCAATCCAGGGGGGGCTTCCTAACAGAGGCTTGGGTCCCTTATCCCAGCCTCTCTTAAGAAGACCTCTCCCCTCCCTGGATAGCTAGCTAAGACCATTACCAAGCCAGGTAGGGGAGAGATCCACAGCAGCAGGGTGGCTGGGGATCCCAACGGGAACTCCCCGTCGGCTTCCCTAGCCACCCGCTTCTGCCTCTGCAGCTGTGAGGTGGCTGGGGAAGCTGGCGGGGGAGGCCCCTGTCAGCCTTCCAGCCACGCCACCCCTACCTCCGCAGGTGTAGGGTGGCTAGGAAGCTGAACAGAGAACCCCATTCAGCTTTCCAGCCCCCCTGCTGCTAGGAACTACTGCATCGGAGAACGCTAGCAGATCGTTATCCGATGCAAAATTTCTTTAGAAATTTTGCATCATTTTCTGATTTTAGAGTTATCTGATGCAGTCGTTATCTGAGGTATTACTTTATCACAAATCACTTTTGAAACCCTCATGAACATGATGGGAATGGAAAGTTACTGTTTGCCTAATAGAAGTCTGAAGTCTCTTTGGTTCGGCAGCATAATGACTTGTGGATTCCATGGACTTTGAGGCACATTACACCGAATTATGCTTCCTGATGAAATGCTTTCCTACTTTGTAACCATCAGCTTCTGACAGTTAATGGAAGCAAACTGCAATCCATTATATTACATCAGGGGTGGCCAAACTTTTCAAGTTGTGGGCAGGCCACATGGTTAAGCAGTCCAATCACGTGGTCCCTCCAGCCATAAAACATGTTTATGACAGCCATGGGTGAATTTATGACAACATTATATGCAGGCGAGTTTTATTTCCACTTCCGAGAGCGGCACAGGCCAGATGAATTTGTGCCATGGGCCATAGTTTGGCCACCCCTGTACTACGTTGTCAGGATTAAGCCAAATCTGCGTTTACACTTTGCAATTTTTCCTACTTTCCTGGCAGTAAGGAGAAACATGAGTCACTCACTGTCTTTACCAGTATGAGTAGTGTAATGCAACTCAAAATTTGAAATCAATCATTATAAGCTATAAAGAACTGATCTGGTCTGCGTAGGCGAATTCTCTTCCTCTGCAACTTTTTCCAACTTAAGCAAAAAAAAAAAAAGACAAATTGTTACAAGTTCCTTCAAAAACAGATCTCTCTTCAGAGGTTGCCACACTGCAGAATGAAAGGAGCAGCAGAACTCTGAGTACTGAGTATTGTTTCAATAGTAGCACTCTAACTGCGACATGCTTCACAAAGCTGAAGCTGGGTACTTTTCCGGGGTAAGAACATGTGGTGCAGAAACAGCATGGAAATAAGAGGGCTTCTCTACTCTTGTTGCTTGAAAGCACACAGTACTAGAATTTAAATTATTGGACAGGGATTTTTTTAAAGTCTCACCTCCATTGGAGGGGTTGTTCTAGATTGCTAGTGCAGACTTGTTTCCAAACAAAAGATGCCAAATTTAATCCCTGGTACCTTTATATCTTGGCACTGAATAGCCGGAGAACAAGAATAATGAATTAGTACCCAAGAGATCACAAAAGACTGTGATGGCGAACCTTGGCACTCCAACTGTTCTTGGACTTCAATTCCCAGAAGCCCAAGTCCCTGTGAATCCACACAAATGGGTTTACTGCGCATACATGTGTGTACCTAGGGGAAGACCAACTTGCAGATCATAAGACTTTCTCAATAAAAATGTTGGACCAAAATGGAGAAAAACTGCCAGGGAGGGATCATTATAGACAAGAGTTGTGCGAAATGTCATCACAGAAATATCTACTCACACGAGGGTGCCTCGCTGAATAATGACTCCAAGTTATCCAAGGCATCTTTATAAAGATCCCTAAACTCTATGAACACAATGTGTCCAATGGTGATCTAGAAGGTCCAGCAGTCTAGTTCCATGTAAGACTGTTCCCAAAGCTGGATGCATATCCCTGCATGCTGCTTAATCTGACCAAGATTCAGTGTTAAAATATCTGGCTTTTATGGTTGGCAATATCCTGGTAAATTCTAATACAGTAATACCTCGGATAACGCTAAGACTTAGTTCCACAACTCTTGGTGTTATCCGATTTTTAGTCTTATCCGATGCATGTTAAAATCCTATGGGATGGATCGGATAACGTTAAAGCTCCATAGAGATACATTGTAACCGTACAGGCTTTAGCGGTTGTTATCCAATGCATCCCATAGGACCTTAACGTTATTCGATTCAATTCTCCTCCCCAGATTACTTAACGTTATGCGATTTTAGCGTTATCCGAGGTAAACGTTATCCGAGGTATTACTGTATCTGATTATTACCTTTTCATTGACCAAACAATAAAATTCATACATGAACAGTGGCATTTAAATTAGAATGACAAAACCACTAAGCATTCAGCTATTATTACTCTACAATAATATTACAATAATAATAATCTGACTTGCAGTAGTTAACATTTTAAGTTATCCTACTAATTATTAACAGCTTTCCCTTCCCCTGGATATTTGAGATGACAGCAGCCTATTTAAGACCAATGTTTCAACATGTTCAAATTTGTCTCCTGGCAATCGCCTTGGTAACTGCAAGGAATGTTGTGCAAGTAGCAAAACAAAATTACTTACCCACACCCCTGTGCGCATCAATACTAGTAAATTCAAGGGTTCCGTCATGACATCGCTTTGGATTTTCTTTGTACTCCTTGTGATTGCCATCTGGACAGTATCGAAAAGCAAGACCGTAATCTACCAAATAGACCTGTTAAGATTCCAAACATGCCAGATTTGATTTCATCAAAGAATTAAGAAAGGCCATTTTCTGAAATTGTTTGCCACTTTGGCAAAACTTAAACTATTCTTATTGTATCATTGTCTTGAGGAAGGAACAACCAAGTCTTCAAACATAACTGGCATATATTCATTCTAGTATCTATAGTGTAATCACACTTTCTGAACATCCAATATAGAATATTGCCACATCACATTTAATTTTACAAGTAATGTTGTTCATATGTGGCATCAATTCATTCACCCTTCCTCAATGCTCACATCAGGAGCTTTGAGTATGCCAGGGAAGTTGAGAACTAAGCCTTCAGGATGCTACACTCTACTACAAATCTAGACTTCTAGATGAATCACTAAGGTTGGGATGGTCAAAGGAAGCGAAGATCCATTCATCCTTGCCAGGAACAGTCATGCAAGCAGAAGACAACTGACAGTTTCAGTATGGGCAGCAGCAGTAGTGAAAGATGACACCAGCAAAGGATCTTCTATAAATAAGAGTAGTGATATTCAA
Organism: Furcifer pardalis; assembly: GCA_030440675.1. Classification (NCBI taxonomy): domain Eukaryota; kingdom Metazoa; phylum Chordata; class Lepidosauria; order Squamata; family Chamaeleonidae; genus Furcifer; species Furcifer pardalis. The sequence continues at coordinate 21,578,887 of CP126894.1, forward strand.
ACCACTCGTTGTTAATACTGGGCAGAAGGCGGCAATGGTAAACCACTTCTGAATATTTTATACTTTGAAAACCCTACGGTTAGACAAGACAAAATACTGAACATATTTACTTATACTGTACTTATTAAAGTATAGATAAAGCTATAGCAAAATCTCCCTACACACTATATGGCAGTGGTTTCCAAATTTGGGACCCAAGATGTTCTTAGACTACATCTTCAAGAAATCTCAGCTAGCACAACCTATGGTGGAGGCTTCTGCTATAGGTCCATCTCAATCAATTAAATACTAGCTATAAAACAATTCTACAATACATTCTACTCTTTATTAACTTGAGGCTTGAAAATAATCATTTTCCTGTTAGATCTAGAAGAGTCAGGAAAATGATATATTCATGTCCCTAATAAGCCTGATTTATACAGTAGGTTCCCTGTACAGTCAAACCTCGCATAGAGTGCCTCGTTTAAATAGTAACTCGCTTAAAGAGCAGAATTTTCTCTTAATAGTAACTTCACTTAACAAGTAAAACCAACCAAAAACTCACTTAACAAATAAATTGGGGTTTGTAATCCCCTCTGCCAGAAGTCACAATTGGTCACTTACAATGGTGTTTCACTTAAAGAGCAAACTCGCTTAAAGAGCAATCCTGTGGAACACATTATGCTCTTTAAGCGAGATGCAACTGTATCCACAGAGGAGACATTCCAAGATCTGTAGATGTGTAAACCATTGAAAGTAGCAAACCCCATATTACACAGACCAGATTCATGTAAGTGGAGTGGGTGGTGGCAAATGCTTCCATTGGTCTAATCTAATTTAAACCAGAAGCCATAGTAAATGGCAAAGATCTTTCAAGAGCACTCATAAAATGGCTCCGCTGGAAACACCCTTCATTAAAACATACAGTGGTGCCTCGCTTAAAGAGCATAATGCGTTCCATAGGATTGCTCTTTAAGCGAGTTTGCTCTTTAAGCGAAACACCATTGTAAGTGACCAATTGTGGGAGGATTTCGAACCATGGTTTATTTGTTAAGCGAGTTTTTGGTTGGATTTATTTGTTAAGCGAAGCAAACATTCAGAGAAAATGCTGCTCTTTAAGCGAGTTACTCTTTAAGCGAAACGGTCTTTATGCGAGGTTTGACTGAAATTCCTTCTCAGTGGAAATGCTCTGCACATTACACTGCGGCCTCTAGTGGCCAGTTATGGTAATGCATCTCAGAAATCCATTACCGGGAGGGGGGGTGAGTGTCATGAATATTTTTGGCCCTGTGGTTACTAAACCCAAGGATACAGGGGGCCTGCTGTACTTTAAAAAATTAGTGTCAGGAACTCTTTAACGCGTCTACTCTAGTTGTTGAAGTAATCACAACTAAATTAGACCCATTTGGATCAATGAAATTTTCAGAGGAGTTGACTCAAGGGTCCTACTTAGTACAAATTGCTATGATAAAAAGCAGGATTTAAGCCAATAAGTTTACAGCAGTGGTTCCCAATGTGGGGCTCATGCCCCACTGGTGGACTCAATTCCCAGAAGCCCAAGTAAGTACACTGGTTGATCAGTGCTTGACTTAAGATTCTCGTAATTGAAATTCAAAAAACAAAGTTTGGGAAACAGACTCAACATTGAAGAAGACACTAACTTTTATTTGTAATTTCACCTCCCCACTATGTTCTTCTATCCCCACAATACAGAAAAAACTGTTAAGAAAGAACAAGTGCATGGCATCTTCTAATCGCTGCTGGTGGGAGAAAGCCCTTTGCTTAGAAGGATCTTTAGCCCTCTGGCCAGTGGAATAGATAAGAGTAACCTTCCTTTTCTTTCTGTACTATATTAATTCTATATATCTGCACACAGTAAAAAAAATTGTTGACAAGATTTTCTGAAATTCGTATGCAGGATTGACTGGGCTATTCCTAAAATACTAGCTTATTCATCCCATGATAAAACACTTGAACAGGGGGAAATTATGGACTTCATACGTGCATTTGCCAAATACTAAAGACATAAAATAATAATAATAATAAAATTAGACAGATACAGATATTTCTGTAAACCAATTGATTTGAATAATCAACATGTTAAAAAAAGTCAAGTTTTCTAAGCAACAGAACACTTATGCTTGATGGATTCTTCAAACAAAGGAAATAAAAAATTGACAAAGCAGACAAGCAAACATAATTCACCGGTGTACTATATAATTTTAAACTTCCATCGTCAAATAGCTATTTGAAATTCATTTTGTATTGCAAGCATTCTCCTGAATATTATTCAGGGCAGAATAGCCAATTTGATCAACTGCCAGCAAAGTGAATAAAAAATGTACAACATTAACTAGATATAAATGTCAAGCAGAAATATTAATGCTGTACACATGCATAAAGGCAAGATTTCTGCTGAGGTTCACAGCGGCTCCATTTTCTTTAAAACAATAGGTTAAGCACTGCAGAATGAAAAAGACTGTAGAAGTTACCTGATGTGGATCCCTGTAGCCCAAGAGCAGATTGGAGGCCTTGATGTCCCCATGCACATATTCATGTTCATGAATATATTCCAAAACATCGAGCTAACAAAAAGCACAACACACAAGGTCAGCTAAAAAAAAAAGCACATAAACCCAGCCAGCAGGGGGCTCCACACATTGTCAAACACCAATGTCAAAATGAAGACTCCGCAACGGACCATTTAAAATACTGAATCTTCAAACTTATTTATTTTATTTATTAAATTTCTATACTGCCCATCTGGGATGTTTTCCTACTCTGGGCAGTGTACAAAAATTGAAACTAGAAACCAGAAACGTACACACAATAACTTACTATTCTCAAGCCCAACTGTAATACAGTCTTGCGTGCAAAGCGTTTTCCTCTCTCTTCAAAAATCTTCTGAAGATCTTTCCCAAATCTGTCCATCACCATGAATCTATAGCTGATTTCAAAACAAAGCAACACCACTTTTAAGAAAATTGCACAAATTTAGCTGTATTAATATGCAGCCTTTTGCCCAGTGGTGGGATGTCAAAAAAATTACTACCACACCGTGATGTCATCACAGTGTGGGCGGAACTAATGTCATGACATCATGGGTGGAGCCAACATCATGACATTGTGGGCGGGGCCAAAGAAAAATAATAATTAAAGAATAAAATAAAAATAAGCACGCACACACACACACCCCTCAACCCACCCATCCACCTACAGCACAAACCCAAAAATAAATTAAATAAATTAAATAAATATATAAAATAAAAAATACATTAAAATACACCCGTCCACCCACCCCAAACACAAATCAACCAGAGCTTTTAAACCAGAGCTTCAAGCTTATTCTGGCTAATCTTTCTCACACTAGGTCAGGTGGAAGGAACTACAGAATGAACTCACCACAAGATGGCTTCATTTTGGCACTTTTCAACTTTTCAACAGTTAAAGAAGTTAGATACTAAGTCTTTGCCTAACCAGTTCTCTATGATAATATGTATTAATATAAATTTAAAACAGCTGTACCGCCTGAAGGGTTCTCTAATTGGAACAGCAAAGGTGTAGCTTATTGATGAGGTAACTCCAAGACTTTACTTAAAAACCCCAAGCCAGGCCGCCAGGCCTTTTTAGGAACTGTGGTAGTACGTCAATATAGGTAAAGGTATTAAATACACATTAAAATACACACAGACACACCACATCCAAAGGTGAGTCACTTACCCTGGGGAGCAGGCTATAGGGAGGTTCAGGCTAGCAGCTTCTCTTCCTCCTCCCCACTTGGGAGGACAGCAAGGAGACCGTGCATACACTCCAAGCACTGTAGGCATGCATGCACACCAAATGCTTGGAGTGCATGCGCAGTGGGGGAACCAGTGAAAAGGTAAGCCCCGAAGGTGGTTCCCCCCAAAAGCTGCTACTGGTTCTCCGGGACACTGGGAAAAGTTACTACCGGTTCTGGCAAACTGGTGAGAACCTGTTACATCCCATCACTGCTTTTGTCACTAAAACTAATCCTGTAGAGTAGTTAAATTGGCATAAGGAAATGGTGTAACTCATAGTGGCATATTGCTTCTAATTAATGAATCATTACTTGAATTCCTCATTGTGTGAGTCAGGTGGCTAGGAATCCAAGCAGTTCATTACTTAGCAGCAATTTGCTGCTATAAGTTATCTTATTTCTCTTCTGGCAGCATACCTATGCAAGAGAAGTTTGGACAATGTAACCGAATCAGTGCTGACAAGCAAGCAAACAAACAGTTTTAATAATGCAGCTGCCAAAGCAAGCTATACAAAGAGCATAAAGTTAAGAAGGGGGGTGTCCCAAATATCTTTTTTTTCTTTTGTTCATGAAAGTATTTAAATTACAGAGATTAGATGGCCATTTGTCAGGCTCAAGTAAAATAACACACAAAGAACCATAGAACAGCTTGAAAACAAAAACAATTCAACTAACATAAAATGCTTGCAACAACATCACAGAATAAATAAATCATAATTCATCATTGTTTCAGCATCATAACCTAATAAAGGATCTTCTCAAATAGTTCCATAAAATGTGTGTTTTCAAAGATTTCTCAAAGGATTGAAGGTCAGGAGTTCCTACAGTACAAATACCAAGGTCTCACTTAAAAATATTGGGGCAAGCAAAATCATGTGGGGTCAAGGGATCCTTAAATGCCATAGCTACAGAATAAAAACATCCTTATTGATGGGTTTTTCTCCCAATTTCCTTGGAATATCCACTACCGTGGAAAACTGTTCACAGAAAGACTATCCTTTAGCAGTTTTTTCCTTCCTGTTTGCTTCCATGATATGACTGGGTGCACTCTGGGTGCACCATCATTGTGTCAAGCAGAAGAATTTGGAGAGTATGACAGGCAGTAAGCAAGACAGATAGGCTCACTTCTGCTTTTTGCCACTTAGGATCTGTGAAGCCAAGCAGTCGTAGCCAAAATTCACAAAAAAAGTCAATGAATCATGGAGCACATGTAAAAAGGTTATCTTGACATAGAAATACCTCTGCTTTGAAGCTGCAGAGCACAATTTGCACTGGTTAATGATTAAAACTCATCTCCAACTTACAAACAATAAATGTACTCATTTCCTGAGATTTCATGTTAATGTGTTGCAGCAAAAACCACAAATTCTCAACACTTTGAATGTTTATAATTTATTTAAGCAGAAAATGGAACAATACTAAAACCCTAACAATAGCACCTAACAATAGCATTTATGTGCAGATATCAGCATAAGCCACCAAGTATCCAGCAACCTTTAGCTAAGATATAATTTTAGATGTTATTGTTTCCACTGGGCAATATTCAATTCCCCAACTGTTATTGTGATGACAAATTCTTAAATATGAGTGACACAGAAACAAAGGATATCACATCTGCCAAGATTACTGTGAAGAAATTAGTGGCGGTTCTGAACAGCTGCTATTGCTAAAAGCCGAAATGTAGTTTGAACACTCTAAAATAAAACATGGTTTGTACCTTTTTCCATTCTTTTGATGCAAGCCGGAACCCCAGTATTTTGGTACACCTAAGTATTTCAGTTTGTGAGAAGATATCCATTTCTTAACTGAAAGCACAAAGTAGTTGCCAAATAAACACTGTTACAGCATTCTACAATGCAATTATTGCCATATTTATGTATGAAGGTGATGGGAAAGTATCTCTGAATAATAATGAAACTCTTACTACTAAGTCACTGAAAATGCAATTAAGTCAATGTTAAATATGTTCACAACTTAATTTAGATAGTCAAGTCTCTTCCATTGAAATTTCACCAGATTGTGTTCTATTTATACATTTTGTGTATATTCTTTCCTAGATTCTTACAATTTCAATGTAACAAAAGCAACCAACAGCTAAGACATCTTGTCTCTTTGTAAATTCAAACATGTTATTAAAATACAATGGCTTATAATTTCTTTCTCCTTTTGAAAAGGCATCTTATTTTTCTTCTTGGAAATTAGTGCCTGCAGTCTCAATGGGCTGCGACCTTCTAGCTTAAGAGAGAACAAGGGCAAATGTTCCAGTTCAGTAGGCCCTGTTTATAAACAATTAACTTAAATAAATATCCAAACTGTGCCATTATAAAGAAACATGCTGCTATAATTAAGAACGTCCTTAAAGTAACCATTTAGAGAGCCTTCTATAAATGACAGTTCTAGTTGCCCATGTATTATTAAACAATAGATAATAGATCTCTCCCCAACTTCAATACACTGCTAATCCAAAAGTTTTAAAGAAATTCTTTTGTTGACTCAAAATGTGAAGTACGTTACTCACTCAGTTCTGGCTTAGCAGTTCGCATGTAGAAACTTAATTCAGTAAAGAGTGGTCCATTGTCACTGGGCTCCTTCAGAAATAATTTTAAAAGTGTAACTATTTAGTCATGATTCCTGTCCTATTTGTAGCAACTAATTTGATGTCAGATAAAGCTTTCTTAACAACTTCAATATTTCAAACATCTTTTCAAGTTTCTTCCTTTTGTCTACTTGACAGACCATCAAAACTGAGAAACATTTTTAAAAATCAGAAAATTGCTAGACTTCAGTAGAAAAGTTTTCATTTTAATATGGTGACTAAAAAGCTAAGGAAGTGATGACGAGCCTTTTAGAGACCAAGTGCCCAAACTGTAACCCAAACCCCACTTTTATTGTTGTTGTTGTTCAGTCACAGTCAATTCTAACCCTTTGTGACCCTATGGACCATTGCCCGCCAGGCACCTCTGTCCTCCACCACCTTAATTAGCACAATATGCCAACATAGCAACAGGGAGGAAGGAAATGTTCCCATTGAGCTGCTGGGCAGAGGGGCAGGGTGAACTCTGTGCTAGGGGAGGGGAGGAAGCATTCCCATTGAGCTGCTGGGCAGAGGGGTGGGGCGAACTCTGTGCTGGGGTGACTGCATGGGTGCCCATAGAGAGGGCTCCGAGTGCCACCTCTGGCATGCGTGCCATGGGTTCGCCATCACTGAGCTAAGGCCTTCTAAATAGGGTTAAAATAAACACAGAGAGTAAGAATGACACACTGCATCTCCAGCCAATTCAATTTTTATTGCCATCCACATGTTAAGGGCAATTTTCTGAAGGAGGAGGAGTCTGTCTATACACAGAAATTTTCCTGAAAACTGGAGTATATCTAGCATCAATCCCAATACTGAAGTGAAAAACATTAATCACAAGTTATTTGAGTTTCATTGGCTTTAACAAGTCTAAGACCCTGCCCGTCTCAGAAAGTTCTATTCCACTTGGGGGAGGGAGGGGGGCACTAAAGACAATAATGGAGGGGGGCAATTAGCACACTTGTTCCTTCTTCCTCACACAATTCTTTTAATTTCATTTAGAATGCCTGTATAGAGAATATTGCTCCACATTTCAGCATGTGCAACATTCATACAGTACTTCAAGTGTGAATATACAGACTTTTTCATGGTATCTCCAGAATTTATATCGAAGAGCTTCTGTTTCTGCCATATAAATCTGCAAGTTATGTTTGGCAGTCTAGAAAAATGCACTACAAAATGTCAGACTATCCATCTAACCCGGTATTGTCTACTTTGACTAGCCGCAAATCTCCATGAGCTCCAACAGAAGTCCTTCTCTATCAACTGCTACATTGCCCTCTTACCTGGAGATGCCAGATTGAAAATGGAACTTTATGCATCAAAACAATGGGTACTACCATTAACTACACTGCATATTTTTAAATCAAATCAGTTCCTAAAGATGTTGTGACCAAAAAAAAGGCTGAAATCTTGTTGTGCACTTAGACAAATGGAAAAACATTTAGTTAAAAATTACTTAACATTTTTTTAAAAGTCCTATACAGACCTTACCTGCTGCTCAAGTGATACATGACATGCAACATATAGTGGACACAATCCTGTTGTTTAGCATAATAAATGATGTTTAGACTAGGCCCACTGAATCAATGGGGTTTTGGTGAGTCACCTGCTCCCTAAGTTCCACTTATTCAAACAGGATTACCCTAATTGCAACTTGCTATGCTAAGCAACAGGATTTTGGTCAATGTCTATGGAGAGTTCTTAATTATAGCAATTTGCTTTCACAAGTTACATCATTTGTGCAACTGCACAATAGGATTTAATCCACTGTTTTCTACTAAAGTCCATGTATGACTCTAGTAGGCAGCCTATCATGAAGTCAAATAATGTGAATAATGATGGTTCATGGAGCTTGTGCAGCCTTTACTTCTGATCATCACTTGTTGAAATGATTAAAGATTTAAGGAAACATGAATACTACAGTGGACTATCACATGAAAAGATCTCTGTGTCAGTACTATATTCTTGTTTCCAAATTGTAAATATCTGCATACAGTGTACTCTAATCACTGTGTCCAAAGGAGCTTGACTTAACATAAGCAACAGTCTTTAGCTAGATATAGAAAAGTATTTCAGATGTAGAAAAGTATTTCAGCATATCTACATAGTGTCATATGTGCCCATCTCTAAGACATATTTATGTTTCCAAACTGTCTATTCTGTGTGTTTAGAAGCATTCATTTATTAACATAGTTTATCTCCATTAGGGTCATACATTAAAGCAGACCACAAAGCACTGATGTTCTATATAAATAAAATGTTTATATCAGCATCCTCTTAAAGCCACACATACATCACTAATATGAACTATGCATTAATGCTTTTCAATACATTTAGTACTCAAAAACATGATGTATAGACTATTTTTACAAACGTAAACCTAATCGATTCATAGTGTCTTAAACTCTATAAATAAAAGGCAGCTAGAAGCAGGCTAATATGTGTGACATCAAGTTACTGCTATCAAGCAATACTTGAAGCTATAGAAAATGACACCTTATATTTTTGCACTGTTTTAATCTAGAGACCTCCCTCATATTGTTGTAATGTTCAATATATTATAGTTTAGAGACTGGCAAACAGAAACCAAAGTTAAACAGATGGCAACCAAATACAGACTCTGAAGAAACTACACCTGCCACTAGCAACCTCCAATGGTTCCAAAAGTCATTCTCTCCCTTTTAAGGGATTGTAAAGATGAAGCTAAAGTACTTTGGACATCAAATGAGAAAAAAGGATTCACTTGAGAAAGACTTGATGCTTGGAAAGGTGGAGGGCAAAAGAAAAAGGGGGCAGCCCAAAATGAGATGGCTAGATGGTATTGTAGCGACAAGGGGCACAGAACTGAGCGAGTTGAGGAGGATGGTGGAGGACAGAAGTGCTTGGCGGACAGTGGTCCATAGGGTCGCAAAGGGTTGGAATCAAATGTGTGACTGAACAACAACAAAAGGACAGGCTAACAGGCAGCACAGGTTAACAGGCACAGAAAAATAAAGGAGACCCTAGAGCCCTGGTTTCCAAACGGTTTTTGGCCATGCCCCACCTAAGCATCTCTAAAATCCTGATTCCACCTCCTGTGACATATAATTCTCATTATTCAAAAAGTGAACTCCTATTCATGTGGAGGAAGCCTAAAAGGCCATTAATTTGGTCTAACTCATTCTCCAGTTGCCTTTCCTTAAAAATCAAATTGCCCCCCTGTGAGACGTGTGAACCACAGCCGTAGCATCTACATATTCACTAATAAGCATTACATCTTTGTATAAATAAGGCAGCCATGTTACAAACTGTGTGTGGATCTCCTTGTTGCTGTCTTTTGTCTGGCCGATGCTACCACCCTAAATACCAAGAAAGACTCTTCATAGTGCAAAAGATTCAAAGGTGAAAGTCCCACATATTCCCATCTCCATCCCATCTGGTTCTAACTTTACAGTCTATCAAGGTGAGGAAAAATTCAGCAAGAACAGGAGGCTAATCTTCTACTATCCCATCCACTATGTGATGTAGGCCATAGTCAGTAGTAGTTGCAAATTATGGCATTTTAGTTATAGACCCCTGGTAACTTAAGGCACTTTGCACAAAACAGCAAGCTCATGTTCCAACTTAATCTGTCCAAGGCCAGTGCTCGGAATTATTCATTTCACAGACAGCTGATAAACATCCCGAAGAATTTTAAGGCAATCTTACAGCAAATACAAGTACAGCCATTTGAGACTATAACCAAGCAATTATTGTAATTTAGAAATAACTGTTCCAGCAAGAAGACAATGGTGTTGGTTGCTTTAAATAAGAATGTTAATGGCAGATCATTTAAAGTAAGTTTGCTACTTTCAATAAAGTGAAGGGAATTAAAATATCTTAATCAACTCACAACTCATGAGACAAAATGCGCCTGCGGGCTCTATCAGTATAAAGTTCCACAGACTAACAGGAAAGAAACAAGTGCCAGAGTCTTTCTAGTTTCCCCACAATGTTGTAATCTAAACAGCCAAATTCTAGCTTTAATATGGCATGATTCAACTATGATCTATTTCAAAATAAAAGAAGTGTTAAACTTACTACTTTAATCACGTAAGATGCATCACTGGTGACTGCTTTTGAAGAATTAACATCAGCTATTGATAAAAACATGAAGGGGTTCTTATTAGTAGGATGAAAGAACTATATTCTTGAACTAGTTATGTACATAAAGAAACATTAAATACTTGACTGATTTTATTAAATAACCCACAAACAAACTTTCAGAGATATACTAGGTTGATGATGACAGGCAAACATGAGTCTGTACGGTAACCTTTCTCCTTCACACATTACCTGTACAATGATACGTGTGATGGTTGCATCAAATATTTCAATTTTACATATAAATATGAACAATTCTTTAGGCCCATGTTGAAATACATCCCTCAAAAAAGCTGCTTGTTGTTTCCAGGAGACACATAGCTTTGAAAATCACTGCTGAGGTAAAATTAATCTGCCTAATATTTGTAAAATGAAAGGGATGGTATCTACTCCATTCTAATTGCTATCAGCCCAAACACAGCAAGATCAGTAAAGGATTCCAGGAAAAGAAGCATCAAACAGCCCGGGGCTTCCAAAGGTTATTCCCACCAAATTCTGACATTAAAAAGCACCATGTTTCGATTTAGCACTCTGGTCTTTACAGAAGCAAGCTATTATTTGGAAGAGTTTTTACGACACAAACTATTTATTTTCTATATTAAGATGCCACACATTAGAAAACTAATAATTTCCAGCTCAAGAATCTGATATTTTCCATAAAATAGTCCAGCATCTGAGATCTTTAATAGCACTTTAGAGATAGCAACAATGTACAAGGATGAGAACCGACAGTCTTGGCCTTACAACCTTAATAACAAAATGGTATACCTTTGATTTCTTCAGGAAACAATTTTGGGAGTAGGATTAATCCAGCCAAACAACTGTATCCACAATAAATATTCCTGCTCTTATGCCTTAAAACAGGGGTGGCCATCCTTTTTATACCATGGGCCTGACCACGCCCCAGGATAGCTGAGTGGGCCAGACCACATCCACTGGGAGCAGAAGCAGGTACATTTACAACAGCTGTGGGCACGTTTGTGCATGCATGGGTGCGTTTTACGGCTGATGTGAACATACCCGATTCCACTTCCTGGTGCAGCAGAGGCAACAAAGGGCCGGAAGGAATGACGCCATAGGCTGGGAATCCCTGCCTTAAAATCATGATTTTTCTTGCTAAAAAAAAGTCATGGATATATGGCTCAGAATTTAACTATTTTTTAAATCAGCCTTACCTAGGTACAAGCAGCCAAAACCACCTTTGCCTATAACTGGGCCAAGTTTCCATTCTTTCTTTATTAGGTCAGTAAAAACTTCTCCAGGAGGGAATTCTTCTGCAAGTTTCCGCTTTGGAGGACCTCTTTTTCCAGCCGCCTTCTTCACATTAGGCATATCTGCTAAACAAAATAAAATAAAAAACATATGTAAAAGGCCCACAACTAGCCATTTTTTCCCACAGTATTCCTTGATTTTAGTTATTTAGTATAGCTATTGCCACTTCCTGTTCTTCAACATATCATGTCCCTACAAAAACCACGTAGTAAACTAAATACAGTCAAACCTTGCATAAAGAGCACCTCGCTTAAAGAGTAACTCGCTTAAAGAGCAGAATTTTCTCTGAATATTCGCTTCGCTTAACAAATAAAACCAACCAAAAACTCGCTTAACAAATAAATAGGGGTTTGCAATACCCCCACCAGACGTCACAATTGGTCACTTACAATGGTGTTTCGCTTAAAGAGCAATCCTGTGGAACACATTATGCTCTTTAAGTGAGGTATAACTGTACCACATTCCAGCTCCACAACTTCCATGGCATGTACGCTGACTTTCCTTCTTCTAGGACAAGACTCTCTCTCCTAAAATGGATCTTGGAAAAAGCCACCTTCTACTTTCGACATGAGGTGCAATAAAAATGTTTCAAACCTGGTAAAAGCAACCTTGTGTTGACGGGTAATCTTTCTCACACTAGGTCACGCAAAAGGAATTGCAGAATGAACTCACCCAAAGGTGCCTTTGTTTTGAAAGTTTTGCTTTTGCCTAGACATGGAAGAAAAAACTTGTGAAGAATATATCCATCTTAGATCAAGGGACAAACATTAAATAACTACCGTACTTTAAGAAAGAATTCAGACAAAACCACCTGATATATTTAACTGCATTACCATTGATCAATGCATAACCAAGCTAGATAAATACCCACTTCTATGAGTTATATGGGCTTTGCTTTTCCATGGTTTAAAATAAATTCTTAGCAATTACTAAACAGAGACAAATTCCTGAGGATTAGCTAGAGCTCCATCAACTCTGAGACAGCATGTTACTTCCAGGAAACATACTTCTCTTCTATAGTTACAGGGTATCTCATGAAGTACAGTATATAGTCTGCAAGTAGAAACAAGCCCTGAATGGTTGAACATTTTTTCAAATATTTACTCTAATCAAAAGTAAGGCATATTCATCCACTAGAAGCTTTGAGGACTTCATGAGAATGGTAGGAAAATGAGGTTTCCTTTCGACCCCTCCTAGGAAAGTCTGAATCCAATATTGTATACCCTTTCCTTACAATAGCCTTTCTTTACTTTTTAAAATATGTTGTTTTTTAAAGCTGATGCTTATTCAGCACAAAGAAATAACAAAATAGCCCACCTAAAATCTTACATTTATTCTGGAAAGCAAACTGACGTTACTAAAGCCAGAGGTCTAGAACTCTAATACACTCACTCACAAAAGAAGCTTCTGAGATATTTCTTGCCTGCTATACTGGTGTGCTACTCAAAATTCCTCCTTGAAAATTAATTGATTGATTGATTGAATCACTCCATTAATTAAAGCAACATGTTGATTTTGACTTACAATTACTTTTTTCAGAGTTTTCTAGACAGAGTCCCTTCTTCCGGGGTTGGTCTGGCACGGTGAGGCCTGCCCAAACCCACAAAAGATGGCTCTTCTTCCAGAAAGCATAGGAGGGAATCTAACTCTCCATCTCCAGTTCTGTAACCGGATACCCACACCACTCAGCTATCCAGCCAGCAACTAGGCGGTATAACTAGGGTCAAAACTCATAAAACCCTGAATATAATACACCCAATAACAAAAGTACAGTAAAACCTCGAATAACGTTAAAACCTGGTTCCACAAGTCTTGGTGTTATCCGATTTTTAGTGTTATCCGATGCATGTTAAAATCCTATGGGATCCATAGAGATACATTGTAACCACACAGGCTTTAGCGGTTGTTATCCGATGCATCCCATAGGATCTTAATGTTATCCGATGCAATTCTTCCCCCCAGATTGCTTAATGTTAAGCGATTTTAGTGTTATTCGATACTAATGTTATCTGAGGTATTACTGTACTCTACAATTTAAAAAACAATGTAGCAATACAACAGATGATAATTGCAACCATACAGTATTGTGGAACACATTCAGTCTAGGATCTAATGTGCTTCTAGCTCTACCAAAGGAGGATTAAGTTTTTATAATTTTAACTACCACTGACAATGTCTGTTTGGGTACAAGGCACAAATACAGACATCAGCATTTTAGAAAGTAGCAGGACTTAAGAAGTTGAACTGAAATAAGTCAGTAATGCCGGTAACAAAAAATGCTGTCAATACTTTTAAGAAGCAGTCTCTATTATTCATTCCTGTGGTGGACATAACATGGAAACCAAATGAGCTATAAGTATATAGTGGCTGAAACCACCATACATCTTTTAGGAATATGTATACTTCATAAACAAGAATGTACTTCATTCTTATCTTAAGAAATAGATCCTGTCAATAACCACCAAATATGTCTTTGGAAACCTGATAAAGACAGATGTGGAAAACATGCACACATGGGAATTAGCCATGCTACTGGACAATTAGCATCTAATGTTGGCATTTTCTACACAGAGAATATATACATGAAAGACAGTACAGTACTATACATCTGTGTTGCTGGCAGTATCTCAACATTTTTCAATATTACGCAAAGACTCAGTTTAAACACCTAAGAACCACAATTTGGATTATTAAAATATCTGTCTTTCTGGAAAATATTCAAGTCAGCTTAATGACACAGTTGAGCACCATATAATCAACCAACAGAACAAAAGCAACCATAAATAATATCTGTAAACAACTCTTATTCCATACGTCTTCCTGAAAAATCTTGTTTTATCTGCACACTTAAAGGCCAGCAATGGGAACTAAAAGCAGAGGATTTCCACACCTTAGGTCCGGAGTTCTCAACCTTTTAAAGCCGGGGCCCAGGTCATGCTCCCTCAGACAGGTTGGGGGCCGGGGGGGGCATTTTGCCCTTCCTCCACCACATTGCACTTCCTGGTGTGGTGGAGGCAGTGGGGGAGCACATGAAATGGTGCCATAGGCCACATCTGGCCTGCAGGTTGAGAATCCCTGCCTTAGGTGCTACAGTTAAAAACAATAGAGTGCTAGCCACCAAACTCCTGATGGCAAGAGGAGATAAGCAGAGCTTTAACTGTTCAAGGGAGAAAATGCCAACATTCACATTAAAGATGGCAGCCTTTATTAAGGGAATTTTGAAGACCTTAAAAGTCTGGGATTAAACTAAGACCCGCATATTGAAATGGGTTCAGAAGTGTCTTGGGTCACCTCAAAGCAGCATGACTAACACGGGAACTATGTGTTGGAATGGCTCCCACCAGAAAACATTTGGGGTGCTCTATTTTGAACATTTTCCAAAAAAAAAGTCATTGTAACTCACAATAAGGGTGAGAAAGGTGGAAAGCAGCAGGAAAAGAGGAAGATGTAAAATGGATTGACTCCTTAAGGAAGCCAAAGGTTAATTTACAAGGGCTGAACAGAGCTGTTGAGGACTGGATATTTTGGAGATCTCTCCTTCATAATGTCATCACAGGTCAGAAATGATTGATGGCAAACAATAACACTTGGCAATAATTAGCCTGGATAAAACCAGAGCATGAATGAGCATCACTGCTTTTGTAGTTACTGTATTCTCTTTCTTTCTAAGCATCCATTTCCTACTAGTTGTGTCTATTTTCAAAAAGCAAACCAAAAATGAAACTCCACCATTGCTGGTCCCAAGCCAGGATAAGAAAAAAGAAGGCTTGGGCACCAGGTTGACACCCCAAACCTGTAAAAATGTATACTGGTGAAGAAAGGACAAGGAGTCTAGTTACCTGATATGCTGCAGTGTTAGGGTTAGGGCAACATGAGGCATAAAAAGGAACTACTATTACTAAAACTAAAATGAGCATGCTTTTAATTTATTTTGAATACAAGTGTTCTGGAGAAGGGGAACACAGAACGTCTCAGCAACTTGATGTCCTTCATTTGATGGTGTTGCAATCCACCACAAACTATTATTTATGTCAGCAAAGTTTCTCCCTTTCAGCAAGCAGGCAAGTGCTGTAAAGTTTCAAACAGGAAGTCTCCAAGGACTGCCCCTCTGAATGTTTTGAAGCTTGACCCACTGGACGGAGGCATACACCACTTCCTCAGCTACTTAAAAAATACCCCATCTCACTGTAGGCTTTCTATTCGTTATTTCCTTCATCCCAATACTCTCCACCAGACCCTATAATGTACTTCAAATGATTGACCACTAGCTACATTGGGCAGTTGTATTTAGATCTCTGATGTCGCAGTGGTTAAACTGCTATATTGCAGCCAAAACATTGTGAGTTCGAGCCTTGTGGAAACCTACTCCAGTTGTTTAGGAGCAGTTTCCCATTCTTTATTACTCACCCTACTAGCTGTACTCTCAAACACTTGCAGAAGAAGCAGGGACTAATGAATATTCCAATTACTCCACTTTTAAATACAACAACAACAAAGTCAGGAGCCACACAAGCAGTAAATAAGGCTTCCCCGCTCCTTCCCTCTTGCACCCTGAGAGGAAAGGGGGCCCTTCTTCTTCTGTGTCTAGGCCAGACATGAAACTGCTGGTAACACCAGTTGCCATTACCAGGGTATGCCCCATTGTGGTTCAAAAATACAGTAAAACCTCATATAACACTAAAACCTGGTTCCACAAGTCTTGGTGTTATATGATTTTTAGTGTTATCTGATGCATGTTAAAATCCTATGGGATCCATAGAGATACATTGTAACCACACAGGCTTTAGTGGTTGTTATCTGAAGCATCCCATAGGATCTTAATGTTATCTGATGCAATTCTTCCCCCCAGATTCCTTAATGTTATTCGATTTTAGTGTTATTCGATACTAATGTTATATGAGGTATTACTGTACCACAATTTTCAAGAATGCTCTTCCTGCATACACCAAGGGAGCTGCAGTGGCTCAGTGGTTAAGAAGCTCGCCTTGTTATCTGGAAGGCCGGCAAGTTGGCAGTTCAAGACCCGAGTACTGCATGACAGATTGAGTGGTTGTCTCTGTCCCTAGCAATAGATTGCAAGCAGATAAATTGGGACACTTCAGTTGGAAAAGATCTTGGGGACATGTTTGCAGCCGAAAAGCCAGGGCTGTCTGCGTCTACAGACATCTCCATGATGATCATGTGGCAGGCATGACTAGATACTGGAGTGCACGGAACGCTGTTTCACTTCCCACCGAAGTGGTCCCTATTTATCTACTTGCAACTTCTTGCATATCAGAAAGCAAAAACAAAAAAAAAATAAAAGCACTGCAGCACTTTAAAGACTAACCGCTATATTTTTTACAATGTCTTGCTTTCCAACTGCCAGGTGGGCAGGAACTGGGACAGAGACTCCGTCGTGCAGGTCTCGTGTCTCGAACTGCTGACCTGCCGCCTTTCAGTCAGCGTGAAAGGGGGCAAAAGAGAGAGAGAGAGAGACTGGTCCGGCTCTCCAATTTGCCGCCGTCCGGATCAGAGCAAGGAGGAGCGGAAAGGGCGGCAAATTCGGAGCAGCGACGGCAAAGCGCTTTGGGTTTCATACCTAGAGGAGGAGGAGGAGGAGGAGTCGCCCGCCGAAGAGGACCCCGCCAAGCAGGGACAAGAAGAGAGCAACCTGGACTCTGGGGTTCCCTTGGAAACCGGACTCCCCCCCCCCACTACGCAGCTCTCAGGGGTTGCTCCAGAAGAGGTTGCCTTGGGCAGAACCCGTGGGACGCTCGCGCCGCGCCGGAAATTGACAGGCGGAAGTTCGGAGTTGGCGCGCGAAGGGAACTTCCGGTTTCCAAGCTATAAAAGGGCGGCCGTTGGTGGGCGGTGGGAGGAGTCAGGACTTGGCGACGACTAGGGCTGGTTACGTGTGATAGTTGAGAGAGAGAGAGAGAGACAAATTCGCTGGTCGGTTGTTCCCCAATCTCTCTCAGACTATTATATAAGGGAAAGTTTTGCATACTCTTTCTTTTCTTAAGAACAATGTTATTATTTCCAGCATATCAGAAAGCCAAAAAAAAAAAAAAAAAAAACAGCACCTTAAAGACTAACTGTTATATTTTTAATGTGAGCTTTTCTAGGATCAAGTCTAGGTCATTAGTATTATCATTATTATTACAGTAATACCTCATATAACATTAGTATCGAATAACACTAAAATCACATAACATTAAGGAATCTGGGGGGAAGAATTGCATCAGATAACATTAAGATCCTATGGGATGCTTCAGATAACAACCGCTAAAGCCTGTGTGGTTACAATGTATCTCTATGGATCCCATAGGATTTTAACATGCATCAGATAACACTAAAAATCATATAACACCAAGACTTGTGGAACCAGGTTTTAGTGTTATATGAGGTTTTACTGTGTATATTTCAATTTCTATACCGCCCTATTTGGTAGGACCAACTCAGGGTGGTTCACAACATATATAAAGGTACAAAGTCATAAACACAACATGTCCATAAATCATAATATCACAGAACATCAACATATCAATATAAATTCAATAATCAATATCAAGCAATAGTCAAAAATTTCCACATCTCAATCAAGTTTACACAAAAAACAACAAAAAACAAAACAATTGCTAAATCCCACGACAGGTGGCAAGCCTCTCCGCCCACTGCACAGCGTCTCTTAAAGCCACAGCAGGGCGGGGTCCTGGGGACAGGTGGAACGAGTCATGGGGCTGGACACCCGCCGCGGCCTCTCATTTCGTCCACATGTTACTGGTGGGAGTGGCGTCTGCAGAAAAGTCGCGCCGCACGCACAGCATCTCTTAGAGCCCCAGATAGGGTGAGGTCCCAGGGACAGGTGGAACGAGTCCCAAGAGGCTGGATGCTGCCATGGCCTCTCATCCCGATAGCAGGTGTTACTGCGCGGCGGTCACCCTTCGTGACCCCATTGAACACAGCACACCAGGCTCCGTCTCTGTCATTTGCCACCCCCCAGAGACTGGCCAGATCCATGCCCACTTTGTCAACAATGCTATCTAACCATCTCATCCTCTGCTTCCCCTTTCTTTTGCCTTCAATATTTTCTAATATCAGGGCCTTCTCCAGTGAGTCCTCTCTTCTCATTTGCTGACCATAGTATTTCAACTCCAGCTTCAGTATCTGTCCTTCCAAGGAGAAGTCAGGGTTGATTTCCTTTAGGGTTGACTGATTTGATCTCCTTGCAGTCCAAGGAACTAGGAGACACTCAAAAGTCATTTCCAACACCACAGTTCAAAGGTGTCTATTCTTTTGCACTCAGCCTTCCTTATAGTCCAGTTCTCACAAATAAACATTGCCACTGGGAAGACCATCACTATTACTATGTGGACTTTTGTTAGCAGAGTGACATCTCTACTTTTTATTATGCACCAACATTCCACACAAAGATGGATTACAAGCTGTAAGGAACATCATTCAAAACAAAAACGAAGCCCACGCAGTCACCTCCCTGTGCAACTTTGTACTTACACACAATTACTTCACCTTCAACAATGAAACCTACCTCCAGATCAATGGAACAGGTATGGGGTCTGGGTCAGACAGTTGCATCAGCTTGTTGGCTCATTTGACCCCTCCCTCTCTCTCTCATTGTATGAATTTTGAATCTTTTAACTTGTTCAGTTTTAATATTTTAAATTGGATTTTATAATTTTGTTTTTATGTATCTTTTTAAGCTTTTGTTAGCCGCCCTGAGTCTCTTTGAGGAGGGCGGCATATAAGTCTGTAAAATAAATAAATAAATAAATAAATAAACTGCCATGGGTACTCGCATGGCTCCACAGTATGCTAATATATTCATGGCTGATCTAGAACAATGTTTTCTTGACTGCTGTGCCTATAAACCACTTGTTTATTTGAGATACAGTGATGACATTTTTTGAGCTGGACACATGGGGGGAAAAACCTGGAGAAATTCCACCAAGACTTCAATAATTTTCATCCAAATATCAAACTCAGTTTGGACCAGTCAACACAACAAGTAAATTTCCTGGACACCACTGTGAAACTACAAAATGGACATCTTAGTACCACACTATATTGCAAACCCACGGACAGATGTACCTACCTGCATGCCTCCAGCTTCCATCCAGAACACACAACAAAATCTATTGTCTTCAGCCAATCCCTCAGATACAATCACATCTGCTCAGACCTACATGACTGGGATGCCAAGCTCAAGGACTTAAAAAATGTATTTCTCAAACTACAGTACCCACCCAATATGGTTAAAGAACAAATCAACCGGGCTAGATTAATACCCAGGAGTGATCTACTACAAACAGGCCAAGAAAAGAAAGCAACCAAACACCACTGGTTATCACTTTCTGCCCTCAACTTAAACCCCTCACATGCATAATGAGGGATCTCCAACCCATCTTGAACAAGAGTGCTTCGCTTTCCAAAGCCCTTGGTGACAGATCCCTACTTGCTTATAGACAACCCTCCAATCTCAAACAACTATTGACACACAACAGGCTACACAGAAGTGGAGCAGAGATGGGACCTAAACCCTGCTGCAAACACAGATGTCAACTATGCCCCCGCATTCGCTCTGGAAACAGTATTACTGGACCCAATGGCACCACACACAACACTAAAGGCAGTTTTACTTGTGCTTCTGCCAAAGTGATTTATGCCAACTCTTGCCAAAAATGTCTGTCTCTGCTTTATGTAGGACAAACAGGACAATCTTTACGCAAAAGAATTAATGGACACAAATCAGACATCCGGAATGGCAACACAGAGAAACCTGTCTCAAACCACTACAATCTACCTGGACACTCTATCCAAGACCTGAAAGTTACAATTCTGGAACAGAGAAATTACAAAACAAGGACTGAAAGAGAGACAGCAGAAATCAAATACATCCATCAGTTAGACACCTATATTAGCGAAGGGTTTCTGGGACATTATCAAATTTGATACACAGATTGCTATATGCTGCTAGATATTTTATATATTATATTTTGATGTATTAAAACCTTCCTGCCAATTCTCTTTAGCAAAACAAGAAGTAACCAAGTACTGTACAGTGTTTTTGTTTCTTTTTCTGACATGCAAGTAAGAGGGCTTTCTCCACACCTTTGAGATTGAAAGAGATACATTTAAAACTAATATGAATAATCTATTGTTACTGATAGCTGTAGGAAGCTATATTGTTATGCTTGCTTGTCTGTCATTCTCCTTGGCAAACCCTTCTCCCTTTAACCCCTGAATTAGGTGTATATAAACCATGCCTGTCTGAAGGAGTGGGCTTGATCCACGAAAGCTAAAAATAAAAATATAGCAGTTAATCTTTAAAGTCCTACAGTGTTTTTTATTTTGTTTTCTGATATGCCTGAACCACAGACTAACACGGCTACTATTTCAAAAAATTATGCTCCCTAGGTTTGCCATAGCTTGCCTCCCAAGGAGTAATCGTCTTTTTATTTCGTGGCTGCAGTCAGCATCTGCAGTCATCTTGGATCCCAAGAAGGTAAAGTTTGTCACTGCTTCCATTTTTCCTCTTCTGTTTGCCAGGGAGTGATGATCTTGGGGTTTTTTATGTTGAGTTTCAAGTCAATGTTTGCACTCTCCTCTTTCATCCTCATCAAGAGGCTCTTTAGTTCTTCTTCACTTTCTGACATTAGGGTGGCATCATCTGCAAATCTGAGGTTATTTATATTTTCCCCAGCAATCTTAATTCTGGTTTGTGATTCATCCAGCCCTGCATTATGTACTCTGCATATAAGTTAAACAAGCAGGATGACAATATAAAGCCTTCTCATACTTCTTTTCCTATTCTAAAGCAATCAGTTGTTCCATATTTGGCCCTAATTGTTGCTTCTTGGCCTGCATACAGTTTTCTCAGAAGACAGGTGAGGTGGTCTGGTTTGCCCATCTCTTTAAGGATTTGCCACAGTTTGTTGTGATCCACATATTCAAAGACTTTAGCGTAGTCAGTGTAGCAGAAATGGACATTTTTCTGGCACTCCCTTTCTCCATAATTCAGCAAATGTTAGCTATTTGGTCTCTAGTTCCCCTCCTTTTCACACACCTATTTTGCCTTTTCCTCCCTTCCAGAGGCTCCATCTTTTCTCGTCTTTCCTTAAAAACTTGTTTAAACAAGATATGTTTGCCTCCATTTCCTTCTTTTTGCCTCGGCTTGGCTTTATAGCCAGAAAGCTCATTTTCAAGCTATTTTAAGAAGCAGTACTGATCTAGTGCTATTCTGATGTATTGATACAATTAGCTAGCACTATCTTTTATTGCAAACCTTTTTTTAAATGAGAGACACTCAGGGCAGATCATAGGGGAGGATGACCTGGAGTCCTTAATCATCATGCTCCTATTGCCTAAGTCACCAAACCACCACCCACAGGATACAACCTGTCTTTGTGCCCAACTAAACAAATTCTTACATGATGGAAATTCTGTTCAAATCATTCTGGCTTAGTAAAAAAAATGGGAGCCTTCATTGACAAAAGAAGCCAGTTTGGGAAGAAAAAGAACTGGACAGATTCAAATCAGCCATTGCATCATCTGGTCAGGAAAAAAAATTGTGCTCACCTGTTCTATATGCAAAGCAAATCCTACAGTGTAGTGCTGAGTCTTTCAGTTGCCACAAGATTTTTTCATTACATTCACAGAAACATGTTGTCAGATGAAAATAGAAAACACAACTTTCCCCAAAGTTTATTGATTCAGGAAATTCATTCAGAAATACTGCAGGAGGGAAGCATCCTAAATTTGATTTTAGAACTTCTTTATGTTTTGGAGTACTCTTGGCAGCATTACAGAGGAGATCCTCATCTATGGATGAGGGAGAAGAGGCAATTTGTGTGAGTGC
Source organism: Furcifer pardalis (assembly GCA_030440675.1). NCBI lineage: Eukaryota > Metazoa > Chordata > Lepidosauria > Squamata > Chamaeleonidae > Furcifer > Furcifer pardalis. The sequence goes on from CP126894.1 coordinate 21,601,474, forward strand.
ATCACTTTACATGCCAATGGTTGCTAACGAGAAGACAAGAGAGGGAGGAAAGAAGCTACCTGTTTGTCTCTGCCCACTCCCCATCCGGCTAGCACTGGTTCAAGCTACTTGTTACTTGCATAGGTGCTTTGAATTTCAACAAGTAGAAGGTGTCAGGAGCAGTAGATCTCCAGTAACAGTCCATTGATATTGCATACTGACCATGGTTAGTTCCACTATTGCTTTCTCATACTTGTGTATCAATGGAATAGGAGAGGTATTTGGCAACTTAAATCTCACCTCACACCTCAACGTGGTGCAGTGTATTCCCACGGCAAGTTCAACCATGCCGCAAAAGTATCAGGTAGTGGCACAGAATGGTCCTCTGTTCTGGAATTGCAGGTCAGCTAAGTGGAGTTGGGTACTTGGGCAATGAACCTGGCCAGTGCATTGCTCTAACATGGCCAACTTCAACATTAGCCCAGCCAGCTGTGTCGTCCTATTTAAAATGGCTAAAGGAACATCAAAAACACAGGCCTCAGTTCCCCACGCACCATCAGACCCTGCTATGATAGCGGTAGGACCTCCCGATGGTGAGAGGCTGCTAAAATCTCATGGGAGATTATGCTTTGATCTGCCACACCAAACTAGACATGTGAAGTATGGATCAATAAAGTATTTGTCAATGGCTTTCTTGTGATACCTAGTGACATGACAATGATGTCCTTCAAAAACTTCAATTACAAAGTCTTTCATAAATTTGTGGCTTTGGGAAATTTCTGAAGCTAATGAGAATATTACAAATTAATGGGTTTGACTTGACTGCTGAAGTTATGGTGCTTTCTTTTAGTTTTGCCACCCCCTCAAATCTGTGTGCATGACAGTGCCTTTCAACCTCTACTGTTCCTATCATTAAGCTCTTTTTTCAACCACCTTCTTAAAGAAATCACACACACCACCCCATAATAATATCTTCTACAGTCCTTCACATGCAGTACAGTCTTCCTATGGAAGTACAAAGGACTTCTGTTTATCATCAAATATTTCATGAATCCCATTATGTGTGAAAGAATTATTATCTATCCCACTGCAGCAAAAACACTTTTCCCTATAATGGAATTTTTACTCTGGAAATTTATTTTAGTATTAAAAGGTTCCACTTTATACTGTCTACAGTTCAATCAGTGATCTAAAAGGCACTTACATGCTTTGAACAAGATACATAAAAAGCTTTTATTGCAAATGCTTTGCTGTATCTACCAATTTTGCCATTGATCTGTTTCCATGTAAGGCAGTCCTGGAAGCTGCCCATGCTGTATAAAATCACATGGTGGTTTTTCATCTCCAGCCGGTAATTAAAGCGCATTATGGAGGTTTGAGCATTTTCTTGTGGCTATTAACATACCTCTAAACATCACTGTATTAAATGCTCATGATGTTCTTAACACATGCTATTTATAGCATATAAATAGAAGAATAATATATCTAAACATGAACCCCCGAATCTATAAACTTATTCTTTACTACATAGAGTTGAGAGCATGGAAAAATCTTGGATGAGCTTGACCTTTCTGAAATAGCTTAGCTGATCAAAAGAAGATTTCTTAAAGTAATTTGAATCAGGAACACTGAAATACTTTTTTAAAACTGTGTGGTGCTACCAATAGACACCATCTTAGCCACTGAGATGTCTAAATGCTAAGGAAAATTCCTGTTTCTTAGATCATGTCTGCCGAGACTATAATCAACCAGATATCTGGTGGGATATAACAAGAAGTTTTTGAAAACTCATACCAAGGTAAACATTCATTGCCAGTCATTCAGCAGAAGATCTGGCAGACATGTTTTGCACCAATGTTTATTCCATGAATATTAACTGAAAGCAAATCCCTTTTTGAACAGTCAGCTTATATTGTTGGGTGTGCCTGGTCTGTGATCATATCCTGTGTATTTTCCTCTTCCATTTTTCTTTCTTGCATTCTTAGTCTATATTTTGTAAAACTCCAATTAAGTGTGATTTGCGGAATCAAGCTTATATGGTAGTTCAGGTATGAATTGTGGACCTCAACATTTTGGAATAAACTACCTATCAGTATTCACCAGGTGCCAACACTCCAAACTTTTTCACGAGCTACTAAAAACAGCTGTTTAAGGAGTCATTTGTAAGTATAGTGTCCATAAAGTGAGCCGGTCTCCTTTGAAACTTTTGCTCCAACCAGCAGGTAAAGTCTGTTTTTACTATGTTGTTTATTTGCTCTTTGCAGTGGCTTAGGGATTAAGATGCTGAATCTGACTGGAAGGTCAGCAGGTCAGCAGTTTGAGACTCGAGAGTGAGTTCCTATCATCTGCCCCAGCTCCTGCCAACTTAGCACTTCGAAAGCAAGACATTGCAAGTAGTGGTGGGCTCCAAAAGAATTTACTACCATACTGTGGGCATAGCCTTCTTTGTGGGTGTGGCCTACTCTGTGGGCATGGGCATGTGACTGGGTGGGTGATCTAGTCATGCCTGCCCAGTGGTGGGATTTTAAAAAAATTACTACTTACTCTGTGGGTATGGTATGGTGGACATGTCCAGGGGGGGGGGGGGAGACCTGCGTTGCCCCTGAATTAGGAATACTTTATTTCAAAACTTGGATGGGCGGTGCCAGCCAGAATTTCTGCTGCTGGTTCTGGCAAACTGGTGTGAACCTGCTGAAGCACACCACTGATTGCAAGTAGATAAATAGGTACCATTTCAGTGAAAAGGTAAACAGTGTTCCATGCACTCCTGTGTCAGATGCCATTCAGTAGTCAGTTCAATCAGTGGTGGGCAGCAAAAAAAATTGCTGCCATACCATGGGTGGAGCCTATGTCATGGACAGAGCCTACTTTGTGGGTGGAGCCAACTTCATGGGCGAACCATTCATGCCTGTCATAGGACCATGTATACATCTGCAAACACAGGCAGCACTGGCTCTTTGGCTATAAATGGAGATGAGTACTGCACCTTAGAGTCAGATATAACTGGCTTTTGAGCAAGGGAAACCTTGAACCACTTGCAGGGACAAAACCTGATGTCAAATTTGAATACCAGTCACGGATCTTCTGTTATTAGGTAATGGTTGCCCTTGCTCGACAGTCATTCGCTACCAACTCTAGGGTTCAGTGCTCATCTCTGTTCATAGCCAAAGAGCCAGTGGACTTGATCCACAAAAGCTCACATTAAAATACAGCAGTTAGTCTTTAAGGTGCCACAACGTTTTTGTCTTTTTGTTTACTCTCTGATATGCTTGTACAGAATAAAACTTTTTAAATGGTAGCTGTGTTAGTCTGGCCAGGGCAGAGAGGTGGGCGTGGCCACCCCATTTCGCTAAAAAAAAAACCCACCTGAAGGCCACCCAATTTCATCACCCCCCTGCCCAAAGGCCACCCAATTTTGCTCCCCCACCCACCCACCCCACACACACCGGTAGGGGTGTGAACCTGTTACTGCCCACAACTGAGTTCAATGACTCATTGATGCCTTATTGAAAATCTTATTTTCTGACTTTTTAACAATAAAAGATACATCTCCTTATTATCGCCTAGCGTCCTGTATGTTCTTCTGCCCAGCACATGCAAATTCAAAAAGTTAATGCACTGAGAGTTAGCAGAAACACAGCTAATCACCACTGTCTTCCCCTCATTTGTTATACAAGTACACCAAGAGGTTCATCATGAGTGTTATTGTAATCAACCTGTCAATCATAGGTTGAAGTGATTCATTTTTGGCAGAATTACAATGCCATGTCCTCCACCCACCCACCCACCTGCCCCATCCAAAGCAAGGAGATGGCAAGATCACTATTGTGCTACAAATGAAATAAGAATTAGTAATAATAATAATATGATGATGATAATTATAACATAAAATATGCTCTCTACAGATATGTTAAAAGGACTGGGAACGTCTAACATTTTTTTGCCCTATAAATGAATTGCACTGCATACACTAAGACTTTTCTTTATTGTGTTCCGTTCATGAAAAGTTATCCCAATTCAGATAATTAGTTGATCTAGTTCAGAACCACTGGCTCTGACTGGCAGAAGCTAGGTGGGGCTTTTTGATCAGTGGCAGCCCGAAAATTAAGCACAGCAAGGTTACCTAATGCAGTAGTTTTGGAGCATATAGAAGAATCTGTTGCATCCCATGGACTGACAGGAAAACAAAGACAAGCAGGGTTGATTAAAACATGTAACCTCTAAATTATTGGACATGTGATAAATGTATTGCAATACAGTACATCATTGTAGAAAATATTGAAGATAAAGGTGGAAGAGGTAAAACATGGATTTCTTGGGCAAATATCATCAAAGACCAATTGGAACTTAATAGAGAACAACTCATTCACATAGCAAGAGATGGCTGGAGATACCCATGACGGCAGCCAACCTCAATAATTGAGAGATCCCCCCGGGCAGGGTGGGTGGGGGCTATTTCTGATCAAGAGAGATACTTGTGAAATCTCAGGGCCAAAATGACTGGCCTAGGGTACTGTGTGCCTTCTTTTTGGAAATCTGTTCTTTTGTTTTGGGCAACAAAATGCATTGGGCAGCCTTGTTAGAGATAAGAAACATTTCCTTTCCAACCTATCCCGGGAATCTAAGGACTGAACATGGGGCTTTTGCATGTGTTCTACTCCAGGTTGACAGGTCAACAGTTCGAAACCTGAGTGCTGCATGATGGAGTGAGCTTCTGTCGTCTGTCACAGCTCCTGCCAACCTAGCAGTTCAAAAGCAAGAAATTGCAAGTAGATAAATAGGTACCACTTAGGTGGGAAGATAAACAGTGTTCCGTGCATTCCGGTATCTAGTCATACCTGCCATATGTCCATGGAAATGACTGCAGATGCAGACAGCGCTGGCATTTATAAACAAAGATGAGCACTTAAGCCTAGAGTTGGATAGGACTGGCTTTCAAGCAGGGGCAACCTTTACCTACTCCTTGGGCATTTGTGGACACACTTGGAAGAGTGGAATTCACTCTAAAATGATAGCTGGGGGTGTCCCACATCACCAGCCCGTAGTCTCCTTGTGACATCAACCCTCGCACCTCCTTAGGCAATTAGAAGCCCAGTTAGACAAAATGGACGCTTTCTTCAATCTGCATTGATGCCGTAAAGACTTCACATGAGCTCTACAGAAGAAGTAGATACTGAAGAGGATTCTGGCATGTACATCCAGAGATTTGCTCTTGTTTCCAAGGTTCTTTGATCAGACGGCATTTCTGTTACAAACTACATCCTTCAGGGATGGAGAAATAACTTATCTGAAGTGCTGTTTCTTGCTTTAACTAAATAAATACATAGGCTGGTCTACAGAGATCTTTTGCTTGAAACATAACTATGGAAGCATAAACACAGCCCACTTATTTATTAACAGATGTAACCAAGACATCAAACACTTCACACAGAACTAAGTAAACATTTCAAACATAATTTCTTTTAAACTGTTTTAATTTTCCACTGATGTTTTCTCACTGACCAACGAGACCTTGAAGATGTAGTCAGCTGGTGTATGGGGGTGAATAGTCACCCAGAATTTCAGATTACATCTAATTATCTTTCATCTTGGGTTTCTGGGGTAAAATGTGTTAAGCAATGGCTCTCTAACCCTATGGTTTTTTGTTTTGATTTTTCTAACAGTACAGTATTGGCCTTGGAAGTCTTCAGGTTCTCATTCCTGTCAAATAAAAGTCCAATGTTTTGGAAAGCCATTATTATGTTTAAAATTTAAATAATGATCTTTTTTTTTACATTTATAGCAAATTACTCACATCTATTTAATCTTCAAGTGTATATGTACATGTTTACATGCTATTTCTGATTCTGTCAATAATTTTGATTATTTTACTCCATTTTTTCTAGTAGACATGATTTTCTTATTAACAAAACATTTATTTTTGCAATAAATAAGGAATTGCATTCCCTTTTATAATAATGATTGTACGCCATCAACATGTCTGGTCGGACATCCCGCTACCGTACAGCCAGCAACTCAAAACCAAGTGTTGGGGGTGGTAAATAACTTGACTCCCTAAAGGGGTCAACAGCTATGGGCAGATGAGGCCCTTTAGGTGGGGTGATGGTCCTCTCAGTGGAGGAAATGTGTGGAGGTGGAACTCTGATTTCCAATGGTCATGGAGGCAGAACAGGCCATGCCAGATGAACTGGCTATGAAGGTGCACCTTGATAATATCCTCAAGGCTGCAGCATCCATTGCAGTCCAGGTATTAAATCCTCCATGTCTCATTTCATATGTGCCGCAGGAGGTGGCTCCATGATCATAGTGTGTTGGTCATTTCATGGCATGTTGGGATCTACCTGAAACAAATTCATACATTTTTCCTGCTTCAGGAAAAATTGTATTCTCAGATACACGTTGCAGCCGATGACATATGCCATCAAGTCCATTCTGACTTACGGCAAGCCTTCCCAAGGTTTTCTCGGTAGAGAACATACAGAAGTGGTTCACCATTCCCTTCTTCTGGGGTCGCCATGGGACTGTGGAACGGCTGCACAGGCTGGATCTTCCCCTGTGAGACACAGAGGGGTATTGAACTCTGCAGCCAGATACCTAACTCATTGAGCTGCTTTCACCATTTGCTATGACAGCTTTACTTTGACAACTTTGTAGAAGATAGAAGTCCACACACACACACAGCAGGCCCATGGGTCACAGTAGAACCAAGCCAGTAACAGGAAGGAATTGTTAATATCTGATGACCATTTTGGCGGTCTCTTGGAAATAATGTAGTTATTCCAGATTACTCTACAGACCAGTGTTTCCCAATCTTTGGTTTTTGGACTTCAATTCCCAGAAGCCTAAGTCAAATCCCCAAAGCATTGATCAGCCAATGTACTGATTTAGGCTTCTGGGAACTGAAATGCCTCTCTGGCGCATGGGGCCCATGTTGGGCACCACTACAGTAGACAAATATTCCTACTTGTACCAAGAACTATTACTGTTGACACTGCTGTGCTTGTTGGCTGTACCCACAAAACAGGCTGGGTACTGAATGGACCATAAACTTATTTCTTTCCCACCTTTCATAACAGTAAAGGTTTATCCTGGCAGAAATCAGGCAAGAACAAGGGGCTGCTACAATAGCTTATGAACATTATAGATCCCTTTCCAAATTTTTCTTCCTCCTTCCCTCCCTCCCTCCCTATTAAATCTCCATCTTAAGGTAAAGGTCACCCTTGCTTGAAAGCCAGTCATATCCAACTCAGTGCTCATCTCTGTTTATAGCCAAAGAGCCTGGGCTGCATTTGGAGATGTTTCCGTGGACATGTGGCAGGCATGCCTCAACACCTGAGGGCACGGAATGCTATTTACCTTCCCACTGAAGTGGTGCCTATTTATCTACTTGCAGTTTCTTGCTTTCGAACTGCTAGGTTGACAGAAGCTGGGGGAGAAACAGGAGCTCACTCCATTGTGCAGTACTTGGGAATCAAACTCTGACCTTCCAGTCGTCAAGCTCAGCGTCTTAAGCACTTGAGCCACAGCAGTCCCAGTTCTCCATCTTTAGCTAGAAAGAAAAGAGGAGAAACATGCAAGAAGTATTCTGCCCAGTTACTCCAAAAGAATAAATGGTCACATCAAATTGTTCTGCTTGAACACAAAGATATTGGAACAGATGAAGTGGTGTGATTCTTACTCTTTAATTTTATTAAAATGTAATAAATTAAAATGGTGCTTGTGAATTGCAGTCTAATTTAAGTTCCACTGATTTTAATGGCTTTTGTTCTAACAAAGTGAGAATCTGGATGCAACCCGTGAGAAATGTATCACTTGGTTATTCAACCTCCTCTCTCTCTCATTCCCTGAAAATATTTTGCAAAACAGTGTTCTTTAACATTTTTAAATGGATCTCATTTTTGATCAACATAAATGCCTCCTTTCAAATCTGCTTCCTTGTTTAATTTTACCTGAGATGTAAAATATTGTGATTTGGGAATGGTATTTAACTTGGCATCCCCACTAGAAGAGGTAGGAAGGAAGGTGATCAGAATGAACAGAGAAAACCTCAAACATGCTGGTCACATTTTGAGGAATGGGAAGCAACACACTTTACTATCTAAAGAAGAGATTGGACAATAAAAAAACCCAACCATCCTTATGTCCAGGATTAGGAGTCAGCATGACTATACTGAAAGTTGCTCTGAACCAGGTGCGTAGTAAATAGTCACAATTTTTATTATACTGTACTCAGTAATGACAGAAAAGAGTACCTCAAAACAATGGAAAAAATGTTCAACTGTCCTGAGATTTTTCATTCCTGTAAAGCAGCAAAAATGCCAGCCCATGTTTCTGCTGCATCATTCAACAGAGAAAACTTTGGAAATGTATCCTTGTTTGCAGTTACTGCTTAAACAAAAATGTGCATCTATAGCAGTGTTTCCCAACCTTTGAGTTTTGGACTTTAATTCCCAGAAGCCTAAGTCAATTCCCCAAAGCACTGATCAGCCAAGGTACTGACAAGCTTTGGGGAATTGAAGCAGTGGTGGGCATCAGCTGGTTCACACCAGTTCACCAGAACCAGTAGCAGAAAATCTGGCTGGCCCCACCCATCCAAGTTTTGAAACAAAGTAGTCCTAATTTGGGTGCAATGCAGGGCTTTCCCCAGGCCATGCCCACCATACCATGCCTATTTTGGAGCCCACAACTGAATTGAAGTCTCCTATGGGAACTAATTAATATATGCCATGTTTCTTATTAGGCAAAGACCAACTTGACCACACCTTCAAATTGAGGAGAAATGCGTAAACTGAAATTTCCTGCAGGTTTATTTTTGAAAATTAACTACTGCCCTTGCTTCACTGACAAGTCTAAATTGAAGAACTCTGGATTTTTAAGATTAAAATGTTAAATCACTGGCTTGCAGGAAAGGTAAACAGCGTTTTGTGCACTCTGGTGTCTAGTCATGCCTGTCACATGACCATGGGATACAACTGGTTTTCAAGCAAGGTAAAGGTATCTCTTACTCAAAAGCCAGTCATATCCAACTCTATGATTCAGTGGTCATCTCTGTTTTACCATGGAGCTCCCTGGGCCAGCTGCAATCTACCTCGAAGTAGCAGTTAGTCTTTAAGGTGCCACAATGTTTAGTATTTTTGTTTTGTTTACTCTCTGATATGCTTGCAGAGAAGAAAATGGTTACCAATTCAGAAGTTTTATTCTATGCAAGCAGATCAGGAAGTAAACAAAACAAAAAGACACTTCTTCAGGCATGCATTAAAATGTTCATGGCAGCTGGTCTGCCAGGAGTTTTTCCCTAAGAACCGCAAAACATTTCATAGTGTAATGATGCCACTCCCACAGGAAGTGGGTGTTTTGCTCCCAGTCCATGTGACCCTCTTTGAAGCATAACTTCCTTTTGTTGCCAGACAAAGAATGCAGAATTTTAATTGATTTTGAATTGGCATGCCTAGTGTGTTAAACCAAATTGAAGCCTTGCCCCCCCCCCCGCACCCCGGGCAGGAAGCACATGGAGTTCTATAATTCAATGTAAATCTCATTTATTTAGTTATTTATTTGATTTGTTTATCTGATTTATGTACCACCCATCTAGTATAAAGCTACAAGATGGGAGGGAGGATAGGTCAAAATAAACAAATTACATAATGAAGCCGACAAAAATAATCAACAACAAAGAATAGTCATAACATTAAATAATTAAAATAGGGGGAAAATAATAATAATAATAGCAACAAGAGAAACAGAAAACTCAATGGTGAATTGTCACAAATTATGAAGTTAGAATAGTAATGTGCTATTGCGTAGCAAGTTGCATGACTTGGTGTGTAACAGCAATCATTTATGCTAGTTTCTTAGGTTGTGGCAATTTGCTGCTAATTTACAGTAACTGTGATATATCAGCAGGTGTAACTAAAAGGATTTTGGTTAGTGTTATTTTTTCAATGATTAATTGAATGATAATATAATTCTTTGTGTGTGCTTACCTTACTATTACAGGTTTTAAGACTTCAAAATTTTGGAATGTCTGTAAAGATGTAAATGTCCTTTTTGGGTGGAAAGTCATATTGTATCTGACCAGGTGAGATACAGGTTATTTGATGTAATGGTAATGGTCACAATTCTTTAAATAGGTTAGGGATGAAAAATCCATGGTGAGTTGCGTATACCATTGTACTCCATATCCCATCATCCTCAAATAATACTGGCAAATGATCTGTGAGTGTGAGAGTTTGTACTCCATATCTGAAGGCCCACCAGTTTGCCACCTCAGATGCACACTAGGTTTGTAATGAAAAAAGCTGGTGGATGATTCACAGTATATTAACTGGTGTGTAATGCTGCTGTTAATATACATTTACTAAGGGTTTTTGTGTGTGTGTGTGGAGGGGTAACATTTCTTACTTGACATGAGATAAATAAACAGAACTGGCAATATTACTAAAACCATCCCCTAAACATTCCCATCCTCCATGTAATATCAACACATGCTGAAATTTAAATATCATTTCCATCTGTGCTCTCCTCTCTACTAATAACCAAATTGCAGCCATCAATTCTTCTTATATGGGGGAGGAGGGAGAAGGTGGTGGGGAGACACTTAACTTGCTCTAAAAAGTAAGCAGAGCCATTTAAAACCGTTTTTGAGTGATCTTGGAATGGAATTCCAATTCTTAAAAGTGTCAAATCAGTATCACTACTACCTCGTAAACATATAATGTATATTGGCCTATTTTAGCAAACAGCAAAAATAATAATGTACTTTTAAGAAGAGTGTGAAATCCCGCTTCCAAGATATAAAGCAGTGAAGATGAAATAATATGTGAATATGGCACTTCGCTCCTGACTTAATGAAGGCTCTTCAGTACTACATCATGCAAACTAGTGGCAAAAATGGCAATATTGCACTGACTGAAAGGAAGCATTCATTTATCCCATCATAATTGACCCAGTGACCACCATCCCACATCTGAGTTGATCACTGAGCCTTACTTATAACTAAGTCAGATATCTAGGCCTTGATCCAGCTATGGTCACTGTCAAACAGGGTATCTATGAGTATCTGATTGTCCAAATGAGCTATCAGATGTAGCTTGGATGTGCAAACATGTACACACCAACCAAAAGTCCAGAACAGCCACCAGATCTTGGATTGAAGATGAGGCTGTATACCTTACTCTAAAATACCATATATACTCAAGTATAAGCCTACCCGAATATAACCCAAGGTACCTAATTTTGACCTGAAAACCCAGGAAAATAGACTGACCCGAGTATAAGCCGAGGGTGTGAAATACAGCAGCTGCTCGTTAGTTTCAATAATCAAAATACTTGAAAATGTGGTAAAATTAATTACATTGTTGGCACATCTCAATGCAGCATGGTCTGGGGACCCTCATGGTCATTGACCCGAGTATAAGCCGAGTCTCCATTTTTGGGATCATTTTGGGGGCTAAACAACTCGGCTTATCCTCTAGTATATATGGTAGTCCAATCCAAAATAGATGTTATGAAGGGACATATATTAGAAATGCTTTTTTTTTTAAGATCACATCTCCTACATCCTCAAACCAGAATAACCAGTACTCTGCAGATGGACCCTCAGCTAACAGCACTTCCATCTTAAGTTCCTCCATGATTCAGTCTGAAAGACTCATGAGCAATAGTTTGTTAAACTATGGAATTCACTACAACTTGAATATGGTGATATTGGGTGCAAGAGGCTGCAAACGTATGGTTGAAAAGGGATTGTGAGCTTTTTGAATATTTGTTATTATTATTCTTATTATTATATTTCAATTTCTTTCTTTGTTTTAAAATACTTTAAAAATATTCTTACAACTAGAAAAAGGATCCCTTTGCAATGCCTGTTTGGCTAGGAAGGAGTTAAAAGTTCTGCTAAGTGTATGCTAATTAAATCCTGACTGGCAGAGTCAAAAATTCTTATTGCCCCAAAGCTCACTGAACCTGCAACAATGTATCTGTACATTGGAAGGTTGTTGCTGGCAAGCCTGTTTCATGCAGTTTATAGCAGTCACAGTGTTACCCTTTTAAAAGGCATTTTTAAGGATCACTGTTTCAGCCTCTACTTCTAAATGGAAAAAAAAGCAGGTGGGTCTAACCATTCTCTCTGAAATGAGTAAGATTTGTCTTGAAATGATTTCTGCATGAAAGAGTCAATAGACATAAATTGTTTCCAATATTTTCAGTCTACCTAGACCAGGGATTCTCAACCTGAAACCCATGGGCCAGATGCAGCCTGTGGCACCATTTCATGTGCCGCTGCCTCCACCGCCACCACCACCACCACCACCACCACACCAGGAAGTGCCACATGGTGGAGGAAGGGCAAAATGGCTGTCCAGCCCCCAAAGTTGTCTGAGGGAGTGTGACTTGGCCCCCGGCTTTAAAAGGTTGAAAGCTCCTGACCTAGACATTCTTTGTGGGATTTGAAAATTGTCCTTCTGGAATAGAAAAATTGCAAGGCAAGGATCTAGAGAGAGAGAGAGAGAGCAGAGGTAAACATATATACACATGCTGAAAACCCATCTCAAAGGTTTGAATGTTAGTCAAGGGTTTTTCAGACATTACCAAATAAGCTGCCTTCACGTCACTTCTCACATTTTGTGAGATATTCCAAGGAGTGGTTTATCACTGTCACCTTCCAGTGGGTTTCCATGGATAAGCAGTGATTTGAACCTGGGTTTCCTGAGCCCTAGTCTGACATTCTACCCACTTCACCACACTGGCTCTCCTAAATTCATTTGTCAGTGAGTGAGTTCCACAGATATGGTTGGGTAGCTCATTAGGTTTAGTACCTGACTGCAAAGCCAGAAGTTGGGCGTTTGCTGTGTCTCTCAGGAGAAGAACCAGATTGTGGAGCCTTGGGCAACCTACATAGATCCAGGCTGGCCTAAGAAGAAGGGAGTGTAAACCAATTCTGAGTACTCTATCCATAGAAACACCAGAAAAATGGCTGCCATTAGTTGGAATCAACTTGACAGCACATTATAGTAAAAAGTACCATTGATCTGTGAGAGATTGGCTTCTGAGTGAACATATTGCATTTTTCTCCTGTACATGCTCTGAGTGTTGTATGGGTCTAAGAATGTACACAGTGAAGAACAATCAGAGTAAGGAATTTCAAGCACCAGATTTTAGGAATCAAGGAAGCACAAAAGGCTGTTTATCTCCCCCCCCCCAAAAAAAAAATTTTTTTTTAAACATTCATAGAATTACCACACACATGCACACAAATACTCAGAATGCAACAGTGAAGATAATTGTAATAAAATAAGTTAGGCCTGATTAGATGAAATGAATAGAAAAGAGAAGGAGGCATAGTGAAGTACAGAAAAGTTAAAATGAGAGATACAGGATTATTCAATGCCATTTCATAGGTAACAAGGCTCAGGCTGAGCTGGAAGATGAACATTTTGGATGAGCTACAGTGGCGACTGCAACTCGTATCTGAGAATGCATTTTTCCCCTACAGCAGTAAAAATGCCATTGGCATGAATTTGTTTAAGGTGGATGCCAGCTTGCCATGAAGTGACCCACACACTGTGGTCACAGAGCCATCTTCTGCGACACACATGAAATGAGACATGCAGGATTTAATATAAGTCCTTCTGTCTCCTTTTTTAAGGATATTGGCCAAATCCAATTATTAGTCCTATCCAGATATCTCCCCTAGAAACATTATTCAACAGGCTACGTAGTTGTATACCTACAGTGGCTCAAGGGCCAGAGTATACCCTGATAAGATGCTTTGATCACATCATATGCTGCTGGACAAACAGTTGAGTTAGCCTCTGGGAATAAATGAAAGTGGTGCAATACACCTTCTTGGCTTGCCATCTACCAATACAGAAATGAAGGTTAGTGGTAAAGGTAAAGAGGTTAACCTGAATGTAGGAAAATTAGAGGTCATTGAAACAAGAAGAACTTACTGCTGGAGAGAAGAGACTCAGACTCAATGAGACACACATTCACACTTACATGCTTTTCAGCTCACAACATTAATGGGATGGGCAGCTAGATGTGTATTCTCTTCTTGCGTTGGGTCCAAAAGGCTTCTTGAGGGAAACTTTGTCTCATGCCAACCATGGGAGGCAACACTAAGCTGTGTAAATGTGGGGAGATAGAGCAGGGGTGCCCAAACTTTTTGGGCTGTGGGCCAGTCATGTGATTAAGTGAGCGGGTCATATGGTTCCTCCCCCCGGCCAGAAGGGAAAGTAAAATGCATCCCTGCATATGCAAAATGCTGCCATAAATGCACCCTTGGCTGTTGTAAATGCATTTACAGCAGTGTTTTGGGCATGCACGGGTGCATTTTACTTCCGCTTTTAGGAGTAGCAAGGGTGGCGCAGGCACCATGAGCCAGATCTCACCTGTGGGCCATAGTTTGGGCACTCCTGAGATAGAGGATCCAGCTCGTTTGCTGGTCTTACTACCAGAAACATGTACCGATGAAGAATTAATTTTTGCCAACGACAAAGCCAAGAAAGTGGCTTCATTTTGCCAGTCCTGACAAGAAAGAAGGAAAAGATGCTAACCATGCATGCAGTGAGAACGAACTGAAAGTAAAGTGACGATTCTGAGCTTTACCGCTAGAGGGAGTGCCAGGGCCACAACTTCGGTGTGAAAATAATAGATTTGAAGACGAAAGGGGGAAAGATGTCTTATATGGTTGCTTGCTTTTCAAGACAATAACCTACTCACATCAATGGTGCATTTTTCCTTATCACCAGCTATTCAACACTGACCCCTGAGCAGCATCACTTCACACCCTTGTCTCAAGTAGCTGTCTTCTTTCTGAGGGTTGTAAAACACAAGGACAGGGATGTGTGTATAGCTACATATACTGTACACCAGGGGTGCCCAAACTATGGCCTGGGAGCTGGATCCAGGCCCCTGATGGTAATTCATCCGGCCTACAAAGCCCTCGTCACTCCTGGAAGCGCAAGTAAAACGTGCCCGTACGGGCCCGTTATACTTCCGCTTCCAGGAGCAATGAGGGCTTCATGGGCCGGATGAATTACTATCAGGGACTGGATCTGGCTCCCGGGCAAGAGTGACCAGCTCCCTGAACCACATGACTGGCCTACGGCCCAAAAAGTTTGAGCACCCCTGCTGTACACAGAAGCACAGTCAGAATTTTCCAGCAGCAGAAACACAAGCCATCGGTTACTCCGTGTGTCTGTGTGACTGTATCTGTGTCTGTGTCTGTGTGTGAACAACAACAACAACAACAACTTATTGTTAGATGGCATCGAATAGTGTCAATCGGCATTTGAGCTTGTAGATTTGGAAAGAAATTCTCTCCCCCCCCCCCCCGACTCTCTTTTTAGATTGAGCAGAGCTGCAAAGAAGCTTTTAAAGACTCAGAGACTGAACGACCGGGTGTGAAGTTGTACTTGAAATGATTTGAGTCGTGTAATTTGCATGCATGCTCTTATCATAGATGATGAAAATAGTTAAAGCTCTACACTGTTTTTTGTGTAGGAGGGGGGAATTAGCTTTTCTTCTCTCCCCCCCCCCCAACATCATTCTAATAAACAGAATGGGGGAAAAGTGCATTATTGAGCCACCTGCTTCTAATTCTTAATTGGGGCAACTTAATTCTGAAATTGTTTGTTAGCTGCATAATATTGCAGCCATTAAAAACTGCGGAGAAGCCATTAAGTTGTTTAAAACGTTGCCTCGGCTAAGAGGGTGCAGCTCAGACTTCATGTTTTGTTTTGATAAAATAACTTTTCTCTCTCTCTTTCTGAGAAATGGTGTGCTAAACATTATATTTGCTTTTAGAGGAGAGGGAGAGAAACTTTAATTGAGACCCAGAGTGATAAAGGAAAATTTTCCCTCTGAAAAACCAAAGAGAGTTGTGGCATTATTTAAACATCTTTTAAAAGGAAGGAATGTATTTAACCTTTCTTTGGAATGTTAACCAATATTTGGGCTCTAAATCTTCGTATCTGCTCCGGCCTTGTGACACCTCTTGCTGACCAAGTTGCGCCTCCAAGCAGAGCTGCCAGCTATCAGAAAGGGCCTTAATACCTGGTTTGCATAGTGGGTATGGGACACTGCTGGTGTGGTAACCCATCCACCCACACCCACCCCGCTGGCTTCTATAATGCCCGTCGGGGGTTTTCAGTTTTATAGGGAGGGTGTTTCAATCTGGTCTTAATGGTTTTTAAAGTTTTAATTATTTAGTCCTAAATGACGAGGGCATTTTGCACCTCTCTGGCACTAGAAGGAGGGCCTTCTCTGTATCCGCTCCGGCCCTGTGGAACCTCCTCCCAATAGAACTACGCCTGCAAACGGAGCTGCTGTCCTTCAGGAAAGGATTGAAAACCTGGCTGGCAGGTCAGGTCTGGGGAATGGATGGATCAATTTCCCCAGCTGGCTGGATGGTTTGACACCCAGTGCCTCCTAGCTATAATACCTAGCTATAATGCCTGGTTTTTAATGTTAAGTTTTTAAGCTTCTTTTAAAACTTTTAATTTCTAAATCGGTTTTAAATTGTTGTCTTGCTGATTGTGTTGGGAATCGCCCTGGGTCCCTTCAGGGAGAAGGGCGATAAATAAATTTAAATAAATAAATAATAAATTTTTGATACTGTTGTGAACTGCCTGGAGTCACTTCAACGAGGGAGGCGGCAATACAAATACAGTAATTTTTTTAAAAATCCATGGATTCCCCACACAATTTGTTTATCCTTTAAGTCATAGAAAATATTTACACAATATTTTGTATTACAGTAAGTCTGTGTGTTTTTTTTAAGGGCAGGTGGAAATCTTCAAAAGACACTGTGAGCCCTTGCTTCGGCTTCACAGTGTGTGGGATTTTTACCCACTAAAACCACCTCCCAATACGCCCTGCCACCCCACGGGACACCGTCAGGCATTACTTCACGGGGGGCAAAATGGCTGTTAAAAACCCTCCTCCAATTTGGCTACTTGCCCTCCTCACTGTGTGTGTGTGTGTGTGTGCGTGCATGCGCGTGCGTGTGTGTGTGTGTGTGAGTGAGTGAGTGATTATTTTCATTTAATAGACTTTCTCTATTGTTTCCCAGCCATATAGACAAATTCTGAGTCTGCCTCACAAAATAAAGAGCATTTATTCTCCTTTGTTTTTATTCATGAGTCATAATTGCTTCAGCAATATCTTTGATTCTGGATCTGAAGATCAAGATCTATGGACAGTGCAGCTACGGAATTCTGCAGATCCAGAATCAAAGACATCAAAGAGCATTGATGCTTCAGTGGTTAAACTGCTGTACTGCAGCCAAAACATTGTGAGTTCAATCCTGACAGGGATCAAAGTTGACTCAGCCGTCCAGCCTTCTGAGGTTGGTAAAATAAGTACCCAGCATGTTGGGGGCATAATGTTACTTACCTTGTGAACAACCCAGAGCATACACTAAGAGCTGTGGGGCAGTATATTGTTGTTGTTGTTGTTGTTGTTGTTGTTGTTGTTGTTGTTGTTGTTGTTGTTGTTGTTGTTGTTGTTGTTGTTTCAAATTTATATTGCCGCCCACTCGCCGTGGCGACTCAGGGTGGCTTACAAAAAATACATTACATTACATTACAATACAATCTGTTGGTGTGGGCACAGTAATTGCTATTGCTATTGACACTGTCAATGGCAAGGAACAACATGTAAAAGAGAATGCTCTGTTTACTTCTGTACTAAACCCATTGCTGGAATCAACACACCAAATTATTTTATTCAATCCTCAGGATCCATGAACCAAGCAGGAACCCACTTAACAAAGACAGACCATCAGCACCTCACCCAGTACAGTATTGTCTACTGTCCATAATCTCCAAAAGAGCTCTTCCCTTCTTCCTGGTTATCTCACTGTTTAATCTGGTACTTTCTGTATGTTGTACTGCTAAAAAGTATCTTATCTTCTTAATAGTCCACCAGAAAGAGTTTGAAAATGTTCCTTTTTTAACAACAAATCCCTCCAATGGCACCAGCCAGTGTAGATCCTGGAAATTGTTAAAAAAAAAAAAACGACTTCCCCAAATCTGCCCCCCCCCAAGGCCTGTTTCAGTATTGCAAGCCGTATTCTGTCATGTAGGATAGTCATAACCACATGGTGGAACCAGTGCTTAGAAAATTTGGTTGTTTGGTCGGTCGGTCAGTCGGCTGGATGGATGGATGGATGGATGGATGGATAGAGATGGATGGATGGATTGACTGACTACAGTTTTCAGAATTCTGACTCCTATTGTGGCAAAATTGAGTTGAAAAAACCCCAGAACATTTCCCAGTCTCAGTGGAATCGAGCCAGTTCTTGCTACATATCGCAGTTCCAAGTGTTGTAAATTTGTATAGAGGCAGGAAAGGAAGAGACTTCCATTAGCTATTATAAGAAGAAATAGGGCTAATAAGCAGTGGTGGGATGTAAAAAAATTTACTACCCCACCATGATGTCATCACAGTGTGGGCGGAGCTAACAACATGATGGCATGACATCGTGGGCAGAGCCAACATCATGACATCATGATGTTGTGGGCAGGGCCAAAGAAAAAAATAAAATAATAATAAAATAAAAATAAACACACACACACACACACACACACACAGATTGATGAGGTAACTCCAAGACTTTGCTTAAAACCCCCAAGCCAGGCCTGCCAGCCCCCAGGCCTTTTTAGGAACTGTGGTAGTACATCAATATAGGTAAAGGTATTAAATACACATTAAAATACACACAGACACACCACATCAAAAGGTGAGTCACTTACCCTGGGGAGCAGGCTATAGGGAGCTTCAGGATAGCAGCTTCTCTTCCTCCTCCCCGCTTGGGAGGAGAGCAAGGAGGCCGTGCATACGCGCCAAGCACTGTAGACGTGCATGCACACCAAGTGCTTGGCGCGCATGCACAGTGGAGGAACCAGTGAAAAGGTAAGCCCCGAAGGTGGTTCCCCCCAAAAGCTGATACCGGTCCTCCAGGACACTGGAGAAAGTTACTAGTGGTTCTGGTGAACTGGT
The DNA here is from genome assembly GCA_030440675.1 of Furcifer pardalis. Classification (NCBI taxonomy): domain Eukaryota; kingdom Metazoa; phylum Chordata; class Lepidosauria; order Squamata; family Chamaeleonidae; genus Furcifer; species Furcifer pardalis. The sequence continues at coordinate 21,620,458 of CP126894.1, forward strand.
GTGGACCCGTTACATCCCATCACTGCTAATAAGAAATGCAGAAGATCTAGAAGAAACTCAAGTTAACTAAAGTTCTTGTTCAAAGCAACCAGCAGTATCTTAGAAATCTATCCTCTCTAAATTAGTTAAATCCCTAAAAGTAGTTGGTGATGCTAAGAAAGCAACCACTGCAACAACAATAATTCTATTATTATTTTAAAGTTAACTCACATGTATAAGCATTTGCTTTTTTCTCATTTGCATACCTGGTCAGAGATCATTATGCAACAATGTGGTAATACAGAGCTTCCAAGATGCCTTTAAAAAAAAAAAACACAACCCTGCACTTTCATGAATCCTCTTCATTAGAATGAACACTAGCGATGCCAAGTCTTGAAGCTGTAATCCAGAAACAACAAATACCTAATAACAAAGACTAATAAGCATCATTTAGCAGATGCTTTCATGGTCAAGACAGCCACGTTGAGGTGAAGCATAAAACTAACATTTCTCTTCTGTCCATGGTGCCATTTTGAACTTTCTCAACAAATTTCTGAAATGCCAGAGGAAAAGAAAACAACAAAATTGTTTATTTGTCCTGTTTTTAAAAAAATAAATAAATACTTCCCATTCTAAATGCATCCAAGCACAGTACAGTAGAACCCCATATAATGAAAAAAACTCAGTTCTACAGGACTCTTCACTAAATGGGGTTTTTGTTATGCAAAGCACTATTGGCGATACCCTTCATAACGGAAAAAATGTTCATTATGCAGGGTTTCGTTAAGCAAGTACCCCACATAATGAAAAAACTTGTTTATTGTACGGGGTTTCATTAAGCGAGGTATTTTTCATTATGCGGTGTATCGCCAGTAGTGCAAAAACACTTTGTTGTACACATTTTTCATTTTATGAAGCATTCATTATGCAGGGTTTACCTGTAATTGCTATAACAATTGCACAGTTTGCTTTTTGCTGCCTTGATGCTAAACCAGGAATTCTCAACCTTTTTAAGCCAAGGGCCGGGTCACGCTCCCTCAGACAGCTTCGGGGGCTGGACAGCCATTTTGCTAAACTTTACTCAGGGATAAATGTGATATTACTGCTAAAAAGGATAATCTGTTTTTTTTATGTCACAATAATAAAAGTATGCCTAATTGTGTATAGTCTAGCCCTGACTATGAAGCCTTTTTAAAATGAAGAAATATGTTGGGAGGTGTTTCGTTTGAGTCCACATCTCTATCAGCCAATCCTCTCTAAGTAGTTGTTTAGGGTCCCACAGGCTACAAAGGCCAACATTTCATTCCTGAGGTCAAATCCAAGTTAGGAGAAACATTTGCACATCATCCTGGAGAAAGAGGGCAAAATTGCACATGCTGATTTATATCTACAGACACAAAACTTGGAATAATTGGTATCATTTAAACAGAACTGCAGTGTGTTTAGCCCGGGAGGGTGACACTTGTGTCTGCTGTGTCAAGTTCTCTAATCTCCCATGTTACAGTTCTTTATCTTTAAATCAAATTTGGAAAGGGAATAGTCTTTGGAATAAAGGCCAACTTCAAACAGATCTGTTACTAGAATAGGGCAATTGGGGTGTTGACCCAGAGTGCTGAAATTTGTTGCTGAAAGGGATGCAACCTGCCTACCCTGGATATACATAATGTCTCCAGATGCCCCTTCCTTAGCTGAAGGAAACAGAAAAATAGGAGGGTTTAGCGTGGAATCAACATAAGTGTTACATGCTGAGACTCCTGCTTCCGCCCCATTCATTCTTCCTCTCCCCACAAACACTGACTTCATACAACACAAGCTTCATAAATAAGGTAGCAAAACCCTGAGTGCCGAAAGTTCTCGTGTATGTATGTATGTATGTATGTATGTATGTATGTATGTATGTATGTATGTATGTATGTATGTATGTATGAATGAATGAATGAATGAATGAATGAATGACAGAGGAGCCTGGTGCACGATGGTCCATGAAGTTGCAAAGGGTTGTACTCAACTGTGCAACTGAACAACAAATGTATGTACTGTACTGTATATTCTTCCCATAGGAGA